>OY856413.1:409487378-410687378 GCA_963693085.1 Alisma plantago-aquatica
CCCAGCGGCAGCCCACAGTAGGACAAGAAGAAGGGTGATCCACAAGTTCCCATGTCTTGTGATCACAGAGTGCCTGCATTTCCTGATCCTTTGCCTTTTTCCATGCAGGACTAACAAGAGCCTCTGCAACAGTCTTTGGAATGATGATAGCAGAAGTTGCAAAAGTAAAGCAGGCAAAGTTGTTATGCAGATTGGTAGAAGTGCAGTAATTACTGATAGGATGTTTAGTACAGGAGCGAACACCTTTGCGCAGACTGATAGGAAGGTGCAAGTCAGAAGTTACCTCAGTGTTTATTTGATCATCTACAGATAGAGGAATTGATTGGGGAGGGGCCATGGAAGGAGTGATTGTCTTCGGTCGGCGTTTGTACTTGCAACGAACGATCTTCATGCTGGTTAGAAGAAGGCGAGTCTTCAACAATATCTGGTAGAGGTGTGGCTGCCAACATATCATGGGATAATCTTGCTCCATCATCAGAAAAATAGGGCATATGCTAAAAAAAGATCACACCCGCACTGACAAACCACTGTCTAAGTATTGGATCAAAGCAGGGATAACCTTTTTGAGTTCTCGAATAACCCAAAAAAATGCATTTAGTGGATTGAGGGTCAAGTTTCGTCATTCCTGGGCGTAAATTTTTAACAAAGCAAGTACACCAAAAAATGCGAGGAACATAAAAAAGAGGTGCATCGGAAACAAAATGGTGTAAGGTATCCGACTTTGTAAAACAGAAGATGGCATACAGTTTATAAGATAGCATGCCGTAGTGACTGCCTCAGGCCAAAAATGGTGAGGAACTTTATAATGAATAAGAAGGGTGCGAGCAACCTCTAATAAGTGGCGATTTTTCTGTTCAACAACATTTTGTTGTGGAGTATAAGGACAAGTGGTTTGATGGATGGTGCCACGATCAAAACAAAAAGAAGTGACAGACTTCTGCATAAATTCCATGGCATTATCGGTACAGAAAATTTAATGGATTTATTGAACTGGGTTTGTATCTTAGAAAAGAAAATTCGGACATTGTCCAAAACAATACCACGATCTTTGAGCAAAAATAGCCAGGTAGCACGAGAATAATCATCAATAAATGTCAAAAAATATTGAACACCAGTTTGACTCGGAACAGAGCATGGACCCCGGATGTCCGCATGAACAATATAAAAAATTTCTTTAGAACCAAGTTCCTTCTTAGCAGGAAAGACATGCCTCGTTTGTTTTCCCAAAACACAAGATGCACAAGAAAAATTGTTTTCAGATAATGCAGGAAATAAAAGTTTCAACTTTACAACAGACGGATGACCCAGCCGGAAGTGCCACTAAAGTCCTGTGACTGATGTAGACAAGAGAGCAGAAGCTGCAAGCGGTCCATCCAAATAGTATAGTCCATCTGGTCCTTCATGGCCCGAACAAATCCTTATCTTCATGCAAAGATCCTTCAAAACACAACCAGAGGGATCAAATTTAATGGAGCATTGAAGTTGTTTAACAATTTTACTGACAGATAATAAATTAACAGGAAATTTTGGTATGTATAAAACAGAGTGAAGATTCAGCTTGCGAGATAGAGGAACGGTGCCAACACCATGAACAGGAGTCTTAGCGCCATTTGCAATAGTGACCGATGGAATATTAGAGGTTTTAGACATAGCAGAAAATAATTGGATGTCGCCTGCCATATGGACAGACGCACCAGAATCAATGCACCACTTATTGTCACCAGCAGAAGGAGAAGCAAGCATGGCAGAAGAACCAACAGCAGACGCCGAAGGTAGCTGAGTCATGCAAACCTGAAAAAACTGCTCGAATTCAGAGCGAAGCCATTCAGTAGTCGGAGGGGCAGCTGGTGGGTCAGATGCAACATCAGTAGTAGTTTCTATAGATGCCTGGTTTGCCCAGGTTGGCTTTCCGTGCTTGATCCAACACCTATCTTCAGTGAGATTATCACAACCACACCAGTTGCAGTAGCGATGACCAGTAGCTTGACCTCGTCCAGGTATAGTAGAGGAGCCTCGTCCGCCAGTAGGAGGCAGACGTCCTCCACGACCACGTCCTCGACTGCGTCACGAAGAGTAGGCAGAGGATTGCTGGACAAAATTTGATCGACCACGCCTGAAAAGGAAGTAGGTAGGGCAGCCAGAAATTGAACCAATTGTAGTTCATTGCGCTGCTCCTGGGCCTCTTTGATGTCAGTAATCAACGGATGGTAGATTTCATACTCATTCCAGAGAACAGAGCATTGGTTGTAGAAGTCCTCAATGGAAGCATTAGAAGAGAACTCCTTGGCCAGGTTTTTGAAAATTTCAAAAACTCGTTTAGGATTTTGCTGATGGGAGTAGACATGAGAAAGTTGGTCCCACATTGCTTTAGCATCATGAAGACATAACAGGGACTGACTAATGCGCGACTCGGTGCTATTGAGAAGCCAGGATATAACACCAGAGCCGTCTTTGGACCATTGAGCATAAGGTTGTTTGCTCTTCTCATCATCAGTAGCAACAGGGGCAGTAGGAGGATCAGTGGTAAGCTGAAGGCTTAGGGCATAGGGGAAGGGTGGGAAAGAAAAAATCGGAGAACCGGACTTGCTCTTGATACCATATAGAGAAACTGGGAATTGCTTATTGAGTGAATAAAACAATGTACAATGCAGTCTCTTATATAACAGAAGAGAATAAAGACTAAAGCAGAGATGAGCAATATGGGACTAAACTACATAAGTGAAAGCATAAGTGAGGCACATGCTATGCACATGACACTCAACAAAACACAACATAACACAACATATCTCTATAAAATCTATCAATTTTTATCACAAATGACTATTTTTAGCTTAATTTTTGTCGAAGTTGTGTCGAAGTTTGGTTGTAAAAATCTGCTAAGTTTCCTCGACATTTCCACAAACTTCCATGTCCACACCTCTCGAAGTCGAAGCCCCGTTCGATGGTTCAGAGATGTTTTAGCATGGTTGTATAGGCGGTCAGGTGACCAGACGTTCCATATGGACGCCCAGGCGGAGGCCCAGGCGTTTATATATATATTATTTTAATATATATATTGTTTAAAATAGATATATCTAAATTGCATATATAGTACAAAAGTACATTCAAAAACCTGAATTTGTAGTACTTTTTTAGGGGATATTTGCCATTTTCCGTTGTGGGGCTTTTGTAAATCAGAAATTAATTACTCATAAATCAGAAATCAGAAATGTTAACTATATTTGTATTTCTATTCATGAGGCAGTACCATTATAAAACAAAACTGTAGATTAATAAAGTCAAATAGTCGGCAAGTTAAAACAGTACATTAATACTAATTAGTAGATAAGTAAATACTAATCAGTAGATAATAAATACAAATCAGTAGATAAGTAAATACTAATCAGTAGATAAATAAGTACAAATCAGTAGATAAGTAAATACAAATCAGTAGATAAAAAAATTCAAAACATTAGATAAGTAAATACAAATAAGTACATATATATATACAAAGCATTAGATAAGTGAATACAGATCAGTATATAAAAATATTCAAAGTGTTAGATAAGTAAACTGAAGCCATTTGATAAATAAATACTAATCAGTAGATAAACAAATACAAAGCATTAGATAAAAAAGAACAACTCAGTTGATAAACAAATATAAATCAGTAGATGATTAAATAATTTTAAAAAGTAGATGAACAAATACAAAGCCCTAAATTTAAATAATGTGATGAATAAAAAATCAGTAGATGAACATATCAGTAGATAAGTAAATACAAATCAGTAGATAAGTACAAATCAGTAGATACATATATACAAATCAGTAGATACATAAATTCAAAATCAGTAGATAACTAAATTCAAATCAGTAGATAAGTAAATAGAAATTAGTTGATAAGTAAATACCAATCAGTAGTTAAGTAAATACAAATCAGTAGATACATAAATACAAATCATTAGATACGTAAATTCAAATCAGTAGATAAGTAAAAACAAATCAGTAGATAAGTATATACAAATCAGGGAATACATAAATACATATAAGTAGATAAGTAAATACAATCAGTTGATAAATAAATACCAATCAGTAGATAAATAAATACTAATCAGTTGATCCAAATCAGTAAAATTAAAAGCTTAGTGATGTGTATTTCCTCTGGGCACCCAGATTGGGGTGGGGCTTGGGCCGCCTGGGCGCCCGCCTGTACAACACAGGTTTTAGACTCTTAGCTCCTTTTCATGTATTTACTTGTCTCTGACACCATCCTCTTTTCACTGGCACTATGTAATTTGGTTTTTCCATGCCTCTGAAACTCATGAATAAACACAACTTTCTTCTTAATAAAACACATCTCTTTACCAATAATAATAGCCAATAAAAGTTTGAGCAACAGTACTATAATTGAATTGATGTGTTTACTGCCATTGTATGATATTTGGAACTATATTTAGGAGATTGTCTAGACAGTCCAAACATGAGTTATATCAATCTTTGTATAACTTGATTGATGTTGCGTAATCATATATTCTTAAATTTGATATATGTTTACACACAGGCACAACCTTCTGGCAATCGAGGAAGAATAGGCTACAGAACTTGAATTGTAATAATAAGTCAAGAAATTGAACCAAACTAACATGAAGGGGTGGGCCGATGAAGCTGATGACTTGAAGATGTGTGGGTTAGGAGGGAAATCAGTTAGTGGACAGACATGATGATTTTTGTATTTTTGTTAAGACGGCAAGGTGCCTTGATACCTAGATGCACTTTAATGGCTTATTGTACTCTATAAATTGCCGCTCTCTTATTCATTTAATCATTTTCTATGTAATTATATTGCTGTAGTTTACATAAATTATACATATGGTATACTTTTACTTGGATATATAGATATATTGTGCGGTTATTCCCTAGACCAAACAACCGTAAACTAGGTATATTTTTTAATTATTAATATGGTATTTGAAGTTCGGATAATATGCAAGGAATCTAATATAAATTTCAGAATATTTTACATTTCAATTAAAGTTTGAAATAAGGATTAAAGGATAGCATAGCCTTTACATAGCATCGACAACTATTTGTTTCAAGTTAATTTCACCTTTACAAGGCTTATGTACATATATTTGGCAACTAATCTGGGTTTTAGAAGTTCTATGATTAGAAATAAGGGCTTTAGTGTAAGTAGTCTGATTGGATACATTGCACCACCCAAGAAATGTTGAGAAGTCTTAAAAATAGAATCTGATTCAGGGCATAGACCAAACAAAACAGTGCATTGGACACCATTCGGACATTAGGACATTCATAAAACATAATCGTATCTAAGTGTAGGCCATGGACCCATAAAACATCCAAGGTAACATTTAGGTCAAGGCACGACTTAAGAAGTATGATTTTGAGTGCATGGTGTCTGTTGAGGTGGGGTGGGGTGGGGTGAGGGGTATGCCATATGCATTAGTCGGCAATTTATGTGGATTTGGAATGCTGGAGACTAGGGCTGTCAATGGGGAGGGTATTACCCGTTTATTCTTTATCCATACCCTGTATGGTAAGGGTAAGGGTAAAGATTTTTGTTACCTGTTCACCCTTTTCCCGTTTTCCCGCCACATTAAAAGGAAAGGGTAATGTATGGACATTATCCATACCCTTTTACTCTTTTACCAGCATATATTTAACAAAAATATATAATTATATAGAAGCTTCTAGTTAAATTTCCACCCTATTTTTTTAACAGGAAAGCTTGTGGGTTGCAGCTTGCCTCCCACCCCCACTCACACTCAGATGCTTGTAGTATGTTATTATTAAATGTTGAATCAGTTGACAGGGTCAAGGAACAATGGGAAAAGGATGACCGCATGCTCCCTTAGCCTCTGCTCTACTTGCTTGATCACGTGGTTTTTCCCTTTTTTTCTTATCTGTGTTGTGAAGTTGCTTAGGCATCCATTTATATATGTTTCTCCCTAATTTATGTGGCCGCATTCCTCATCTCTGTTCCATGAGAAGTGAGTGGTTGCTGCTGTGAAGACCAGTAGTGACGGGAAACTTCCCTATGGAAGCCGACCCGACAGAACAATTGAACCACTTTCACATAATTTTTTTACTTGGCCCTCGTTAGAGGGTGAAATTAATAAAGGATCTTCCTCATTCTGCTAAAATATAAACACATTGACTTGACTGGAAAAAGATGCTTTTTTTATTCTTGGACAAATGTCTAAACATATTATGCAAGTATAACATTGGCCTCCTTATATTCACATTTATGAAAATGCAAGTCAAGAAAGATGTGACTTAATCTTTATCACCCTAGGCACCATCTTAAAATAAGTTAGCCTTTTTATAATTTTTTTTTCTTTCAAAATTACCCATTTACCCTTTACCATCCCTATTTACCTTGTGGGAAGAAGGTAAAGGTGAGGGGAGGGTAAGGGGATTGTTGAGAAGGGTAATTACCCTTACCCCTTACTCGCTACCCTCTGGAGGGTAAGGGTAAGGGCAAAACCTTACCCTCTTCATTGACAGCCCTACTAGAGACAAGGTTGGGATTTTTATTTAGCTTATCTTACGATTCAATGCTCACACTTATATTGTAAAGGTGGCTAGGCGGTCAACATGTCCCAAGGAGCGCCTAGCCTAGGCTGTTCTGGGCGTTTTTGTTTTGTATTTTTTTGTTCAGTATGTGAATTTGCTTCTTATACATTTATACTACAATAATACCATAATGGAAACATAAAAATAGAGGGCAGAATGAGGCTATGACAGCAGTAGGAGGAGATGGCAGTAGGAAGAAAAAAAAAGGAAATAATATCAGCAAATCTGCAATAACAATTGGAGCAGGAGATGTAGAAAAGATATATAAGAAAAAAAAGGAAAAAAAGGGTGGGAAGAGGTTGTAACTCAGTAGAGAGGAAATGGAGGAAGGGAAAGAAAAGAAAAAGAAATATTAATAACAGCAGCAACATCACAAGGAACATGTGATGTAAAAGAAGAAAATAGAAAATAGAAAGTAGCAACATTATGAAGTACAGGTGATGCGAAAGAGGATTTGAAGAAAAGATAAATTTTTTTTAGAAGCCAAATGGAGATTGTAACAGCAGCAGGAAAAATGGATGGAGGACGAAAAAGTGAGAAGAAAAAATCACAGCAGCAGCAGGAGCAGATGTAGAAGAGTAAAGCAAAATTGCAGAAAAAGAAGGGAATGCAAAAAGAGGCTGTAGCAGCAGTAGGGGAGAAGAAAAATGAAAAAAAATGTAGAAAGAGATGGATGAGGAAGTGACTAAGAGGAGACAAAGGAAGAAGAAGATAAAAGGAGGAGAAGAAGCAACAAAGCAGTATAAGCAACTAGCAAGACTAAGGATGAACTGACAGGAAGGAAACAGAAATGAAAATTCAATCCATCAACACCTAGAACGCCTAGGCTGTCCGCCCTGCCCGCCTAGTAAGTCCAGCCTGCCCAATTCTCATGAAGATTCTAGGCGCCTAGTATTAGAACCCCCCCATGGAGGCCTAGGCGCCCCACCTTGATAACTAAGTGAGAGGTTACTACATAATGAATTGCCTGATATAGTTGGGAGTGACTACTACATACTAAATATAGTCACTTATCTGTACTATAGGAATATGAATTGATTATAGCATAGATGCATGTTTATTTGGATTAATATTTAATTATTTGATAGCGAGAACCTGTCTTGTTTTTGACTCCAGTTGAATGGTTTTACAGGATGATAGTCGGAAAGCAGCTTGCTTACTATTCCCATCTATGAGTTCATTGTTAAAACGAAAAAAAGATCACGGTATGTGTTCTATGAGCTCTTGAATACTTGCTATTTCTCTATTATGCTCTATATGGCATTGGAAAGAGACATGGTCAATTTATGAGAAAATATGATAATGACGTGCAAAGTTTTTGTTAGAGTTAACAAAAAGCTACCAAATAATGGGTTAACTGGGACTAATATGCATAGTTGTCTTAATATGTGATTCATCCCACATCGTGTAATTACAGAGTTGTTTCTCCTTCAATTTCTTTATAAGTGTACTATGTAAATTTAAAGCATTTGGAAGTAAAATTTTAGGTGGTATCCCTATCCTTGCCTACTTCTCTTTCTTTTTTTCTTTTCCTCTTTCCCACATTTTATGGATGATTGCTACAATAAGTTGTGGTCACCTCCCAATATTAAGGACATGTGCAACCCACCTGCTGCTTCAACTTTGCGAATGGGAGTAGAATAAGAAAGAATGGTGGCTCTACACAATGTGGTCTCCGTCATCCTCTTGTTGTGGGTTATGGTAGACACAAAGGCGACAGTCGCGCAATGCCTCTCTGCATTGATGTTGCCTTTCACTCAGCAATGATATTGTTGGTAGCAGTGCTCGCCGATGGTGTTGTGGCTTGAATCACAGTCTTGAGCCCTATCTTGCAGTGGTACACACCCACCCATGTGGAGGCATGCAATAAGCAACTCATAATGACCACTAACTTTAGGTTCCTCAGGTGGTGATGCTCTCACATCTTCGGCTATGACTCTGATGCCTCCAGCGTACAGTACCTCTCTTGCTAGTGATGGTGATGCTGGAATGCCTATCCTGAAACTAACTCCAGATGCCAATGGAGTGGTCTGTTGTTGGGGGAGATGCTCATGTTGCTAAGATTGGGGCTGTCGGGGACTGAACGGGAGTCAATAGGGGAGTTGTGTTTGAGGAGGAGATCTGAAGATGAGCGAATGACAGCGTATGAATTTGTTAAAGTTGCTTGCTTTACTTTTTTAATCCAAGCAACTCAGTACAGATCTGCTCATCAAATTTTGTTAAGGTTCTAACACAGTCATGTACTTATGATTTAATGATGTTTTTCATGTTAATAGACCAATGATTTTAAATAATAGTGTCTTTTGGTGAATTTTAATGCAAGAATCTTGGTGGAAGACCGAGTTATACAATACTCGTAGTAGGGGCCACAAAACTGAACCAATCCTTTAGGTTCAATTCAGGTGACAGATTAATTTGTCTTTTTGTATAAACTGTTCAAACTGACTGCCACCTGTTTGGTTTTGGTTTAGAGGGTCTATTTCAGCTGACCAAAACCTTTTCTGCATTCATGTATGCATATGTATGCTAATCATATGACATATTAGATCCTGTATCAAGGTATCAATAGAACTTGTCTCGGTTTAATTTTATACTGAAATGAATAACAGCATCAGCTATAGCTGCAATTCATATTTTGATTTGCTCCACTCGCTCAATTAGTTAATAATCTTGTTGCTTTTGAGATGCCAGAACAAGGCAGCCGTGCTCTAGCTGTCAAGCTTGTTTCGTTTTTTCTCATGGTGTTATGTTGTGATCAATGTTCAAAATTTCGACGAAATAATCGAAATTTCGACCGAAATTTCTGTTTCCATGGCAATCGAACATCGAAATTGACTGACGAAACTCTCGAAACAGGCAGATCATCGATTTTTTTTCTTCTACTTTTTCATATACTATGTACTACCTAGAGCATATTTTTTTGCATAGTTTTGTGTCTTTAAGTCTATATATTGTGCTTACAAACTATAATGACTTAATTAATTGATTTCACCATTGAAAATTGACATAAAAAATCCCCATTGAAATGCTCATCGAAACAGTTCAGGGTCATTCACTCAAAAATGACGAGACCCCACCCCCCACGTATCCAATATGAAATATTATTACATATATGAGTAGATCTACACTAGTATCATTCTGGTAAAATTTATAAATTAATTCATTTATTTTGCCGTCGAAACGCCAAGAACGCATTTATCAAAATTTCTGTCGAAATTTATGTTTCTGTGGCCACCGAAACAACATCAAAATCGGACATTTTCTTCCTTGGTTGTGATTGATAATTTACTATTGTTCAACTTGTCATATAAATTGCAGTTCAGGTCTGTTTAAGCCCTGTACCTTGCATTGATTCAGTGATACCTAGCAGAAATCTTGAGTAATTCTTTTGAGGCTATTGTTTTGTGCTTCGTTAGTGTTCCAATCTTTTTGATTAATGACTCAGATATTTCCTCAAATCTGTGTCCTCCAATGCGGGGAACCTGACTCCTCATTTTGGTTTGCTGTATAGAACCCTCAATAAGCCCATACCACTTGCACATTTCATGGGTCGATGTATGTGTCTACTTGCAAACCTTTTATTTTGGAAACCCAGGCATAATAGGGTTTGATCCTATTCTTATTGTAATGATGGGGAAGATGAGTGATACAACGAGACCACACTGGGATTTTGTACTGTAGGCCCATGTATAGAGCTGGGCACTCTTGACACTTCTGTAGGCTTGGCCTGGTTGGTGCTTGGCGCTTTGTAATTGTAAGATGTAATGTTGTGTTACATCTTTTCTTTTTTCTTTCTGAGTATACCATATTACAAACAAAAAATGCTGGCCCCAGATTCTATTTTCCTGACAGTATTATCTCTGTATCTGACCTGTATCCTTGTTTTGTTTCTGCAGGCCGAGCTGAAGCTCTTCTTATCGCAGCTTATGCAAAAGGGCTGAAATTACCAGTAGGATAGACCAGTATATGCTAGATGCATCCCTATTCTCCTTGTACCCCTTTTTGCTGATTATTTGCTGTATTACTTTGTCCGATTTATCGCAGCTTATGCAAAAGGGCTGAAATTACCCGTAGGATAGACCAGTATATGCTAGATGCATCCCTATTCTCCTTGTACCCCTTTTTGCTGATTATTTGCTGTATTACTTTGTCCGATTTATGAAAATTCTGAAGTGAAAGGTACTGTCTGCAGAGCTTCTATGTTGCATCAGAACTTCACTGTGGAATCTGGAGCATTCTCTAGAAATCCCCATGTGGAGTCATATCCTTTTTGGGTAGTCTTGGTCGCAAGCTACCAGCAAATGCAAGTTCCTGAAATCGTGTCAGTCATAAATACGAGCCTCTACACCCTCTTTGTCAGATGAAATTAGGCAGCCAGCACGATGTACTACGGGTTGTGTCTGCAGCCTGACGAGATTCTAGGCGAAACAAAACAAGCAGCACGACATACACACCCCCTGTAATGACCCAACATCTTCACACCCTCCTATAGTGACCCAGCAGGTTCCGCGTTTCGAGCCTGCGACCTGTGGTACACCCGTAGCAAGCTTTACTGGTTAAGCTATCGGTAAGTTCAACTATATGCCCATGTAGGAGATATCACATTTTCATTATACTCGATTATCAACTGAGCTTCCGTATTTTATTATGACATTCGTTATGTAAACATTCATGATTCAATTGTGTTTAGCTTAGATGATTTCCTGATGAAACTTTTGTGTTGCCTTCTTTTACTGTGATCGTGTTGTGCTGACAGTCATATTTTGTAACCACTAGAAGTTTAAACGCTTTTTTTGTAATCTGACAGTGTTTTAGGGATGTAACTTTGATTCTGTGGTGTACTACCAACTTTCCACATGCGAATTGTAACTTGTATCCATGTGTAGCAACTCGTTGTCGATTAATAAACTCTTTTTTCACATTTGTTTCTTGTAAGCTGCGCTTTTGCAATTGCTTTAAGTAAATTTCTCGTAGGTTTTGAGTTGTATTTTAATTCATAACATTCAAATATCAGTTTAGATCGTCGTAAATCTAAGATTTGTGCAACACATACACACGCGCGCACACACACATGCAAAGCACATGCGCGCACGCAACACGCACGCAGACACATGCACACACACAACTCACATACACAGTATAATTTGTTTCTCCATAAAGACATAATTTGTGGGAAATTCTCATTTACCTATTCTGATTATATTGGTCCAAACTAAATGAGATCTAAGGGAAAAAAAATCTAGTGTTAAACATTGGATTTTGGACCATTTGCCGTGTGCTAAAAAAGGTATTGGCAAGTGATGGAGAAAACGGGTGCAATTGGGCGGACTGTCTTTAGTTGTTATAACTTTTTCTATGGAAGGAACAAAGAATGTTATCATTCACAAGACGAGATGCATACTTGATACACTCTTCCTACATAAAACATGTCTTCAGAAATGTGAGAAAACTAAAAAATCCCGAGCATGACATTTGAGCTCTAGAAGATGGTTGAAATGTTAAGTAAAAACATAACCCCATCGTTGCTACTATACTAATCTACACACATGGTAGATATCAATTATTATTATTCACATACAATACATAATTTTCTTTACAACCCAAAATATGAGTTAACTTTGGCCGGGAATTGTTATTTTTAAAGGATCTCAGTTACATGAAGCCGTTTGAGATAGCGACCTTGGTAGTTGGAAAATATAGTAGAAGATGCAAATGGAGCTGATATTTTGGCACAACTTCTAGTTAGTTGAAGATCACTGATAAGCCTTGGTTGGAATGAGTTCATCTAATTATTACTTGGTTGCTCCTCTCTTTACTTGTTTCACTCAAGTGGAAGAAATTATGCATGAAATCATGGTGAGAGTGAGAGATAGATTAGAGGCTATGTTTGATGTGGGTAGTTGTAAAATAGAGGAGAGAGGACTACTTATCCTATCTCTAAGAGTACAAATAGGGCATTGGTAGCAACTATAATAGTGTTTGTAGCAGTAGCACTTGGGAGCAACGACATATCCAAACCAAAGCTATAGCATTGACACCCTATTTGTTCACTTGTAAAATTATCCTAGTGTGATTGGATTTAAGGATAACTTCAAATGGATTCACTACTACAGAACACGCCTTTAGCGTCGGTTAATTAAGGGCTTTAGTGTCGGTTTCCAACCGACAACCAAGTGGGCGCCGCTAAAGGTAGACCCCTTCGGTGTCGGTTCCCAACCAACGTCAAAATGGTTCCCGCCACTGAAAACGCGCCAGCAAAGGGACTATAGGCGTCAGTTTTTTAAGAAAACCGATACTATAGAATGGTTACAGACGTCGGTTATTAAAAGAACTGACGTCAAAATGCTTCCTCGCCAACGAAAACACGTCAGTAAAGGGACTATAGGTGTCAGTTTTTTAAGAAAACCGACACTATAGAATGGTTACAGACATCGATTATTAAAAGAACCGACGTCAAAACGCTTCCCGTCATCGAAAAACGTGTCAGCAAAGGGCCTATAGGCGTCGGTTTTGAAAGATAACCGACGCCATATCAGCTGAACCGACGTCGATTTTGTGCTAATAACCGACGCCATATCCCCTGCCTGCCACCACGGCCGTGGTTCCTGGCCATATAGACATCAGTTTTTTTATCAAAAACTGTCATCGTGTCTTTGGTGTCGGTTTTGTTCAAATAACCGACACCTATGTTATGCTTTTTTTTTCTTATCAGTTTACAGGCCTGCTGTATGGCTGGTCAGCAGGATGAGAACCTGTAGTTCAGTTCTGGACTGTAGGTTTACGACATCCATTGATATCAGCTAACAACATGCCACAAACTTGCAAAATTAACAAGATGGACAATATTATATATATGTGATTCACACACATGTATAAGCACATTTAATTCATATTATTTTTTCATCACACATGTAGAAACCAGTAGCAACCTGCAGTTCCATTCATTTCATCTCTTTTCACATTCAGACACATGTAAAAACATTTATGTATTGATCATCTTCACACACATGACAATTCATAAAAATTCATTCACATTCACATAAAAATAATTATGAGAGCAAAGTTATTTTTTATTCATCATTGTCATCATTGTTAATAAAATTATATTTAAAAATTCCCATTCTTTGTAAGGCTTTTACCCATTTTTCTCTTATAGCATCTAATTCATCTCTCGTATAGGGAGCATGTGAAGATTGCAATTAGCTTCTACCGATTTTAACTTAAGAGCATAATCTTCATTTTCCTTTTTGAGATTTTCATTTTCGGATACAAGAGCAAGAAGTTTAGCATTTAAATCTTTATTTGCTTTCTTAAGTTTCTTCTTGCACTCAATATATTTCTGATGAGTATCATGAAGACTAGCAATTATATCTTCTTTTGGTAGATCATAAAGACTTACCTCTTCTTCGTCTTCATTTGTTGTAGCAATGAGGCATTCTACTTCTTCATCATCGCTATCATCACTTGAATCATCCCATGCAGCTCGATATGCTTTTTCTTTCTTTTTGTGAGATGATTTCTTCCCTTTCTTGAGTGTTGGACAATCACTTTTCATATGTCCTTTCTTACCACATTCGAAGCACCTGGAAGAAGAAACACTAGAAGTTTTATTAGTTTTAAAACTTTTATATTGCTTACCATTTACAACGAGAGTTTCTTCTTCACTATCATCTTCACTTGTGTCATGATTGTCTTTAGTTGAAGCTTTGAATGCAATGTCCTTCTTTTTCCCATGTTGACGTTCATGTTCTCTTCTTTCTTCTTCTTCTAGATCTGCCTCATGAGCTTCTAAATTGCCAATGAGTTGCTCCATTTTGAGTCGAGTGAGGTCATTTGCTTCTGCAATGGCTGTCACCTTTGGCTTGTATTTCGGAGGAAGTGATCGAAGAATTTTTGATACCTGATCTTCCTCAGGAACAGGTTTTCCTAGGGCACTTAAACCATTAACAATAGTAGAGAATTTTGAAAACATTTCACTAATAGACTCATTAGGATCCATACGAAAATGTTCAAATTTCGTTTTAAGCATGCTAACTTTGGAATTTCTGACTTGGGCTGTACCCTCATAAGTTATAGATAGTTTATGCCAAATATCATAAGCTGTATCACAATTAGATATTCTATTAAATTCTCCTACTGAAATAGAACAATATAGAATGCTTACAGCTTTTGCATTCATTTGGGCCAGCTTTACCGTGTTTGCATCCCATTCCGCAAAATCATTTTGAGGAAGCACATATGGAGTAGACACTATCCTCCATAGATCCCAGTTGATACCTTGGAAGTAGAACTGCATCCTTCTCTTCCAATATTGGTAGTTTGTTCCATCGAACGCTGGAGGCCTAGCAACAAGTGTCCCTTCAATGTTGAGGTTGTTGAGCATTCCATCACCCATTTCTTCAAGACCTTGTTAGGGTTCCTTGAAGCCTCGCTCTGATACCAACTGAAAACTACTAGAGGGGGGGTGAATAGAGTTTTATAGAGATTTTAATTATTAATTAAACTCAAACAACCACAATGAAAATATTGGACAAGGAGACACAGGGTTTAGAGTGGTTCCAACTATAGCAAATACTATAGCCGTCAGTCCACTACCCGGTTGCTTACCCAACCGGGATTTGAAAAGAAATTTATTTTATTACCTCGCAAGGACTTTACATAAAATACAATTTCTTTTCCCAAACCTTTCAAGCAGCCTTCACCCAGAAGTAATCGCCCAACCTTGAAGCAACCTTCCCTTGAAGTAGGTGCACCAACTCCCGTTGCACCAGCCT
Organism: Alisma plantago-aquatica; assembly: GCA_963693085.1. NCBI lineage: Eukaryota > Viridiplantae > Streptophyta > Magnoliopsida > Alismatales > Alismataceae > Alisma > Alisma plantago-aquatica. The sequence goes on from OY856413.1 coordinate 409,502,729, forward strand.
TCTGAAGTAGCCTCCCGTGCGATAGCCTTCTTGAAGTAGCTTGAAGTCCCCTTCTCCACCTGAGAAGTCAACCCTCTCCAATCCGCAGCCTCCAACCCTAGGAGTAGCAAGGAGAGTACAAAAGATAAAAAGGAACAAGAAGGAAAATAGAAATTACAATACCGTTGTAAGCACAAGGCTTGATTTTCCTATATCAAGCGTTTATATCTCCTAACCAATGTGTATGACAATGTGATTGTAGTGGATAGGAGATACTAGCCTATAGGACACGAAATGGGAGCAATAGGAATGAATGGCAAGTGTAGGAATTGCTCTATTGCTCTAAAACAGATTGCAAGTGTGTATTCAAGCTCAAGTATAGCACAAGTATATCTTAGGTGTGTTTTGGTGTCCTAAGGCATGTCCTATTTATAGGAGTGGCCTATGGATATTTAAGGACGTTCTAGACAACTTCTAGGGGCTTCTAAGTGCTTAACTATTCGTTAGATATAAGTTAGGTGCATTAGTAACGGCTAGTTACTTTATTCTGCAGTTGCTGTCAGAGACCATCTCGGTCGACAATTTGTCGACCGAGATACCTACTCGGTCGAAGTTTTGTCGACCGACAGGCTCTCTGGATCAACGTTCATTTGCAACTGCCAACTACTTTGTCAGCTGTGTCTAACGGCTACTTGGGTCATTCTCGGTCGAGAAGTTTGTCGACCGAGAGTGTCTCGGTCGAGGAGTGTGGTCGACCGAGATTGACCCTGTTTTCAATCTTTTAATTAAACCACTAAGTATGTGTATGAGTGTGCATATGTGATCCTATTTGAAGGAGATGACTTATCTAAGTGTGGTGTTTAGCTAGGGAGATCTAACGCTTGATTTACATGAAGTCTAAGTACTTGTACATTATATATATGTACAAGTTTACAATTGATTTACATTGCATGACTTTTACAAGCATTCAAGCGTATGGATTCCCTATAACTTTGTCATCACCTTGTTCCTGCACACTTAAGTAGCTCGTTAGATCAACAAGAATGAAATGTTTGTCATCATCGAAACAAAGGGATTTATCAACAGTATAATTTGTTTCTCCATAAAGACATAATTTGTGGAAAATTCTCATTTACCTATTCTGATTATATTGGTCCAAACTAAATGAGATCTAAGGGAAAAAAATCTAGTGTTAAACATTGGATTTTGGACCATTTGCCGTGTGCTAAAAAAGGTATTGGCAAGTGATGGAGAAAACGGGTGCAATTGGGCGGACTGTCTTTAGTTGTTATAACTTTTTCTATGGAAGGAACAAAGAATGTTATCATTCACAAGACGAGATGCATACTTGATACACTCTTCCTACATAAAACATGTCTTCAGAAATGTGAGAAAACTAAAAAATCCCGAGCATGACATTTGAGCTCTAGAAGATGGTTGAAATGTTAAGTAAAAACATAACCCCATCGTTGCTACTATACTAATCTACACACATGGTAGATATCAATTATTATTATTCACATACAATACATAATTTTCTTTACAACCCAACATATGAGTTAACTTTGGCCTGGAATTGTTATTTTTAAAGGATCTCAGTTACATGAAGCCGTTTGAGATAGCGACCTTGGTAGTTGGAAAATATAGTAGAAGATGCAAATGGAGCTGATATTTTGGCACAACTTCTAGTTAGTTGAAGATCACTGATAAGCCTTGGTTGGAATGAGTTCATCTAATTATTACTTGGTTGCTCCTCTCTTTACTTGTTTCACTCAAGTGGAAGAAATTATGCATGAAATCATGGTGAGAGTGAGAGATAGATTAGAGGCTATGTTTGATGTGGGTAGTTGTAAAATAGAGGAGAGAGGACTACTTATCCTATCTCTAAGAGTACAAATAGGGCATTGGTAGCAACTATAATAGTGTTTGTAGCAGTAGCACTTGGGAGCAATGACATATCCAAACCAAAGCTATAGCATTGACACCCTATTTGTTCACTTGTAAAATTATCCTAGTGTGATTGGATTTAAGGATAACTTCAAATGGATTCACTACTACAGAACACGCCTTTAGCGTCGGTTAATTAAGGGCTTTAGTGTCGGTTTCCAACCGACAACCAAGTGGGCGCCGCTAAAGGTGGACCCCTTCGGTGTCGGTTCCCAACCAACGTCAAAATGGTTCCCGCCACTGAAAACGCGCCAGCAAAGGGACTATAGGCGTCAGTTTTTTAAGAAAACCGATACTATAGAATGGTTACAGACGTCGGTTATTAAAAGAACTGACGTCAAAATGCTTCCTCGCCAACGAAAACACGTCAGTAAAGGGACTATAGGTGTCAGTTTTTTTAAGAAAACCGACACTATAGAATGGTTACAGACATCGATTATTAAAAGAACCGACGTCAAAACGCTTCCCGTCATCGAAAAACGTGTCAGCAAAGGGCCTATAGGCGTCGGTTTTGAAAGATAACCGACGCCATATCAGCTGAACCGACGTCGATTTTGTGCTAATAACTGACGCCATATCCCCTGCCTGCCACCACGGCCGTGGTTCCTGGCCATATAGACATCAGTTTTTTTATCAAAAACTGTCATCGTATGTCTTTGGTGTCAGTTTTGTTCAAATAACCGACACCTATGTTATGATTTTTTTTTTCTTATCAGTTTGCAGGCCTGCTGTATGGCTGGTCAGCAGGATGAGAACCTGTAGTTCAGTTCTGGACTGTAGGTTTACGACATCCATTGATATCAGCTAACAACATGCCACAAGCTTGCAAAATTAACAAGATGGACAATATTATATATATGTGATTCACACACATGTATAAGCACATTTAATTCATATTATTTTTTCATCACACATGTAGAAACCAGTAGCAACCTGCAGTTCCATTCATTTCATCTCTTTTCACATTCAGACACATGTAAAAACATTTATGTATTGATCATCTTCACACACATGACAATTCATAAAAATTCATTCACATTCACATAAAAATAATTATGAGAGCAAAGTTATTTTTTATTCATCATTGTCATCATTGTTAATAAAATTATATTTAAAAATTCCCATTCTTTGTAAGGCTTTTACCCATTTTTCTCTTATAGCATCTAATTCATCTCTCGTATAGGGAGCATGTGCATGGAAACGCTTTCCACCTATACTGAAGTCAGCAGTTTTAAAGACCTGCAAAGAGAATGACGTATATATATATAATTAATAATATATAATAAGATTGATATATTTTATATTATCTAATGAGACTATGTATAATACATGTTGTATCTTATCGATTTCCATTACGACATGTTTGATGATTAGGTCCATAAATAGCATCGCATAGTAGGCACATGCCCAGCTGTTGTCTTGTGTAGCACACTATAAATTGAAGCATACAAAATATTCAAAAATATAAATAAGCACAGTTCACATAAATAATATATACATTGGAGTCAGGAAATTACTTTCACATTCTTCCAAATTAGTGACATCCTTTTTCCAGGGGACCTTTTCTCCAGCTTTTTTGTACTCTTGTAAATCCCTACATATATTAATGTAACCCATTAAATTACATAATTAAATAGTAATGTAGTAACATATGTTAACAGATATAAAAACATAAAATATTTCTCACAAGAATAATGTCCTTTTAATTGCATGTCCATATAATGTATCCAACTCATTCCCCGCAGGATCTAGATAATAGACAGTGAACGTCTTGGGGACAATAACTAGTAACTCCCAATGCTTACCACTACATGTAAGAAAGTAGAAAATTAATAACTCAAAATCCACAATAAAAATATAATTGGCTTAAGTCCAAATTATAAGCAAACTAAACTTACTCGACATTGAATGGAGCTATTATCACTGTCTTATTATTTTTACCAAAATATTGAAAAGCATCACAGCAGTATGAAGTAACTGAATATGGGTCTACATCTACAAGACTAATCAAAGATGGAACCAAAAATCCCACATGGAAAAACCCAAAATTTGTACATATCTTGTGTAAGTGGCTGCAAAACATGTATTACGTATGCATTAATATATAAGAAACCAGATCACCGTATATAAAACAAGGTATATGGATGTATAAAAAAGATCTCACCATATCCACAGTTCTATCATAGATGTATTCAGCCATTCATAACTGAACAACTCCAAAATATCTTGTATAAATATCTGGTTTTCGTATGATTGACCTACATTAATACCTATACATTAATACATATGTATGCAGAACTTATATTACGTATGCATTAATATGTATGCTAAACTTATATAAATAAATTGTTATCGTATGATTTACTTGCAACATCCTCCAGAATAGTAACAATTATAGGGCAATTTAGATCATGTTCGCCGATCCATACTGCCACACCCCTACAATTAGGACCTATCGAGGTGTGTAGGTCCCTTGGAAGCCAACTTAGTAGTCGAGGAGGTGGAGGCTGAGATATAGCGGGTCTCGTCTTTTTGACCGGTATATATAATTTCAGATCAATTGACTCATATATACACACTAATAAATTAAAGTAATGGAAATTTATCATACAATACCAGTATAGAGGACATCCGCTTCGGGTCACAGTATCACTCCGCCTACTGCCTCACCAAGTGTTTCAGTATTTGGTGTGCATGAGGCAGTGCAAGATCTGTCCAGTCGGGGAGTACATGTATCGGGCTCACACGTACCACACCATCTGGTACTGGATACCCATGAAACATGCACCCTTTAAGGGGTGGGTAAGATGACGCCTCTGCAACGATATATTTTTGACTTTTTAGTCGGCATGGCTTCAACCCCTACAAATTTACGTAAAGAATGTTATATGCATATATACACAAACATATCATCTTGAACAAACTAGCTATTATGTTATAAAATACTTACAAAGGACGTGCTAGGTGGTGGGTCTATAGGATTACTCCCAACCTCTGCAGTACGAGCAGTAGGAGAAGAGCGGCCCGCCATAGGTACTGTGAGTGGCAGTCTGAGACGCCTGCCACTTGCTAATTGCTTCATGGAGTCTCTTATCAAGTAATTCCTCGACTCTCTTATCAATTAATGAATCTACCTATACATGGATAAAAGAAACGCTAGCTTCTGATTATTAAATTTCCTTTCACAATAACATTCGAAAATAAGAATAGGTTACCTCATCTTGTGAAAGTCCCACTTTTGGGTCAGGTTTGCGTTGGGATGGCCCAAAGAACGCTTTGATGCCCACACCAGCGTCTGCACCCCTAACACGTCCAGGATGCTCTGGGTTACCCAGAGCAACTGTCAGTTCATCCCTTGTGCCATGAGGGATGAACTTGCCTTCCTTCCTCTGCTCATGCAGCTCCCGCTAATCCCCATCAACAAAAAATAGTAGGTAAACATAACAATAATCAATATTGATTGATTACTCTAAGAGTTGATTTTTACCATTTTTGCAGCTGCCTCAGCAGTTGCGGGCTTCTGTATGTCTCCCTTCTTGTTTTGCCTCCCAGCTATCCACATAGCATAGCGAGGCAGAGGTGCGGGAACAATAGTAGAGGACTCTACAGTCTCCTGAGTAGAAGTAGGCTGAGCAGACTTAGCCTGTAGTATTTGGTGAACGCCTGCATATCCTCTTGGATCCATTGTGTGGTCGTGCACATTCAGTGCACGCCTTGCTCGTTGAGCATCACTTAATACCTAAAGATTAATCTTGAATAGGTGAATACATAAAAATATATATTAATTAAATTGGGAGTGACGCTTAATACCTTGAATTCATCTGTTTTTCTTTGGGTAACAAACGCCTCCCAGTCTTTAGGGTCGAGGTAGTTCCATTGCTGTGTGGCTTCCTTCTGCCTAAATTTATTTTTTAAAGAGAATACAAATACAAATTATTAGTGTAGAGTTAGTGAAATAGTGATCAATGTCTAGAATTGGAAATCAATCAAGAACCTCTTCTCAACATCGTGTATGCAATCTCTGGTGAGATTGGTCCTATAGTTCCTTAGGACCCTCCCACAACGTTGCATCACACATTTACGATGCATCTTTTCATCCAGATCAAATATGCTCTGTAAATTAAATAGAATTGCTATTAACTAGTATCCTAAAAATTAGTAATCTACACAAACAGAATTACAAATAATAATAACTCACGCATAGTTCCTTCCATATGTGGTCTTTCTTCCCCTTAGGAACTTTATGTGAGGATTCTAGGATAGGACTGCAATGGCTACGAGTAAGAACCCCAATATATGAAACAAATGAGTTACATTTCACTCCATATGGATTTCCTGCATGATCGAAATCTACAGCCAATTTGGGTCCATTGCCCCTTTGCTGTATTAACTTGTTCATCATTGTGATGCCCCTCACTTTCTCAATTTTCTTTTGCTGCTCATCAAGTGCTGTAATTTCTTTAGGGGGTACATCACCAACCTAAAATTTGATAAAAAAACACACTTATATGATATAATTATAAATGAACATATAAATAGAAACCTCAGGGATATATTCTTAAAACTTGCGTTGTCAGGCGGCGCAAGCACGTCCTCACCCTTACGGTGATCATCAACACGGTCATCATGGGAATGCTCAGCCATCTAAAAGTTCACATTCAAATTATAAATTTCACATTGTAAAGTAACACTAATTATAAAGTTCACATTGTAAAGTACACATTCACATTGTAAAATAATTCACATTGTAAAGTTCACATTCACATTGTAAAGTTTACATTCACATTGTAAAGTTCACATTCACATTGTAAAGTAATTCGCATTGTAAAGTCCACATTCACATTGTAAAGTTCACATTCAGAAAAATAAAACATATAAAAAATATAAACATTCATGCCTCTAATATTGTGATCTTTTATCAATTAACAATCCTTCATTGTGATCCCCATCTTCAATGTTTGGTGGTATTGGCAACCCAACTGAGAATGGACTGGAGTCATCATACTTATCATAGTATTCTTCTTCATCTATAGGATCTTCAATGAACTGTCTTTTACCATGAAGAACAACTGACCATTTATCATTTGTAGGATCATCGATATAAAATACTTATTTCTCCTGTGATGCCAATATGAATGGTTCACCCTTCTCGCCAATCTTTTCAAAGTTCACTAACATGAAACCCAATTCATCTACTATAACTCCTTTGTTGTTGTCAACCCAATTACATTTAAAGAGCAGAATTCTGAAATCTACATAGTCAAACTCCCATATGTCTTCAATGACACTGTAATATGACATTTTAGCTTCACGTGGACACTTATCCTTTGCACTTGCAAAAAACAATGAAGACGCTTGAAGGGTGACCCCCTATTTTGGACGACACTCTTATCATCTTGACGCTTTGTGTAATACGAGAATCCATTTATGTCAAACCCTTCATAAGACATAACATTCAATTTTGGTTTAAAGACGAGGCATTTAATGGTTTCAGTAAGATTATCTGGTGTTTGAGATAGTTGATATAAGACTTTATCTTCAAACTACTTAATAAATGTCTTATTATGCTCTCTAGCAAGCCACATTGAATTGGATCGAGGATATTGTCTCTTGATGAAATTAATATGTTCCTTGATATAAACACTCACTTCATCGATGTTGTGTAAAATATACAAGTGACCTTGCTCCAACTGCTCACGGCTGATTACTTTCACTCGTGATCCCAAAATTCCTTTGCCAAAATGCTCCTCAATATTCTTGTCATTCACAGGAGCGTCATTAGAACTCAAAAAGTCATTGCAAAAATCCATAACCTCTCTCTCCACATAACCCTAAATAATACTCCCTTCAGGCCGATAACGGTTTTGAACATCACCTTTAAAAATGCTCATGTATCGTTCAAAGGGATGCATCCAATGCAAGAAAACTGGTCCCAACATTTTCACTTCCCTAGTCAAGTGGACAACAAGATGTACCATGATATCAAAGAATGAAGGAGGAAAATACATCTCAAGCTGACATAGGGTAACAACCACTTCTCTTTGCAATTTATCAAGAGTATCAGGGTCAATAACTTTGATGCACAGACTGTTGAAAAAGAAATAAAGTCTGGTGATTGCAAACAGTACATGCTTTGGCAATATAGATCGAATTGCCACAGTCAATATTTGTTGCATTAGAGTGTGACAATCATGAGATTTATGACCTATCAACTTCATATCTTTCATTGATACCAATGTACAGATGTTGGATGAGTAACCATGTGGTACCTTAACATTTACCAAGCATTCACAAAAAGCTTTCTTCTCCTTTCTAGACAACGTGTAACAAGCGGAAGGTAAGTATGTTCTCTGATCGCTACTAACTACTTATGTTAATTCTGTCCTTATTCCCATTTCACGTAGGTCCATTATGGATTTTATCCCATCTTTAGTCTTACTTGGTATATTTAATAGAGTACCGATGACACTATCACATACATTTTTCTCAACGTGCATGACATCGATACAATGCCTGACTGTCAAAGAACTCTAATAAGGAAGATCCTAAAATATTGACTTCTTCTTGAATAAAGACTTGTCACTCCGTGTGGCCATCGTACATTGTGATCTCTTACCAAATTCATTGGCGATGTCTTTTACTCTTTCATAAACATCCTCCCCTGATATAGGTTTAGGTGCACTCTGTTCCTCATTCCGTCCATTGAATGCTTTGCACAACCTACGATATGGATGAAATTTTGGAAGAAACCTTCGATGACCAAGATATACAGTCTTGCCTCTATGTTTTAGTCGTATTGAATCAGTGTTCTCTTCACATATAGGACACGCTTTAGATCCTTTGACACTATATCCAGACAAATTCCCATACGCTGGAAAGTCATTCACAGTGTAAAACAATGTAGCGTGCAAATAAAATGTCTCTCTTCGTGAAGCATCATAGGTCATCACACCTTCACCCCAGAGCTTCTTCAAGTCATCAATCATAGGTTCAAGATAAACGTCAATATCATTTCCAAATTGTTTAGGGCCCGATATCAAAGACGACATCATAACGTACTTATTTTTCATACACAACTAGGGAGGAAGATTGTATATAACAAGCATAACTTGCCAAGTGCTATGTTGGTTGCTCAATGTCCCGTATGGATTCATCCCATCTGCACAAAGCCCAAGTCTTAGATTCATGTCTTCTTCACCAAATTCAGGGTACAATAAATCAATCTTCTTCTACTGTGGGGAATCAGACGCATGTCGTAGGATCCCATCATTATTTTTCTTAACATTTGCATGCCACCTCAAATTCTTCGCATCTATAGGATTGGCAAACAAGCATTGAAACTGTGGTATTATAGGTATATACCACATCACCTTGGCAGGAGAACCAGTTTTGGACTCCCCCAAAGTCATCAATTTATACCTTGACTCACCACATTTCGGACAATCTTTCAAATCCACATAGTCCTTTTGAAATAATACACAATCATTCGGGCATCCGTGTATCTTCTTGGCCTCCATTCCCATTGGGCATGACAATTTTTTTAATCGGTATGTTGAGATTGGCAGCTCGTTTCCTTCAGGAAGAATTTCTTTCAACAAAGACAACAATGATGTGAAGCTTTTGTCGTTCCATCGATTGTTAGCTTTCAGTTTATACAATCTCAACACAACACTAAGCTTTGTAAACTTACAACCTGTGTATAACGGTATCTCATCATCATACACAATGTTTCTAAACATGGGAGGTGGATCGGTGTGCTCTACCCCACAACTATTTATCATCGCATCAACGATGTCTACTGGAACCGGTTCGTTCACATCTACGTCATCGAAGGCAATTTCTTCTTCCACACAAGCACTGCTATCGACATCCACTGATTTCAGGTTTGAAATCTCTCCATACCAGTGTCATTCTGTATAGCCTTGTACAATCTCGTTGTACATGGCATGACTTTTGATTTCGTCACCAATGCTGACTTTCAAATTGTTAATGCAATGCCTACATGGATAGTAGAACCTATCTTCAGGTTGTTTCCTATGTTCCTTGGCACATCTAATAAACTGGTCAAGACCAGAAATAAAGTCGGGGATGCAGCGATTTGGAATGGACATCCATGATCTATCCATTCTATGATCAAAGAGAAAACAAGTATATATTAGAACAAGATTAGGGTCCAGGGTTAAAAGATTAGGGTTTATGGTTAAAACTTTAGGGTTTAAGGTTTTATATATAATTAATGCTTAAAACATCCTAAGTGAGATTAAGTGTTCAAGAACAATCCCAAACTGGGGACTATCCAAGATTTACTCATAATGAGTAAATTTTAGATAGGTTTCTAGGCCAACAAATACATGTATTGTCATTCTTATATATAATAAATGTGTACCACCTATCCCATTCTTGAACACTTAATCTCACTAGTAAGTGTATAATGTGTATTGGGTTTTCAAGAGAATTGCGGCAGCATTTCCCCGCTGTTCTCCAAGTACATATGTACTTAGAGAACAAACGGGGAAATGTTGCCGAAATTTTCTTGAAAACCCAATACACATTATACACTTACATCCTAAGTGAGATTAGGTGTTCAAGAACAGTCCCAAACCGGGGAATATTCAAGATTTACTCCTAATGAGTAAATCTTGGACGGGTTTCTAGGCCAACAAATACATGTGTTGTCATTCTTATATATAATAAATGTGTACCACCTATCCCATTCTTGAACACCTAATCTCACTAGTAAGTGTATAATGTGTATTGGGTTTTCAAGAAAATTTCGGCAGCATTTCCCCACTGTTCTCTAAGTACATATGTACTTAGAGAACAAACGGGGAAATGCTACTGAAATTTTCTTAAAAACCCAATACATATTATACACTTACATCCTAAGTGGGATTAGGTGTTCAAGAACAGTCCCAAACCGGGAACTATCCAAGATTTACTCCTAATGAGTAAATCTTGGATGGGTTTCTAGGCCAACAAATACATGTGCTGTCATTCTTATATATAATAAATGTGTATAAACTACAGGAAACATGGTTAATCCTAATCTATAGAGCATTATTAAATAATAAATCAAGAAATCAATAGTTTCAAACGTGCAATAATTTACAATGCAATGTTATAAACTACAGGAAACATGGTTAATCCCCACACTCTAGTAGACAGACTAACCTTAAATATAGTGATGTATAAGAGATTAAGAAAAAAAATTCTTAGGTAAGATTAAGTTGAAGCTCATTGATAATATAGAAAAGGGGGGGAGGGTGGGGCTGACCTTGGGCCCTTAGTTGATATTACATCAATGTACTACTCATTTCCAAGATAGGATAGATGAGACTATAGTTCATATTAGATGAAAAAATAACAACTTAGGACAAAGTCCATCACTAAAGTCCCAAACTGAACATATATGCACAATTAGCATCAACTATAGGACAAAAGGGTAGATTAGAATCCTAATTTACTCAAACATGTATAAAAATTACCCTAATGACAAAAGGGCCAGCCAATGGTGGTCGAGTAGGAGCAGGGTACCTTGAGGACAGAGGAAGAAGAGGTGGAAGAAGGCCTTCGTGGCGGCGTCGGCAGCAAATAGGCGCGCAGGAGCTGTGGTCGGAGCAGTGACCTGGAGAGCAGGGAGCAGAGCAGGGAGCATGCCTAGGAGAGCCGCGACCTGGAGAGCAGCGACCAGAGAACCAACAAGCAGCGGCGACGACGACGACCAGAGCACCAGAAAACGGCGGCGGAGGCGGAGAGCACAGGAGCAGCGGGTGGCGGTGAGCAGAGGAATCGTCGGACCTAATTAACCCTCAATCGAGAATGAATGAAACAGAGAAAGGAGAAGAGTCTGGCTCACACGGGTACTGTTAAGTTAACAATAGGTGTCGGTTATTAGAACTAACTGATGCTTAAAACTATAGGCATCAGTTACCAACAAGAAACTGACACTTCTGTTAGTTGATAGTCATCGGTTCCAACTAGAAAAACTGACGTCTATCTACATATGTCGACAAAAATAAATATTCTTGAATTAAGACTATAGTCGTCGGTTTTTTGTATAACAACCGACGCTAAAGGGAGGTGAAAATTTTCACAGTTAAGCGCGAGAAAACACATCGGCGTCGGTAATTGTAAGACAACCGACGATAAAAATTGGTCGAATTTTTGTCTCACGGAAAACCTTTAGTCGTCAGTTTCTTTGTTAAAAACCGTCGCTGTATGTTAAATTTTGGAGCAATTTTTTTCACTGGAAATTTGGATTTGGCGGTCAATTTTAGACGTCGGTTTCTTATTAAGAAACTGACGCTAAATAAAAAGCGATACTCGTGTCTGGTCACCCTTCACAGATAGATGTCGGTTAACCTAAAAATGTGACGTTATAAGTCATTTCTGTAGTAGTGATTCAGAAGGAATACTAGATGGAAAGCCCATGAATGGTCATATAGTTTTAATGAAATTTCTTCTATTATTTAGTTAAATCATACTAGACCTAAGATGTATGATTGACACATGTAATTTTGTTCTTAGAAAGTGATGTGCGACTCGTCTCATGCCCATTATATTTGACATAACCTAGACCTACACGCAACAAGACTTTCGATATTAGGCTTGCACCCTATAGAATTGTTAGATCCTAGAGTTATTGCCAATAGGGTTAAGTAATGCAAACTTAATCTTGATTATTTTAAATAAAATTTTTAACTCTCATAATGATGTAGGTTTAAGTTGCATCACTATGAAGGCATTGTTTCATTCTACTATCATCATCCATGATTTCATTTGAATTAGAATACATACTGTAAAGTTGTGTCTCATGTAATCAATTTCCATTTTGATTGTGTTGTTATTTTATCTCATTCATCTTTATCCATACAGAACTCAGATGCAGAATTCTCATAACGCAAACCTGCAAACACCCCTCCTAACCTAAGTGCAGGAAAGAACACCATCTTTTTCTCATATACTCCCACATGTAACTCTAAAAATCAAATGTCACTTCTCCACTACATATCCATAAGAGAGTTGTCACTAAGTTGATATTTGACCAACAAACCAAATGATGTGGCTACTTTGTTAGAGAATGGTTATTTGGTAACAGGTGGGTGATAAAACATGATTATGACCATCCACTTTTCATCTTTGCAATTTTTAATCATTTTAATATGTCTTCACCAAGATTTATAAGAAATGATGGTTGATAATACTTTTATTATTGAGTGATACACGGTGCAAAGCAACTTTGCAATTCAATATAGGGCACATAATTGACTTTTTTGTTAACATATGTTCTCTCAGGCCATCATTTGGAAGTTTTAGCAAAATTTCTCGTGTTCTTCTTAAATCACAAGTGACTTGGTTTCTTGAGTTTTTTTTATAGTTTCTTGATGATATTCATAGTCCTCATTATAATATCTTTATGAGGATTGTTATGGATAGGTTATGTCATGTTTACCTCTTGTTAGGAAGTCGGTCAATTGAGTTGTGTGACAATTCACAATGTTTTATTTATGCACATATATATTGTGATCTTAGTAACCTTTCAAGTTTTTTCATCCACACAGGTAGGGCATATTTCCTTCATCATTGTTGTATCACATCGTCTATATTAGTGTCTCTCCTTTTGTATTTTTTGATTTTCTTTATAATGTATGTGACTGATTATATCATTAGCATTTCTAGCTTGGGTTTTTAATTATTTTTGGCTTCACTTTTCTCCCTAGGGTATGAAACTCCTATGAATATTGGGGATTCCCCTTATCCAACTTGTTTTTGGTGTAGGTGATCTTTTATTTGGCTAACATTTATATATAATTTACTTTATTTTCTAACCAAGATATTTCATTTTCTTTTATTTATTTAGTCCCCCATGGTAACAAAATCATCTCATAGCCCTAAAAATTGTCTGCATGTTAATTGGTAAGTTAGACATGACTTGAAGTAATAGTAGACATTATTTGAAGTGATGATGTAAAGTTAAGAGGCCAAAAAGGCTTTGATTCTATATTCTATATATGACCAGCCAAAAAGAGCATCAATAGGGGGGAAATTTCATCTAAATCACTCGTAGTAATTCACACATGTCCTAATGTACCAAATGTACTTCTTTTGTAATAACCCTTATTCAAGATCATATGAAGTACTGCTAAAGTACATTAAAAATATGTGATCATTGTAGTAACTCTAGGTCTAAGGATCACAATCATCACTATCACATTGAGAGATGATTCTAATTGTCATTCTATTACCTCCATGTATCATTCTCAAAGTGGGTGTGTCCACTACACATGTTCTCTAACAAGTACCTATCTGTCTAACTTGATATCCAAAACCATGAGTAATGTGATATGGTCATCAAACCACATATACGAGTCTTGATTTATACTTTTGTCTTGATTCTATGATAAAGGTATGACTAGGGGATAAATGAGAATGAATATTCAAAGAATACATATGATCCTATATTCAAGTCCTCAACCCAAAATCATATGTCATTAAGTCAAATAATTTTAGGACATTATTATTGTAATCATTATCTTCAACTTAAAAAACACAATACATGGGATTGTTTTATTAATAGTCATATAATATATAAAGTATCCCAGTACAGTCATCATATGACTGGCTCTCGTGGCATACACACAAACAAGGATGATATTAATTGCAAGTAGATCTTAACAAAACATCAAAATAAATTCTCTTTAAGCATAATCATGAAAAATCTAATGTATTGTAATAATGTAAATTTTGGTCAACATACTTAAAATTTTGATAGTTTACTATTTGATCAAACTTAAGTTTGATCGGCTACCTACTCGAGTGAAGTTGCATTCAAACTAATAGGGTCATGTCTTGCAAGATAAATTCGAACCTTTCCATAAGTATTCAAGCATAAAAGATATAAACATAAATCATATACAAAAAATTGTATAGAATACATAAATTTGCAAATTGAGTTATATGTATTCATGTATTTCTTTTATCAGAACGCTGATAACAAAAAGAAAAGATAGGAATAAAGTAGGATAAGACACTTTTGGATACAAACAATCTTTTTGAGGTCATCCTTCTATTAGTGTAACTAATTAACAAGATGTCTTGCATGGTTACATAAGGAGAAAATATTGTTTGCTTTTAAGTGGGCTTTTTCTAACATAAGGTTTGATATACTTTTTCCTTGATAAATGTCCCTTTTATTTGTAATGAAGACAACCCCTACCTCGAAGCTTGCAATAAGGTATGTTGGTCATAATATCATCGAAGTAGTTTTAAAATGGTATTTTGTGGATTTGTTGTCACTCTCAAGATCACAAATGGTTGTTTCAAGAAGAATTATTGTAGATGATATAATTGTTTTTTCAACAATGATGTGATCACAATACATATGTTTATACAAATTCGCAAGCATGCACTTTTCTCTAAGAAGGTAGTCATTTGACTAGAAGGACAAGTATTGTCATACTTAAGAGCATTCATTCTAGATTCACCATTAAATAATTCATCAAATGAGTATGGAGAAAATTCAAGGTCCTTTAACATAGAAGAAAGGTCCTCAATATTCTTATATAAACTATCTCATCATATACACAATGTTTTTTGAACAAATATATAACCATTCGCTTTGAATATAGTATGAGATAGTGTATCAATCAATTTAACCTTAGAAAGAATGAAATTATTTACCTAATCAAATCCCCATTGCTTTGATCTTTTACATGTAGAATCTTCAAATTTGGATGATGACAAAAAATTGCCTTCCTTCATATTTATGAAATCTATCAATTTTCTACATCCACATTTGGATTCCTCATTTCATATGACACATACTACTACCATGTTTCATTTATTATATTCTTCTTGCACACTTGATTTTCACTCTATGGATGAATCCCAAGTTACTTTATGAGCTTTCTCATTCTTATCTCTCTTCTTTTCCTTGTAATGGAGGAATTTCTTTCCTTCTTTCTTGAGTGTTAGACATTCCCTCTTGACATTTTATTTTCTTACACACTCACAACACTTGATCAAGGAAGGTAAATAATATCTTTTAGAATTACTTGAAGCACTTTCTTACCTTGTACATAGTTTGCTTGTTCATCGGCTGAATATTTGAATGATGAGTTGAAGCCTTAAAGGACAAGCTCTTCTTATTTGGTTTATCTTACTCTTCTAGATCATCTATATCCTTTAGCTTTAATTATTACTTTCTTATAGTTCCAACCAAATCCTACCTAAGAAATGGTTTCGTTAGATTCCTCTATTGATGTCACCTTCTTCTCATACTTTAAAGTGGGTGATTTTAGAATCTTGGACATAGTTTTACCTTTATTGATTTTCTTTCCAAGATATAATAGTCTATTAACAAGGATAGTGAATCTTGAATACATTTGATCTATGATTCATCTTCTATATGAAAACTCAATTTTATGAATAAACATGTCAATCTTAGACTATTTGACTTTTCTCATTCCCTCATGAGTAATATACAAATCTTGTCTAATTTCATGTGCATATTCACAATATGATGTTCAATTAAATTTCAAAATAGAAGTGTTGTGTGAAGAATACTTCTTCTTTTGCATTGAGTGTGGTTGTCTTTTTAGTTTCAGTAACCCACTCTGCAAGTGGTATCATTGGGGGAACATAAGTTCTTGCCACCATATTGCAAAGGTCATGGCTAAATATTGATAAGAAAAAATACATATTGATATTCCAATATATGTCGTTCAATCCATCAAAGATCAGGAGCACGATATGATGCACACCCTCCAAGCACATCATCCCCCATACTTATAGCTTTCAAGAAGTAACTAGAAGTTAATCTCTTAACCAAAATAGAGGATATATGGGATAAATAGACTTCTATAGAAAAATTCGAAATTATAATACACATATTTTTCAAGTAAAACTTTCTTACTAAAAAATCAAGAATGGGAAGGTAGTAGGAGAAAACCCACAATAGGCACACGATTCAAAGTGGTTTGGACCTCAAAAAAAGTCCACAAACTCATTCTTAATTGGATTTAAAAACCTATTGATTTGGTATTCGTTTAGAGGGAAATAAAATATAGAAATACAAAACTCTCTAATGAGAAAGAAAAAATCATACTTACTATAACTCTTGTCCATGATAGATACCCAAATGTTTCATCTAAAGTGGCGGATGGGAAACAACCACTCCCCCTTTTCTTATGGGTGTTGGAGATCACCACCTATATTCTTAGATGGTCTCAGAAGATCTCTATATAGTAAGGATTCCTTCCTCCTCTCTAGTAGATTGTCGCCTCATTACCTTAAAGAACCTCTATGTATTTACACATATAAGAGAAATGGGGATGGAAGAAGAAAACAACTAAGTACAAGGATTTATTATTGATCTTCTCTAGAAAATAAAAAGTATTTGCAATCAGAGAAACTCTACTTTAAGCACTACAAAAATTCTAAAAGAAGAAATGCAAATTAAGAAATTTCTCAAGATGGTTTTGTGACTCAAGTGTGCTTAAAATTATCCTAGATGGTAACTATTTGTAGAAGAAGGTTAGGTTAACTTTGGGGAATGATAAATCTCATAGGCACCATAATGAGATTGATTTGAGTCAAATATGACATGTAAAGATGAATTATACACTCGACATAATTTATTTGTCAAAGTTACACTTCAACTAATATACACTTTCGTTAAACTATGAGTTTGATTGAATGTATAATAAAAGTTTCATCACATGCACAATGGAAAATTATTTGGTAACAAAGTTGGCTTAACCACCCATGAGAAGAATTTGGATTTTAGTCAGATGGTGATTTTTCAAACTTATAGTTTGGTCGAGAGTGAAATTTTAGTCTCAATATCTCTATGATAAACTACAAATGAACTAGGAGTTTGGTTGAATATCATCTATAGTTGAACTTAAAATTTAACAAAACAATGTTTCATTTTTTCTCTAACTAAAAGCATAACTTGACTTGAGAAAACTATATAATAAAATCTATAGGTCCCAGTTCCCTTAGGGTCACAACTAAGGGGAGTTAACGTTTAGATATCACCAACATTCATACCTTTATAAAATATAAAATAAATAGACAAAATTAATTTTTACATATTTTTTTAGCAATGTTTGCACATGTTAATGTTCTTCTATCTTACATGAACCAAAAGACATAATTATATAGTTTGAAAAAAAAGGGAGATATTTCACACATAAAAAAGGTGTATGATATACCTTGGGATAAGAAATATCTACCTTTTCTTTAGTGACAAATATTTACAAATAAAAAATAGCTGATAAAAAGTATACATAAAAAGCATAGTGGTTACAACTTGCTCTAGTGATGTTGACTATGTGATATTAGTGGAGCTGTATAAAATGTTAGTGAGTTCAAAAAAAAGAGTGTTGCAATGCAATTCCATCTCTAATATTGTTGAATATAAGATAAATGCAACAACAAATTCCCTCTAAGTCAAGAGTGAGGAATAATTCCAAATCTTGATTACAGAATTGAAAACAAAATTATGGTGATAAATTTAAAGATTATGAAATATCTTAAAATATTTTTTAAATCTTTATTTATTTCTATTTCTTCCACTTTGTCAAGATCAATAATATAGGATGATTAGAGAATATAAAACTTAACTTAGATATCCCTTGAGGTGAGCTCCGCCCTTGATAAAAGCAATAAGTACATGGGCTTCATCAAGTAGAACTAAGAACTAGATTTTTGATTGATTACGTTTACAAGAGATATGTACATGATAAAATCCTAAGAAAATATTTTGCAAAAAGGAATGAGTTCATATGAATTGATTTTGGATGAACAACAAAGTCAATATACCAATGAATCATCTAATCATAAGTATTAATTCTATATATATTAACTTATGAGCTAGAAAAATCATACCATACATCCTTGAATAATATCAAAAGACCAAAAAATAGGAATCTCATATTGGGCCAAAGTAAGCCTCTAAATTTGAAAAAAAGTATCCTAATATAATAAAATGTTCATAGCTTCCCAAAGATATTAGTTTGATTATGTATCATCTCAAAAAACAACAAATAAAAAGAAAACATAAACATAAAATCATGAATTATCAAAAACAACTAGGAAGAATGTCGAAGATTTTCCAAATTTGGTTCCGCACCTAGACATATTTCCCACATTAAGCAATGTTATTGTCCAAATTGAATAACCCCATAGCATGAAGAACACAAGCTTCCAAGAACTTCAGTGCTCTATGTTAATTGAAATGTTCATCTATGTCTTGTATTTGGGGAAAGAAGGTGGTTTGGTGTTTCCATAAAAGTTTGTTGGGCATAGTTGTAAGAAGGATTGAACCTACTAGGATAAGATTGGTGTGGGTATACATCCACTAGAAAAGGATTCAATTATACCATTTGAGTATAACATGTCTTGGTGATTATAAACAAAATGCAACCATATTTGATGTGATACATCATGCATACATGAAAATCATTTGCATGGATAAAATAGGTGGGATGACAAGCTTGTGGTGGTTGATGTTGTTGGGATTGATACTGGGGTCATCCTTTTCTTGCTCTTCCCACAAGCCCATTTTGTTCCCAATGTCTAAACCCTTATTATTAATAGTGGATTAGTTTATTGTTTGTGAATTACGATGTATGGAAAAGTTGAGCTTGGAGAGTGAATCACCTATTCATCAAGAAATGATATTTCAATCAAGATCGACATATGGTGGACTAGATGAAAACTCCACCATATCCTTAATAACAAGCCTAATGATGTTGATAGGCATTTGCATGGCTACCGTAGACATAACATATTAAAACTTTAGAACCTCATATTGTTTTGGATTAAGGAAGAATGTATTGTGGAAAAGTTAGATATATGAGGTGATCATGGGTGTAATAGATGTGCCAATGAGATTATTGTGGTTTTCATGAATATTTTTTCAACCATGACGATATGTTTGGGGATTGAGGAGTGGGTTCTGGTTTAGACTTTGTAGATGAAGAAAGATTCTAATGGATTAGAAAATGGAATATGAACAAAGTTTGAGTAAATATTACTTTCAATCCAAATAATAGTGATCACATCATCTTGTTTGAAATTATTCCCTTATTGACTATGAGAATGGTGAATGTGAGATCATCTCCATCTTCCAATCATTTGTTGGAATAGGAGTTTATGCTCAACCTTGGAAGATCAAGGGGAATTAAAGACTTGATCATGTTCTCAATGTGTTGTAATTTGAAAAAACTTGTGATGGAGATGCCAACAATTATGTGGATGTCAATCGATCAATAAAAAAAGTAGAGTACGACTATGAATCTTAGTGTAGCACTATGTTGAATCAGTGTTGAAGTTGAATCCCACAACTTCAACATAGTATGATGTAGCCTTGTCCCTAATATGTAGAAGAAAATGATCTCCAGATATTGTACAAAGGAGAATATGAGGAGAGTAGAGATACCCTGGGTATCTTAGAACTTTAAAAATCTTTGGAGAAAATGACCAGACAAGTCTCTAGAGAACTGAGAAAATAGTAATCCTTATATAAAATGTTGAGTATTAACTTGTTCAAACTTTGTTTGACTAAGGGTTCGAATGATTATAAATTGTGATGTTGTTCATAGTATATGTTAGACTCATCCTCACTACTAAACTCTCTTTGTCAAACTTTAGTTTGATAAAAAATGTTATTGCCTTAAAAAAAAATTAAAAATATAATCTAAAGCATAAATTTTTGGAATAAGAAATAATAATACAAAATCATGTATTTATACTATATATGGGTTACCAACCATAAAATTCTGAAGATTTTGAATATAAAAAATCATTTCCAACTTTTTCTCAAAGGTATTGACATTTAGAAGAAAGTTGTGAAAACCATCAAAAGTTATATGTAACTAAGCAACAATTGACATGGTTTTATAACTATTTATGATAGTTGGTGAATGCATGTAGTGATATCACAGATAATTCCCACAAATAATCATGATTATATGCATTTAATTGACAAAATATTATTTCAATCAACTTTTGTAAGGGATGTCGTGGTTGGTGAACTTTGATCACCCCCAATGAAGGGACCGAGGCTTGAAATACATAGACAGACAATTCTTGATTTACCACCCTCTTGGGTGTTCGACCTCTACCATAGGCCTTTGAAAAGTGAGGGAAGAAATATTTTTTTATTAATCTTGAAACAGATCAATCAAATGCTAGATCATATAAATGATGACAACATATAAAGTAGCACTTTATCTCTGTTGAAATTCAATAGTAAAAGAGGCAAATGTTTTATCAATAGATCTTAATTTCTTTCTCAATTTCAACATGTTCATATTGAATGGGGTTCTTTTCAATGTTGTCGTGAAGAAAATTATCTATAACCTCTATACATTTAACATGACTATGTAATATAGGATTCTTTGATAAATTGATTGCACTAATGTTGTAACAATAGATATATGTAGAAGGTGTATCTAGGTAGTAACCTTTCAGAACTTATTTCATCCACAGGAGCGGGGACAAAAAGTAGTAGAAGAACAAATTCGACTTTGTCTTTGATAGTGTGAAAATATATAGCCACATCAAGAGACTTGGGAATTTGAGAAAAATAAAACACTCTCCACCAAGCTCTTGATATCAATCCTACACCCAGAATGATCAACATCATTATCGATAATAAATTTAAATTATTCACCTTGAGGATGGAAAAAACCAAAAGTGTTCTTGTCAAAATGTGTCTCATGCATTTTTTGTCCCTAGATGCATTCTTTTTAGGGTTTTGTCAAAATATAGTACAAATTTTTGTAGAGATATTTGTTATCTCTAGATACTATGAGAAATAAGAGATTAGAAATCATTTCTATATGCAAGTGATTATGTATAGATTTTCATCTTCATATTTATCTATTTTAGTAAATACTACCATAGGTTTATTACGTGGCATACAATTTTCCATATTTAATCTTTCACGTAATTATTTGTGCAATTATCTTGACGTATATAAATTCCTGAATAAGTTTGGTAACTAAAAATTGAGGGGAAATGGAAGTTATACCATTAAGTCATTTAAAATTTAATTTAATTATAGTAACAATTTGTCGTGAAAAACAATATCTTTAGTATAGAAAATAGTATCACTTATATCTATAAACTTATAAACGAGTCACCTTTTATCTTACAAAATAAAAAGCAAAAGACATGTCTGATTTAAAATCTATTACTAAACAAAAACATGTTGGGTCTCTCATACCATGTCCTAGGAGATTTTTTTCAAACCATACAAAGCTTTCTTAACCTTATTAACACAACCTTCCCATTTGAAGCCTTCACAACTAGGTAGTTGGATGACATACACCTCTACTTCTATTATCTCATTTGATAAAAAAAACATTTGTGATGACTATTTCACAAATTTATACACATTTGGTGGCTAGACAGTTATAAAATATACAATTTAGGTCAAGTCTATACATTGATGCACAAGTCTCAACATAATCAATTCCTTCATGTTGATTATAACTTTAGTCCATGAGGAATGATTTATGTATAACAACATTACTTGCTTTGTAATCTTGTTTCAATAAATCATTTTAGTGACGATAACCATTTTCTTATATGTCTATATACCAAATCTCCAACTTCATTTTAAGAAATCGATTAAGTTCTTCCCACATGTTAAAGGTTTAATATTCCATCACTAAGTGTACAATTGATGGTATTTGGCTCTTATATGGTTAAAATGTCATGAAACCTATTATTAGTATGAATATTAAGTGTTAAATGTATGTCTAGGATTATCTATAATTATATCACTAGATAGTTTACTGAGTCAAGAAGCATAATTTTAGTTGAAAGTTCTTTGGCCGGAACATAATTTTTCATTATATAAATTTGTTTATTACTTACAAGTGGTATATTAGGTTCAAGTGTGAGATCTAAGTGTGAGGGATAAAATCTTATATATTATCTTCTGGTGCATTTCAATAGAGTTTCTCTGTGTTGACTCTTCAACATGATTTTACAAATAAAATTGGATACTTTGTATGCTTTACTTGTTAGGGTGTATCCTAGATAGTACGATTCAAAGGACTTGGAACTAAAATTATTTAGTCATCCTTAGTATTTAGGATACGGAATGTAGTGCCAAGAGTATTAACTAATGAACTTTGATATTTGATATATATGATCTCATATAATGTATTTCTAAGATAGGGATGGCTAAAAATATATTTTTTGAAGGTAGCAAGAGGTGTTGAAAGTTATAGCCAAAAAGTTTTTGGAGTAATGTTTTGGAATAATTCACTTTGATATATCATGTATGGATTCATTATTCCTTTGAACTAAGAATTTTATTCAAGGACTTCTAGTACATACATTTGGCGATTAACATAAGTTGAAGGTCAATTCATCAAATGTAAAATGTTGTTGTGTCATGAGATCATTTTTTCAGCTAAATTTGAACTCAAGTGATCATTGATAAAAAAAATATCTTTTGTTACCAAGAAATGAAGTTCTCTTTGGTTTTGAATAGGTCCAAATGAACAAGATCTAACAATGTAGTTATGATTATGTATTCTTGAATTGTATAAGAGTTTGGTTTGTTTCCTTTTCTATGGTAGGTACACATTTTGCTATTTTAAAAAGATAGATTGGGAAGTCCTCTAACTAGGTTAGCTTTTGTTAATTTGTGTAAAAGGTTCATGCTAACATCCGTTGGTATTCAATGCTAAAGGATATCATTTTATTCACTAGAAACCATACATTACCCTCGACTGGACTGGCCAAATTAATATGAAGGATAAATATATTACCATTTCTCTTTCCCTCATATACAACATCAATAGATTCCTTGGATAAAATTTTACATGCATATTTTTTCATCAAAAATATTGACATTATCACATAGTTAAGTAACACTAATCAAGTCATGGTGCAATTAATCTACTAGTTAAATCTTTTAGTGGAAATATTATTACATAAGATTTTGATCAAAATAACCTTTCCTTTTCCACTGTCACAAAAAGGTATTGTTCCTCCTTTACTTCAATCAGTTAATGTCATGTGTTTTGAGCACATATAATCAATCACCCTATCCTACGAATTTTGAATGTTGGTCCAATGTATGGATGATAATAACATATATGCTTGAGTTCAAGTAGAAATTAACCAAATAATGACATACAATTTATTTAAGTGAAAGAATGAATAAGAGAATGTATTTCAAGAATTCATGTTCTTGGTTTGCTTATGATTTTGAGAGATTATTGTCGGTTTAAGCTTGAAGTTAGACCAACCACTTGTTTTGTTGAACTTTTGGTCTGACTCATGTGAAGCCCTTCGATGACTGATCCCAAAAGAAAAATGGAATGAGAATAGGAAGTGGGGTTCATGTACGATCACACTTCAAACTTTCTTGTACATTTTTGATCGATCATTTCTTATAAGATGAATTCAAACTATTTCCTAAATACTTAATGGTATCAATATATAAGCAAAGTCCTACATAGAAGAGATGAGACTTCCATATCAATTTTTGAATATACATGTATTGTTTTGATTACAACAAAACAAGAAGTTAAGATGTGAATTAAGTAGGGGGGTCATTTTGAGACCCAAACAAGCTTTCTAGGGTCACCCTTCATGTAGTGGCACAAATAAATAGGATTTTGTACATGGTTGCAAAATGAAAGCATATCGCTTTCTTTTGTGTGAGAGGTTGGTCTTACAAAAGGGTTAATATACCTTTTCTTGTATGGATGTTCCTTTAGTTTGCAACTAAGAACACTCCTACCTACATTCTTGTATAAATATTAGAGTAAAATAATCATTTCATAATATCCTTGAAGAATTTTACGTATGGTGTTTTTGTGGGTTTTGTGTCACTCACAAAATTGTAGATGGTTGTTTAGAGAAGAACTATTCTACATCATAGATTTTTCATTTTACAAATATATAATAACAGCCCACATTCTTTAACATATTAGAGTGAGATTACTAAGCATACATTTACAAAAATCTAGCATTTTGGATATAAAGACAAGCATCATCACATTCATATTCCTCAATTTTATATTTATAAGTAATATAACTTACAATGTAGTTGCAACATATTTGAGTTCTTTAACACATAAGTAAGGTCCTCAATCTTCACATATTAACTATCTACTAATCTCGGTAACTTTATACTTCTAACTCTATATCAAGCATTTTGGATATAGTACAAGAGAGCATATCAATCAATTCATATTTGGTAAAATAAAAAATAAGTACCTCACAAGAGACATCCTCACTTGTTTTTCCCATGTAGTATGAAATAATGGTATCTCCATCTTCATCTTAATATTTAAAGGATGATTAGTAGTTTCCTTCCAACATATTGATGATATATATCACTTTTGTAGATCCACCTCTAGAGACCTAGATAAGCCTAAACTATGCGTGCAAAACACAAGTGTACACGTCGAGTAGTATAGGCCTATGAGGCTCGAATGTTGAACTAAAAAAAACATTCACCAGAAACTACTACTAACTATAACATAATCAACTAGGCCTAGAACATGTAATTGGTTGGTTGTTTTATGACTAGGAATAAGAATTAAAATCTAAATTAGGAGAATGTGATTAGGAATTGATGGATTCGTTAGGATTACAAATTTATGATGGTATGCATTGCATTCAACTACATTTTATCAATAATTATATACTCTTAATCCTAGACTAAGGACATGTAGGAAGTATTACCCACTCGCGCAATGAAATACACTACCTACACTAATACAAATCACATTTCCACAATAGTTTAGGAATTACATAGGTGCATTAGTGATAACTATAGGTTATTCCTTCACAGCTATAACCCTCTTTTGAGACACAATGTTAGCTGCAAAAATCTTCAAAATTTTCAACCCCTAATCCCTCTCCCAAAAAATTAACGGTCTTATATATTGATTGTGGTGATCAAGCACAAACAATTTATCGAGCAACCATAGATTTAGATCCAAAATTAAAGGAAATATATATTACTGGTTTATGAAAGTAAAAAACAAAGACATATCAAAATACTCCGTGGACCTAAGGAATAAGGGGAGTACCCCCACATGATTTATACCATTGAATACAGAGAGGAATAGGGAGAAAACAAGCTAAATGTTAGCAAAACTAATGAAAACCCTTATAGAAGCTATCCCAACAAACCCATGTAGTAGACACCTCGATCTGCAACGTTCTGACAACAAATACACCTCCTAGAAGTGCCCAGAAAATCCAGTATATGGCTATCTCCTTTGTCTCCTCCTATCCAGACTTAGTCCTCCATTGCAATGAGATAGAACGTGTTGTATATCTTTGGCCTAACTCTCCCTAGGTCATAAGTGGGACTCGGGCCATCATTAAGTCACGACTGTTGGATTGGTTGTAGTTTTCAATCTACACTGATCTCACAAAGTCAGTACCACTAACTGGATGTTGGTGGCACTGAGTTGTCGACTGACTCAAAACCCTTCATATATGTGGTACTGCTGACGGGTATGTCAATAGCACCAAATTGATTTCTGTGAGTTCTGACTTGCTCTGGGTACAAAATTTGGTACTCCTGACTGGTTTGTTAGTGGCATCGAAGAACTTAATTTTTTTAATGTTGCTTTTCTGGGCAATAAGTCAGTAGCACCAACTCCTCTCTTTGGTAGCATAGATCATCATCTTGGTATCAACCAGTGATGACTCGATAGCACTAATATTTCCATAACTCCCTATTCAATTTTGCATAATTTTAGTATCACTGACACATATGTCAATAGTACTAAGTTGTCATGTAAAAACTCAAATTACCTGAAACAAGGAAAAATCCACATAAATCTGAATAAAAGTTGACAATTGAATACAACTCGGTAGAAATATTCAATATTTGATGCAATAGTGATTCACATGATGATAATGATAAAACTGCAAAACTAATATCAAAATGAACAATTATGCACAAAATAAGTGAAAAAAATACCATGTATAAAGAAACTATAACTCAATGCATCAACCCTCCTTTTGGATGAGACCATTATTGCCATGTTGCAATTTTTAAAGTTTTCTTATCCACTGGAGTTTTTGTTTTGCACTTAAACCCCAAGATACTTTGTGAGCATTCTCATTCTTTTCTCTCTTATTATCGTTTCACTTAAGGAACTTCATTATTGTCATCTTGAGTGTTGGATATATTCTCCTAATATGTATGTTTCTTCCACACTCATATCACTTTATGGGTAAGATAAAGAATATTTGATAGAACATTTTAAGAACTTTCTTACCTATATGTAGTTGTCTTCTTCAATGCTTGATATCTGGACAATTTGATGACTTTAAACCAAGATTTTATTATTTGTTTTCTCCTAATCTTCTTAATTGGTGATGTCTTTAAGTTTGCTTCATAAGTTTTTAGAGTTTTAATCAACTCCCTTTTGTAGTTTGGTGGGTATATTGAATTTAATGTGTTTGTCACCTTCTTCTCATAATTTAAGGTGAATGATTTCAAAAACTTTACAGATGTTCCTTTTCCAAAATTCATTTCCTTAGATATGTTAATCAATGGAACATCCCATGGTTTCATGTGTCAAATATAACTATCTCAAAAGGAATGATTGGATTACCCATATCAACAACTTGAACTTCCTTTTGAAGGAATCCATCACTGAGAACTATGAGATCAAGTGTTCTTGGCAAGGTGGGTGATTTATCATGATTTATTCTTATGGTTAGAGTGAGTGAGTGTTTGTGTTGTAGTGTATCCTATTCTAGTGTTGGTCTATGGGGCTATTGATCAATCTTAAAACTCTAAAAGAGCCTTGAGATGGGGGCTCTGGATTATGAACGGTATCAGATCTCAATCCCCTCTAGTAAGTATCCATATACTCTTCATCCATGGACAAGATATACATATGGAACCACATTAAGGAATATCTTCCACCGCTGGAAATCCTCCAAAACTATGCAACCTTTGTTATGTTGACCACCTATGTGAATCCACGCATAGGTTTGCATTTGCAGACCATCAATAAGTGGATTGAGCTTATAGGATATTCAGATGCATGAAAAGCAACAAATATAGGTTTTAATATATCCTTGAAAGTAATATATATATATGTATGTATATGTATATATATGTGTATATATATATGTATGTATATATATGCACATATATATGTATACATATATGTAAACACCCATTTTCTCATGGATCTAAAATATGATTCATGAATTAAGCATGAACTATGCACATAACATTAAATGTATGATGATGGCCATTACATTTATGAACAGCAAATTAAGGTAGAAGTACCACGTCCAAAGAGACGTCTACCTCTATATGTAGACAGAAGGGCTTCCTCTTGAGATACCCCCTTGAAACTAAACATGAATTCCACTAAGTTGTTTCATATTTGGATTTTTATTAACATGATTTAGGGGCTCCTCCCTCATTAAATTTAAGTCATAAACATTTACTCTTTAGTTTTTATCTATTTTAGCCAATATGATAAACAATTATCACAACAACTACATCAACAACTACTTATACTTGATTTGTATAAAATAAGAAACAGTGATGAAAAACAATGTCATGAACCACTTAACGTATAGTAGGCACCTTAGAACTCTAGATTAATTCTTCTGAAGTCATAAAATACCACCATTTAGGTAGTAAAATCATATGGTAAAAAACCCTAATTCTTACCCAAGTCACAAAATGATTTATCCTTGATTATAAGAATACTTCAACTAAAGTTAAAGTATTAAATTTAGAAGTATATTTTATGATATATCATTCATGGGAGGAAATTTCTTGTTTATATACTAATTTATATCCTAATACCATAATAATTAATGCTATATAATAATCTATGTAGTTGAATCACTTTATATGTTTACAACATCAATGCCAAGTGAAATATTGTAAAAAAATCCAAAATATGACAAATCCATTTATAATTGAACCATAGAGTCAATGACATACCAGAATAACTCAATTCTAACTCAATTCTGACTCAATTCTATCAATTTTTTTGTTTATTTTATTTTATCAATTTCCTTCATATTCTTCATTATGAGACATCAAAATCTAAAATCGGATACCACATACATATATAAAACTAGATATTATTAGGAATAAAATGTAAAACTACTACTAGGATGATAAAGACCATATCAATATATTTTAGTACAACAATACTAGTGCTTCATTGGTAAAAAGATGTAGTTATCCCTAGGAGATACATGGATACAATATATATATATCTTTAACTAGTAATTCATTGTCAGATCTAAGACACAAAAGATGAACATGAAAATATAAATATAAATATTCCTCATAATCTTTGTAATTGTTTTTCTATGTTTAATACTAGCAATATCGAAACAATAAAGATATCATAATAATATTACTGAATGCAGCATAGTTTTTTTCATGTACAAATTACTTTATTAGTAACTAGATGTTACATGATTCCATATGTATCTTACTTATCAAACTTCAATAAGTACATGGGAGATATATTTTATAAAAAATACCTTACTAATGAATTTAGGCTATCAAATTTTGATCTAATGGCATTGTTCATCCCTTATATTGGTCTAGCACGTGTTACATAACCATGTTGTACATCCACATGGCTCTTCTATAGCAAGGTCATTAATCTCTATTGTGATTTACACCATGCAAGCCACCACCATTAGATTTTTCTATGTATTAGATATTAAAGAGTCCCTATCTCTTGATCATTGGTGGTTAAGGGAGAAACATATCAAATCTTTATTCCATTGTGATGTTTCTAGATTATCGTTCATATCCTAGATTCTTATCTCCCTCTCTCTTGCAATTTTCCCCTCATCTAATTCCATTCTGTGAACCTTCTGAAATAAACTTATTCCTACTCTATTGTGTGCTACACTCCCTTTCTCATGCAATGAAAGGAGTGCATTGTCCATTGTTGTGATCAAATTCAATCATCAAGATAATCTTCCGCAAGTACTGTCGTTAAAATTCTATCTGATGATCCTTGTTTATCCATATTTTTTATTATCTAAGAATCTCCAAAATTAATATATTTTTGCTCAAGCATATATAGTTATATGTTTACCTTTAGTTTTCCCATAAAACTATATTCAAGAAAAATGTAAATTCCTAAAACTTACAGATATTATAAACAACATTATCCTAGATGCCACACTAAAAACCATCTAAAAATACTCACAAATTGTAGGATGTGCATTTCATCATATTACACATGTCCACAAATAAATAGCTTGATTCAACCATTAAATCTCAAAATATTGTCAAAATTCCACTCTAGGTTAATTATTTTCAATTATTCAAGATAATTCATTTCCCTCCCTAATAATTTATTCAAGCCTCTTCATAATTCCAAATAATCTCAAGTTCAGGACTAAGATTCACTACATCCCAAATAGGTATAGTCCGCACAAAGTATTTATTAATAATACATTTAAGTTCATCAAAATGATGAGTTATCACTAAACTAAAATGCTCACATTATTCAATTCTTTATCCATAATTACAAATTTTGGGAAATGCATGAAAACTAAAATGCTCACAATTCTCATTTTAAAAAATATTATAAATAATATTTAGTCTAAGTTGATGCATGGAACTAGTAAGATGCAATCCTAACCCTAAGTTCTACATATTTCTCAAACATACTGCACATTGGTGACAATTGTATCCAAACAGTTAGGATGTAATAGGTGGTTGTTTGTTGCTTACCGTAAAATGCCTATATTGCAAAGAGAAAATGTACTAGACACGTGTTACTTTTCTCCACCTAAAATGATCCCAAACCTCTCTTGAGGACAACATACAGATGCCCAGAATATTTTGGATACCTTCTCAGACCTAGAATATTCAAAGATGTTAGGAACATTAGAGAATCTACACAGAACGCATGCCATGAATTCGGTCACTTAAGGATGAATTCAGTCACATTTAGGTGAATGTGGTTGAGTTCACCCAGATGTGGATGAGTTCAAAGTTCTGGGTCAGATCTCTCCGACTTATGTTATGGACAAATCCTCCCTTGGACGTCCTCCTTTGAGGTTTCAATCCAAACTACCTCCTCTACCCATTTCTATAGAAAATATGTCAATCTGGGTAGAAACGATAGTTCAAGAAAGAAAGAGATCAACCAAGCCCACAATCACAACCAGGAAGAGAAGATAGAATAAAAAAACATACTAGATCTGGAAGAAAACTACTTGCTTGAGGTAAAAGTAGATTAACATGACTAAACATGATATGTAGCCAAGAAGAAGCTCAACTAGCCATGGACAAGCATAGTTAACATTGAACAAAGATGGAAATACATCGTTTGTATAGAAACAAAGGAGAAAAGTAGAAGAAAAATGAAGAAGAAGAGATTTAGCCCATGTAAGTGAGGTTTCTCTCACTCCTTAGCATCTGGAAGGGTTGGATCCCATCCTTCAAGTTGTCCTATATGATCTTCAAGACTCCTTAGCATCCTTTCTCCTTGATTCTTCCCCAATAGTAATTTGTATGGGTGTATGGAGGTAGAAGATGATGGAAAATGATGGTGGATGGAGGAAAACCAAAGGGATGGGCTCCAGGCCTCTGGGCCCTTGGAGCTCAAGGATGGATAATTGGGAAGTGAAGATCGGATCTGCAAAAGACACTCCAAGAAAACCTAAATGGGACCTCCAGTACCCTTTGCTAGGTAGTAAGGGGCAGGTATTTATAGGGGTAAGTGAGACTATATGTGAGTGGAAATGAATTCTATCAAAATGTGGTTGAATTTGTTCCTTTAGTTTATTGGAATAGAGCACAATAAACCATCAGAAGGCATGTCTTTGTGAGACACCTTTGAAAGATGTGCCATCGGTAGGGATGTTTGGAAGTCACCATCAAAATGTGGGCCTTCAGACAAGCTTTCTAAAGGTGTACCATTAGAAGGTAGCCTTTGGTAGGTGAAAAATATCCAACTATCTTCTAAAAGAAAGAGGTTGGCGGCCAAAGGTGATCATGGAAGCGCTCCTTCGACTGGGTTGTTGGACTTCATTTGTTACCTTTGAAATGGACCATCGGAGGATGACCTATCAGAAGAAGGGTCCATTAGAAGGCACATTCATGAGAGGAACCTTCTAGCCTTGGGAAGGTGCCGACAGAAGATCCCATCAGAAGATGGTCTTTCAATTTTCTACCAAAGAAAAAGATTTGATAGAGTGCCAATGTGTTATGTTGCAAAAAGGAGGGGATGAATTCGATCGAGTTTAAGGGAACTTGACTGAATTTTTTGGGTAGAATTGGAGTATCAATGACATATTCATTAAGGATGCCTATAGGTCCCAATATTGACTAGTTGAGCAACTATATCTTCAAAATGATATAAATTACAAAAAGCTAAGTATTTACAGTTATTTTGGGCATATTAAAACTGATACAGGCACGAAGCTATAGTTAGATACTTTGCATAAATGCCTAAATTTGGGTGTTATCAACTACCCAAGCTTGAAATTTGCTTGTCCTCAAACAAGACTGTGCTCAAATAACAAAAAGATAACATCTAAATTAAACTTAGTGATATTTTTAATTTAATAAATAGTTTAAAATAGCAATACTCCTAATCCATGATATTTTAGAACAACCTTGCACCATTCGAGAAAAACATGTTAAAGTAATATTAAAAAGCATCTAGGCAAGTTTAAGCAAATTCACTACAACCTGCCAATATTCATGAGGGCTTGAGTCATAAAATTGATCTTTCAGGCACTATCACTTAAGGATCAAGAGGGTGTTGAATGTGAGGAATGAACTATCATCATGTATTCATATAAACTGGTAAGGAACAATGTGACTCCCACATTCATATCCTAAGAAGCAACAAAAGAAAAAGACTATTGACTTCTACGTATCTAGAATTGCATCAGGTTAGCCCATGCAACGAGTAACGGTCCCTGCAGTCTGAGCCATTTGTCCTAAAATAATGAGATGAACTCCTCGAATGTGCTCAAACCAACCCTGCTACTGGGATGATCTTATAGGTCTCCTAGGGATTCCTAAGGACTCTCTAATGAGCTTTTAAGTGACACTATTAGGCACAACATACCTGCATTCATGAGCGCAGTCATACACCCTCCAGGAACCATCCTCAACATTCCTAAAAGAGAAAACAAATGCTCATGTTTTAAATTCTCACCAAGCTTTTATTCTTTCCATCTAATTTATAGGCCTGGGTGAAGAGCTATTTTGATATTTTGGGATTTTTGGGCATCCAAGCCTCTTTTGTATTTTTAGTTATTATCTTTTTGACTCAATTAATGTGAGGAGGCACGCGGACCATCAAAGGGAAAGACTCCATCTTGATTATAGATCAAAAATTCATCATTGCATGCTTGATACTTAAGTGAAATACTAAAAATATGATTCAAGTATCCTTTGAGTAATGTTGGTTCATGAAAAATATGGCTTAATGTTCTGATCAAACTCTATCTCTTTCCAACGGTCCTAAAATATGGGTTTTTCATTCAAAATATAGATCAAGGGAACAACTTTTTAAACTATGACAGAGGTGCATAACCTTAGATTTATTGTCAAACTTAAGGAAAGAGTCAATGAGCTAGTCTAAACAAGAGTTCAAGAAATTGAGACAAAGACATGACAATTAGGTGCATGGATAAGCATTTAACTATAAGATTGACATCACACAGCCTTAATTACAAAGCAAAAAATTAAGAGACAAGGTCCTACAAAGCAGTATAGCTAGGAGAAATTATTGAAAAATTCTAAAATTTTGAAAAGTATATATTAAATATAGGAAGTAGACACACATGAGGGAAAATGAAGATATAGAAGGGATAATATCCCTACCACCCCAGGTTAAAACATTGCTCATCCTTGAGAAAGCCATAAAATTGGGATAGTAGGGAAGGAAATGCATGGATGTATGGGAAAGAAATTTATCAAAATCCTAGAATGATGCATGTTTGCAAAGATATATTTAAGAAATTAGAGGAAAGAAACTATCTAATAAAGAACATGCAAACACAATTTATTTTTAATAAAAATAGAAAAGAAAAGAGTAAGAGAAAGGGGGTGGCTGTCCCACAATACCACATTGGGATTCTAAATCCTAAGTTTTAGGACCAGTGTCACATGTGTATTGCCGATGGGGTCCGCCATGTAGGAGTAGAATAGGTGGAGATATGGGCCCTTCTGACTCTAAAGT
This sequence comes from Alisma plantago-aquatica, assembly GCA_963693085.1. Taxonomy (NCBI): domain Eukaryota; kingdom Viridiplantae; phylum Streptophyta; class Magnoliopsida; order Alismatales; family Alismataceae; genus Alisma; species Alisma plantago-aquatica. The sequence goes on from OY856413.1 coordinate 409,536,880, forward strand.
AGAGGAAGAAAATCTAGTGACTCAGTGAAGTCATCTCTGTGTTGGAATTGATTTGAGTTGTACTAAAATGAATTCTTTGGCATAGCATCCTCAAGGTACCCCTCAAGGTATGGGTCTGAATGGGTAAGCCTTAGGATGTCAACACAGGATAAGATGGAGGTAAGAGATCTCTTCTCTATTCACCTTGACTTCAGGATGAATGCTTAGAAAAATCTTCATTATCAATCTGAGTCATCCAATCATATTATCAATAAGAAGTACCCCCAGGTGAATCTGTTTGAGGTGATACCATCCCAAGCTTGCCACATTCTATGGGGTCTAGGATTCTTCATGCTCACCAACCATGTTGTAGTGAATCTCCCATCCCACTCCTTCAATATCCACCAAACCTTGTAAGGGGATAGTGGCAAATGTCGGCTCATGTCACACTAGTTCATCGTCATCAATATATTCACTTCTCAAATTTGAACTATTGTCACCATCGTCCTCAAACAAATGATTCCAAACCATAGTATGCATGATGTTTTAAACAAAGTGATAATGTGAGAGGTATCACTTCAGTTTGGAATAAAGGTCGAGTTAGGTTGCTCAAACTGCCCTCAAATTGTGAGATTTCTTGGATGACCTGAGGAGGATATAAGTCATTTCCATCAAACTAGGTTGCACATGGTTTTTATCCTCCATTATTTGTTCATATCAATCAAGTGGATGGAATGAAGGACTTCCTTGGATGGGTGAATCTTCATAGAAAAATCTAAGTCAAGCTGATAGCTTGAATATGATAATTAGATAAGTTCCTCATCAATCTCAATGGAGTGGTTTTGAAGATGGAATTATTCTTGATTGTACACCAACACTTGAAAGTGTGTGATAACTACACTCTAGGTCTTAAAGTCTCCTACTACGTTCAATAGGCTCACTCTGAAGTTGTTGGACTTGAGAAAAAATGCCTTCAATGTTTTCCATTGTTGTCGTGTATGATTCTTGAAACTCCAATGTGTAGAGTTGTTGTGTATGGAGAGCTCCTTGTTCAACAACTTGAATCATGTTGCTGATGCAATCTACAATCTTAGTGGCTACTTGGAGCTGATGATCTTGTCTTTCAAGTAGCTCTTGAAGCTGATCAGCTTGGTCTTAGAGATGAGGTGCTAAGGAAGATATGAGTGCATCAACACTTTCTCTCACTACCGTAACTTCTCTTGTCAGTACTTGATTGTGTGGTGAAGTAGAGGTAGAAGTATGATCAAAGCTCTCCATTTTTGAAGTGTCTACATATGATGACGATTGGGTTGAATATAGCTCGACTAGTTGGATTGCACAACTTTCAATTATTTTCCAGTAGTGGGGGCTGTGAAAAAATTCAGGAGGAAAGGTGGACAAGATAACTTTCCTTGTTGAAGCAAGATCCACGGCTAAAAAAAAAGTATAAGAAAATAAAAATATTTCAATATTTATGAGCCAGAATGTGCAAAATAAAAGAAAAACTATGCATATATGTACAGGGTTATGCTACCAAAACAAAATCTTTGAGTGTATAAAAGTGGAAGAACCACATCCCCAACAACAGTGCCAAAAGTAGATCAACTCTGAGATAGTGCTCCCTAAAATGGATGTGTGATTCCAAAGATAGATTGGATTTTAAATTTATAACCTGATACCTTCAGAGACCCCCACATCTCAATACGGGGTTGAAGTGGATATAAGGGGATGAACACAAGAATGTGGGGATGTTTAGATGTCTAAGATCCATTTTATTGGTTAGTTAATAAGAACAGGTAGTTGATATAAGAAAAGAACTAGAACGAGTCTAGCAAAACAATATGAGACAAAACAAAGTATAAGAAAGAAATAGAGACCATTGATTCCTACTAATTGGTAGAAGGAGTTCCTGACTATGTAACCATAAGTTGGGTAGTCTATGCACCCATTCTTGGTCATAGGCAACCTCGAAAACTCTAGAAACAAACTAACATCCAAACCTAGTATGTATCTTGGTTGTTGCTCCTGTGAGGCTCATCCCACTTGCTTTTGCATAGTGCAACTAAAGCCCCATCGATGACCTGAAACCTCTCTTGAGGACAATGGAACACCCCAGAATATTCTGGATACCTTCTCAGGTCCAGAATATTTGAAGATGTTAGGAACATAGAGAATATATATAGAACACAGACCCTAAATTCGGTCGTATAAGGATGAATTTGGTTAAATTCAGGTGAATGTGGTCGAATTCACCTAGATGTAAATGAATTCAAAGTTCTGGGTCAAATCTCTCCGACTTGTGTTCTAGACAAATCCTTGCTTGGACATCCCCCTTTTATATTTCGATCCAAACTACCTCCTCCACCTATTTCTATAAAAAATCTCTCAATCTTGGTAGAAGTGGAGGTTCCAACTAGAAAGAGATCAACCAAACCCACAATCACAACTAGAAAGAGAAGATATAATAGAAAACATACTAGATCTGGAAGAAAACTACTTACTGAAGGTAAAAATACATAAACATGCCCAAAAATGGTCTACACATCCAACAAGGAACTCAAATAGCCATGAACAAACATAATTGGCACTGAAAATAGATGGAAATACATTGTTTGTACATAAACAAAGGAGAAAAGTAGAAGAAAAAGGAAGAAGAAGAGACTTGGCCTATGGAAGTGAGGTTGCTCTCACTCCTTAGGCTCTATAAGGGTTGGATCTTGCCCTTAGGGTCGTCCTATTTGATCTTTTGGGCTCCTTGGCCTCCTTTCTCTTTGATTCAACCCTAATTGTAACTTGTATAGGTGTATGGAGGTAGAAAATAATGGAAAACCATGGTGGATGGAGGCAAATCAAAGGGTAGAATGATCTCTTTATCCCTATTAGGCCTTAAAGCTCAAAGATGGATCTCTAGAAACTAAAGGTCGGAGTTGTAGAAGGAACTTCGGCAAAATATGAACAAAACCTCCAACACCCTTTGCTAGGTAGCTAGGGGAAGGTATCTATAGGGGTAGGCAGAGTGTATATGTGAGTGGAAATAAATTCAAGCGAATTCGGTTGAATGCGGTCAAATTTGTTCCTTCAGTTTGCAAGAATGGGCCACAATGGACTATCAGAAGGTGTGTCATCGTGAGACATTGTCAGAGGGCATTCCATCGGTAGGACCTTTGGAAGGAGGTGTAAAAAAATGAGTCTTAAAAACAAGCCTTTAGAAGGTGGACCATTGGAATTCATCCTTAGGAAAACAAATTTTCAACAGTCTTCCAAAAGAAAAAGGTTTGCAGTTAGAGGTGGTCATGGAAGCACTTCTTCGACAGGCTTGTTGGCCTTCATTTGTGACCTTCAAAATAGACCATCAGAGGATGACCCATCGAAATAAGGTCCATTGGAAGGCACCTTTCGGAGAGAAACCTTCTAGTCTTTGGAAGGTGAAATCAGAAGATCCCATCAAAAGGTGGTGTTTCAGTTGTCTCTTTAAGAAAAAGAGTCGGTGGAAGACCAATATGTTCTGCTACAAAAAAGAGGGGATGAATTCGACCAAATTTAGGGTAACATGATTGATTCATTGGGTAGAATTTGGAGGATTGATGGCATATTCTTTCGGTGCCTACAAGTCCTAAAATTGGGAAGTTGAGAAACTACATTTTCAAAATGATATAAATTACAAAAGGCTAAGTATTTACAGTTATTTTGGGCATATTATGGCTAATACATGCACGAAGCTATAGGTAAATAGTTAGCATTAACACCTAAATTTGGGTGTTACCAACCATTGTCACGTATTAGGCCTGACGTATGAAGGATACAATCATAGAAGTAAGCTACATGCTTTGGATCGCATGCTAACAACCATGATCTACCCCCCTTTCAACAGTGGGGTGACCTCTCTCACTCTCTTTATCTATTTCTCTCTTTGTCTCTATCCCACCAATGGGCCAGCCCAAGATTAGTGGCTCAGGATGGCTCTCTAATTTGGTAAATGATCCCTCTCTCTTAATTTATCTTGAAAATTCCCTATTCTTTGAAAGATTTTAGAACATAATATACTATTTTGACAAAAAAATATTAACTTTCCAATAACTGTTTTACAACCTAAATCTACTCTCACATCCTATGATATACCAAAATTCATGCTAGTTAAGTGTTTTTGAAGTGGTTTATGATATTTAGTGCTCAACATTAATTTTTATGCTCTAAATATTTGTAATAACCTAAGATCAACATCTTATGCTACCATGAATTCAAACTTAATCCACCTTATGTATCCTAATATGACTTTATGTCACATAAATGACTTAATGTGGACTTTTATGTTAAGATCACTAATTTGATGCTCGAACATGACCTAACGTGCCTCACATATTAATGTTTTCCCTGTATTGATAACTTTACTATGTTTTGAACCATGAAACCAAACTTGGTCACACTATGTTCTATTAATGACTTTATTATGAAAATTACCATTAAATGTGTCTTTTATGTACCTTTTGGTACTTGATGCAGATGCATACACAAATATTGATCACTAATGTTCAAAATAGTACTTATGACTCTGGATCAGTGATATTTGATGACTCATATCACGAAATCCAAACATGATCTCTTTGTGCATTGCAATGACTCTTTTACATGAAATATGACTTTAAGGCATATATTGATAATTAGATTTTTTATCTTGTATGAATGTTGCTCTAAATGATGCCCCATGATATTTTACAGCTTAAATAAGTTACTTTAGGGTACTTATGACACAAAGTCTAAAGTTTATCTCTTTTGTACTGTCATAATATCATATTGCATGGAAAATGACTTAAATGGGTATGTTGATGCCTAAGTCATTAGTCTTAGTCAAATGTCAATATTTCTCTATTTAGATCATGAAACTCTAATCTTGTGATCCATGATATACATGTGATGTTTCAACCTAAGTTAATAATAGTTAGTGATGATGATGAATATTGCATGTACATTGAGGTGTTGAAATCAATATTTGAGAAAATAGAACATAGACTTAAGTGAAACAGTTGACCTTGATGAAAATAACTAATAATATTAATGTTCCTGATTATAATGAAATCACACTTGTTTGTAATATTTTATCACTATGTTGACTTGTTTTCCAATATCTAATCAAGATTGCTAAAATCAAGTTGTTCATCTAATACTTTTAACCAAGGTATGCCTTATCCTCATATTGGCTAGACTGGTGGTACTGAAAATTGGTTTTGTTAATATGTATAAAATAGTTGGCTTTATACACTTGTTTGAGATAAATTTTCCCTACAATTACTACTTATCTAGTAGCATATTACATGTTGAACAAACTTGATAACATAATCATAGATGTGCCTTATACAATGTTGTGCACATGCATGTATACTTAGTGTAAGGACACAAGGATGTGTGTACCTACTTTGTTTATCAAACAAGGGAATGTCATGTTTATAAAAGGGTTAGATCTTGGCATTGGCCTTGAGGACCCTTATGAATAGGGTTAACTCTTTATGTTTAGTCTTGTAGTCCCTAACATTAAAACATGGTCCATATTTAGCTTTGCCTTAAATGTCCCTTGCAGGCCCCTTCATTTGGGAAGCTAAAAGGCCTTAAAATGATTGTTGGTATAATGAAAATGCACTTACAATATGGTGTGATTCTTCTAAAGGCCACACGCTAGCCAACTAAAAGTGTCTAGATGTAACCCTAAGGGAAAATACACGGATCTCTCAAAATTTATATGTGGACCTAGTCCAACTCATAGGCCCAACTAATCACATGTTCCCACAAGCGCACGGGGTCGTGTTGTAGTATAGGCTAGTGGTAAGATTAGGGTCGATCCTCAGGGAGAGAGGGGGTACTAGATCTAGGCTAGTATTAACTATGTTCCTAAAGCAGAGAATAGAGTTTGAGGGTTTAAAATTGGGTTTGGCTTGATTACACTACAATTGCAAGCAAGAAAGAAACTAAGTTATCAAACACTCTAGGTTACTCTAAGCAAGCTAGGTCTATCAAACTAAGCAAAGCAACCAATTAGGCTAGAGCAAGGAGTTACATTACACTAGCAAGCTAAGTGATCAACTAAGATGCAAGCTAAGAAATTAGACAAGCAAGACTCTAAGTTATCACTAATTAGCCAAACTAACACAAGCAAGCTCAAAGGAGCCCTAACTACTTGAGCAAGAACTAACTACTTAGAATTAGGCAATTAGCGAAGAATTAACAAAGGCAATTGACTACACTAGAATTAACAAGCTAAGAAGGCAAAGGTGGAGTATAAGCAATATGATAGATAGGTGGGCCGTTTGGGAATGAAAACTAATATTAGTTGGGGGAAGGTCAACATAGCATGGAATTCTCACATTTCAATCTAGATTACCAAACCAAATAACAAGGCAAGTGATGTTAGAATATACCCTATACTACTTGTTGGATAACTAGGGTTATGTGTAATTCTATTAGGACTTGGCAAGTCTAGGTTTCTAGGGTAAGTGGTATTAGGGCAAGTGAGAGACAAGGGTAGGAATGGGAGTGGAGATGATGGTATTTCACCTCATGCTACTTGCCATCTATCCTTTAGGAAGCTCTAGGAAATTGCACCAATCACGCTTACACTAGCTACTTAGACTTTCCAAGTCCTACTAGAATTACACCTAACCCTAGTTCTCCAACTAGTAGTATAGGGTATATTCTAACAACACTTGCCTTGTTGTTTTGTTTGGTAATCTAGATTGAAATGTGAGATTTGCATTATATGTTGACCTTCCCCCAACTAATATCAATTTGCATTCTGAAATGGCCCACCTATCCATCATATTGCTTAAAATCTTCCTTTGCCTTCTTAGCTTGTTAATGCTAGTGTAGTCAATTGCCTTTGTTAATTCCTAGCTAATTGCCTAATTCTAGATAGTTAGTTCTTGCTCAAGTAGTTAGGGCTCCTTTGAGATTTCTTGTGTTAGTTTGGCTAATTAGTGATAACTTAGACTCTTGATTGTCTAATTGCTTAGTTTGCATCTTAGTTGATCACTTAACTTGCTAGTGTAGTGTAACTCCTTGCTCGAGCCTAATTGTTTGCCTTGCTTAGTTCGATAGCCCTAGCTTGATTAGAGTAACCTAGAGTGTTTGATAACTTAGTTTCTTTCTTACTTTTTCTTGCTTGCAATCATAGTGTAATCAAACTAAACCCAACTTAAACCCTCAAACGTTAATCTATGGTTTAGGAACATAGATAACACCAACCTAGCTCTAGTGCCCCTTCTCTCCCTAAGGATCGACCCTAATCTTACCACTATCATATACTATAGCACGACCCCATGCGCTTGCAGGAATGTGTGATTAGTTGGGCATGTGAGTTGGACTAGGTCCACATAAATTTTGAGAGGTTGTGTGTTTTCCCTTAGGGTTACATCTAGCCACCTTTAGTTGGCTAGCATGTGGCCTTGAGAAGAATTGCACCAAGCTTTCTGGTGCCAAAAAGCTTGGTGTGGTTTGCACGTGTGTGTGATCTTTCAAATTTATAGGTCCCCAAACTATGTTCACTCACAACACTAAAATATGCTCCCGCAAGCGCACGGGGTCATGTTATAGTATAGATGAGAGGCAAGCAAGGGGGTTGATCCTCAGGGATAGAGGGGGTATTAGAGATAGGTTTGTGTTGGCTACATTCCTAAAGACTTTAGGGTTGAAGGGTTTAAAAGGGGGGTTTGGTTTGATTAAACTAAGCAAGCAGGCAAGCAAAGGCAATATGAAAACTCGATTACCAAAAACTAGATTATCTTAGGCAAGTTAGGTCTAAGTGACTAGATTAATCAATCAACTAAATAAGAGCAAGATGATCTACACTACTCTTGCAAGGAAATTAGAAACAAAGAACTAAGCTAAACACTAGAGAAATCAAGGATCTAGGTTAACCCTAATTAACAATACTAAGAAATTAGCTAAAGTGAACAAAGGCAAATAAGCTAAACTAGCATTAACAAGCTAAAATGAAAAATTGGGTTTTAAGAAATGGATTGGGTAGGTGGGCCATTTGGTCAACATGGCATGCAATCATCACAATTCAATCTAGATTACCAAACCAAACAACAAAGCAAGTGCTACTAGAATATACCCTATACTACTAGTTAGAGAACTAGGGTTAGGTGTAATTCTAGTGGGACTTGGAAAGTCTATGTTTCTAGGATAAGTGTTATTGGGGAAATTGAGAGCCAAGGGTAGGAATGGGAGTAGAGATGAGGGTGTTTCACCTCATGTTACTTTCCATCTAGCCTTTAGGAAGCTCTAGGCAATTGCACCAATCACACTTACATTAGATACTTAGATCTCACACTCACTTGTAGAAGAAGGGAGATGTATGTAAGAACAAAGGTGGCTAGCTAGGGATCCACTAATTAGACCTAGGAGTCATTCCTAAGATTGCTACATATATTCCAATTTCCCCTAGAAGCTAAGTGTCATCAAGCATCACAAAGCAAGCAATCTATGTTAAAAGCACAAACCACATGCAATATAATGGTAAATGAGATAGAAACAAAGGAAATCATCATAGAATGAAATTATGTTCATTACAAATTTTTTCCCCCAACATGGTATCAAAGTCACATTTTAACCCCAAACATCCCACCATTAGGGGCTTAGCTAGACATGCTCAAAGAAAAGATAAAAGAAATGAGGAGGGATAGGACTCCATGAAGCTCGAAGTAGATCCTTCTCCTTCGCCTCCTATCTACTATAGGGCAACCTCCCTCCTCCAAGGTGAATGATGGGTAAGTAAATGAAGGGGATTATGGTAGAAAACCTAGAAAACTAGGTTTCTATGGTGGAAATGGTGGATGGAGAGCATAAATGCAAGGTGAGTGCAATGAATGCTCAAGAGTGGGTGGAGAGGAAGAATGACATCTAGCCTAGTGTTGTGGCCACCACCCATGCATATATAGGTGGTGGTGGAAGCACTAGGGTAAGTAGGGGCATTGTTGGAAAAACAATACAAAAAATGTTAGGATTTAGGTGGTAGCACGGTCGTGCTACATAGCATGAATGTGGTGGGTAGAGGTAGGAATGACCATGGTGGTGTGGAACGGTCATTCTATGAAAGTGGAAAAATCACAGGTTGAGGTGGTGAAATGGAGGCTGGTAGCACGGTCGTGCTGGGCAGCACGGCCGTGGTGGAGGCTAGGTAGAACGGTTGTGCTGGGTAGCACGGTCATAATGGTTGAGTTGGAGGTGAGGTCGTTCCCTTCAGCACGCCCGTTTTGTCTTCAGCTAGCACAACCGTGTTGGGTAGTACGGTCGTTTTGGGGGCTTCATGACACGTTCGTGCTGGGTAGCACGGCCATGGTGGTCGAGTTTTTGTAGCTTGGAAATTTGGGATTTTCCCTATAACTTCTGCATTGGCCAACATGGCAGTTCCTTGGCACCACAGCCGTGTTGGGGTCTTCAGTAGCAAAAACATCTTGAATCTTCATGGTCAATGGACTTCTTTTCTTGATGTCAACCCTTGGCCATTAGGGATAGGTTACGGGAGCTTTGGGGCCTTCTTTAGACCTCTCCATGGGTAGAGGAATCCTAGAACACCTTCCTCCTCTCTCATCCATCCAAGGCATGGTCCAAGTGCCTGAAAATCATGCAAAGAACGTCCATAAGTGCATTTGACAGAAATATGCATTTTGAGGGAATTAACTTGCAATCTAACTTGTTTATATGTGATTAAGATGCAAAAAGACACAAGATGGATCCCTAAAATAGGGCTGCATCACAATATGCTTATATGCAAAAAAAGTATTTAGTGTTAAATACTTTCATTGTTGTTATTATATTAGGTTATCCAAGCAAAATATGTTACTTAACCCTATAATTTATATGTTTTAAAAGCATATTCGGCATAGGTGTGATAATGTGCATCCACTTTATGATTTTAGGTATCAAGTATACAATGAACATTGTTTCCGTCCTTTTATGTTAATATGTTGTGTCTATCTCTATTGGAATCATCTAATGACATGTAAACAAATATTTATATTGTTTGATAATTAATAAAGGGCTATGATCTTGATGTCAGATACTAGTTAGTTTCTCTTACAAATATACCCTTGTTGTTCATACCTTTATGGTTAAGTGTCATTGTTGTTGTTTAATTCATGCATATATAATGTGAATGTGCTCTATTTTAGTGATGTACGCTCGGGTCCTTTCTCCATTGACTTTTTAGTCATGTGGTGTTGGGATTATAGTGATAAATGATTCCCTGATAGATGGTATAGATCCGATTAATATCCTCTATGTATGACTAAAATTCAAATACTCATATGAACCTAGGGAAAACCTAAATCCATAGTGGTGAAGTTGGGGTGTCTAAGTTGGTCAATGTAGGTGGGTTGATACACCTCCTATCCACCTAATTGTGGTGGTTGAGGTCTCCCTTGTATACCTACCTGGATAAAATGAATCCAAGATTGGATGAAGGGTTTTTTCCTACAAATCTTAAAGAGTATTGTAGCATCTCATCTTTTCATTAATGACTTTCCCAAATCCACTTATTAGATGATTATTAGTTAGTGTTTCCATCTCCTCATGTGATCTCTTTCATGAAAATTAATCACATAGTGTCTCAATCATGAGACGTGATCTTAATTTGAAACCCGATTATGAGAAATTGTTGTACTTTTAAGTTATATGCTCATGTGTAATCTCTCAGATCATGCAAAGTCAACTTTCCAAATATGACATGTGTAATTCCTATGTTTGAGGTAAATGATATTGATCTTTATATGATGAAATAAGATGAAATTGTGCTTTACACCTCATGGTTGATGAGGTCCCTATTGATTAAGTTTTTGTTGGACCTATTATTTGTAAAACCTGAAAAATTATTAAGAAGATTTTCCCCTATTTGATATATAACTTGCTCATGCTTTTCAATGAATATTCCTTTAGATACTCAAATCATGATGTACCTTGTAATAAGAGGACAATTCCTATTAATCAAAATGCATCTTTATAAAACTTGAGTTTTAATAATATGATAACTATAAGATCTCAATTAAACCATGTGATGCTCAAACTCTTGGAGTGTCCACTTTTGGATCCTAGATTGCCATGTATACCCCTTGCTCTCATTTAATAAAGGGAAGGGAACAATATTATGACCGATAATATGTAAAATCTTGGATCATGGTTAATCCATGATGATAATTGATATTTCATGCATGACTTTGTGAAATACAAATCGATAATCATTATTCTCCATATTTATTTATGATTGATGCTTCATGCTAACAAGAAAAAATGTGCTTGGTTAGGGTGGTAGTTTAATTTATGACTCCCCTAACCTAGGTAACATCACTACTACTACTTAATTAAATTTTAATCTTGTTGATTATTTGGATTTTGTAAAAGTGACCCTTTCATGCAATTTTGATCCCTTTGACCTAAATATATAATAGGTCAAATCTTATGATGATATTGAAACTCGATCTCAAATCTCAATTTGATGATAATCTTGAAACATGATGATGTTGATTATAGCTTTTAGTTAAGATCCTAGAAAGTCCTAGTGTAACATGCCAAAACCTAGCATCTTGACACTAGAAATTCCTAATTCCTTTTATGTAATGCTTGTAATTTTATACCCTAAGTATGGACAAGAAATGATACACATAAATCTTACTACACTTGTTTGTACCCTAAGGAACATTAATTTCATATATAATGAGGAATCTTAGTGTAAAACCTAACCATTCCTGAGATCGATTTAACCTTACATGATGATGAAAAGGATATATGTATCACAATCCTAGGTTATAGTGATGATGTGTAATATGTTCATGTTTACATAAGCCCTGGTTTGTGGGTGGCTAACTTGACCTACCCTTGTACTAGATTTTATAAAAATATAAGATATCTTAATACACAATAAATGGACCTAATACCCTAAAATATGTTTAAAATGTAAAGTGAACTCATTAAATATGTCAAACACGCTTCATCTTTCACTTATACATGAATACTGATTAAAATGTGATTTATTATTATTTGAGCTATAATAAATGCACATTACAGCTAATAAGTGGTAAAACATGCTTCATATGTACAATGGTATAAGAACTGGTTCTTCCATGCAACTAGATATGAATAATGTGTGATCATCTAAAGATTTATATTGAACTAGTGGACTTGATATGTTACATAAGTAAAATATGAAAATTTGGGTAGGATAATACACAATAACTCTTTTAATAACTAAATGAGGATAACAAGACTCTAAGTAACAAATATTAATGATAATATTAATAATAAATATAAAGATATTGAGCCTAAAACCTAATTGTACTAGAACTCATAAAAGGAAGTATCAAATGTTAAATATAATATTAAAATCAGACTTCTTGGGTCCCAAATAGTTAATATGCCAAGTTTCAATTTAATTGCATAATGATTTATTTCATATATGAATTTATCAAGATAATGCTTAGAAAACTAAAACAAATTAGATGAATCATTATACATTTGGAAACTAATCTAAAATTCGGATTTACATGTCTTAACTAGCCTAGGTGCCAAATTTTGTATTAGTTGAACATTATTTGAACCCTCAAATTAAGTAGGAAAGAAGAGACAAATATAATATCAAGTTATATTAATCATTTAATCACTACAACCACTTTCCCTAAAGTTTCTCTAATGTATCTATTGTCACATGATTTTTTGTTTTGTATCTAGGATGTGTTTGTAAGCCAACCCTTCTAAGAGCCATTGGATGTTGATCGATCTGCCTGGGCTCATGTCCAACCTCTATTCCCAAAAAGGAAACTGATTGTACAATACTCCTTTTCCCTCTGATGGATTTCCCTCTCACCGTTATATATCTCCCCCTAATGTTCTCTCTGTCATCATTTCTTTCCATTTAGAATAAACCCTAGCTTGATAGGGGTTCACCATCTATAAATCCTTAACCATCTTTTCCCTCTTTCATCCCTTTTCTAACCTAGCATCACATACACCCGATCCCAAGACTCCAACTACACATCCAACACCTTCAATATGATTCCTTGAACTCTAGAAGCTGGTGCATACCCTGAGTTCACCCTAGTATGAGTTTTCACACTCTCCCCTTATTCATATCTCTCTAGTGATCAATCTAATTTTGTAGCAATGTCCCCAATATTTTCAACCCACACAGAAGACACATAATCTCTCCTTGCCCACTTGCAAAACTTTTCTCCTAACAATTGTTCATGAAGGCAAGCATACTATTTTGCCCTCTTTGTGTGGGTTTTTGTAGTCTGCAATGTGATCTTTCCATATCAGTTTGCTTGAAACATTGTTTCCATGCGACTGTTACACCTATGGCTCTGACATGTGTCTACAAAGTCAACTATATGCTAAGTTTCTTGTTGGATCCTCTATCTCCTTCCCCACCCTCCAGTATCTTTGTTGGTTGTGGTGGTAGATGCCATTGTGTGTTTTAGCCACCATGGAACATAGAGAAAGGGTTCTTTGGCATCATCGAATTCATTTGAAGCCAGATAGCCTGACTCTAGGGTGCAATGTCAATCGAAGGCTTGGTTTTGCATCACCACCTGGCAGTGCTTAGCAACCTGGCCTGCTTGTAGGGAAGGGGATGAATCCCCCTTGTGCTTGTACCCCTTTTCCCTTCATTTTCTATTTTCTTTTTGTTTTTCTTGTAGGGGTATTATTGTCTTTCTACCTTTCCATATTGATTTATTTGTGTGCCATGAGTAACAAGATCCAAGATCTAGGAGGCTTGTTGCTATTGTTCCAGGTCAGCAAGGCGCAACTAGATTCTTGGTTTATTTATGGACGTGCATTTTTGGGGTTTCTCATTGGATAGAAAATGCAAAATTCATATTAAATTAATGCACAGTCATAAAAATATATAAATACATTTTGGAATTGGGAAATTATGATCTATCTAGTGGTACCAGTTTCATCACTCAATTGCAAACTAATAAATATATTATTTTTATAGATTTTTCTAATCGGTTAGAATTTCCCAATTTCATAGTAACCTTTCTGTAAGTCATAAAAATAAATTAATATGTTACAAACTTAATAAAATATGATACACAAGATGGTGTGGTTTTCATAGTCTTATTGGTTAATAATGAAAAGAAGATTTTTTAGGGTTAATGAAATTAATGTGAACTTAACCCTAATTCCATATATGCTTTTAATAGGTGCCTTGTGGCCCTGATATGGATCTAGAGTTTAGCTTGATCTTGGTAGTTTGTATATAAGGTATGTTTCATCCCCTTTATAACATATTGAGCAGTCACCTATATTTATCTCTTTCTTGGTCCTTTGGACATAGCACCCTATACACTTCTCTTTCTCTCTCTGTGTCTTTTGATATGTTGACCCCTATGAATATATGTTGATGTTGATTTTGTGATCTCCTTATTTTGCTAGATATGCTTGTTGGATCCTAAGTTGTATCTTTTGGATAGTTTTCCATGTGGAAACCCTAATTTGAATGATGGAACTAAATGATACATTACTTTCATGTGGTGGTATTTATGGTCTTATGATGTATCTCAATTGTGAAGAATGATTGGAACTTTATTTATGGTTCCTCTAACTCCACTTAATAATATCAGATGTCTTATCATTTATGTGAGATTGACTAAACTTACCTCTTGCCTCTACATTTGTTCATGGCTTAGACTAATTTTATTTTTGGTAGTGATTCATGAGTACAACCATACATAGGGCATGCATTTTCTGCCCTGAGTGTGCTTTTCACTCCACATATATATATATATATAGGGAACTCTTACTTTTCCCAGGGTGCACTTTTACTTTTTAACTGAGATCATATGGTGTCATAGCCCTACTATATATAATTTCAGTCAAATGTTGTTTACATGTGCTGCTTATATTTGTGATGGGATTGATGAAGATATATAAGGCAAGAAACTCTTTCATTGAATTTCTTCAACATAATGTTCTCTTTGATATCCAGTTCGATGTTCTTTTTCTCTCCTAATTTGAGAGGCATTAATAATTTTATAGATATTCTTTTTCCTAATATTGCTCAATTCCTATTTATGTGCTCATATGTGGCATTTTATGCTGAAAACATCCATGTATTCTCTTGTGGGGTACACTTCCAACCCCTTAGGTGAAAGGGCATGGAAGACTTGACTTGATGACCTAGACTTTTTTTAGTGGAGTTGGATCATGGGAGATAGGGTTGAAATAGGTTGTACATCCCTCATAGTGGAGGAGTTGTTTCTTTCATGTAAACCCCAAGACAAAGATATCCAATCTTGTAGATTGAATATAGTCAAGTTATTTTATTTCTTTGCTACTCTTGTATACTATTCTTTTATTTAATGAAAAAATACACCTATTCCAGCATAATTGTTAGTGTGTTTGGATTATATGGGTTTATTCCTAAAATTGATTAAGGAGTGATCCCCTCCTGGTTCCCACTCCTTACACCTGGGTTAGCTTATTCATCAACATTGAATACCATGATAATGAATTCAACATTCATATCAGGAAACTTTACTAGATTGTTGTACATGGATGTATGTTCACACTCATGATCTAAATAGTAACCTATGTGCTAGATTCAAAAATTTTGGACCTATGATGTGCGAAATCTTGACTCTCAATATTGATTTATGAATATGATATATATTTTTCTCCCATGATCACCATGTTTGGATCTTTAGATCACCTTTAGTACAATATTGATGAATTTTATGTTCCCAAATCTTGAAAACTCGAGATGATGATTATGTTGGGATAAGCTCAAATTTGGAGTGGGTGGGACCATCAATTGATTTTCCTATGAAAACCATGATGTCAAAATATGTTGCTTGTCTCAAATTTTTGAAACAAAAAATCTCAATCATGGATGATAACTCCACCCATGGATAATATAAAATCTAGTGATTGATTGACCTACATGGTTATCTCTCCAATATGCTCTTTTTATTATAAATGTGTCTATGTTTTGAGAATTTGTGCTTGATTTCTTGATATATAAATGATGTTGATATTGAAATGATGATAATACTAATTATGGAGTGATAATACGGATAGATATGGAATATGAAGTCTCAATCTCCTTTGAGGATTTGGTTTAATTTTAGGGACAAAACTCCTTCCAATGTGGGGAAGATGTGGCAATTGCATTTCTCTCTCTCTCTTATGTGTTATCTACATTCTCACTAAAAATTAACTCAATTTGCATTCAATAACCTCCCTAATCATGAATTGGATGGGACTACACTTTTAAAAATGCTTTCAATTATTGACACCCTTCAACATCATCATATTAGATCAATCTTTTTTTTGTTAAAGGAATAAGGAACTTTTGAATCAATGGTGAAACTTCCACCTCAATCCAAGTTAAGTTTTGAAAATATGAATTTTGCAATATTACCAAAGAAACAAAAATTTTGAAAATCCTCTCTTTAGTTGACTTATCCAAGTTAGAGATCCATCCAAGTCGAGTGTGACTAATTGCATCCTTGGATCAGCTCCCATGGATTTAGGCTTGATTCAAGGATATTCGGGTCATCCCCTACATCTAGTTGCCTAGCGGTATGGTGGTCGCATGGGCAACCCACATCACACTCAACCCTTTTTACGCCAAATAAGCTCTCATTTTTTCACCCTCTCTTTTTTCCTATTTAATTTATGACCTTTTTCACCTCTTTACATCCTGTATTGGTGCTTCTTCACATCCTTCTTCTCCTCCTTCAACAATTGACACCATTGCAAGCTCATATATTGGGGGTTCCATCAATTTTTGGCATTGATCTAGTTGCCATTGAGTCCATGATATGTGAGACTGTCTAGCCTAGTTTCAAGGGGTTTTGTGCCCTCCCATCCCAATGCCCTCGGGCATCGATGAGCACAACCTCCACCGTATCTTGCACCTCATAAACAAAGGAGCCATTCGGAGAACATAAGTGGGAGGTGTTTGACCACACGCCAAAAATCATGAATTGCCTCCCCTCCCCTCCCTCATTCTTTCTCTCTCTCTCTCCTCTGACCAATGGGCCAGTCCACTAACAATGTCTGGAGATGGCTTACCCATTTGGTAAATCATCCTTCTCTCTTTCATGAAACTAAATTGCTCTTTGAAAAAAAATCATAACAATATATGCTAGATCCAAATTTGGTCATCTAATATACCACAAAATGAAAAAACATGGACTTTTTGATAAAAATGCTTTGATCCTAAATATACTCTCACTTCCTCTAATATCTTGAAATGAATGTTAATTAAGTCTTTTTGAAGTGTTTGATGTTATTTAATGATCAATATTAGCCTTTTATTCTCCAAATCTTTGTAATAGCCTAAGGTCAACAGCATGTGTAACATGATGTACTACATTTTGAAATTTAATCACAATATACTCCCTAGTATGATCTTAAACCACATGAATGACTTAATGTTGACTTATGTGCTAAGATCACTAACATGAAGCTCCAATATGACCTAATGAGCCTCACATATTAATGTTTGCCTTAAATCAATAATATCACTATTTTTTGAACCATAAAATTGAACTTTGGTCCCACTATGATCTATCAATGACTTACTATGTGAACATTACCATTAAATGTAACATTTATGGAATTTTATGTGCTATTTCTGAAAAAATATGAAAATATTGATCATTAACGTTCAAAATAGTACTTATGACCCCAAAATAGTAATATTTTATGACTTTTATCACAAAATCCAAACATGGTCTCTTATGTGCACTCTAATAACTCTTTTGTCTGAAGCATGACTTAAATGCTCGTGTTCATAATTAGATCTCTAATTATATGAATATTTCTCTAAATAAGCCACGTGATATAGTAGAGCTTCAAAGCAGTAACTTTAGGGTTCTAATGACAAAAAGTCTAAAGTTGATCTCTTTTCTACTCTCAAATACCATATTGCATGGACAATGTCTTAAATGAATATGTCGATGCCTAATTCAATAGTCGTATTCAAATGTCAAAATTTCTCTATTCGAAGCATGAAACCCTATTATGATCCATGCTCTGTATGTGATTATTACCCTAATATATTAATGATTATTATGAAGTATGTAGCTTGATGATGAATATTGCATGTACATTGACGTGTTAAAATTAATATTCAAGAAAATGGAACATATGCTTAGGGGGGAATCCAATAATGATGAATGAGAAAAAATCTTTATGATTTGAATGAAATCACACTTTTCTATCATATCAAGATCATTATGTTGACTTGTTTGTCATGATCTAATCAATATTTCCAAAAACCAAGTTGTTAATCTATATCTCTTAATCAAGGTACACTTTATCCTCCTATTGGCCAGACCAATGGTATTTAAACTTGCTTGTACTAATATGAATAAAAATTCTTGGATTTATATAAATGTTTGAGCTGCATGTTTTCGATGATTACTACTTTCATTTTGCTTTTTATATGTTGAATAAACCTAAAAACTAATCATAGATGTCCATCATACAACCTTGTGCATTTGATTGTAAGGACACAAGGCTGGGTATACCTAGTTGATTTCTCAAAAACAAACAAAGGTAGACCATGTTCATATGATTAGTTATTAGTGTTTCCCTTGAGGTCCCTTATAAATACGGTCAACTCTTGACATTTAGTTTGTAGTCCCACACATTGAAACATGCTACATAAGTACCTTTGGCTTAAATGACCCTAACAGACCCTTTCTTTGGGAAGCTAGTGAAAAGTGTTATGATTATTGTTAGTATAATGGAAATGTACTTCAAATACGCTTGCATGTTAAAATAAAGGCTTTAATGTTATTGATTTCTTTATTATAGTGATATTATCCATGCAATATATGTTAGTTAAACATATAATTTTATATATTTTCATAGTGTACTCTGCACAATTGTGTTGATGTGTACGCATTTTATGATTTTAGGTATTAATCATAGACTGATCATTTATTCCTCTCTTATATGATAATTTTTTGAACTTATCTCAATTAGAATCATCTAGTGACATGTAAACTAATCTTCATATGTTTTTCTAATTGAGAAAGGACTATGATCTTTATGTCATGAACAAATTAGTTTCTTTTACGCATATACCCTTGTTCTTACCTTATGGTTTACAATGTTGTTTTTGTTGTGATATTCATGCATATGTTATGAGAATGTTCTCCATTTCAGGGACAGATGCCCGGGTCCTTTCTCCATTGAATTCTAGTTATTTGGAGTTGGGATTCAGATAATAAATGGTTTCCTTACACATATAAGTATAGGGTTTTGGATGGACATGTCGCAATGGAAATACAAAAAAAATTGACAAAAACCCTTTGATAACAGACCCAACTTATCCGCAACACGTTGGTATATTAAAGATATAGAAGGATATCAAATATATCTTCATGCACACTAGTTCCCAACAATTAGACACATCTTTTTTGGTGCAGAATTCATGTTTCCATATCCTATTCAAAGTTATTGTTATTTTTTTGCCACCTCGTCCTTGCAACAACACATTATCTTACCCTAGGAGAAGTTGCTCACCCTCAAGCCTCCACGCAAGGGCCTAGGACTCTATGTTGTCTACGTCAATGTAGGACTCTTGGTGCACCGCCTTGGTTGCCAAATGGAAGTGGAAGCAAAGTTGTCAATGTGCTAGCATCACTTACTACTCTCTCCTCTAGTCTTGGGTGTTATCTTGAGTGAGTTTCTCTCTCTCTCCAAGTGAGGTAACTCTTCAACAACTTGTGTCTCAGTAGTGTGTGTCTCACCTTGGATGTCCGCCCCTAGATATAGGAGAGGTCAGGTTTAGGGTTTCATGAAAACCTAATCTGATTTCTAATTGCAAACTACAAACTAGAATGGTGCACATATCTTGAACAAACCCCTTGAATAAATCCCTATATATAGTACTCTACTAATGGGTACCTTGCATAGATTAACATCTCCTTGGTCTATGATTTTTGTATGAAGTGATAGTGTTGTAGTATGTGTTTGGAATATTGATGTGATTTGGGTTCTTTACCATGTATAGTAGCTCCATTATTGTCATAATATAGTTCTATTTTGTCTTCAATGATTCGAATCAACTTGTTGATACATACCACTTCCTTTGCTGAATTGTTGTTGAATTGGATGTAGAAATATATTTGGATTTTTTTATAGACTCAACCACTATTTCTTGTTTGGATCTTTTCCATCTTATTGCGCTACAGTTCAAGAAAAAACCTGATTGCAATCAATATACATCCTTGTCGATTTGTATGATTGCATCAGG
This sequence comes from Alisma plantago-aquatica, assembly GCA_963693085.1. Classification (NCBI taxonomy): domain Eukaryota; kingdom Viridiplantae; phylum Streptophyta; class Magnoliopsida; order Alismatales; family Alismataceae; genus Alisma; species Alisma plantago-aquatica. Next base: position 409,557,119 of record OY856413.1, read on the forward strand.
ATAACCCTTGACAATTAACTTTTCATCACCTCTATATATCAAGAATTGATCTTTTGTTCTTCTCAACTACTTTAGGATGTATTTCATATCTATCAAGTGACCCTCACCATGGTATGATTAGTACCTATTCATAATTCTCAAAGAATACAAGACATATAGGTGGGTACATTGTCTTGCTACATGACAGATGGAATTGTAGAGGCATTTGGAATATTACTCATGTGTTCCCACTCTTCCAAAGAAGTGGGACATTGGGATTTGAAGATACTTATTCCACGAAACATTGGTAAGTTTTCTCTCTTAGAATCCTACATGTTGAACCTCTTCATCACCTTCTCAATGTATGTACTTTATTTTAGGCCAAGAAGCCTTCTAGATATATCTTTATAGATCTTGATTTCTAGAATATAGGATGTTTTGCCTAAGTCCTTCATGGAGAAAATCTAACTAGCTCTTAAGAAATTGTAGAGTGGGTATGTCATTTTATAAAAAAAGTATGTTATCCACATACAAGATGAGAACATTATTCTCCCAATCCTTCTTCCAAACGGTTTATCTTCATTTTTAATAAAACCATACCATTTTACTATATCATCAAATAAAGGTACTATATTCTAGAAGCTTCCCACAATCTATAGATTGACCATTGTAGTTTATATATTGTATTGACATCATTTGGAGAAATAAAACCTTTGGTTTGTGCATGTTCACATCATCAAGAAGATTCCTATTAATGGAAGCAATTTTAACATCCCATTGCCAAATCTCATAGTCATTATAACTTTCAATGGAAAGCATGATCTTGATGGATTTAACTATGGAATTGGTGAAAAGGTTTTATCATATTCAACACCATGAACTTGTCTAAAACCTTTTGCAACCAATCATCCTATATAGGCTTGTACATTACCATCCATGCAAGTCTTCTTCTCGAAGACCCATTTTCACCATACAAGTTTTATCCCTTTAGGTGCATCCAAGAAAGTCCATACTTTGTTGGTTTACATGGAATCCATCTCATATTCCATGGTCTCTAGACATTATCTAGAATTTGTTATCTCAATGACCTAACTGTAGGCTTTGGCTCATCACCATGCATGACTGATATATCATTTGATTGAGTCGTGAGATCTCCAAAATATCTCTGGCACCAGATGCATCCTATTATACGTTCAAAGTTCATTTGATACATGAGGAATTGGAGATTCCACAATAGCTTGTAATTCTATCTTCCTTGTCTATATCCATATATTTCTTTTTATTGTGTTGGCCCCAAACTTCTTCAAGATCAATGTTCCTCTCATCCATTTTCAAGAATACACAGTTATGGAAACACACACTTTGTTTCCATATGGAATTTACAAATAGTAACCTTTATTTTCCTTAGAGTTCCCAAAAAAATTATTAACCAATTTGGGTGCAAGATTTTCATATAAGTATTTCTTGACATAAGCTTCACATCCTCAAATCTTCTTAAAATCATAAGTTTCTCATTCTATAGTGTCTTTTGAACAAATTTAGTAGGTATGTCATTAAGTGTAAATGTCGCGGTTTGGATAGCATATCCCATAAGGAAGTTGGAAGGTTAGCTAAACTCATCGTTGATAATCCCATGTCCAACAAGTTAAATTCCTTCTTTCTAATACACCATTATGTTGTGGTATTCTAGGGTGAAGTGAAATGTGATACAATACCAAGTCTATAAGAGGAGATTCAGACTCTTGGCTTAGATATTCTCCACCACGATCAGATCTTGATGCATTAATATTCTTTCCAATTTGGTTATGTACTTCTAACATGAATTCCTTGAACTTTTAAGGGATTTCAATTTGTGTTTAATGATATATACATGTACATATCTACATAAGTCATTAGTACATGTGATAAAGTATTAATACCCACCTATAGCACTTGTGATACAAGGTCCACAGACATCAATATGTAAAAATCCCATTGTGTCACTTTCTCTCACACTATTGTCAACAAAGGATGTTATTGTCATCTTTTCAGATAAACAAGATTCACATGTCTATAGTTGTTCAAAATCAAATGAATCCATATAACCATCTTGACGGATTCCATAAATGTGTCTCTAATTTATGTTCCCTAGGAAACAGTGCCAGTAGTAGGGTTTTTTAGTCATTGAGTATTAGCTTGTTGGTATTTATGTCATAAACACTTGCCTCAGAATCTAATAAATAAAGACCATAAGACATTGTGGCACTTCCATAAAAGATATCATCTCTTGAAATATAAATTCAATAATTATTTAATAGAAATTTAAAATTGTTCTTGTACAGACAAGGTACATAAATAATATTTCAATATGTGATAGGTACATGATAATAGTTATCTAACTCCTATATAAGCCCACAGAGATAAATAGTAGGTGCCTACATCTTTGGTAGTAACTCTTTTTCTATTGGTGAATCATAGTTCCACCTCTCCCTTCACCAAGGGTCTACTTCTTTTAAGCTTTTACATAGTATAACATATATGAGATCCACATTCAGTATCCAATAACCAAGATATTAAGTTCATAAGTTTATCTTAGAATCATATATATATATTTAAAGTGGATATCTCTATCACCTAATTTGTCTTCTTTAGTTTCTATAGGTAGAGAGGAAAATTTCTTTCCCAATGTCTAGCCTTGTGACAATGGTTATAATGTCCTTCCTTTTCCTACTCCTTGTTTATCTTTAAGTGCATAAGATTTGGACTTTTGGCTAGCTTTGAGCTTTTCTTAACGTTTTGTTTTCACTTTGACTTTCCCTTTCCTTTGTTTCTATCAACATTGATTAGCTTGTCACTACTTCATTTGAGTCTCATTTGTTCTCAACATGCCAAGCAAGTCTAATAACGGTTTGAAAAAAAAAATCATATTTAGTTTATCACCAATTGTTATACAATTCTAGAAATAATAACAAGATCACATCAGTGACAAACTATTGGCCTATGGGAAATCAAAGAATTTCTAGGATTTAAACATACCTAATCAACTTAAGTAAATGTGTCCCTAATTGATCACCTTTAGTCATGTTGCACTTAAACATGGTCTTTGAGACATCATGGCGCTCATCATGCTTACTCTTGGAATATATGCCTCAAATGGGTGGCCTTCTGTAGAGCACCTATGTTCTCATATTGCTTTTCAAGCTCATGATTCCAAAAATATAACATGAGGCACATGATATCAATGGCATCATCGGTATGCTTATAATAAGATTCCCTTTCTGTTGGCATATTAGGATTTGATTCATCTGGTATTAGTATCCAAATACATAGAGATTTTGCTCATGTGTGAGAATGATTCTCAATGTCCAATACCAATCAAGGAATTCATTTCCATTAAGCTTCTCTCTCTCAAGGACTGATCTAAAGGATAAATTATTATTTGTATTTAACATCTCAATTTATGGGTTTTATCCTTGTGCAGGGGCCATGCTAATCTTCTCTGCATTCAACATCACTCTACTAATAACAATTTGCACAAGTCAATCAATTTGATTTGAAGATTAAATTGAATATACAATATCAAGTTGACCTATAATTAAAAATGATCCCACTACTTTGATAAAATTAACATCCCTCATTATTCATTTAGCTTCTTTCATTAAGACATCTTTTAGAGGGCCAAATCCATATTTCATTAAGTCATGAGTCAGTTTTGGCTAATGATCACAATTTAACTATTTAAGTTGGTACAATTACCAATTCATCCAATGCAACTCTTGGATAAATAGTTTCATAAATCTTTATCAAAAGTCATCTTATGAATTATATCCCATCTTCATGCATCTAGGTGCTTAATTATATTAAGATCATGATAGTTAAGCCAAACTAAAAGTCCAATTCAATAAGCTATGTACCCTTCTTTGGCATACTCACATACTTATTATCATATTTCCTCAAAATTGAAGGCGCACCATGATTTATCATGTTTGCACTTAGTCAACTGAAGTTTTAATGTGTATTGCTCAATGGAATGCATGTTAAACTCAATATTAAATTGATGAATTTGATATAATATTCATATATACATATATGTATATATATACAATAACCATTACATACAGACTAATAGTCACCACATGTAATAAAACATGGTATGGAAACTAGTACATCATATTGAGCCAACAAGAGTTGTAAACAAACAACCATGGATGAAGTTGTTACCATAGTTATTCCATTTGATCAGATGAAATCCCTATTTGGGTAGTTATTTGGTTGTTAATGAAGTTTTCACTATGTCTTCATCGCAAACCCTATAAGGACCTTCCTTGTAACATACTAAAAACTAGGACCTAATCTTATTCCAAGGTTAAGAGGTTACAGACCCTAGTCTTTGGGCTTAGCCAAACAAGGATAAAGATATATACATTAGTAGCTAATTGAAACCCTAACATGTTAATGCATAAATAAATCACCCTAACATGTGGACATATAAACAAATATGGCTTAATGCTTTCATAATTACTCTTTAGACCAATAAAGGATACATAGAATATGTCACATGAGATAATTATGATTAAGGTATGATGATAAGCGAGATAATATGTGTAGGAAGACTATGTGTTCATAATTGAGAAAAAATGTTACATTATCCAAATAAATATAGAATTAATAAACTTAATGAGAAAGTTATAAGATAGATTCATTCTAGAATTTTCTATAACCCTTTAGAACAAAGAAGAGATAAAATAATAAATAATATGTCTTTAAGAAAGATAGTGTGATAATGAATTATTTAAAATGAGAAATAGTGGTAATAATGAATAAAGGGCTAAAATTAATAAAAGTAGAACTAATTGGTTAAGACAACTTTAGATTTGTTTTCTTTAAATATGTTTTGGCTTGGAGGTCGATTTCATAAAATTTAGGATAATAACAACCGCACCTATTTTATTTAGAAAAGAAAAGGTGATTTTCCTTCAAAATATATAATAAAATACTTAATGACTCCAAAAGTGGAAAATAATCTTAGATTCGTAATCTACACATTAAAATAGCCTTTGGGTGAATTTTCATTCAACTTGGAAAATATTTGATGAAAAGGTGAAGTTAGGAGAGAGAAAGTGTGTAGAACCTTCAAAATATTAAATAAATGTAGAAACAATTTCAACATGTGAAATTAAGGGCAAATTCATATCCAACATATCTAATGTGACTCGTGGGTGAAGTTTCATCAAATTTGGAGAATCCTAGAGCCATTAATGCATGAAGAAAGAGAAAATGAGATTGGCCACTTTAATGAATCAAAAGTCTTTACAAGATAAATCTAACTGCATATTCGAATTCTAAATATTCATATTAGGCTAGGTAACAAATTTCATCTAATTTGGAGTTTGTTTGCATCCTCAAATAAGGAGAGAGAGAGAAATTATTAATGTCTCACTTTATTCGAATTCAATTAGGAAACATTTAATCTGTCATGTGGGTGTTTTCTTTTTCAGCTGATGCACACGCAGATCTGGGCCATTGATTTTGTGATTGGACGGTCTGGAGTTTGTCCTCTGCCTCTCATTGAATCGAAAAACATGACATGTACATACACAGTTTTTCAATCGAGATTTCTTGCCCTGCACACAACATTTTCTCAAGATTTTTTCTCCTACGCATTCCTTTTTAGATTCCACACCTATTGATCCCTTGTGCGAGCCCTAACACCCTATATATTGGAAACACTCAAATCCACATTCTCCACCATTTTTCATGGACGCTCATCCACCACATATCGTCTTTACGCAAGTGCGCAGAAACCTTCCCCATACTCTTTGTGTTTCTCCTCTGCCCTAAATTGAGTTGTTGTTGCCTTTGAGCCCCCAGACCTACTCAGCTTTGTTTTTTGGTGACTGCGGCTTTGACCGACCCTCCTCTGCTGCCTCTGGCCTAATTGGCTCTCCGGTAAGCATCTTTAGGCTTTATTCTTTCTTTCTCGATCATTAGTAGGATGTGGTTTCACCTGATTTATTCTTACCTAGAGTTTGCTTCTTCATTTCCATTGTTCACCATTGTTGGGCTTTCTCAGTTGCTCTCTGTCTATAGAGAGAACTTTGTTATCTTTGCCTTGGTTCCCCAGTTCTGTCCATGAATCCAAATTGGTTGTTTCTCAAATTTTTCTTGTCTTCCATTTTCTCCCTGTCTTGTGGAGTTCTTGGAAGTGTGGGGATGCTTTCTCCTCCCCCTTATACCCTTTGAACTCGAGCAATCATTCTTTGAGTTTAGGATGTTCCCAGGAACTCAGAAGCACCCATGGTTTCTCAAGTCTCCCTGTCATGTTTAGGTTTTTCTTTTGGAGGTCGAATGCTCAGTCATGTTGCTTCAGCAATGGCAAGGTATCTCTGGGGATGAATCCCCAAGGTGTTCTCCCCATTATGCCCCCTCATTTCCCCTTTTTACTTGTTATACTATTGAGGGTATTTTGGACTTTTCACCATGGTTTTGTTTATTGTTCTTGCGCTTGTGATTTGCTAATGTATTTGAGTGGTCGATTGAGTTGGCCAACCCTGATTGGGACAACTAGGATGTTCGTCCCTCTCCCTCTCTCTCATGTTTTTTCGCAGGCCTAATGCTGACGTGTAATTACATGATTGGCTTGTTTTCAAAAATCAATAACAAATTATCTATGAATTAAAAATTTCAAATAAATAGTCGATAAACTCAGAAAAATACGATCTTTCTAATGGTACTAGTTTTCTTGCCAAAATCTAATGTTATAAATATGTTATTTTAATGGATTTTTCATTAATATATAATAACCTATAAAATTTATAACTAATAATCTATAAATCAGAAAAATATAATAAAATATGTTTTGAACTCAAAATAATATAATCTAAAACATGGCATGGTTTTGGTAGCCTAAATCACATGTAAGGAAAAAGGTGATTTTTAGGGTTTTGAATAATTAATGTAAGCCTAACTTAATTCTACATATATGCATCATAGGTGCTTTGGAGACCTAGGCTTTGATCTAGGACTGAATTCAGACTGTTTAGGTTCTTTAGTAAGGTATGTTTGCATCCACTATTATCCTTTTGAGCAACCATCCCATATTCATCTTTCTCTTGGTCCTATGGACAATAGTCTACACATTATTCTTTTCTTTTGAAAATTATGCTTCATGTGAAGTACCTTATTTGTTACTGATCTTGTGATCATATTATCATGTTTGAACATTCTCTTGGTATTTTCTTATGCTTTGTTCATGATGGAACTCAATTTTTTGATATATGCTCACTTTGAAGTGGATGTTCATGATGGTCATTTTTGTGGTGACTACTTTGTAAAATTTGATTGTACTTTCTACTTGCCTCTACATTAAATATGTTATGTGATCCAGTAGCACTAGAGTATTGTAATTGCATTGTTTTGAGCAGTATGCCCTTGTTATTATTGGGATGGAGGTGGTGGTGCCTCATACTCGGGTTTTGAGTTTGTGAGGCTTGGCCCAACACTTTATCTATTGGGAGTCTAGCAGTACGTCATTCTCTATCAGGTTTCAAGTTTGTGAGGCTTGGCTACCATTGTCTTTATATTGTTCTCATGTTATCCTTATCTCACATGCATGCAGGTTGATGATTATGGGGTGTGTGTCCTAATTCTTTATATGTGCTAGTATGGCACAATTTCATTTGTTTATATTATGGCAAGTATCTCTTCTATTGTGAATCATTTCTTTTATGCCTGATTGGGTAGTCCTTTACTTTTCTATGAGAAGCATTCTTTACTTGATTATCTTTTATTCCATAAATTTTAAACACTATTTTAGTATGTACATACCAACTTTTTGTTGATGTCATCTTCTCTTTTCCTTTTGTGGGGTACGCTTACAACCCCATGTTTTGGACAAGGAGAGGAGGACAATCAAGGTGGACCTGGACCACATCAAGTGTAGCTGAGACCTTGTGGAAGACTTGCTTAAAGTTGTTAGGTGATCCTTATCTAGTCCTATGTTTAGTTAGTTTTTCCTTTATATCACCCTCTGTGGTAAAGGACTAGTAATGATAATAATATTTGTAATGGTTAGATACATCTTTATGTTGTGCTTCTACTTTGATGTTATTATACATTCATGTTGAATCAATTGGCTATCATCCCTTTTTGAGAAAAAATTTATGTTGGTGTTTGGTTTGTGATGTTGACTTTTTATTTTAGTAGAGAATGGTTTCCCTCTAGGATTTTACTCCTTACAGAATGGTATCAGAGTCAGTGGTTGTCGGTTATCTAACTATTTCAATATTGTCTCCCTTAGGATGTTTACCTTTTTTATAGGTTGCTTATACCTAGTACCCTTTCCTTGTGCAAGAAAAACCCTAATGGTGGGAGATAACTCATTTATTTACTACCATTTTGGTTACAAGACACCCCAGAATCCTAGGTTTGGGATGCCAAGGATGGATCTACCCTTTACCCCTCCAGTGACTGAAAGTACTCCTCCAATCGAAAGTGGACCATCAGTAGGTCAGGAAACCCCAGTCTCTGTTGTTGTTAATGCGAGATTAGTCATCTCTATTGAGAAAGAGTTGGCTATGTTACAACAACTTTTTTCCACAACTATGGCAAGGAAGATGAACAACCCACATGTACCTAATAAGCCTAAAGAGTATTCACTAATGGAATTCATGAATATGCAACCACCCTCCTTCAAGGGTGAAGGTGAAATAGAGATGGTTGACAAAGTTGATGATTGGATGCTAGCCATAGAGTGGACTTTTGATGGTTTGGCATGTCCTCCACACCAGAAGGTTAGATTTTCTTCATATGTTCTGGATGGACCCACTCAAGTTTGGTGGAATGGGAGATCAAGGACTCGTGATGTCTCTACCATGACCTGCGAACAGTTTTTGGTGCTTTTAGTGGTAAGTACATCTGCATTGTTGCTCTAAAGAAGAAGGAAGTTGGGTTCTATAGTCTGAAGCAAGGTTCATTGATTGTTTTTGCTTATGTGCAAAAGATATTATTTCTTGAGAGATATTCTTCTGGACTTAGTGAAGAACGTAGAGCTGGCCTATATCTACAATGACTCAACTACAATATGGGATGTCCTCTTATCCCACAACTTCCCCTAACCTTTATGCAGATGGTAGATAAATCTTTGGTTGTGGAGTCTTACCCAGGGTTTCAACCTAGGGAGTTTGACAAGAAGAGGAAGCCTTCAGGAGATTAGTAGAAAAGGGACAAGTGTGCTAAGTGTAATGGTTACCATCCTCTAGGAAAGTGTTATCAAGATAGACCTCAGCAAGGCACTCTAGTGATATGTCATTATTGCAATGAACCTGGACACATTCAACCTAAGTACCCCAAGCTTCATAATACACATGTACCAGCTCAACAACAACAAAAACCTTAAGCGCCTCATCAGAATAATGGTAAAAATATTGGTAGAAGAACTGTGGAAAGGCAAGCTAGAAGAGTTTTTGCTTTGGATGGTCAAGAAGTCTATGATGATGATCATGTTGAAGGTAACCCTTAGTCCCATAGTTAGACTTTAAAGTTATGTTTACTTTTTGTAAATCCTTGTGGATGAATGTAAGGAAGTTACCATTGTGCCAATAGATTTGCTTGACTTATTAGGATGAATCCTTTAAGGGGTGGTAAATAGTTGTTTGTTAGTTATGGATGGATGGATTTCGAGGATGAAATCTCTTTAAGGGGTGGTATGATGTAACATACTAAAAACTAGGACTTAATCTTATGCCACGGTTAAGAGGTTAGAGACCCTAGTCTTTGGACTTAGCCAAACAAGGATAATGATATACACATTAGTAGCTAATTAAAACCCTAACATGTTAATGCATAAATAAACCACCCTAACATGTGGACATATAAAAAATATGTCTTAATGCTTCGTAATTAGTCTTTATAACAATAAAGGATACGTAGAATATGTCACATGAGGTAATTATGATTAAGGTATGATGATAAGTGAGATAATATGCATAGGAAGACTATGTGTTCATAATTGAGAAAAATGTTACGTTATCCAAAGAAATATAGAATTAATAAAATTAATTATAAAATGATAAGATAAATTCATTCTATAATTTTCTATAACCCTTTAGACCAAAGAAGAGATAAAAATATAAATAATAACTCTTTAAGCAAGATAATGTGATAATAAATTATTTAAAATGAGAAATAGTGGTAATAATGAATAAAGGGATAAAATTCATAAGGAGAACTAATTGGTAAAGGCAACTTTAGATTCATTTTGTTTAGATATGTTTTGGCTTGGAGGTTAAGTTTCATAAAATTTAGGATAACAATAGCCACGCCTATTTTATTTAGAAAATAAAAGGTGATTTTCCTTCAAAATATGAAATAAAATACTTAATGACTCCAAAAGTGGAAAATAATCTTAGATTCGTAATCTACATATTAAAAATATCCTTTGGGTAAATTTTCATCCAATTTGGAAAATATTTGATGAAAAGGTGAAGTTAGGAGAGAGAAAGTGTGTAGAACCTTCAAAATATTAAATAAATGTAGAAACAACTTCAACATGTGAAATTAAGGGCAAATTCGTATCTAGCATATGTAATGTGACTTGTGGGTGAAGTTTCATCAAATTGGGAGAATCCTAGAGACATTAATGCATGAAGAAAGAGAAAATGAGATTGACCAATTTAATGAATCAAAAGTCCTTAGAAGGGAAATATAATTGCAAATTTGGATTCTATATATTCATATTAGGCTAGGTGCCAAATTTCATCTAATTTAGAGTTTGTATGCACCCTCATATAAGGAGAGAGACAAAAAGAAATTATTAATGTCCCACTTTATTCGCATTCAATTAGGAAATATTTAATTTGTCACACAAGTATTTATTTTTCGATTGATGCACGTGTAGATCTGAGTCGTTGATTTTGTGATCGGACAGTCTAGAGTCCATCCTCTACCTCTCACTGAATCGAGAAATATGACTTATACTCACGCAATCTTCCAATCGATATTTCTGGACCTACACACAACCTTTTCTCGAGATTTTTGCTCCTACGCATTCCTTTTTAGATTATACACATGTTGATCCCTTGTGCGAGCCCTAACATCTTATATATAGGAAATGCCCAAATCCACCTTCTCCATCATTTTTCATAGACGCTTATCCACCGCATGTCGTCTTCATGCAAGTGCCCAGAAACCTTCCCCAGCCTCTTTGTGTTTCTCCTCTATCCTCAATTGGGTTGTTGCTGCCTCCGAGCCCCTAGACCTACTCGGCTTTGTTTTTTGATAACCGCAACTTCAACCTTTGCCACCTCCAGCCTAATTGGCTCTTCAGTAAGCATCTTTAGGCTTATTTTTCTTTCTCGATCATTAGTAGGATGTGGTTTCACCTAAGTTGTTCTTACCTAGAGTTTGCTTCTTCGTCGTTGATGGTCACCGTTATTGGGACTTTTCAATTGCTCTCTGTCCCCGGTGAGAACTCAATTATCTTTGTGTTGGTTCCCTGGTTCTATCCATGAAGCCAAATTGACTATTTATCGGCTTTTTCTTGTCTTCCCTTTTCTCCCTATCTTGTGGAGTTCTTATAACTGTGGAGATGCTTTCTCCTCCCCTTGTTACCCTTTGAACTCGAGCAAACGTTCTTTGAGTTTGGGAAGTTCCCAGGAACTCAAAAGCACCCATGGTTTCTCAAGTCTCCCTGCTATGATTAGGTTTTTCTTTTAGAGGTTGAATGCTCAGTCTCATTGCTTCACTAATGGTGGGTGTCTCTGGAGATGAATCCCCAAGCTGTTCTCCCTGTTATTCCCCCTCATTTCCCCTATTTACTTATTTTACTATTGAGGGTATTTTAGACTTTTCACCATGTTTTTGTTTCTTGTTCTTGCACCGGAAATTTGTTGACATGTTTGAGTGTGGTGAGGTGAGTTGGCCAACCCTGATTTGGCCAACTTGGATGCGCGACCCTCTCTGTATCTCTCATGTTTTCTCGTGGGCCTAATGTTGAGGTGTAATTACCTTATTGGCTTGTTTTCAAAATTGATAACAAATTATCTGCTTATCAGAAAATTTCAAATAAATAGTCAATAAATTTAGAAAATATGATCTTTCTAATGGTACCAGTTTTGTTGCCGAAATATAATGTTATAAATATGTGATTTTAATGGATTTTTCATTAATAGATAATAACTTGCAAAATTCATAACTAGTAATCTATAAGTAAAAAATATATAATAAAATATGTTTTGAACTCAAAAAAAGATAATATAAAACATGGCATGGTTTTGATAACCTAAATTACATGTAAGGAAAAGGTGATTTTAGGGTTTTGAATAATTAATGTAAACCTAACCTAATTCTACATATATGCATCATAGGTGATTTGGAGACCTAAGCTTGGATCTAGGACTGACATTGGACTATTTAGATTCTTTAATAAGGTATCTTTGCATCTCCTATTATTCCTTTGAGTAATCAACCCATTTTCCTCTTTCTCTTGGTCCTATGGCCAGTAGCCTACACATTATTCTTTTCTTTTGAAAATTATGCTTCATGTAAAGTACCTTATTTGTTACTGATCTTGCGATCATATGATCATGTTTGGACATTCTCTTAGTCTTTTCTTATGCTTTGTTCATGATGGAAATCAATTTGTTGATATGTTCCCACTCTGAGGTGGATGTTCATGATGGTCATTTTTGTGGTGACTACTTTGTAAAATCTGAGTATACTTTCTACTTGCCTCTACATTAAACATGATATGTGATTCGGTAGCACTAGAGTAGTGTAATTGCATTGGTTTTTTGCAGTATACCCCTATTATTATTAGGATGAAGGTGGTGGTACCCCATACCTGGGTTTCAAGTTTGTGAGGCTCGGTCCAACACTTTATATATTGGGTGTCTGACAGTTCATCATTCTCTATCAGGTTTCAAGTTTGTGAGGCTTGGTCACCATTGTCTTTATATTGTTCTAGTGTTATGCTTATCTAAAATACATGCATGTTGATGATTATGGGGTGTGTGCCTAATTCTTTATATGTGCTAGTATGGCACAATTTCATTTGTTTATTTTATGGAAAGTATCTTTTTATTGTGAATCATTTCTTTTATACTTGATTGGGGAGTCCTTTACTTTTCTATGGGAATCATTCTTTACTTAATTACATTTTATTCCATAAATTGCTCAACATTATTTTAGTATGCACATACCAACTTTTTGTTGATGCCATCTTCTCTTTTCCTTTTGTGGGGTACGCTTCCAACCCCATGAGTTGGACAAGGAGAGGACAATCAAGGTGGACCTGGACCACGTCAAGTGTAGCTGAGACCTTGTGGGAGACTTGCTTGAAGTTGTTAGGTGATCCTAAACTAGTCCTATGTTTAGTTAGTTTTTCCTTTCTATCACCCTGTGTGGTGAAAGACTAGTAATGATAACGAGCTTTGTAATGGTTAGATACATCTTTATATTCTGCTGGTACTTTGGTGTTATGATACATTCATGTTAAATAAATTAGTTATCATCCCTTTGTGAGAAAAATTTATGTTGGTGTTTGGTTTGGTATGTTGTCTTTTTATTTTAGTAGGGAGTGATTCCCCTTTGGGATCTCACTCCTTACATTCCTAGTTGGTGTGGCCTCCTGATCGTGTCCTTCTCTCTACCATAGTCCACCAGTGATGTAATCCCGTCATCCTATTCTAATTGCAAGACTTCAAATATACACGGAGAAGTATAGAGAGGGATACGACATGAATGTCATTATATGTTACATTATTTTATCAAGATTCAAAAACCATATATCACATGTTTCATATCATAAGTAATCACCACAGTTACCTAGTTGACATATCCACATCCCCAAAACCATAAGATTTCATAGGCGTCACATTGATTTAGGCAATATAAATATATCATATCATATATGTTAGTTGGTTATTAATGTGGATACATATTGCACATGTTGTCAATGATGACATTTTGCAGTTCAAAACCCTACCCAACGTAGAAGGTGTATGTCGTTAGTTTCTATAATTATAGAGTTTTGGAGGGAGGGTGCACATCGGAAATATAAAATCCCAATAAAAACTCTTAGCCAATGGATCCACCGTGACCATAAAATGTTGTTATAAAAAAGGAATAGAAGGATATCAAATATACCTTAGAAAACATTAGTTGTCCATCAACTTGACACATCTTTATGTTAGTATAGAACTCCCTCTTTAGGATTTGGTTCCAAAGTCATTGTTGTTTCCACCACACCATCCTTACAAAAACACATTTTCTTCTCATTAAAGAAGTTTCTTGTCCTCAACCTTTGCACAAGGGACTTGGCCTCTACATTGTCCATGCAAATGTAAGAATCTTAGTGCACCACCTTGGTCACCAAAAGAAATTGGAGGCATGTTTTTTGGTCTACAGGTGCCACTTTCTCCTCTTATTCTCCTATCATAGATGTTTTCCTTGGTATGAGTTTCTCTTTCTAAAGTAAAGAAATCTTAAACAACTTGTGTCTCAGTAGTGTGTGTATCCCCTTGGACATGCACTACTATATATAGAGGAGGTCAGGTTCATATTTCACAAAAACCCATTCTCATTCGGAATCACAATTCACAAATAGACTTTAAATAGAAAAATATGGATTTCACCAAGTCAAATGTTTAGGACTCTTATTTGTTTGGTTGGATGAGTTCACCAATTCCAAATTTCATTTAGTCAATCATTGGGATTCCTAGTTTGACCAAATTGTTATTTCCCCTCTTCGAGTTTAGAGTAGAAAAATCAGTCAACAGACTGGCTTAGTTGATCGGTTGGTTACCTCCCCAAAAGGTAACCAGTCAACCAGCTGACACTCATCATTTAGTTCATGCAACTTGTCTAGTCAAGTAGTTGACTTGTTCAGGCAAACATCTTGGTCGGAAATCGGCCTTTACATCATCCAAAACCATCTTAATTATGTGGTTATTTGTGGACTTCTATTCCCATTTGCATCCTTATATGTGTGGCCCCATAGGTTTCACATTACATTCCTATTGATGTCGCATACCTCACAAGTAAATATCAGTATCTACAAACACACCATTGCTACCCACGTAATTGGAATAAATTGATAACAACTTTAACCTATACTTGACCAATGTTACAGTGACTATATAATCCCTTTGTCACAGATATATAGATTGGACTTAAGGCATGGAGTAACCATCCTTTAAAAATTCAATATGTGTATCTTGAACTAAAGTAGACTGTTGAGATTCTATGATCCCAATATAATATATTGACTCACATGAGCATGGTCATGCATTTCATAGTCTCTCTTATCAAGTGCCTAAGATATTAATCCTATAGAAGGGACAAATTCCATCTACATCGCTCACAATTATCCACAAGTGTCATATTGAACCCAATCACTACTTGTATGGCAACCCTTATTCAAAGTCATATTGGGGAGTGTTAAAGTACATAGAACTACATGTAATCATTGTTGTGACTTCAAGTCTAAGGACTACAACACCACTATCACGTTGAGATATGACTCTGAATACCATGACATGGCGTCCATGCGTAATTCTCAATGTATTTATGACTAGTACAACTTGTTCTCTAACCAATACTTATGTAATAGAATTCATATCAAATATCATGGATAAAAAATATAGTGATCATTCAGCATACACATTACTCCTATGTGTTATTCTTTTCATATAATATCTACAACAATAACTTCTATGGAAGAATGTTATTGAGGTGGAATCCCCAAAGTGGTAGGTTTCAATGATGATTTTTCAACTTCATCTTCTCTTATATAAGACAAAGGGTGTGCTCCTTCCATCCTCTATGTAATAACATAGTAACACTCTCCATCCAATATAGATATCCACTCTCCACTTCCCTTTTATAGATCTCAAGTAGTGTGACGGTAAAAGATCCTATAACTAATTCTCCCAATTATTTCCCTTTAATTCTAAACCAATTTCCCACACATTAATCGCCAGTCAAAATTTTTTAATTCTTCTTATGTATGCATGGTTTTAGTTGATCATTCTATATTTTTTCTCTTAGATAGATAATATTGATGCAATGGGCATGTGGGGATGCATAGCACCTTCCACACACATAAACATATGCCTTATCTAGATCTTGAGATGTGTAATTCTATTTTCTAGTTGTCTTTAGGATCTTTATTATGAGTTTCTATATTTTACCACAAGAAAATATTGATGACTTCCTTTTTTTAGTCTTTTTCTCCAAATTGTTCAAAGACATACACCACATTTTATTATAATAGAAACACCTTTACAGTGATTAATTGTGAATACATGTTTCTAGGATAGGCTACACAAGAGAGGCATGATGTATCAAAGGTGTTACTAAATAAATTTATAAGAGGGTGAGTCAATTGATACCCACATTTAAAGACGATTGGGTATATAGAGAACCTTCAGAGTATGTGTTTCCCTTGTGACTTAATGTTTTTTCACACATCTGATTAGTCAATAATTCCCCATATAATATCACCAAATTTTATAAACTTCAATATTGAATGAAATGGTTAATCTACCACTTTAGCTTCTTAACATGTTTAGAAAAGAAGAAAAAAACATCAAGGTCAAGATAAATTTTTAATTTGATGATAAACAAGTAAGAGTAAAGGAAAAGGAAAAAACAAGAGTAATATAAAGTATAAGTGTAAGACCAGGTTAAATAAGTCTTCTAGTTTGAAGGCAAATGGAGTTGCGGGCAAAGAGGCCAATTCTCAACACTTTCTAAGCACAAACATTGCAAGTGGAATTCCCACTCCGTGTGGAGATACTCATAAAGTCAAATGTGTTATGCATATGCACTTAGGTAAATGCATTAGGAGGATAAAATTACCATCTTATTTACTTTGTGTATTAGATATACGATTAGGGTGGAACACATTTTTATATGTGTAATATTTGAAACAAGTAAACCCTTAAAGATGGAGTTGTGGAACTATAATTTGGCAATGGAGAAATAATTGATTTTGTTCAAAGAAATAATTTTTCCTTTATCCTCAAGTATTATAATTAAATTAGAGGATTTATGTTTTATCCTTTTTTATCACTCTATTGTGTACCTTTCATATGTAGGAACATTATTTATTCTTCTTATTTGGATAATAATGATTCATTCCTTGTAATGAATGGTTAATGTTAAAAAATTAGATGATTTATTTTATGGAAATTTCCTATGTACGTTATATCTCGAGATGAATATTTAACAATGAAATACAATGAATAAATAAGGGTGACTCAAAACCATGTTTTGCTTGTCCCACATTAATTAGAAGCACATTTTTAAGCTCTACAATATTGGATACATAAAATCAATTTTGAACCATTCAAGACATTTGCATATTCTTTGTTGATCAACATGGAAAAAAATTCTCTTTCTAACTCTTAGTAGTATGAGTGAGAGTGCAACTCAAATTTTAACTCATACATATGATGTATGTGAACCTTTAAGTTATACTTTTGAAAAAGTTATCATAACTTCATCATGTTTATCGATGACTTCAAAAAATATGGTTGTATGTGGCTTATAAGACACAATCTTGGATCCGTTGAAAGGTTCAAGGAGTTCAGGAATGATGTACAAAACAAAATATGCAAGAATTTTGAGTGACTTTGATCATAAAACTTGAAGAATATTTGATCCATGAGTTTTAATACTTCTTTAAGGATTGTGGTATTACTCGAAATTGAATTAACCAAAAATTATATAGCATGATGGTTTATACAGAAGCACATGTTATTAGAACTAGGTGATTAATGAAAGACAATTTAAATTTCCTAATTCCTTCTAAGGGTATTCTTAGTAGATTACATATCATATAATTTGGTTCAAAAGACACTATATGAGATATGGAGTGGGAAGTGTGTCAATGTGTCTTTGTTGAAGATAAAGGATGTAAATCTTACATAAAGTGTTCATTTCCCTAGAGATAGAATTTCAAATCTGAAGTGTGCTACTCTTTTGGGCATTCAAACTAAATTTATAGGATATAGTCTCTATACAATCCTAAATTATATTTTTATTTCTAGGATAGTGCCATTCTAGAAAATCTTTATATCATGGAAAATTGGTTGGATGATATCAGAGTCAAACAAGTTCTAGAAATATGAAAGAATAATGACTTGAGGAGGAACATTACATGGCTACCCCATTTAGAAACATAAGGACGTACTAGTAATAGTACTATCATTCTTCATCCATAGACGTACAAATTTGTTGTCACTAGAAAAGTTGGTGTGTTTGTGATGGATCATGACCAGCCAACAACCTCCAAGAAGGATAGCTTGATACCAAAATGTACAAATGGCTTGATGCCCTAAAATGTGATATGAAATTTATGAATGCTAACATGATATGGACCATGGTGGATGCACATGAATGGTTGAAACCCATTGGGTGAAAGAGTGTCGTTAATAAGTACATTATGTGGATAGTTATGTACATACCCATAAAGGGTGATGGGTTGTAAAATGTTTTAAAAAAGTTCATGATGTTGACTATGATGTGAATTCATCACTAACTACCATGGTTTTAAGTCCATGATGATCATGCTTGTCATTATAGACTATCATGAATATAAGATTTGGAAAATGGATGTCCAAATTGCATTATTAAAGGAGATTATTATAAAGTATGCATACATGACTCAACCTAAGGGTTATGCTCTTCAAATGAATCTAGAAAGGAGTGTAAAATGCAAAGATCAAATCTATAGATAGAAGAAAGCATTTGGAAGTTAAAATATTCTCTTTTATAATCAATAAAAGAATTAGGCTTTAAATAGAATGGTGATGAACAATGTATTTATGAAAAGGTTAGCATTAATCATACTAGTAATCCTAATATAGTATGTGGATGGAGCACTACTAATCAAGAATGATGGTTTGAATCCTCAAAAGGTGAATACATTCTAAGGTAATAGGTTTTAGATAAAATACTTTATAAATATCATCTATATTCCAGATATCATGATCTATATAGATATATCTAAAATGTTATTAGGAAAAGTTTAAAGTACATTTGCTGAAAAGGTGGTGAATCACTTCATCATATAGTATTCCAATAAAAGGAACTTAATTATATTCATGAGATATGTCTTTCTAAGTCTTTGATGCAGGGTTTTTGAGTCACATTTATAGGCTAATTTTGTACTTATTTGATGTGTTCGTTTGTCATCTTTGTGACTATAATGGCATAATTCAACTCCTTTAACCTATAATCATTGTATGCATCAAATTTATCTTATTTTATCCTATTTTGAATGAATTACTAAATTCCATGGATTGACTTGTGTTTTTCTCTCTGTTTTAGGACTTCATATTCCAGAACCTGTTGATACCATCGACAGGTCCGTCGATACTATCGAGATGGAAATAGTAACCAAGTCGGAGGGAAAGAATCCATGTCGATACTATCGACGATCTCATCGATAGTATCGAGAAATCATCAGGTTGATCTCAATTTTGAAGCGACGGAAGCGCACCCTAAGGTGTTGATAGCATCAACACCCCGTCGATGGTATCGACACCGTCAGATCAGGATTTTGTCTAGAATTGCCACGATCAAACGGTTGCGATCTTTTGGGGGCCGTAATTCATACCTATACCTAAGAAAAGATGGCCCAAAGTAAAAGGGAGACGTTCTACTCAACCACACAAGTCCCGAAGGAAGGAGAGAGAAGAACGGAGCTCAAAGCTATGCCCCAGATGATTTCAGAGCCACAGACGGATGATTCTACCACCAGAAGTCTACGGAACGTGCATCTCGCTCCGAGGATCATTCGAATCTTCTCCGTTTCAAGGGTTATATCATATTCTCATTCGTTTCCCCATGTTTTCCTCTTTCTTCTCCATGTATATCGTTGAGATGAACATGCGGGGCTAATCCCCATTATCATTAGGACCGGGAGTAGCCCAGGGAATCATTGTATGACAATTTTCCATTAATTATCATAATTTGTCTCAATTCTCCCTGATATGTTATCGTGTTTCTATCGCAATTTGCTATGCTTGATCATCATAGTTGATTTCTAATACTTTTATTTGCTCTTGACAGAGGATTAGTGGTTGGAAAGGCACGATTAACACATTAACCAATAAATTCCTTAGACAGGGTAATGTACGATTAATGGTGGATTCCCAGATAATCTATTAAAGCACTTAGATCTAGGGTATAAGTTACTACTGGCATGAAACTGACCTAGAACTAGGTAGTGAATTGTATTGCGGAAGCAAGCAATTTTAACTATAGGCCATAATCGGGGATAAGGCATGAATTATGTTAGTTGTGTAGAATTGCATGCAATGAGACCTCATGTGAAACTGTAACCCTAAGGATTCTCATTCCATTTGATTAAACTAAACATTTAATCATCGCTCGCTTTTGTTTTCTTTTTGTCTTATTTTTATTTTGTTTCAAAACCAACAATCAACTTTTCCAATTAGTCTAGCTGATTGCGACCAGTTAGTAGTAGTCTACATAAATTTATATTTCCCTGAGTTCGACTAGGGCCTCACAAGGCCTATATTACTTCTATACGTACACTTGCGTTTAACGCACGGCTCAAGTGTGTCAAGTTTTTGGCGTCGTTTCCAGGGATACGACAAATTTCAGCACTACGAGTGCTGCAAGCAGCCATTCTAGGCTACTTTTTTATTGCAATTTTAATTTTTGAACTTAATTGTCTATCTTTTAGATTCTCTATTTGCTCTAGCACTGCACTTATTTTATTATTCATATTTTAGGTACTAGTGCATGGTGCGGATGCGTACTACGGATTGCGCACAATCGACACCTGAGATTCCACCATCGGGTGAAGAAGATGAATTGATAAATACGCCACCCGAGGAAATTGAACAGGAACTCGAGACTTTCACAATGGCAGAGGAGCAAACCATTTGGGAGAAGATTAAAGCTTCTTCTTCCACTGTGTAGAAGGGGCCAATCAAGAAACAAGCTATCAACATACCCGGTTACAAGATTGACCCAGGGCTTATTCAGTTGGTTAAGTCACAGGCATTCCATGGACTCAAAAATGAGGACCCAGTGGTCCACATCAGCACATTTGTGGAGAACTGTGATATGGTGAAGGTGGATAGGTTTCCATAGGAGGCCATTTATTTGAAATTATTTCCATCTTCCCTAGCAAGAAACGCAAGGGAGTGGCTCTACAATTTGGATGATGAATATGTCGAATCATGGGATATGATGATTGATGTGTTCTTTGAAAGGTATTTTCTACCCGAAAAGACAAATGATCTCGTGAGGAGGATCCACAATTTCAAACAGGAAGCCGGCAAAACATACTCAGAGATATGGGAGTGTTTCAATATCATGTTATGGAAATGCCCACATCATGGGCTGGATTTAGAAACCCAAGCGCAGATCTTTTATTTTGCTCTTAACGAACATGATAGGAGTAATATAGACTCAACTAGAATAGGGTTCTTTCTAAACAACAAAGGTTCCAAGTGTCGAGAGATATTAAAGAATATGGCTAAGAAGCAGTCTTGGGGTGAAAGAGATGCACCAGAATAGGTCAAAGTTGCAGGGGATGCAAAGGCCATTAAAGAATTAAATGAGAAGATGGACTTGATAGCGAAGAGGCTTCTAGCAAAAGATGATGAAGGGTCCAATGATGAGGCACAGGAAAAGTTTATGCGCCAACAACAGGGCTACAGGAACAATGACTGTTGACTCAAGGTCAATTAGGTCAATGTTGACTCACGTCTAAATTGACTAAACCCTTGTTTTGATGATGACTAACCATTCCACATATTGGTGTCTAATGCTTCTACATTGAGTGATTTCAGATTAGGTTTAGACACACTCCAAATGCCCTAACTTGCGCATATCAAATTGGAGAAAAGACAAGTCAAAATAGCTACAAGTGTGCAATTTGGGATCTCTATGTAAATGACCTTAGAATTGCTTTGTAATCACTTGTAATGATTGTATGACTTGTAATTAAGCTTAGAAAAATTATTGGGACACAAAAATCCATCATTTGTACAGTTTTACGAAAATTCCAAAATACCCATAACAGGGATTTGGTCGGCCGAATTCCAAACTCGGCCGATCCATATATTCTGGAATTTTCTGGGCAATCGGCCGAGTTACCAACTCAGCCGATCCCTGGTCGGTCGAGTTCCTATGGTGGGAAACTCGGCCGATCCACTGATCGGTCCAAGTTGAAAGTCGACCGATCGGCCGAGTTTCTCCAAGGGAACTCGGCCGACAGTCTAGCTTTCAGCCTTGTCTTTTAGTGGTTCGGCCGAATTGCCTTTATAGAAACTCGGCCGATCAGACTGTACTGGAATGCAGAAAAAGCATTTCCAACCATTGGAGACTTTGTTGGGACCCAAAATAGATCCGTTGCAACTTGTAAAACGGCTATTTTTCGTTTACAAGTGTTCCCAAAGGCTAAGAGGCATCCCCAGCTATAAATAGGACCCCTTGGGCTTCATTCCAAGGTTGAGCATTCATTGCAAACTCTTTGTGAGGTTCCTATTCTATAGTTGAGTGCTTCCTACGGCCTCCTCTCTCTCTCTAAGCTTAATCACTTGCTACATCCATTAGAGTGAGTAGGAGATTTGTAAGAGAGCTAGTATTATTTGTATATCTTGTGAGGCTCTCACTTCCACCACCTCCCCATCTCTCATTTCCTATCTTGAAGATGAAGGTTCTCTCTCTTGTCCAAGAGAGGTGAAGAAGAACAAGGGAAGGAGTCCCTTGGTGAAGATCAAGGCTGAAGACTTGGAGCTAGAGTGGGTAAGTCCTTGGAGAAGGCAGAAGACTCAAGCTCAAGTGGGTAAGACCTTGGTGGAAAGCTTCTCCGAGTGAAGGTGAAGTCAAAGGCTGAAGATCCAAGAAGAGTGGGTAATTCCTACAAGGCCGAAGACTTGTGCAAGAGTGGGTAAGTCCTTGGAGAAGGCCGAAGACTCTTGCAAAGTGGGTAAGTCCTTGGTAAGGTTGAAGACTCTTTGTATTGGATAGGTAAGTCCTTTGTTGGTCATGTATTGTATGTCTTATCAATGAATATAAGAGTGCAATTGGTTGAAGTCCTAGAGGTTGACCTCTCTAGGCAAGTGGACTGACACACTTCTAGTTTGAAGTGTGGAACCACTCTAAATAGCTTGTCTAATTGGTGCATGTTCAATCTCTCTTATCCTTGCTATGCATGATTTAGTTGCACTCAAATTGCCTATTTAGCAACCTTATATTGTCATATATTTTGAAGGTTTAATGAGTTTTGTTTAAGTGTTTTCAGCTCTATTCACCCCCCCTCTAGAGCACCTAAGTCACCCATCTAGGATCCAACAATGACTACTCGTAGAGGAAGGACAAGAAATTTTCATGGAAGGATCTAAACAATTTTCTGCAAGACCCGAATCAAAAGCCACAGCCTAGTGTGGAAGCCAAAAGAAATGAGTTGCTCAATCAAGTAATAAAGCAAAACCAAGAGCTGATGAATACATTCAGCAAGCAAATTTAGTCATAGGGGGAATTTATGAACCAATTTGGTTAGACTCTACAAAGCCATGGGGCACAGATGAGGACGCTTGAGACGTCTATTGTGCAGATGGCAGCTGAAATTGCAAGCTTGAAGAAGTCAGCACAGCAGGGTTTTCCAGGTAATACAAATGTTCCAGGCGGGAACCATCAAAACAAGGCTATCTTGCTGAGGAGTGGAAAGAAAATTTTAAACTCTAAAGCTGATGAACCAAACACATCACAGCCAGAAGCTACAGGTGAGGCCGCAAAGGAAGCCGAAGTCACAGAAACTACTAAGAACAGTGCAGAGATTGTTGCGGAGGAGCCCATTGTTGAGAAAGATGCAGAGAAGAGGACACCATATGTGCCATCACATTAGAGAGCATAGATAGTCCCGGTTCCATATCCAAACAGCCTTAAAGCAAAGAAGGTGGATCAACAATTTAATAAGTTCTTGGACAGTTTTAGGAAATTATTTGTCAATATTCCACTGCTTGACGCAATTGAGCAGATACCTTCTTATGGTAAGTTTCTGAAGGACATTATCACTAAGAAGAGGAATATTCCAGACACGGAAGTGGTGGTTCTCAAATAATATGTGAGTGCATTCATTCTAGATACACTACCACCATAGAGATAGGATCTAGGGTGCTTCAACATTTCTTGCTACATTGTGAAGGTAAAGTTTGGAGAGGCTCTTTGTGACTCAGGAGCGAGCATCAACTTGATGCCTCTCTCTACCTTCAAGAAGCTTTGTCTTAAAGAATCCCAGAGGAGCAACATGACCATCCAGCTTGCAGATAATTCATTTGTAAGAACTTATGGGATTTGCGAAGATGTTCTAGTCAAGGTGGATAGATTTGTTTTTCTGGTAGATTTTGTTGTGATGGAAATGCAAGATGGTCAAGGGAATGAGCTACTACTAGGTAGACCCTTCCAGGCTACAGCTGACATGATTCTGGAAATGGGTAGAGGCTATTTAACCATGGGCATAGCTGATGATAGGTTTGAAATAAAAATGCCAACTAACCCAAAATCATCACAAGAGCAAGGATAGGGCAAATAAAGTCAGACACTTTGATCACAATGTTTCCATTTGTCTAGGGAAACCCTTTCTCAACATGGTGCATGGCATGACCAAGATAGACATGGGAACACTTGTTGTGGATATCATGGAGCAAACTAAGGTAGTTTCTCTTGTTAAGGCAGTGGGATATCCAAATGATGAAGATGAAGAAGTTTGTTTGTCTACTGAGGATAATGTTGTGGAGATCTTCATGCAAGAATATTATCCTCAATTGCCTCATGAAGCTTGTCTATTCAATATTATGGATGACTGGATGAGGATCACATCGCTACAGGACTACGTGAAGATGCTTCAAGTTTTTCCTTGTTACTATTCTAGGCACTTTGAAGATTTGGGACCATTACTGCCCCCATTGCATCCTTCTTTGGTGAATCTGCCAGATTTGGAGCTAAAGTCGTTGCCCCCTCATTTGAAGTATACATTCTTAGACGTGGATTCAAAGCTACAGGTCATTGTCTCAGCATATTTGAGTGTCGTTGAAGAAGAACAATTGGTGGTCGTGTTGAAGAACCACCATGGTGCTTTCGTGTGGTCAGTCTCCGACATCAAGGAGATCTCCCCTACTCTATGCCAATACAAGATCTGACTTGTTGAAGGAGCCAAACTTGTGATTCAGCCCCAACGCCGCCTTAACCCTAGCATGATGGAGGTTGTCAAGAAGGAGGTGATCAAGTTGCTTTCAGTGGGAATTATCTACACCATCTCAGACTCTATGTGGGTAAGCCCGACACAGGTAGTCCCTAAGAAGGGGGAATTACGGTAACTACAAATTTGTTAAATGAGCTAATCACCACCCGGTTGGTTACCGGGTGGTGGGTTTGCATAGATTACCGTAGATTGAACACTGCAACGCTAAAGGATCATTTTCCTTTACCCTTCATTGATCAAATTTTAGAGCGACTAGCCGGCCGCTCTCATTTTTATTTTCTAGATGGATATTCCAGCTACAACCAAATTTTAATTGAACCTAAGGATCAAGATAAATCTACTTTCACTTGTCCGTACAGTACCTTTGCATATCGCTGGATGCCTTTTGGACTGTGCAATGCACCGGCCACTTTTCAACGTTGTATGCTTGCCATTTTCTCTGACATGGTTGAATGTTGTTTAGAGGTGTTTATGGATGATTTCTCATTCTACGGTGTGTCTTTTGATGAATGTTTTTATAATCTTGATAAAGTCTTGCAGAGATGTGAGGACACTCATTTGGTCCTCAATTGGGAGAAATGCCACATGATGGTTAGTGAGGGCATCATGCTAGGACATAAGGTGTCTAGCAAGGGACTGAGGTGGATCCAGTAAAAATTGAGGTTATTTCCAAATTGCCTCCACCAAACTCGGTGAAGGGAGTTAGAAGTTTCCTTGGTCACACGGGGTTTTTCATCGGTTTATTAAGGATTTTTTCCAAAATTGCTAAGCCAATATCTGAGTTGCTTGAGAAGGATGTGGTTTTTTATTTTAATGGAAAATGTATGAACGCTTTTGAGATCCTTAAACAACGCTTGATTTCCGCACCGATTGTGCAGACTCCGGATTGGAGTCAACCGTTTCAGCTTATGTGTGACGCATCCAATTACGCCGTGGGGGCCGTTCTCGGGAGCGCCTTGAGAACAAACCCACAGTCATTTATTATGTGTCGAAGACATTAAATGATGCACAATTAAATTATACCACACTGAAAAAGAATTACTTGTTGTGGTTTTTGCTTTTGAGAAATTTAGGCAATACTTAGTGGGATCTAAAGTGGTGGTATGGACAATTCATGCCGCAATAAAATATTTAATGAAAAAGAAAGAGGCGAAACCTAGACTCATTAGATGGATACTTCTTTTACAAGAATTTGACATTGAGGTTAAGGATAAGGCAGACATTGAAAATGTGGTTGCGGACCATATGTCTCACCTTGAAAGGGTAGATGAGAAGGATACTAATATACCCATTACTGAGACTTTTCCGGATGAACAGATTCTTTCCATTAAATCCAAAGATCTGTGGTTTTCACACATAATAAATTATCTTGCATGCAAAGAACTACCAGAGGATTGGAGTTATCAAGAAAAGAAGCGGTTTTTCCATTCATTGAGATTTTATTTTTGGGATGACCCTATTCTTTTGAGATAGTGTAGGGATGGTGTTCTACGCAAGTATGTGCCAGAGTTTGAGTATGATGGTATGCTCAGCCATTGTCATACATTGCCCATCGGCGGCCATCATGCTAGCTCGAGGATAGATGTGAAGGTGTTGGAGAGCGGCCTATATTGGCCCACACTTTTTAGAGATGCCTATGATTTTGTAAGAAAATGTGATTCATGTTAGCGGGTAGGTAATATCTCAAAAAGACAAGAAATGCCCCTAAATGTGTTTCAAGAGGTTGAAGTTTTTGACTTATGAGGTATAGATTTCATGGTACCCTTTGTGTCCTCAAATTCTAATTTTTATATTTTACTTGTTGTTGATTATGTTTCAAAGTGGGTAGAAGTGATACCCACTAGGACTAATGATGTTTCGGCAGTGTGCAGGTTCATAAAGGAATACATCTTCTGTAGGTTTGGGGTGCCCTACATGATCATCAGTGATGGAGGCACGCATTTCACAAACAGGAAGTTCACTGCACTTTTGAGCAAGTATGGGGTAAAGCACAATGTGGGCACCCCATACCATCCGTAGACACAGGATCAAGTAGAAATTTCCAATAGGGAGATAAATAAGATTCTAGAGCATATTGTTAACGCATCAAGGAAGAACTAAAGCATGCTCCTACCGGACGCACTTTGGGCGTATAGGACTGCCTTTAAGACTCCTATAGGCACTATGCCATTTAGGTTGGCTTATGGGCATGCATGCCACTTGCCGATGGAGCTAGAGCACAAGGCGCATTGGGCGCTAAGGAAGTTGAATGTGAACATGGATGATGTAGGGAAGAGAAGGTTGCTCGATCTCAATGAGTTAGATGAGTTGAGAATGAACGCTTACGAGAGTTCCCAGATTTACAAGGAACGGACGAAACAATTACATGATCTCCACATCCAAAGGAGGGTCTTCTCAAAAGGTGAGAGTGTCTTGCTATTCAATTTGTGGCTAAAGCTACATCCCAGGAAGTTGAAGTCCCGGTGGAGTGGACCATTTGTTGTGGAGGAAGTGTGTCCACATGGAGCCGTGATGGTGAGAGATGGTGAAAGGATGTTCTTGGTGAATGGCCAGTGTCTTAAGCACTACTATGGAGAGGATTTCACGAAAAAGGTGCAAGAGGTAAAACTCATTGCACTTGATGAAGAATGAGCATGTGTGCGTCTAGCCTAAGACGTTAAAAAAGGGTGCTTGTTGGGAGGCAACCCAACCTTCGTAGATTGCATGTTTATTTACTTTATTTTTCATTTTCCTAAATAGTTTTCATTAATTTTGTACTTAGTTTATAAAAATGATACCCTGGTGTATTTGTTGAGTGTGCAGGACTAGAATGATGTCGATACCATCGACACATGTGTCGCTGGTATCGAGTTTGGAACAGTGAAGTAGCTACAGAAATTTCATTCCGTCGATACTATCGACGTCCTCGTTGATAGTATCGATAAGTGAACAGAGCAAAAGAGGATCGAGACTGGAGAGGGTCGATAACATCGACCAGATCATCGATGGTTATGAGATGTCTGGAGATTTTCAGAATGGTTCTTCTCAGCAATGTCGATACTATCGACACCTTTGCCGATTGTATCGACATGCCAACAGTGTGGATAGCAGCACCCCATCCCACAAGGATCAAAGGTATACGTAGGTGTCAATACTATCGACATACCATCGATGGTATCGAGGTGCCACATCAGCGATCCGTGCGTCTTCATCGAGCAGTCCACAATGTCGATCCGTGGACAGCGTCGATGGTATCGACGTCTGTTGCTACCATCGACACTTCAGCGATCCCGACCCCATCCATCCAGCCATCGAGAGCCGTCGATAGTAGCGAGCCACAGATTCTAACAACTTTCGATACTATCAACACTCTCATTGATAGTATCAACGCTCTGACAGCAGCGACGGCCGGCCCTTATAAAAAGGGATGTATTTCTTCAATCCAACTCATACATTCAAGTTCATATCTACCATCTTCGAGCCCTAGCATCTCCGAGCACCCGGGAGCTAAAGATATCTTCACTGACGGTCATCTCCGAGTATCCCCATCGAATTCGAGGATCTCTATCTTCTCCGATCTTCATCGACCATCTTCTCTGAGCTCTTTTCTCAATCCCTTTCTCCTTCACCTGTTGCCCTTTGCAACAATGGTGAGATCTGGCACTTCATCATCCAGGGCTGCCCCACCTGCAACAAGGATTAGTTCCTCACCCGAGGCTAGTCCACCCCTCACCAGAGATCAAGAAGGTGTACGAAGAGTTGTGGAAGCGCTCAATCGAGCCTACCCGGTATGGAGACTGGCAACAAATCAAGGACCTGGGATTTGAGGCCAACATGTCCTATGTGCTTCAGGGGTAATTGAGTGAATCCCCAATATTATGTCGTGACCACGTCGAAGGTCATCAATTTTTCAATGGGTGGCCAACTTACAAGGAGATTTTCATAGAGTTTATGGTGTCTCTAGATATATGTGTTGTTCCCAACAAGCTACAACTGGAACGGATGGAATGGAAAGAGGGGTGAGTTTCTTTCCGCCTCTACAACAAGGATTACACAATGACTCTTCGTGAGTTCAATAGAATTTATGGGTGGACACATAGCGACCTGTGCCAACCACCGCATAGTCCAAACTACGACGCAATGTATTCGACATTAGTCACTGTACCGGCCGGTTATTCGACCAGCTAGCACCATGCCTCTATAGCTGATTTTGAGCATCTGTTTGTCAGGGTCTTACACTAGATTTTATCCAACACATTCTTTGCAAGCTCGAGACTGTCGCAAAGCAAATTTCAAGAAATATATCTTTTCTTCCTATACAATCTACTGGAGAGGAAATGTATCAACTTTGGAGCGTTCTTCCTCACACGTGTCATGGTGGTGAAGAGGAACACTTGTCACAGGGGCCCAATCTACTTCGGGGGCCTTATCACTCCAATCGACATGCACCTTGGCATGGATCTGCCTGGGTTACCAAAGATGGAATGCAAGAATACGCTCAATCTGTGCCACTTTGTAAATGTGGACCTCTTCGAAGTTCGCCACAGCATCGTCTACGCCACTTGCCATGTGAGAGGTGTTTTTCAAAGGAGGGAATTGTCGGACCCTGCATTCAACCTCCGGCCTGGCCAAGATTACAGGTGGCCCATCATTGATATTGATCAAGATGAAGAACAGCAAGTTGAAGAAGTAGAAGTACCAAAAGGCGACAATGATGAAGAAGAGGAGGAGGAAGCTACCATTCCTCTTCGATGATGAGTTGCTCCACAAAAGCGACCACGAAACTTTAGAGCCTCATCTTCTTCCTAGCCGCCGCCACCACAACCCTCTCAAGGTGGAGAGGATGTCTATTCGATGCAGAACATGTACACCATGCTCCTGGACATTCAGCAGACGCAACACCAGCATACTGCGTCTTTTGTAGGTATTCAGGAGATGACAAACAGGTTGTACGAGAATCAGTAGGCCATCTACGAGAATGAGTGCCTCCTCCTCGCCAACCAAGAAAACATCCACAATAGGTTTCATAGGATGGAGATGCAGCAATAGTCATTTTACAAGCATTATTGGAGCCAGAATTACTTTGGAGGATACCCACAACCACCACTAATGCCCCCATTTTACATGTCATTCCAGGGGCATTATCCTACTTGGGATCCCAGCGGCCACCAGTACCCGCCACACCCACCACCAGAGCAGTAAAGGGGTATCGTTGTTCTACCTCTTAAGTTTGGATTTTAACTATGAGGCCATAGTTGAATTCAAGCTTGGGGGAAGTGTTGAACAACATCTATCTAGTTTTTTTTATTTTGTTTTATTTCATCTTTTGTTTTGCTTTTGCATTTTTCATCTTTTATTATCTTAGCTTTCTTAATTTCTAGATTTACTATTTTCTAGGATCCACTATCTATCTAGTGTAATTAGTGGAGTCTAATGTAATTGCATGTCATCTCGATGTTTTCATTTGGGGGTTTGTGAGAAAATGAATTTAAATGAAAAATCTTTAAGAAGTTGTAAGCTTGTCTTGTGAGAACTTGAGGACATCACTTATGGAACTCATTGGGTAGGTCAAATTTAAAACATATGAACATGATTGTATATCCTTATGGTTCATGTTAAGAGGATTGATATAGATGTTGAGCCTAAACTGACCAAACGTTAACGTGACTTTAATTTGAAGTGAGAGAGAGAAATCCCTTGATTAATTGGTACACAAGTCAGTAAGGAGGGACATATAATTCTTTCTGAAGGTTCTATCAATTAGTCTTGTGATATGATCCACCGCAATTTCATCTCCACTCCACCATAAGAACTGGGAGTACATTACTATCTTTCACTCTTTGATTGCATCTCATATAGATAGGTCTTGCATTAAAAAAATTCTCGCATATTTTTGCATGAAATGAAAAAATAGATAGAGTAGTATACATGCACTTCATCCTTAGGTGCATGTCATAGTAGTTGCATAATTGTCATTATGTAGTTTCATTCACAACTTTTGAGGATATAGCACATCATGTGTTTTATTTTCTTCTGCAAGCATTAAAGGTGGTGAACTTGTTCCATACCCTTCGAATAGAATGCATCAAATATACAAGTTATGTAATAAGAAGGGATCCTGGCAAATAATCCATTGTCATTTATGAAAATGAGGGCTTGATAAAAAAAGAAAAAGAAAAAAAAGTGAAAAAATAAGATTGAAAAGTAAGTATGAATAAGGGGAGAAAGGAACATGTTCACACCTGCATATCAAGAAGAATAAGCACATGGTGTAGCTTTCTTAGATATTCCATCTCACCTTGAGACGGAATGATAGTGAATGCACCATTCCACCAAAAATGTAGCATTAGGACATTTTCATTTGCATTCGCATCATGATAGGTCATTTATTTTTGTTTTTGCATGATCGATTGTATTGTGCTTCCATTTCTTCCATAGCCACCCATTTCATCCACCCGTTGCTCTAAGCGATAGGCCACCCATGATTTTCTCCTCATTCATGTACATCAGGAGAGTTGCTTCCATTTAGATGGTAGTTAGAGAAAATGAGCAACGTAGATAGGAGATCACAAGATGCACCAAGCCAAACCTGAGGATATTATTATATTAACTGCTTTATTTGATAGTGTTTGTTGATCTTGGGGTGGACATCTTTCATGGATGATTATTGTCGCCTAAAGGGTAGTTATCGTTTCGTGGTTGGTATTCGGTATGTGCTTTGCAGGTGGGAATCATACTGAGATATCATTTATGTGATTATGTTCTTTAGTTGGCCCTCTCAATCAAATTTTATAGTTTTGTCTCGAGGACGAGCAAGATTCAAGCTTAGGGGAGTTTGATGTGGGGGTTTTGAGTCGCATTTATAGGCTAATTGTGTACTTGTTTGATGTGTTCGTTTGTCATCTTTTTGACTATAATGGCATGATTCAACTCCTTTAGCCTATAATCATTGTATGTATCAAATTTATCTTATTTTATCCTATTTTGAATGAATTACTAAATTCCATGGATTGAGTTGTGTTTTTCTCTCTGTTTCAGGTACTTTATATTCCAGAACATGTCGATACCATCGACAGGTCCGTCGATACTATCGACATGGAAATAGTAACCAAGGCGGAGGGAAAGCATCCACGTCAATACTATCGACGATCTCGTCGATAGTATTGAGAAATCATCAGGTTGATCTCAGTTTTGAAGCGACGGAAGCGCACCCTAAGGTGTCGATAGCATCAACACCCCGTCGATTGTATCGACGCCGTCGGATCAGGATTTCATCCAGAATTGCCACGATTGAACGGTTGTGATCTTTTGGCGGTCGTAAGTCATACCTATACCTAAGAAAAGACGGCCCAAAGGAAAAGGGAGACGTTCTACTCAGCCGCACAGGTATCGAAGGAAGGAGAGAGAAGAATGGAGCCCAGAGCTATGCCTCAGATGATTCCAGAGCCGCAGACGGATGATTCTACCGTCAGAAGGCTACGGAACGTGCATCTCGCACCGAGGATCATCTGGATCTTCTCCGTTTCAGGGGTTACATCATATTCTCATTCATTTCCCCATGTTTTCTTCTTTATTCTCCATGTATATCATTGAGATGAACATGCGGGGCTAATCCCCATTATCCTTAGGACCGGGAGTAGCCCAGGGAATCATTGTATGATAATTTTTTATTGATTATCATAATTTGTCTCAATTCTCCCTGATATGTTATCGTGTTTCTATCGCAATTTTCTATGCTTGATCATCATAGTTGATTTCTAATACTGTTGATTGCTCTTGACGGAGGATTAGTGGTTGGAAAGGCACGATTAACACATTAACCAATAAATTCCTTAGACAAGGTAATGTACAGTTAATGGTGGATTCCTAGAGAATTTATTAAAGCACTTAGATCTAGGGTATAAGTTACTATTGGCGTGGAACTGACCTAGAACTAGGTAGTGAATTGTATTGCGGAAGAAAGAAATTTTAACTACAGGCCATAATCAGGGATAAGGCATGAATTATGTTAGTTGTGTAGAATTGCATGCAGTGAGATCTCGTGTGAAACTGTAACCCTAAGGATTCCCATTCCATTTGATTAAACTAAACATTTAATCGTCGCTCACTTTTGTTTTCTCTTTGTCTTATTTTTATTTTGTTTCAAAACCAACAAGCAACTTTTCCAATCGGTCTAGCTGATCGCAACCAGTTAGTAGTAGTCTACTGAAATTTACATTTCCCTGAGTTCGACTTGGGCCTCACAAAGCCTATATTACTTCGACACGTACACTTGTGTTTAACGCGCGGCTCAAGCGTGTTAGTCTTATCATACCAAGAGTTTAAGAGAAACTTATGTCATGAGCATAATTCCATTTTCATCAACAATTGGACATATCATGTAAATAATGTTATATGCATGTATGTATATCCCTTATGCTTAAGAATGACAAGAAGGTATCAAATCACTATTGATAAACACATCTACAACATCATTCAAAGGCATTATTACACGACTGACGTGAGGTAGGCATCGGGGAAAATAACAATGAGGTGTCAATTTAAAGGTGATGCTACAATGTTGGATGCAGTGCTTATTTTAGCTAGATTCATAGTGCAAAAAAATTTCAAATAAATATTATCAACAAAAAATATGACATGGCATACACCACACATTTGGTTCATATGATTGAAGAGTGACATGTCATGATAATTTGGTGAAAAACCATTGTCTTATATTTATTACTTTGCTTCCATGATAATAAAATATGTGATGGAGTTCTAGCTTTTACTGCAAAATATATTTTGTCAATGTTAGTGAAATAATCAATGTGACAGAGTGCTTTTTGTAAATTTATATCTGTAAAAAAAATTATAGCTGCAAAGCATTGTAGTATTTTCTATAAGATTTCCGCAAACAATAATTAAATAATATAGTTCTATTGTTAGTACATGTAAAGAATACTCTACAATCCAACTATATAAATCAAATCAAAATGTGAAGCTCAATTCATTCTCCCAAACCGAATTAGAATCTACAAACCAATTGGACATTTCCAAAATCCAATTTGGGAAAATTTGATTTTAGAATATGAATACTTGCAAAACATTCCCCTTGTTAAACAATTGAATTCCAATATAGATCCCTGCTAAAGATTCCCACAACCCAACTCATCTCCAGACCCCACAACAAAACTCAATTTTAATCTCAGATTTCAAATCGTAACTCACAAACCAAATTTGAATCCCACTCTACAAAAATCACATTACAATTTGAAAATCAATTAACTATAAAACACAAGTTTACACATCACCAATGCACAATAAACATAATGAAGAAATAAATAATTCCAAAACAATATCATCACGTGAATCTACCAAAATATTCAGAAACCATTTGACTAGTGTATTTGGAACATTATCTAGGATAGTGATATAGGGTTTTGATAATAGATTATTTCTTAAGGTCCAAAAACTCAATGTATTACAATGGCATTCAAACTCTTCAACTGATCACTCATCCAATGAAGAAGGAAATCATGTCAAAGGTGAGAAATTCTAAGATGTTTCTAATAAACCATGTTTACCCTCCTCAAAAAATGCTATGAATGTGGGAGAAAGGGACATGTTAAGAGAGAGTGACCAACACTTAAAAAAAGACAAAAAATATTCAAGTAAAAGGACATAAGGAGGGACAAGAATGAGAAGATACATAGAGCAATATCTATTTCAACCATAAAGAGTAGCTCAAGCAAATAAGAAGTCTCCAATTACTATAACATGGTTGTGTAATGCCTCATGTCAACCATAGAATGCTAGGATGGTCCAAGTAATGTGATTGACCTTACCTAAATATGAGAAGGAATATGCACAACATCCCAACTTGAATAGGAAGTTATAGACATCAACACTGCATTCTACAGGGAAAAGATTAGTGACAAAGACTCAAATGAGGTAAATTACCAGACCTATCAAAATAATATCTTATCAATATGCTTTCCCATACTAGGATTAAAATAATAAATTTTATGTATAATCACAATAAGTTATCTAATTTTTTAGACAATATATAATTACAAATTTAGGATCTAGATACTAATTTATATAGTCTCAAAAAAGTTGCAACTACAAGTTATGTTCTCTTATAATCATAGAATTGATGTACTCGTGAGTAATTATGAATGTTTATCTAGTTGCAACTCTATTTTTTTAGATAGTCTACATGCTTATTAAACTCAATTAATAATTTGTAGATGTTTTCATTTGTTTATTACTAGGCCTCCTCAATTGTGACTCTACTACATATTTCCACTGAGGTTGCTTCCAATATGTAGGAACTCATCTTCAATATACATATGTACAAGAATCCATCCTTTGATGGAATGATATAAGGGATTTTATCATTCTCAACCTTCCTTATACCAACACTTACAAGAATGGAGAGGGAAGTGGCAATTCAATAACTAGGTGGACCCATCATAAGAAGATCACATCTCTAGATCTGATCATCATATTCTTTTGTAGGTCATGATGTTTGTAGCCAAATTGTTCATCATTGTAGCAAATAAATACATACAAAATGGATCTGTCCTCCAACTGATGACTCTGATCAAATATATGCAAATGTCTTTCACTTAGACTATCTAAGAAGAGAATAAGAGGCTAGTTTCACCGTATTGCTTTTCTTGGAGTTTTAAAAATCGAAGGAACTAATGGTTACATGATAAGAAATTATCAAGAAATGTTTAAACCTTTTCCCATAGATTCTTTGATCAATTTTGGATCCTTCACTATGCATCTAAATCTTTGCATAATGGTTTTATTTTTCCTATCTTCCAAATATGATGTTATTGATACCAATAACAATATTGCGAATGGCAACACTTTGAATATGAAGCTAGACTTGTGGTGAAGGCTTTGGGGAGAAGTAAGAAAATGAATTGATGAGATTTTGTCTCTAGTTGTGAGAACACTTCCATAGGCACATTTTTTGTGTTGGCGAGCAATTTTAACTAATTTTTTTAACCCATGGTTAGATATATTTCCTTGAGGTGAGCTAGACTCCATGCAACAGCCTAAGAGGTTGGTAGTGAAAGGTAAAGAGTGCATAGTCTACATATTGAGAGAAAGTCTCTATGGTCTAAACCATGCACCTAGGAAAGAAAATTGTGACAATATATGCATCACTAGAGTTCCATTGGACATAAGGAGATCATTGTAGAAAACTTCAAGTGATATTTCCACGAGTTTCTTCAATTTTGTTGATTATATGTTCATTGTTCGAACTAGATGCTTAGATTATTGCCCAACCAAGAATAATTTGTACAAGTCTGTAAACATGAAGTGCCTAGGACGGCCTGGACAGATTCTCCGGATAGAAATCAGGTGTGAAATGAAAAACACTGATAGAAATGATTCTTTGATAAAAGGGTGACTCGTAAGGAGTTTATATTGTTCCAAAATGTGAACGCCTACGGGTTTTTCCTGTGGTCAGGAGGTGGAGGCATCAAGTTGATTTTGGTTGAAGTGAAATGGAGGTCAGTTTCAGATTGACAACTCTTGGTAAATTGTGAGGGCGGGTCGAGCGTCCAAATCTATCTACCCTTGTTAAGGAGATCTATGAACCCACTTGCTTGATTTTCTTGTTTACCCAACTTACCTCCACAATTTGTCATTGGGAGAGCGAGTTGGATCTTCCAAGATACTATCAGTTGATAGGAATTGTCAGTAATAAACAGCTGGTGCAAATCTGGCGTCAATGTTTGTGACACGCTACCATCAGCGGAGTTTAATTTTAAAAAGTCATATTACTCCCTCACAGCTTTTATTAAAATTGTACGCACTTTTATTCTTCTTCAAGTCGGCATTGTACCAAGTTCCAACATACAATGGGGAGAATGGCTTGGGTTTAGCGGCAACTTGATGATGAGCACTCGTGCCCGTGATCCTGCTGAATTGTCCATTTGCCACCTTGAGTTGTTCTAACCAACTCGACAGGCTGGATCCCTTGAACAAGGCTTGGCACACACAAAGGTAGAGTGGTTCCCGTACTAGACTGTGGGATGTCACTCTCGTTCTTTCCTTTTTAGAGATGCGAGTCGTTGCCTTCTTTCGACGCTGCCGGTAACAAAAACCAAGGTATCAATTTCCTTCTGTTGTTGCTCGTGGGTAGTGCTTGTGAACCTCCACTTCAAACTTCACTATCTGTGTGGCCGTGGTAGTTGGTCGGTTTGGATTTTCAAACTCGGTGCCACCTCACCAATGCCGGAGGTGATCTGGCACCACAACCACTTGGATGCTAAAGGGAATCCCACATCATTATACCCGTTTCAAGCCCAGTCTTACATTTACTTGATCCAATTGTGACATTGAGCTTGTTACACCATTATAGAGATCAAAGACCCCCACTTGCAGGTTCAGCCACCATCAGTTGCCAAATAAATTGCTTTCAAGTAGAAGCCCATGAATTATTCAGAACAT
The DNA here is from genome assembly GCA_963693085.1 of Alisma plantago-aquatica. Taxonomy (NCBI): domain Eukaryota; kingdom Viridiplantae; phylum Streptophyta; class Magnoliopsida; order Alismatales; family Alismataceae; genus Alisma; species Alisma plantago-aquatica. Next base: position 409,594,767 of record OY856413.1, read on the forward strand.
TGGTAGACATCAATCAATCAGAAGAAACTCAAGCATCAAGTGGGTACATCTATAATTGACGAAATATGCATGTGAACCCAAGTGCCATGACAATTATTGAGCGATGTCGTGTCATGCAGCATGCATGGGCACCCCCCAGTGCCTGCCTGGCCTGTTACTTAACATGCCATGTGCAGCATGGCGGTGCCACTGGCACTGACGAAAACTATTGGTCAAACTAAACCAGTAGCAAAGGCAGTATGATTGAGGAGCATTGTCTGTGTTTGGCGAGCCAGCTCAAAAGGGCGACCTGAGCTGGAAGGACACATAGAAGGCGTAAAAGAAAAAGAAAGCCCGTTGTCTTTGCTTCGTTGGCTTTCTTTGAAAACAAGATACTAACAAACAAACTACTTTCTGTATTTGATAAAGACGGACTCCGCTACTGTACAGCTATAATTCAGAAGTCACAAACTCCAAACAGGTACATATATAAACTAGGAAAAAATGTAGGGCATATATATGTCCAAAAATAACATGAACAGCATCAAGATCCAGATGTAGGAGGGGAGAGAAAAAAAGTATATAAAACAACACTACAGAATCAACAGTCATTTGAATCTTCAAACCCAGATTACACACAAGTTCAATAGCCTGAAGATATGTAATAGCAAAATGAGAAGAAGAGCAAGCGCCATTGTTAATATCAAATAGGCGGGCAAATGAAATAAGACACAAGACAAGAGAGACAGTTCCTAGATCATAAAGCCAATAATAGCACGCAAATATCTGACTGCATAAGCTGCAAAATTCACTTAGAAGCACTTCCTGTGCACAATGGCTGGGCCAGACTCCTCGTATTCTGCCTTGGATATCCACATCTGAAACATAATATGGAACAAAACATCAGAATCGGAAAGGTAAAGAGTGCTGTAAGATCAAATGCAAATATTCACAGAGACAGGGATAGCAGCCTTATCAAGCATAGACTAATATTTATCTAAAAAACACAAAAAACTTTATTGGGGCACTGACAAATTCATGTAGTGAGCAACACGGTTCTGAGAAAACCCCACACACACTACCAAGATAGATAGCCAGAAACAATTCACTATTAGTAGTCGAAATATGGTCTACACTCGAGCCTAGTTTACCACAGACTCATCACAGATTTAACTAAATAGAATTGCAAGTCGTTAATTGTTTTGCTGCAAACCGTGTGGCCTCAAGTTACTCTACAAAACGATCATCATATCAAAACAACTCAAGTAATAAAATTTACCTGCTGGAAGGTACTGAGGGAAGCCAAAATAGATCCTCCGATCCAGACACTGTACTTCCTTTCTGGCGGGGCGACCACCTTGATCTTCATGCTGCTGGGAGCAAGAGCCGTGATCTCCTTGCTCATACGGTCAGCAATACCAGGGAACATGGTAGTCCCTCCACTGAGCACAATGTTTCCATACAGATCCTTCCTGATATCCACATCACACTTCATGATGGAGTTGTAGGTGGTTTCATGGATACCAGCAGCTTCCATCCCGATGAGCGATGGCTGGAAGAGGACCTCTGGGCAACGGAAGCGCTCAGCACCAATGGTGATAACCTGTCCATCGGGCAATTCATAGTTCTTCTCAACTGTGGAGCTGCTCTTTGATGTCTCAAGCTCCTGATCATAGTCAAGGGCAACATAGGCGAGCTTCTCCTTCATGTCACGGACAATTTCCCGCTCGGCAGTGGTTGTGAAGGAGTAACCCCTCTCGGTCAAGATCTTCATCAGGTAATCTGTCAGATCCCTTCCGGCAAGATCGAGACGGAGGATGGCATGAGGAAGGGCATAACCTTCATAGATTGGCACGGTGTGGCTGACACCATCACCAGAATCCAGCACAATACCTGCAAGAGATGCCATCAAACAAAAGTAACACACCTAGTAAACATAGTACAACAATGTCCACCAAATAAAAGGCAAAATTTTATTGCTTCCAAACAAAAACTTCCATCCTTTTGAATCTTAATGAGCTAAGAACTTAACCCAAATCAGCATAATGTTCAAATGTAAGGAACCTATCAAATATATTGTGACTACCATAGTATTATGTGACAGCCATTAATCAGTTAACAGAAACCCATGAACTTCCATAGATGGTGTCAGTGTAGGGTATATAAAAACAAATTACAACTCATGCCATTTTAATATCAAAAATTACAACTATGTACACTTCTAGCAATTACCAATGTTGAAGACACTACACTTTGGTAAAATATCAACAATTAGATAGAATTATTTTAAATTCCACAAAAAAACTTGTGACGTTGTATTCGATTATTCGTCTTCAATTAACTATATAATTCTAACATATATAGATAATGAACAAGTTTTTCTACCAAATACAAATTTTATATTTAAAAAAAAAGATAACACAGAACAAACTGTAGCCTAAACTGGATATCAATTCAGATGCAAACTTGATATACTAACAACCAAGTTATTGGAACCATTAAATCTTTTCAGTGTGGTAGAGAATCAAGCAGCTAACCTGTGGTACGTCCACTGGCATAGAGTGAGAGCACAGCCTGAATAGCCACGTACATGGCAGGGACATTGAAGGTCTCGAACATGATCTGTGTCATCTTCTCCCTGTTGGCCTTGGGGTTGAGGGGAGCTTCGGTGAGAAGAACGGGGTGTTCTTCAGGAGCCACACGGAGCTCATTGTAGAAGGTGTGATGCCAGATCTTCTCCATGTCATCCCAGTTGCTGACGATTCCATGCTCAATGGGGTACTTCAAGGTCAAGATACCTCTCTTGGACTGCGCCTCGTCACCCACGTAGGCATCCTTCTGCCCCATACCGACCATGACACCGGTGTGGCGGGGTCGGCCGACGATACTGGGGAAAACAGCCCTCGGAGCATCGTCACCAGCAAATCCAGCCTATCGTCAATTAGATTAAAACAAACAGCATTATTTTTTGGGGTGGTCAGGAGATAACCATTCATCAACATAGAAAGTAGGATCCATGATCAGATTTGGTATTGTACCTTAACCATTCCAGTTCCATTGTCGCAGACAAGGGGCTGGATATCCTCCTCCGCCATTGTGAGTTTTTAAAATCTAGCAGAGCATAAGGAGGTAGAAGATTACCACAAGAGTATGTGTGACCTAAGACTAGATACAAGAATAACTAAACAGAGTTTCAAACTCGGAGCAGTCTGCACTAAAACCCCTCAATAACACAACAAAAACTCAATTTTCATCGGAGTAAAGAACCCACGCCTAGAAGCAGGATGACACCCCCAAAAAATCACAGTTACAAGGCAAAATGGGAGCAACGGAATCAAAGCAATGGTGGCGGGGAAAGAGTTTATTAAATTTAAAAACCAGAACTCATCAAACACAAATGACTGAGCAATAACTTTTTCTGAAAAGGAAGTATGTGTGAAAGAAGAAAAAAATAAAGGCTGGAAGACAGGCAGATCTAGACAATCAAGGATGACTAAAATATTTATAGGCGAAAAAGGAAGAAAAAAAAATATGCTTTCGTCGGAAAATGCTTTGGCAGTGTGCCAGGACGGAATCTTCTATAGTAAGATCGGGAGTCTGGCACCAACCACCGATATTGTTATCGACTTTTGAGAAAGTAACTTAGATAGCTGAGCATCAAGATTAACCCCGATAACCTTAACTACAGCAATTGAGAGTCTCTAATACGAACAAATGCATCACAAACAAAACAAGGTGCATTGAGCACACATCTAATCCCTGTACCAAGGATTCTCATAGGGCAAACTGTGCTAGATCCGTGTAGAATTTAAATATATATATAATAACATCTAAGATTTCGACACACTAAAAGTGACCCCCCAAAAAAGGTCCTTAATAAACAGCAATTCGTCGTATTCAGCAGCTAGAGTGGAGATGCGGTGTGTAGCAGCATTTTGATGGTGACATCTGATTTTAGCAATCCTATCACAACATTTTATCTACGAGTACCCGTACCCATTGCACAGGAAAGAAAGAGATCCGCAACGGAAGCAAACACACACACGGCAGCAGTCCAAGTAGATCCGGTCGCGAAGACTGGGAATCCATTGATTTTTTTATTCCGTGCCCCAATAGAAACGGTCCGAAAGGGGCGGAAAAACAAATCTCCGAGAACTGAGGAAGGAAATGCGGAGGTGGAAATGGAAGGTAGGAGGGCGATGCAAAGGCTCCCAGTTGTTAAGAGGAGCGATAGAAACTAAGGATAGAAACGGAAGCCGAGATCTGAGGCATGGGTACGGGCGACCTAAAAACGGATCCGATCTGGACGGGAATTCCACAGATCCATCTGCGGACGGGCGTCAAAGTGAGTCCATCGGCCGGAGGAGCAAACCTTAGGTGGATCGAGCGGGAGGCGGGCACGTCAAGGACGAGGTGTCCTGGAAACGTCGGAGTCGGATCGGGCAGTAGGCCGAGTCAACCGAGCGGGCGGATCGGGAGGAAGGAGAGGAGGGAAGGGAGAGAGGAGAAGAATGATACCGTGGAACGCGGCGGCGGCTGGTTTGTCCGGTCGGTATCCTCCGCCTGCGGATGAGGAGGAGGACGAGCGAGCAGGAGCAAGTCCAAAAAGGGCAGCAGCAGCGCTGTGCTGGAAGGTGCTGGCGACAGTCGCGCGGCGAGAGAGGGGTTGGGTGGAGAAAAATGAGGGGCCGAGATTTCGGACGAAAACTGAACTTGTGGTGTCCGTGGCTCGCGGAATGGATTTATATCAGGATTAGGCGGACTCGGGTCTGTGGATTGGCTAGGAGGGCGACGGGGAAAGCCCAGAGCCAGGAACGGTAGCAAGCTAAGCAGCAGCCCAGCCGAAAGGCAGCTGTGGCCTAAAAGCTGTCCGGCGCAGCTGGCGATTGTGTGGCTGGAAACGTCGGTTCGCGAATGTGAATGGTATGGGCCGGCACTGCAGTTGGACTCGAGACGATTCCGAAAGCGAAGTCTGTGGACTTAAAGCCTGAAGCCGGGAAACTTTCTGTGGCATCTGGTTGCACGATACTGGCGGTGATCCCATTCCTCCATCGTCAATCCTCCCTTCTTCTTTCCTTTCTTTTAGGGCTCACCATTTTTCTTCCAAACACAAGGTTGAGGATGTACAACACTCCTTATTTCTCTCCCTTCTCCCGCCTCAACTCCCAACCAACCCCAACATTGAGTGGGCTTTTCCGAATATAGTGGGCCATATGAGTCCTTTTCCACATAAACGGTCACACCCTAATCTTCAATAACTAGATAAGAAAATGATGATGTTATTGATGAAACATTGATAGGTTGGGAATGAGACATATGGTCTCAAATGATAATGTTTATCTCGTTTGAGCCCATATGACTGTTAGTGGGATCTTAGGAATGAACATGTACTTCTACCATCTTATGATGTTACAACTTAGGGTTAAATGATATGTCAAGATTACATTTCCAACAAAATTTGATCACATAATAGGAAATAATTAGGAAAAGATATAAGTAAGTGGGTCTTGAGTGCAAATGAAGTTCATGATATCTTAATATGATGACTGTATCCCTATGCATTGGGTTTGAAGAACTTCGTTAATACATCTAATCATTTTGGAGACATGTCTACATGAGTTGTTTCTTTCCCAGTTATCATTGGATCTCGGTGTAAAGCAAGTAAAACAAAAAAAATGATGTAAATTGGAATGTAGTCATCGGCATAGTTACTAAAAATATGATACTGTCACGGAATCGTTTGTTACCCAAATCCTTACTCCTAATGGCGAGAAAGACAAAGGCGAGAGGACTCAAACATATGTATGTAAAAGAGATCATATAACATATGCATGAATAAAATCACAAACAACAACTAAGGTATGAGACAACAAAGCATAAAACAAAGTTAAATCAATACATGACATTAGATCTTAGATCCCATATATCAAACCCCGTGAATTCCATTTGTGTGTCATTATATATCATCAGAGTAAGAGCATATTATCATAAGTGCAAAGGCAATGATCATTGTAAGAGATTCACAGTGTAGTCATCTCCTAAAATTATAAAATGGGTACATGTCACTACAATTGTGTTGAGTATGTTGTGCAAACATATAAAACACAGGTTTAAGAGAGCATATATTGTTTGGCAAAAAAATGATATAATAATAAGAAGAAAAAAGAAATAACACTAAAGACTTTCTTATTAACATACAAGTGTTTAATTTTGTTTCTATTATACCAATAAAATCATAAGGCCTTTGACCAACTTCTCAAAGGAAGGGGTCCGTGGGGGATATTTGAGTCAAAGCCAAGTATGTGTCATGTTTCAACATGAGGGACTACAAGACTAAACATCAAGAGTTAACGCGATTTGTAAGGGACCTCAAGACCATCGCCAAGAAGGGGTCCGTGGGTGATATTTGAATCAAAGCCAAGTATGTGTCGTGTTTCAGTGTGGACCCAGAATGTCCCATGGACATCCAACATCGATCAAAAATACCAGCACAAGGGTGGCTACATCACCATAGATAGTCTTTTCCAACAAACCTAGACTGCATGCTCAAGACTAACATGCCACGTGTCTATGTGGGCCAAACCTATTGGAGGGGTTATGTCTCTTATACCATTTGTAACACATGGGTCCACTGCCCACTGCTCTAGTAGAGTTTAGAAATGACGATTGGCCCCACAGACCATCACTAGTCTTAATTGTGTGCTTTGTCCTCACTCACGCGCAAGTCATGATAAACTTTCCGATCAGTTATCCATCCTGGTACTACTCTCGATTGAGCACGCTTAACCATAGAGTTCTTTACTGATGGGATCCCTGAAAAGGAGGTGCACCATGGTGATATGGGTAGTCCAATCATTTCTTTTAGGATCAGTTTATCCAAGGCCTCAAATTTTGGGACGTTACAACCTCCCCCACATAGACTCTTGACGTCCTCGTCAAGGCTCAACTATATAGCCCCATAATATTTTACCATTTCAATGTAGACCGAGATTGGCCCATGGACACCCAACTTCCAATCACAGAATACCAACACAAGGGTGGCTACATCACCACAGCAGCCCTTTCCAACAAGCATAGACCTCACACTCAATATTGGTGTAAGAGAGTGGGACCCGAGAGGGAATCCACTCATTACTCAATCAAATAAAAGGAAACATCACGTATGTCAAACACCACTATATTTTTTTTGCAAAAGGGATGACAACCATTTTATTTAAAATGTATGTATCAAGATGCCAAATGTAGCAGTGGAGTACAAAATATCTAACGGTTATAGTGCTTGATATTGTCACTATCCTTCACCATGCAGGGTGATACATAAGAAAACTAATCTAATTATATGAATAGAAGAGGGTCGTCTAACCGCCTAAAAAATTGTCTCCTAAAAAGGTTCATCTACTCTCTATGATGTCCTGGTCTAATTTGGTTAACTTCTCCTTGACCTACACCTAGGATTGAAATTGTACCCGGCAAGAGGAGAAAAAGTTGATGAATCAGCCTAAACATTGGTATGAGCATATTATATCGAGATTGAGCAATATAATGGAATAAAGGATGTCAAATAACTAAGCCTTCACATATAAAAGGAAATGACTACCCAAGAGGGCATCAAGAGAATATGGATTTCAAAATATGATAAACAAGAAGAATACTTGTCATTAAACAAACATAAAAGTTGTTCCACACGAACAGACATAATTTTTGGGCACAAAACCCATCACAATAATATCAACATGTATGCATGTGAGATAAACATAGCACTAGAATAATATAAATAAAAATAGCAGCCAAGGCTCACAACCTTAAAACCTGATACAATATGGAACACAACCATCTCCCAGTATATATAAAAGTACGCACATAACCTGGGTATGGGGCACACAACCTCCATCTCAAAAATATAAAATGGGAAAACAACTCAAAAATCAAAGTAGTTACACTACTCTAGGGCTACTGAATCATAGAGCATGCATAATGTAGAAGCAAGTATAAAGTTTAATCTTTTATAGAATGAATAAGATTGCCATCACAAAATTGGAATATATACATCGTCCACCACAAAAGTGGGCAAAATTAGGGTTCCATCTCACAATAAGGAAGAACATAGTTTAACTTTCTCAAATAGGATCTCATCTAGAAGAAAATTATAATTTAAAAATTCAACATAGATCAAGAGTTAAATTCATTAAGATTAGACCCAAATAGGTCACCAAGTCAAGAAAGAGAATATTTATCACCAAAATACCTCAAATAGGCTCAAGAGATAGAGTAAAAAATAATTGCTCAATATGACTCATGGGGGACACAACATACCTCACGAAGTTTGTCAACTCTTCAAAGTCCAAACTCTAATCCCAAGTCACGATTACGAGGTTTGAAACATCGGTGGTTGAGGAAAGATCGTTGTAAGACCCCTGACCTAAATTTATGCTTAATTGTAATTATTGTGTATAATGAGATGCTTAAACCTTAATTTAATCTTGTGAGATGTCTCAATATCATGTGACAGACTTATATTTTCATTTTGGTCCAATTTGATTGATGTTTGAGCTATCTTTGCTATATAGTGCTTGTTTTGGACTAAAGTGCAATTTACCCATAAGTGAGGGTTATCTTACAAATTGTCACATGTGAGAATGTTTCTTGTTCTTTAGAATCATGAGAGAGAAGATGATGCAATGGGGCACCTTGTTTGAATCATGGATTGTGATGTAACATCTCATGGTGATTCTAGGGTTTTGAGGGTTTGCATAGTTGATATGGTGATTATGCTAGGGTTTGAGTGTTGTGACCACTACCTCACACATGAGTGAGTGTAGCAACTACAACACATGCCTTGGTTAGTGTTGTCTCGACTAAGATGACCTAGAGGTGATGATGGTCGAGACAGTTTGTCCTCTAGTGTCTCGACCATGTGCATATGGTGACTTAGGATTTTGACCAAGACAAGTTGATGGAAGTGTCTTGACCGAGACAAAAGGGTAGCCGACCTAGTTGGTCTCTACACTTTTTTTGATAAACATTAACCTTTTGAAATATGCATGTAAGTGGAAATAAGGTTATTTCCTAGGAGGACATGTGTCCCTTGCTATTCTCATATGTTGACACCTCAATAACTCCTACTTCCCTCCTCCTTTGGGTATATAACCTTTCTCTTCACAAGAGAGAAACCTTTTTGGCCCCAAATCTCTTTAATCTTCTTTTGGATCATCCTTGGAGCTTCAGGAGCAAGATATGTCAGATCTTGAAGCCCTGGTGGCCGATCTACCTTGCTTGGGGAAGATCTTGTGCTAGATCAACATCTTGTTGGAGATATTTGGTGATTCCTCTTTCGGTAAGTGATCTTTTACACTTGGTCATGTTTTACCCTATTCTGAAATCCCTATCCTCTTATTATTCCTCCTTGGTTGTACATTGTGGACAATCCATGGTGGCCTTCTTGAGAGAAAATCTTCTTCACAAAGGCCTTAGACTGTATTTTGACATGGTGGTAACTAGTGAGAGGATGATTTCATCTCTTTCACCATTCTTTCCTTGGTTCGGCCTAGGACTATTTTCCCTCTTTCATGAACTCCTTTGTTACCATGGTTTTCTTCTCTTTTGAGGTGATCCCTTGGTTAAAATTTGAAGCTTATTTGGAGTTCTAGGAGCTTGAGATCGTGGAAGTTTTATTATCTCCAAAATAGGCGGGTTATATAACCTTTCCCATATCTATTATGTGCATCTTAAACCTAATCTTACTACTGTTGTTCCAGATCTTACAAGCATGTTCTTTATGATTGGAGAATAATGAAGTTTAGGGTTTGATGAATGGGTTTTTAGTCATTTTTACATGCATATTTTCCTTGATTTTATGTGTTGATTTGTCATGTATTTGATTAATCATGCATGAAATGCTATCAATGGCCTATTTTATCTAAATGCATCAAATTATGTGATTTTCATTGTTTGAAATGGTTTAATATTCCTCCCGAGTACTTACCTATGTTCTTGTGCAATTTTAGGTACAATTGAGCTTCACATACTTTGTACTACATACATCAAAAGTCGGTGGTACCGACTTAACGTCAGTAGTTGACCAGAAACTCACCCAGACTTGATACTACTGACACCAAAAGTCAGTATTACTGAAACTACAGCAGTAAAGACCAACAAATGAATTATGGAAACTCAGTACTACCAAGTGCATCAGACTCAATACTATCAAATTGGTATCAGGGAGGTAGTGTTTGAGTGACCAAATGACTTGGTGCTATCGAGACAAGTCGATAGTACTAACACTGTGAGAAATCACGGCTACCCTAGAAACTCGGTACTATTGACTTTATAGTCGATACTACTAAGTCTACCCGATCAGGAAATCCAAAGATAGCACTATAATCCAACGGATAGCATTATTTTGTACCTTAAGTGATTCCTATGACTTGAGGGGAGTTCGACCAGACCTAAGGAGGGCAGCCATTTTTCATTACACGACGCCGGAGAGAGAGAGGAGAGAAGAGCACTGCACTGAAGGCTTCATCTGAGATGATCTGAGCACCTCCGTTGGGTGATTTTGCCGCTGAAAGATGGCAAATCGCACGTACATCGAAGGGGATCATCTGAATCGGCTATTCTTAAGGGTTACTTTAGATTGTCTAATGTTTCCCACATTTTTCTCTTTCTCTACCATGTATTTGTCAATCAAAACCATGTGGGGCTAAACGCCTTAATTCCTTAGGATCCGAGAGTAGCCGGGATATGCATTGTACTTAACTTTCATGAATTAATATCAGTTTTATCCCTATTTTTTCGATATAAATCTTTGAAATTGTCTTTTTCTATTTATGCTTGATCACCATAGATAGATTATCAGACCCTCAATCATTTAGGAAGAGAGGTTAGGGTTGAAAAAGTATAGATTTACCTATTTATCACACCTCTTGGGAAAGGTGGAGAATAAATGGGAGGAGAAACCCAGAGATTAATCGTAAAGCACCTAACTAATTACTATGGAAATGGGATTGAAATTAGAATAGGTAGTGAACTACATTGCAGGAGTGGGTAGTTCTTACTACATGATCTTTATCCAGGGATAGGGGTAATTGATATTAGTGTGTGTGGAGTTAATTGTGGTGTTATCCACGAAGAAACCATTGTCCTGAGGAATTCCCTTTAATTTGAGTAACTCAATCTTTAAGCCCATTTCGTCTCTGCATTTGTTTTTATAAAAATCAAACCAATTCGACTATTTTACCAACCTAGCTGATCATATCATAGTTAGTAATATTATTCTGGAGTATGTTTTCCTGTGTTTGACTCAGGCCTCAGAAGGCATGTATTACTTCAATACGTTCACTTGCGTATAAAGCATGGTAAACACGTGTTAAGCTTTTAGCTCCATTGCCAGGGAAATGACAACATACAACACTATGAGTATTGTGGGTTGACCCTTTTTAATTTTTAGTTTAATTTCACTCAAATTTGAATTATAATATCATTATTGTTTCCAGCTCCAATATCATGTTCTGAACAATTATTTTTGCTGCTTTAAGGTAATAGTGCATGGTGCATACCTGAGCCCACAAGTACGGAGAGCCATCACCGGGTTTTGGTCAAGTAGAAATCCTTCACAGAGAAAGGGAATTCAAAAGATCTATAGACAGATTTGTTGGCTAAATGGACATCTATAAATCCCTTTTGTTTTGATTATCACAAACATTTCATTCTTATTGATCTAACGAGCTACTTGAGTGTGCAGGAACAAGGCGGATGACAAAGTACTAGGGAAATCCATATGCTTCCATATTTATATTTTCATGCAATGTAATTGCATGCCTTGTAAAAGCTTGTACAAATATATAATGTACAAGTACTTAGATTGCATGTAAATCAAGCGTTAGATCTTCCCTAGCTAAACACCACATTTAGATAAGTCATCCCCTTCAAATAGGATCACATATGCACACTCATACATGTAATTAGTGCCTAAATTGAAACATTGAAACAGGATCAATCTCGGTCGACCAACTCCTCGACCGAGACACTCTCGGTCGACAATCTTCTCGACCGAGAAAGATCCAAAGTAGTCGTTAGACACAACTGACAAGGTAGTTGGCAGTTGAAGATAGACGTTGCAAATCACTTGATCCAGAGAGTCTGTCGGTCGACAAAACTTTGACCGAGTAGGTATCTCGGTCGACCATTCCTCGACCGAGATGAACTCTGACAGCAACTGCAGAGTAAATTAATTAGTCGTTGCTAAAGTAACAAACTTGTACCTAACGGCTAGTTAAGCACTTAGAAACCCCTAGAAGTTGTCTAGAACGTCCTTAAGCATCCTTAGACCATTCCTATAAATAGGACAAGCCATAGGACACTCAAAGATACTTGTTACACTTGAGAAATCCTTGAGCATACTTTGAGCAATCTATTTGTGAGCAATTTGAGCATTGTGACAATTGGACACTTTCTTCCTTAGCTCAAAATTCGTGTCCTATAGGCTAGTATCTCCTACCCACTGCAATCACAAGTCCATACACTTGGTTAGGAGATCTATACGCTTGATCTAGGCAAATCAAGCCTTGGGCTACAAAGGATAAGTTGTAATTTCCTTTTTCCTTTCTTGTTCCCTATTACTGTTTGTACTCTCCTTGCTACTCCTAGGTTGGAGGTTGCGGATTGGAGAGGGTGGAGATCTTCTTGGTGAAGAAGGCGACCTTGAGCTACTTCAGAAGGCTGGTGCAACGGGAGGTTACTTCTAGAGAGGAAGGCTACTTTAAGGGGGAGCTTGGAGTTACTTCAAGAAGGCTACCTCAAGTTGGTGCACCTACTTCAAGTGAAGGTTGTTCAAGGGGTGTAAAGGAAAGTATTGTATTTTGTATAAATCCTTGAGAAGGTAATAAAATAAATCCTTGAGAAGGTAATAAAATAAATACTTTCAAAATCCCGGTTGGGTAAGCAATCGGGTAGTGGACTGACAACTTTAGTATTTGCTAAAGTTGGAACCACTCTAAACACCTGTCTCCTTCTTCTAATTTCAATTGTGGTTGTTTGAGTTCAATAAATTGTTAAAATAGTTTTAAAACTCTATTCACCCCCCCCCTCTAGTGTTTTTTCAATTGGTATCAGAGCAGGCTTCAAGGAACCCTAACCAGGTCTTGAAGAATGGAGGGTAGTGGTGATTACAATCGCAACAAAAGGTGCTGCTTGGACAAATCTACAATATGTTGCAATTGGTGCTTAGGAACAAGCCACACAACAACTAGCTGCCCATGGAGATCAAAGATGGAAGATGAACACAAGGATTGTCTTATTGCTACAACTAGTGAAGAAGAAGAAGAGGTAAGTCTTTTTGATTTATCTAAAGAAGAACTAGTTGCTAGTCTTGAAGAGACACATAATAAATATGTTGAGTGCAAGAAGAAACTAAAGAAATCTAATAAAACAAATGATGAATTACATGCTAAGCTTCTTGCCATTACATCTGAAAATGAAGATCTTAAAAAGATCATTGAAGATCATGATATTAAGATCAAATCTATAGAGGCAAATTGCAATCTACTTTCTTTAGAAAAGATTAATTTGCAGACTCAAGTAGACGATATCCAAAAACAACCCATATTGTGCACCCATATAGATTATGACACTATTGTCAAAGAAAGAAATTCATTGTCATCTAATCTAGACCAAGCAAAACTAGATATCAATAAGAGAATGGATGAGATTGCCAAGTTACAACAACAAGTTCGTAATTTAAATAATAATGGCATTCTTGATCAAATCCTAGATAATCCCTACAATAAAATTGGGAGAAGAGGACTAGGTTACAAGCCTAAAGGGAAATCCTATCAACAACCTAGTTGGAGAAAGTCACAAACCTATCAATCTGTATATGTACCTAAAGGAACATCTTCACCCAAGGACAACACAGAACACAACCATAGAAAAAGATATGAGGTTGACTCAATATGTTGTCATTATTGTTTGCGCCTTGGTCACTATTCTTTTTCATGTCCTTACAAGAGAAAAGATGTCGAGTTAGTTTGGGTTCCAAAACTTCCAAACTAAATGAATAGAATTAAGTTGAGACATGACCAAGGATCTTAGTTGCATATCTCTATGTCTATCTCAACTCAACATAATGAGATAACAAATAAATTTAAGTATCTAAATATTTAACTTGCATAATTATGTTTTATTTGGAAGCAATTAACAGTTCCAGGAATCTTGTCGGTCGAGAGACTGTCGACCGAGAGCCCATCGGTCGAAAAATTGTCGACCGAGCATGTCACTGATCTCCAGTCTACTGCAAAATTGCTGAATTCCTTTTAAATTGATGAAATTGCTATCTATTTGTGATTGATGACTGGATATATTTTGGAAATCATCCCTACAAATTTTAGTTTATTCCCTAAATGATTTAAGTTTAAACTGAAATTCTGCTTAGTTAAATGAAAAGAAAATTTCTATTTTCACATGATTTTCTGGTCTATCCATATACAAATCATGTGATGGAATTATCATATGTTGTTCTATCATTACATCATGGATATGCTTTCACTATTTGGTACGCATAGATAATGATAATTGTATGCATGGATCCGTGATGATATATATCGGCAAGCAAAATGATTTATTGGTTATATGTTATTGCTTGCAACACATAAGATAAAATCTCTAAATTAGTATCCTTGAAGACTTGAGATATTAATTGTGTCTTCATTTAAGAATCATATTAAGTAGTATGCTTCAACTTGATACTTAATCAAATTTTATGCAGATATTATACTCGATATATTCAATTTGAAAATCTGCAAATTTGCCTCTTGGTTAAAATGAAATATGACCAAGGGGCGCTATGGTCGTAGTCAAAATCGACCTAAAATAAGTTTGACACAATAACTATTTGAATATCATTTTATTGTGATTAAAAGCACAATTAATTTATGATCACAAAATTGTCCCAATATTGTCAATAATAAAACAAAATATTACTCCCTTAGAAAATATATATGTGCTCTACAAATTTAGTCTATCATTTGCATTAAAAATAAGCTTAAACATTCATACCCAGTAAGTCTATCGGTCGACGAACTCTTCGACCAAAAACCTCTCGGTCAGCCCACCTCTCTCGACCGACAGAATCTAGACAGACCTAACATCGGACACACTTTCGGTCGACAATTGTTCGACCGAGACAGTGTCGGTCGAAAATTGCTCGACCGAGAATGAGCCGTTGGGATATGACCGTTGCAATCCGACCGTTACCGTTGACGGCCGACCGTTGCAAGTCAACCGTTGGATGGCCGAGTGGCGCGTCTGGAATATGACCATTGCGGACGCTCGGTCGACAAATTGTCGACCGACCCGGTCACTGGATTGCTATAAAAGGGACCAAAAACGGGTCACTTCTTCACACTTTCATATTCTTGCTTCCATAGGTTCTCTCTAGTGCATTCTTGTGCAAATCTTTAGCATCCTCATCCCCAAGACTTCCTTGCTTCTTCTCCACCTTCAAGCAACGCAATGGCCTCATCATCTGCTCGTGGGAAGAAGAAGGTCGCCGGCAGGAAAGGAAGGGAAGCTACTCCACCATTGACGATCATCAACGACATTGCCTTCGTCGACGGAGATGCTGGTGATCGCTATCTACGGCTCTCCTCCAAAGCTCCTCTTCCACGACGACCAGTTGAAGTTATGGACTTCCTCAACATCGTCGACTTGGAGGATCTTTTTGAGGTGCAAAAGTTGAAAGAATTCATCAACCCTTCTTTCCCTTTCTATTCCACCAAGGTAGTGAATGAATTCTATGCTAACCTCATCTCCCATTCTGAAAATGAAACCATCTTCTTCTATACTATGGTCAATGGGCATAGCTTTTGATTTACTGAAGAGGATATTCTTGACATGCTAAATATTGACCTAGATGAATATCAAGACACCCTTGACCTTACCACTGGAAACCCACTTAATCAATTTTCCCAAGGAGACCATACTGTTAGTCTTAGTGACATCAAAAGAGCCATTTTTCAATCAAATACTACTTGTCACGAAGATAGGGGCACATACTATGCTATCAATCTCAAACCTGCAGCTAGGATTGTAAACCTTATTGTTTCAACAAACATACATCCTAGAGCAAATAAGTCTGAAGTTCCTATTTTTCGCATGTGTCTAATCTATGCCATTATCCAACGTATTCCCACAAATTTTATCCGCATCATTCTTAAAAACATGCTTGAGTTTTCTGGCAATCCTCCATATGCTGATCTTGTATGTCAAATTACTCAACATTTTCTTAAAACACAAATCGAGGATATGGGATATACATGGGAGCGTAGACCACAAAAAATAAGTAAGAATACTGTAGAAAAAATGGGAATTGATTTCGGTCATAAAAGGGCTAGGATGGAAGGAGAGACATCTAGTCAAGACATACCACCACCTCCTCCTCCTACTAACCCATCCTATGATCCCATTCAAAACACCATTACCTACATTGCGGGCTCCCAATATCATCTTAGTAAACAACTAGATTATAACCATCATGCCATGACTTATCTAAACCAAAGAATGCAAACCCTTTCTCCAAACCAACCAGATGAATATCCTTATTCTTTAAATCCTGGCATGCTCAATCCATATAATCCATCTTACAACTACTATCAACCTCCACCTCCACCATCTACAGATCTCACGCATACTCAGTTTTCATCAATGCAACTACAAGATATTGCTGCTCATTTTCGATTTGATCGTGTTCCAACCTTCTTGGAGGCGTATGCCTTAACCAAGACTGGTGCTCTAGAGTGGCAAACTTTGGTCCTGTATTATGGAGATGAGCCCTTTCTTGGGAAAGACCCTGATGTTGATGTAATTCTTAAGTCTTTCCAGTGAGATTTGGAGTTGTATTAGTTGTAATGGAATCTTTGCATGATTGTAATAAAAGGGTTATCTCTACATGATTTGGCTATCTTTCCATGTTTGTAATGAAATTGGTTATAATGGATATCTTTTTGGCATCATTTTAATTTGGATTATAAGACTATTGTAGAGCATACAAAATAAGGGGAGTAATAAAAATAAATCAAAACGGATGCAATCTTTGCAAATACCTAAATTTTAAAGTTATGGCTAAATTGACAAAGCATTTATACCTTGGGATATCTATCTAAGGGGGAGCATAGTATAAAATTAAGGGGGAGAAGTAATATCAAATATTCAACATGGATATCTTTTTGAAATGACAAAGGAGGAGAAATAAATATAAACTTAGTAATTATGCAAAACTCAATCAATGAGTTTCATAAACAAACTCTTAGCTTTAAATTGAAAGTTGCTATATTCCCTAGAGAATTGGATTTAAAGGTATGAAACTCATATGTCTTATATTTCCTTCATTTATATTTTGGAAATGTTTGTCATCTTCAAAAAGGGGGAGATTGTTGGCTAAATGGACATCTATAAATCCCTTTTGTTTTGATTATGACAAACATTTCATTCTTATTGATCTAACGAGCTACTTGAGTGTGCAGGAACAAGGTGGATGACAAAGTACTAGGGAAATCCATATGCTTCCATATTTGTATTTTCATGCAATGTAATTGCCTTGTAAAAGCTTGTACAAATATATAATGTACAAGTACTTAGATTGCATGTAAATCAAGTGTTAGATCTTCCCTAGCTAAACACCACATTTAGATAAGTCATCCCCTTCAAATAGGATCACATATGCACACTCATACATGTAATTAGTGCCTAAATTGAAACATTGAAACAGGATCAATCTCGGTCGACCAACTCCTCGACCGAGACACTCTCGGTCGACAATCTTCTCGAGCGAGGAAGATCCAAAGTAGCCGTTAGACACAACTGACAAGGTAGTTGGCAGTTGGAGATAGACGTTGCAAATCACTTGATCCAGAGAGCCTGTCGGTCGACAAAACTTCGACCGAGTAGGTATCTCGGTCGACCATTCCTCGACCGAGATGAACTCTGACAGCAACTGCAGAGTAAATTAATTAGCCGTTGCTAAAGCAACAAACTTGTACCTAACGGCTAGTTAAGCACTTAGAAACCCCTAGAAGTTGTATAGAACGTTCTTAAGCATCCTTAGACCATTCCTATAAATAGGACAAGCCATAGGACACTCAAAGATACTTGTTACACTTGAGAAATCCTTGAGCATACTTTGAGCAATATGTTTGTGAGCAATTTGAGCATTGTGACAATTGGACACTTTCTTCCTTAGCTCAAAATTTGTGTCCTATAGGCTAGTATCTCCTACCCACTGCAATCACAAGTCCATACACTTGGTTAGGAGATCTATACGCTTGATCTAGGCAAATCAAGCCTTGGGCTACAAAGGATAAGTTGTAATTTCCTTTTTCCTTTCTTGTTCCCTATTACTGTTTGTACTCTCCTTGCTACTCCTAGGTTGGAGGCTGCGGATTGGAGAGGGTGGAGATCTTCTTGGTGAAGAAGGCGACCTTGAGCTACTTCAGAAGGCTGGTGCAACGAGAGGTTACTTCTAGAGAGGAAGGCTACTTCAAGGGGGAGCTTGGAGTTACTTCAAGAAGGCTACCTCAAGTTGGTGCACCTACTTCAAGTGAAGGCTGTTCAAGGGGTGTAAAGGAAAGTATTGTATTTTGTATAAATCCTTGAGAAGTTAATAAAATAAATACTTTCAAAATCCCAGTTGGGTAAGCAACCGGGTAGTGGACTGACAACTTTAGTATTTGCTAAAGTTGGAACCACTCTAAACACCTGTCTCCTTCTTCTAATTTCAATTGTGGTTGTTTGAGTTCAATAAATTGTTAAAATAGTTTTAAAACTCTATTCACCCCCCTCTAGTGTTTTTTCAAGATTCAACTGAACCCACCACTAACACCTCCACCTGAAGGACCTAAAACATCAGAAGAACCTGAATCAATAGAATTGGGTAATGGAGAAGAAGAGTAGAAGATCTTGGAGAGGATCAAGGCCTCTTCCTCTACATCTCAAAAAGGACCAATTAAAAGACAAGACACATCAATGTGGGTAGTTATAAGATCGATCCATGATGGATCTCTTTAGTCAAATCCCAAGCTTTTCACGGCCAAAGTTCTGAAGTTCCGATGACGCACATCAGTAACTTTGTTGAGAATTGTGATTTGGTCAAGATAGATAGAATATCGGCAACTGTCATATACCTAAAATTGTTCCCATCATCTCTGGAAAACAACCAAAGTCATGGTTTCACAATCTCAATGATGAGTGTATCAAGACATGGGATCAGATGATCAATACTTTCTTTGAGCGTTACTTTCTTCCATAGAAGACAAACGACTTGGTGAAGAAGATCCATAATTTTAGACAACATGCTGACAAATCATATTCTGAAGCATGGGAGAGATTCCAAAATATGTTGCAAAAGGTACCTCATCATGGTATTGATTTTTTAGGGTAGGGAAAGATCTTCTACTATGGTCTGCACAATGGAGAGAGAACCACGCTTGACATTAGGGGAGCATGTTTCTTCCTCAAAAACAAACCCACCCACTTTCATGAGATATTAAAGAGCATGTCCAAGAACCAATCATGGGTTGATGAGAGAGAGCTTCCAACAACCATCAAAAGTGTCGGGGAGTCCAAGGTCATCTCTACGTTAAATAAGAAGCTAGACCTGATTGCCAAAAAGTTGTGTGCTAACGATGAACCACCTTCAGAAGAAGAAGAAGAGGAGTGCAAATTTGTGCACCACCAACAACAATATAGGAGCAATGACTACTCATGGAGGAAGGATTCCAACAATTTCTAAAAAGACACATCTCAGGCGCAACAACCCAAGCCACAACAGTTTGGTGGCCACACACAATATCAAAAAGAACAAAAGAAGATTGACCGTATTGAAGAAATACTTGGAAATATGGTGAGCCAGAATGAAGTGCTTATTGGTCAAACTCAGAGAGAAATATAGAACCAAGGGCATGGATCCACAACATGGAAACTCAGATCTCTCAAATAGAAGCAAATGTGGGCATATTGAAGCAGCTAAACCAGTGGAGATTTCCAGTAAACACAAATGTGTATTCTAGAAATCAACATGTCAAGGCAGTCCTACTCTGCAGTGGTAGGAAGTTGTTGAATGATGCACCATCAAGTTCAAATACATGTAATGTTATAGGAACAACAACTCAGGCTGTGACAGTGGATGTAGATGAACCAGACATGTTAGAAAAGGAGAAGACAACTAAGGAGCAAGCTGATGAGGTGGAGGGTACAAGAACAAAAGCTTATATACCGCCTCATCAAAGGACACCCGTGACCTCAGTGCCCTTTCCAAATAGCTTGAAGGCAATCAAAGTAGACTGACAATTCAAGAAGTTCCTAGATGGCTTCAGGAAATTATATGTCAATATTCCACTCATTGATGCAATTGAGCAAATACCATCATATGGTAAGTTCTTGAAGGACATAATAACTAAGAAGAGATGGATACCATAGGTTGATGTGGTGGTGGTAAAGGAGTAGGTGAGTGATTTCATTCTGGGAGTGCTACCTCCAAAAAGACAGGATCCAAGTTGTTTCAACATTACTTGCTTCATAGGGAATACCAAGTTTGGAGAAGCTCTTTGTGATTCAGAGGCATGCATAAACCTCATGCCCTTGTCAACTTTCAAAAAGCTAGGTCTTAAGGAGTCTAGGAAAATTAGTATGACTATTCAATTGGCAGACAATTGTGTGGTCAAGCCATACAACATTTGCGAGGATGTTCTGGTAAAAGTAGATAGAATTGTTTTTCCTACAGATTTCATGGTAATGGAAATGCAGGATGATCGTGGCAATAAACTTTTTCTAGGGAGACCATCCCAAGCCATACTTATATGATTTTGGAGATGGGCAGAGGATGTCTGACAATGGGTATCTAGGACGATAGGTTTGAGATCAAGAAGCCTGAGCACTCACAACCTATGGAGGACAAAGCACAATGCAACATGCTTCAGCAAGTGGAGGGAAAGATTTCTTTATTTCTGGGAAAGACATTCCTGGACATGGCTCATGTAATGACTAAAGTAGAAAGGGGCACTTTAGCAGCTGATATCATGGAAAACACTAAGGTGATCTCGCTAACCAAAGTAGTGTGTTACCCAGAGGATGAAGAAGAAGACTATGACCCAGCTACCATAGAGTAGGCCACTGTTGATTCCTTACTGCAGACATATCCAAAGCTACCTTTGGAAGCGTGCTTGATGAATATAGTGGAGGACTATACACACATCCACTCTCTAGAAGAGCATGTATTGATTCTAAAGGTGGTACCCTGCTACTGTGCAAGACACTTTAAAGATCTGGGACCACCTCCCCCACCATTGGTCTCATCTCTGTTGAACCCGCCAGAGTTAGAATTGAAGCCATTCCCGCCGCATTTAAAGTATCTCTTCCTTGCTGCATAAGAGAAGCTCCTGGTGATTATATCATCATCCTTGAGCGGTGAAGAGGACAAACAGTTACTCACTGTACTGAAGAACCACCGAGCCTCTTTTGGGTGGTTAATAGAAGATATCAAAGGAATCTCTCCAAGCTTGTGCTAGCATAAAATCTGACTAAAAGAAGGAGACAAGGCGATAATTCAACCTCAATAGTGACTCAATCTTATTATGAATGAGGTAGTGAAGAAAGAAGTGGGCAATCTCCTATCGATAGGTATCATTTATGCCATTTCAGATTCTGTGTGGGTTATCCCAACTCAAGTAGTTCCTAAGAAAGGGGAGATCACTATCACAAATAATGTTGCTAATGAGTTGATCTCAACTAGGTTAGTGATGGGGTGGCATGTATGCATATACTATCGACGTTTGAATGTCGTCACTTTAAAAGATCATTTCCTTTGCATTTCATTGATCAGATTTTAGAATGACTCATTGGTCGTTCACACTTTTACTTCCTCGATAGATATTTCAGTTATAATCAGATTTCAATTGAGCTAAAGGATCAGGAGAAATCTACTTTCACCTGCCCTTATGGCACGTTTGCATATAGACGTATTCCGTTCGGCCTTTGTAATGCCCCTACCACTTTCTAACGTTGTATGCTTGCCATTTTTCTGATATGGTAGAGTGGTGCTTGGAGGTGTTCATGGATGATTTTTCTATATATTGGGAGTCATTCAGTGATTTTCTGTATAATCTCAACAAGGTGTTACAAAGGTGTGAGGACACTCACTTAGTCTTAAATTGGGAGAAGTGTCATACGGTGATAAGTGAGGGCATAGTGCTTGGACACAAGTTGTCCAACAAGGGTATGGAAGTAGACCCAGTTAAGATAGTGGTCATCTCCAAGATACCTCCATCGACATCAGTGAAGGGAGTGAAGATCTTTTTATTACATGTTGGGTTTTACCGTAGTTTTACCAATGATTTTTCAAAAGTTACTAAACCTTTATCAGAATTGTTAGAAAAGGACGTTGAATTTTCCTTTGATGAACGATGCTTTAATGCCTTTGAAGTGCTAAAGGAGAAGTTGATCTCCACTCCCATTGTGTAGGCTCTAGATTGGAGCCTACCTTTTGAACTGATATGTGACGCATCAGATTATGTGGTGGGAGAGCACAAGGATAAGGCTCCTATGGTCATATATTATGCATCTAAAACCTTGAATGATGCACAACTAAATTATACAACCACTGAAAAGGAACTTTTAGTGGTTTTTTTTGCATTTGAAAAGTTTTTCCAATACCTAGTTGGGGCTAAGGTGATTGTGTAGACCGACCACACTACCATCAAATACCTATTACAAAAGAAAGATGCAAAACCTAGATAGATTAGGTGGATTTTACTGTTACAAGAATTTGACATAGAAATTAAGGATAAGACATGGGTGGAAAATGTGGTAGAAGATCACCTCTCTAGGCTGGAAAGGGTTAATGAAAAAGCTTTAGATATCCTAATTGTTGAGAATTTCCTTGATGAAAAACTTTTTGCTTTTAAGACCACAGATCCTTGGTTTGTAGACATTGTCAATTATTTAGCCTGCAAAGAGATTCCTACATATGGAAATACCAAGAGAAGAAGCGATGTTTCAATTCCTTGAGGTTTTACATCTGGGATGATCCGATTTTGCTTAAATAGTGTAGGGATGGAATTTTGAGGAAGTGTGTGCCTGAATGTGAGGTCGAGAGCATTTTGTCACACTGTCACTCTCTACCTACAGGAGGGCATCATGCTAGCTCTAGGACTATGGCCAAAGTCTTAGAGAGTGGGTTCTATAGGCCAACTATGTTTAAAGATTCTCACAATTTTGTTCGTTGTTGTGATGCATGTCATTGTGCAGGTAATATTTCTAGGCGACATGAAATGCCTCTAAATGTATTTTAAGAGGTTGAAGTGTTTGATCTATGGGGAATAGATTTCATGGGCCCATTTGTATCATCTAATTCTAATCTCTACATTTTACTTGCAGTTAACTATGTATCTAAGTGGGTAGAAGAAATTCCATCCCACACCAATGATGTACAAGTTGTGTGTAGGTTTGTTAAAGACTACATTTCATGCAGATTTGGTGTCCCCCGACTGATTATTAGTGATGGTGGATCACATTTCATCAATAGGCAATTTGGAGCCTTATTGAGTAAATGTGGGGTGAAACACCGAGTGGGTACTCCCTACCACCTACAGATGCAAGGTCAAGTTAAGGTGTCCAACAGAGAAGTGAAGAAGATCTTGGAAAGGACAATCTCAACTAATAGGACAAATTGGAGTTTTGTGCTTAATGACGCTCTTTGGGTATATAGGACTGCCTATAAATCACCTACATGAACTACACCTTTTAGGTTGGTTTATGGACGTGCTTGCCATCTACCGGTGGAGCTTGAGCATAAGGCGAAATGGGTGTTGAAAAAGCTGAATTTCATACTGGATGAA
Source organism: Alisma plantago-aquatica (assembly GCA_963693085.1). Taxonomy (NCBI): domain Eukaryota; kingdom Viridiplantae; phylum Streptophyta; class Magnoliopsida; order Alismatales; family Alismataceae; genus Alisma; species Alisma plantago-aquatica. Next base: position 409,618,628 of record OY856413.1, read on the forward strand.
GCAGGTAAGAAGAGACTATTAGAGGTGAATGAGCTAGATGAATCGAGGATAGATGCTTGTGAGAGTTCTCGAATTTATAAGGAGAGAACTAAGAAGATTCATGACAAGCACATCTTGAATAGGGTGTGTCTCCCAGGACAAAAGGTTCTCCTATTTAATTCTAGACTTAAGTTACGTTCGGGCAAGTTAAGGTCCAAATGGAGTGGACCATTCATTATTGAGTAGGTTTTTCCCATGGTGTTGTGAAGATTATAGATGGGACTAGGTCAGTCCTTGTTAATGGCTAGATATTGAAGCACTACTTTAGTGGAGAAGTAGAGCCAACAATAGAAGAAGTGCAACTCGTGGCAATCAAGTAGATTCTTGCTCTTAGGAATGTCTAGTCTAGGACGTTAAACAATGGTGCTTGTTGGGAGGCAACCCAACTCTTATTTCACTTTCTTAATGTTCATTTTCATTTTTAGTAGTTAATTCATATTTATTTCATGAAAAAATATACCTTGACTCATTTTTTAGAGTGTGTAGATCATACAGAGTCAGTACTACTGAGTCTCAAGTTAGTAGTACCGAATTCACATCAAGGAGTCATCCACAAAAAAAGACAGACTCAGTACTACCGACCAAACCAATTGGTACCACTGAGTCTTTGAATATTTTCAAGCACCTAACTGATAAGCACTCAATAGTATCGACATCCATGTCAGTACTATCGACTTTTTGGTGCCCCTAGGTTTGAGACACTGAGACAAAATCTCAAAAATACTGAAAAAATTTGCCAACTCGGTACTACCGACTGAAAAGTCAGTAGTTCTGACTCATGACATCAGCAATCCATCTGCGCCACATCCAATGGCTGATGCAACCTTCATCAAGTGGTTGGTAGTACCGATCCGTGACAACGGTCAGTACTACTAATTGGTAGTCGGTACTACCGACTTCAAGTGATTCGCGCTCAAGACATCATCAAACATCAGTCGTCGATATAACTAAGCCACAGATCCATGTTTACAACTCAATATTACCGACTTAAAAGTCAGTATAATAGACTATGCCCGAGATGAGCTATATAAGGAGGGGTGGTGAATCCATTTCCTTCACACCACCTCCTCCACTCTTCATGTAACTCAGTGCAAAGCTACACTGGGCTCCGCCACTCTTCACCAAGCTTTTTTCCTCCATCTTCCTTCTTGCATCCTCACCATGGCACCAAGGAGGGGTGCTTCTTCATTGACAGACCAAGGAGAGTCGGTTCCTCGACCAACCTACATTCAACATCCAAACTTAGAGATCAAGAAGGTTAATGAGGAGCTTCTGATGAAGAAGATGGTGCCAACGCGATATGGAGATCGCACCCTGATTGAGTGAGTGGACTTCACCAAAAACATGTGTTAGGTATGTCAGAAGTAGTTAATGGAGGTGGATAATCCATTCTTCAATGACTGGCCAACCTACTTGAAACTTGTTTGTGAGTTCTTGGCCTCACTAGAGATCCTTGTCACCCTGAGAAACAAATAGGAGGTGAATAATGGGAAGGCAAAGTCAGTTTCAACCTCTTCAACACCAACTACTCCATCACCTTGCAGGCATTCAACTACATCTTCAACTGGCCTCATGTTTCAGAATGCTCCACTCCTTCAGATTTTGACTATGACCTTGCATGGGAGTGACTGACTGAGGTGCCAGAAGGTTTCCGCATTTGTTGGCATGAGACTGACACCGAGCATCCTTTTGCTTGGATTCTACATAGCCTCTGCACCAACACCATCTTTGTTTGCTCTGCCCAAGCCCAAGGAAAGGTCCAAAAGACAAACCTCTACTTCCTTTATAGACTATTGGAGGGAGAAACTGTTAACTTTGGATCCTTCCTTCTCCACTACATGGTCAGGATTCGGCGCAATGTGTAGAGGAAAGTGACAATTGTTTTTGGGGATCTGATTACCCCTATTGCATTGCACCTCCATCTCGACTTGTCTACTCTCACACCGGTGGTGCCTTCAAAGAGGTTGGATCTCCAACACTTCCAGAAGGCAGGAATCCTCAGCTTACACCATAACACGGTGTATTCTTACTACACACGTAGAGGACAGTACAGGGAGCACAGCCTCCTCGACCCCATCTTCAATTTGCGAGGAGTAGTGCATCTTTAGTGGCCGCTAGATGAGGGACAGGAAGAAGACGAACCCAGGGAAGCAACCCATGATGACCTGAGCAACAAGACGATGATGGCAAATCTGATGACGACATTAAGGAGGTGGAGCCCACCATCCCCATTACCCAGAGAGCGGTCCTGCACAAAAGGGCCCGCACCAATGCTGCCTTGAGTTCATCTGCCCCACCCCCTTCTCAGGAGGAGCACGACCCATATGATATGGTGGGTATGTATGGGATGTTGCAGGACATTCAGACAGGACAACAACAACATCAGGCGATGTTGGATGGTGTACTAGAGATACAAGGATGGTTGTACCAAAATCAGTAGGCAATGTATGTGAATGAACATCTTCTCTTAGCCAACCAAGAGAATGTTCACATGTGCCTACAGCAGATAGAACGATATCAAAAGCCTTTCTTCAACCACTATTGGAAGCAGGGGTACTTTGGAGGGTACCTGTAGCCACTGCCAATGCCACCGTCATATCTATCTTTTCAGGGGATGTTTCCTCCCCATGACCCCAACATGCCACAACCACCTCCTCCATTGTGAGCCATGGTACCGTTGTTCCACCTCTTAAGTGCAAGTATTGACTATGTGGACATAGTCTTATTCAAGCTTAGGGAGGATGATGCAACATCCATCTATCTTAGCTTTTAATTGCATTTTATCCTAGTTGTTTTATTTTTATTTTAGGTTTATGCAATCATAGGATCCACACCTATCTAATGTAATCGTGGAGTAGTAAATGCATGGTTTCATATATCAAATAGTTTGTACTCATAGGTGTCTTTGCAAGGAAATGGTCCCCTCTTTATAGCTTAATTACAAAAATCTATCTGCAACACCACTTGAGGAAGTGTTTGGTTAAGTCATATTAAGGACGTAGGACATGAACGAACATCTAAATCAACTTGGAATGTAAATGACGATGTTGTTGAGCCTAAGCTGATCAAAACTTTAATGAGATATTAAATGGAAATCTAAGAAGGAAACCTTAATATAACCCTGTACATAGGTCATTAAAGAGGGACATGTCATAATCTTATGAAAGGCATTGTCTCTTAGTTATGTGATTCCATCCATTTCATCCACCCATTTTTTACTCACCATCTCAAGATGAATGAGTACTCCAATTTATTTCCTTTGATTGCATCACATGGCATAATAGGGACATGACAGTTAGCTTGTTCTTTTGCATTAAAAAAAAAAGAAATTTGCATTTGTATGCATGAACAATTTTAGTGCATACCATTTTAGTTGCATAACAATTTCATGTAGATTACATACATTTTATAGCATTCAATTATTTTTGTCATGTGGATTTTAGTCTTAAGTTATGAAGATTGAAGTGGAGGACATAGCTCCACATCAAAGTAAAAGTAGTGGAAGTCTGAGCATAAACTCAATCATACTGAAGAAAAGAAAAAAAAAGAGAAAAGAAAAAACAATGTCAAAGTTTCTTAGGGAGAAAGTATGTCCTTAAGTCTTCTTGAAGAGATGAATTAATCCACATGATGCATTCTTTTGTTTGTTTTTGATAGTCTCATTTTTTATGAGATTGCTTTATACATGCATCATTTGATAGAAATGAAAAAAGGAAAGACATTAGGCATTAGGATTCATGCATGACATTCTTTTCACTCATGTATGTTGATCATTCTTTTTGCATAAATAAGTTGGATGTACCTATGATTCTTCATTTTCCACTCATTTCATATCATTAATTGCTCTTATTGGTAGGCCACTCAAATGATTTATCTCCTCATCCATTCTTATAAGGAGACCTGCTTCCAATTAGTTGGTGGTTAGAAGAGAGAAATTTAGAATAGAGAATCACATAATGCACCAAGTGAATGCTTGAATAATTATGATATTAACTATTTTCTTGATAGTGTTCATTGATCATAAGGTGGATAGATTTTATGGAAATTTTTGGTCGCTTTATAGCAGTTATTGGTTCAGTGGTCATTGAAGGCCGGTTTAGGGATTGTTTGGTGGACATGATTAAGAAAAGAGTTCATGATATGTCCTTTTGCTGACTTATATCAAACATATATGAGAGAGTGTTACTCAAGGACGAGCAACATTTAAGCTCAGGGGAGTTTGATGCATGGGTTTTTAGTCATTTTCACATGCATATTTTCCTTGATTTTATGTGTTGATTTGTCATTTATTTGATTAATTATTCATGAAATGCTATCAATGGCATGTTTTATCTAAATGCATCAAATTATGTGATTTTCACTGTTTGATATGGTTTAATATTCCTCCTGAGTACTTATCTACTTTCTTGTGAAATTTCAAGTATAATCGAGCTTCACAGACTAGGTACCACTAACATCAAAAGTCGGTGGTACCAAAACTACATCAATAAGGTGCAAGAAATGAATCACGGAAACTCGATACTATCGAGTACACTAGACTTGATACTATCGAGTTGGCATCAGGGAGGCAATGTTCGAGCAACCAAAAGACTCAGTGCTATCGAGGCAAGTCGATAGTACTGACATTGTGAGAAATCACAGCTACCCTAGAAACTCAGTACTATCAACTTTACAATCGATACTACTGAGTCTGCCTGATCAAGAAATCTGAAGATAACACTCTAATCCAACGGCTAGCATTATTTCGTACCTTAAGTGATTCCTATGACTTGAGGGGAGTTCAGACAGACCTAAGGAGGGCAGCCATTTCCCATTACATGACACCAGAGAGAGAGGAGAGAAGAGCACTACACCGAAGGCTTCATCCGGGACGATCTGAGAACCTCTGATGAGTGATTCTGTAGCCAAAATATAGCATATCGCACGTACGTCGAAGGGGATCATTCAGATCAACTATTCTCCAGGGGTTACTTTAGATTGTCTAATGTTTCCCACATTTTTCTCTTTCTCTACCATGTATTCGTCAATGAAAACCATGCGGGGCTAAACCCCTTAATTCTTTAGGATCTGGGAGTAGCCCGGATATGCATTGTACTTAGCTTTCATGAATTAATATCAATTTTATCCCTATTTTATGGATATAAATCTATGAAATTGTATTGTTCTATTTATGCTTGATCACCATAAATAGATTATCAGACCCTGGATCATTTTGGGAGAGAGGTTAAGGGTTGGAAAAGCATAGACTTACATGTTTATTGCACCCCTTGGGAAAGGTGGAGAATAAACAGGAGGAGAAACCTAGAGATCAATCGTAAAGCACCTAACTAACAAACCTATTACTATGGAAATGGGATTGACATTAGAATAGGTAGTGAACTACACTATGAGAGTGGGTAGTTCTTGCTATAGGCTCTTGACCCAGGGATAGGGGTAATCAATATTAGTGTGTGTGGAGTTAATTGTTGTGTTATCCGCGGCAAAACCATTGTCCTAAGTAATTCCCTTTAATTTGAGTAACTCAATTATTAAGCTCATTTTGTCTCTACAATTTTTTTTACATAAATCAAACCAATTCAACTATTTTACTGGACTAGTTGATTAGATCATAGTTAGTAGTAGTATTCTAGAGTATGTTTCCCTATGTTCGACTCAGGCCTCAAAAGGCTTGTATTACTTTGATGCGTTCGCTTGCATAAAATGCATTATAAACACGAGTTAGGGTCCATCCTATAGCATTCTTGAATGGATTATTCTTGTTATAAACCCTAAATCCATAGTACCATATTTTGTTAGTAAATGAAAGATTCATGTGTTATTTCTTATCATCATTTATGAAATAATAATATTTGATATATGATTTGTTTTCTATAGATAACAATAGGTTTTGAAGATGATAACATGAATATGAATCTTCATTTTCTCTCTATAAACATAGTCCCTTTTATCATCTTCTTTGACCCATAACTTGGGATTGATGAACAACTTTGTATGGATCTATTTTGACTTATGTGAAATTTTGTATTCTTTGTTGTTAACCATATGTTTCGACCTTGTTAGATATGTTATGGTGTGGAGTCTGTAGCTAACCTATGGTCGAGATGACCTTTGATTTTCCTTCATGGTCAACACATTTGGAGTAGTGGTTTTGACCGCAACAACCTCCTAACCCTAAAGATGGTCGCTACTCTAGTGACTGTGACACAACGTTGCTGCATGGTCACATAACATGTTGGTTGGCTAAGTATGATAGTCGAGGCACATGTTCTAGCTGTGTTATGATTGTAACTAGTTAAAGAGGAGTGGATTTTGTTCGAAACAACTATGGTTGGTGTTGAGGTCGATATATATATATATATATATATATATATATATATATATATATATATATATATATATATATATATATATATATATATATATATATATATATATATATATATATATATATCACTACTACATAAATGGCTTATAACGTCACATTTACATGCGTCAGTTGTATATAAGAAACTGATGCCTAAACCCTACAACATCGGTTGAATATGCAAACCGACATCTATATGTGAAGAGGGGCTAGACATGGGTATCACTTTTTATTTAGCGTCAGTTCCTCAGTAAGCAACCGATGCCTAAAATCTCCCGCCAAATCCAATTTTTCCAATGCAAAAAAATTACCTCCAAAATTTCACATACGGCATCGGGTTTTTACCAAAGAACCAGCGACTAAAGGTTTTTTCGGAGATAGAAATCGGGCCCACTTTTGTCGTTGGTTTTAGTAGATGAACCGATGCCTATGTGTTTTCGCGCGTTGTCCCCGTGAAAAAAATTTCCCCCCAAATTGCCCAATGGGCGTCAGTTTTAAGTGGCAACCAACGAGTAGTTTGCTATAGGTGTCGGTATTTTTATAACTGACACCAAGTATCTAATTTAATCGCAAAATAGATCCCATTCTCTGTTTCACTATGATTTCCTCCCCCCCACTTAGGGCCCTGTCAATTTTCCTCTTCCCCACTGATCGCCGCCACTGCTTGCTGCCACCAGTGCGTTAAAGCTCACCATTGCTTTCATGTCATCTCTAGCTCACCACCGTTCTCCAGCTGCTCGCCGCCGCCTCTACTCGCCACCGCCGTTCTCCAGCTGCTCGCCGCCGTTTTTCTCCAACTGATCGCCGCCGCCTCTAGTCGCCACTTCCGTCCTCTAGTTGCTCATCGCCGCCTCTGCTCGCCATCGTCATTCTCCAGCTGCCACCGCCTATGCTCGCCAGCGTCGTTCTCCAGCTGCTCGCCACCGCCGTTCTCTAGCTGTTCGTCACCGCCTCTGCTTGCCACTACATTCTCCAACTGCTCTCCACCACTGTTCCCCAGGTATATTTTGTCCTTATATCCTTGTCTTGAATACAACAAAATTATGTGATCCAATGTATTGTATGAATTTTTTCGTTAGTCAATTGATCAAGTCATTTACTTGGTGAGTTTTATTGATTTCTACTGATTTGTGGTTACTTGGTGATATATATATATATATTTACATTGAGGTTAATCACTAATGTATATGTTTCAAGATTGTGTATTTGATTAATATTGGTTAATGATGCATGAATGAACTAACCCAAATAGAAGAATGAACTAAATTAATATTAGTTTCTCTAAGATTATGTAGTTGATTAATATTGATTAATCAGGGTTAATGATGCATGAATGAATTTAATTAATTGATAGTGCTTTCTTTATTTCTTTCTTTCTTTCTTTCTTTCTGATGATGATGATGATGATGATGACGACGACGACAAGGATGATGATGATGATGATGATGATGATGATGATGATCCAATCACCATCACTGGCCACCGCCTGCACCTCCAGCACCGGCCACCTTCACCTCCAGCCCGACCACCTCCACCTCCGGCCGCCGCCACCACAGCCTACTCCATCCACCAGTGCGGTGAGTGGTTAATTAATCAGTACTAGAAGAATGAATTAAATTAATATTAGTTTCTCTAAGATTGTGTAGTTGATTAATATTGATTAATCAGGGTTAATGATGCATGAATTAATTTAATTAATTGATAGTGCTTTTTTTCTTTATTTATTTATTTATTTCTTTCTTTCTTTCTGATGATGATGAGGACGACGACGGCGACGGCGACGACGATGATGATGATGATGACAATGATGATGACAACGACGACGATGATGATGTCGACGATGATGATGACAATGATGATGGTGATGATGATGATGATGATTATTATTATTATTATTATTATTATTATTATGATGCTCCAGTCACTTCCACTGGCCACTGCCTGCACCTCCACCTCTGGCCGTCGCCACCATAGCCTTCTCGATCCACCAATGTGGTGAGTGGTTAATTAATCAGTACTAGATTTGAACATAGGATTAATGATGCCACCATATAGTTGATTACTATTGAATAATTAGGGTTAATGATGCATTAATGAACTTAATTAATTAGATTTGTACTTAATTTCTCTAAGATTGTGCAGTTGATTAATATTGATTAATCAGGGTTAATTATGCATGAATGAGAGTAAGTGGTATGGTGGGAGGAGGGTAGGGTGGGGTAGGGTGGAGGGCCAGGGGAGGGTGAGGGGTGTGGTAGGGTGGGAGGAGTATAGGATGGGGTAGGGTAGAGGGCCAGGGGAGGGTGAGGGGTGTGGTAGGGTGGGAGGAGGATAGGGGTGGGGTAGGGTGGAGGGCCAGTGGAGGGTGAGGGGTGTGTTAGGGTGGGAGGAGGATAGGGGTGAGGTACGGTGGAGGGCCAGGGGAAGGTGAGGGTGAGGGTGAGGGTGAGGAGGGAGGGTGGTGTGAGGAGGGTAGGGGTGGGATAGGTGGGATCATTAATTGAAAACAATGAAAGGAGAGGGCATACTCATCGCGCCATACCTTTTTTTGTTCTCAGTCTAGAACCATCTTCATTTCAATGTGTTTGTGTGAACAAAGTTCCGCATCAGTATCATTAGTTTGATTATGTGTCTTATTTCAAGACACAATTTGTCAAATAAAAGATAAACCATTCCTTCAATTTCACTGTATCTCTGAAGATTATGCAAAGTTGTATGACATGCTTATCATTTTTGACGTGCTTATCATTTTCTTTTCAAGATAAACCATTAATACTTATATTTTTCAGTCTCTGTCTACTACTTTTTTTGAAAATATATAACATCGTTATATATACTTACAATTGTTAGTACTTATATTTTTCAGTCTCTGTCCACCCACAACAGTCATTATGAATTGGACCTCTATGCCAATGTTAACGTTCCCTAATGAAGAATAATTGAACATCATTCTAGATGATCATTCCTTAAACCAACTAACCATACCCGAACATTGGCATTTTCTAAATGGAAGACACTGCATGCCTGGTGAAGTGACCCTAAATTTTGGCAATTCTTCACATGTTATCAAGGTTGAGTACGATTTGGTGGGAAATCTTGTATCAAAATCCGGTTGGCATGAGGATTAGAAAGATGATAGTGGGCCATAGCTACAAGCTTTTTCTCCGTCTAGTTGGCCATAATACCATCAAAGTTTGGATAACCAACGTCAATAATGAGACCCCCGATCATCTACAGATGTATGAGAGCACGATTGATAGTATCAGCTCGGACGAATATGATGATGAGACCCCTGTCAGTTCAGATTTGTCTAAATATAGTGAGGAGCTTTGCGACACAGCACAATCATCAAAAAGACCACGGTAGGTCCAATTAACAAATATAATTGTCCTGTCTTGTTTTGTGTTTACACTTTTTGTCTTAAAGTAATCAATCCTCATAGCTACTTTCTTTTCTAAACTTCAGGAGAAGATCACCACAATGAAAAGGCCTCGAAGTTACTGATTCCAGACCATGTTGGTGTAGTATTTAGTTGTCTATCTATCTAGACTTGTCTGTATTAATAGATGCATGTTGTTTGTTTTTCTGAATTTGCTTCGTAGTTGCTTATGGAAGATGCATATGATGGGTATGTACTACTTAATTCATCAACTGACATTCTATTTTGTAAGGGTTTGTAATGCTACAACCTTTCTTTTATGTCCTTATCTGTCATTAAATACCATATATCAAGTTTGACATGAGGACACCTACAATGTGAAACTTTTATATATACATGTCTGAATGAATTTTCTACATGTGTCTGAATGTGTGAATGTGAAGATGAATACTTGAATGTTTCTACATGTGTCTGAATGTGAAAAGAGATGAAATGAATGGAACTGCAGGTTGCTAAATGTGTGTGAAAATGGAGGAAATTTGAAATGGAACTACTGGTTTCTACATGTATGTGATGAAAAATAATATGAATTAAATGTGCTTATTGGTGCGATTCCGCTAGTGGTGCTAACACACTACTTGATTGAATAGATGCTCCCCATGAGGTCGGAATGCACGGTGGATGGGGTTTTGCTTTCGAAATTTATAAACCTAAACTAGCTACCTACGTCTACTAAAACAACTACACCCGTAAGCGCACGGGGTTGTGTCATAGTATAGGAAGGTGGCAAGTATAGGGTCGATCCACAGGGAAAAGAGGGGGCGCTAGAGCTAGGTTAGTTTGGCTAGGTTCCTACTGCGGAGACTAGGGTTAAGGGTTTAAAGGTTGATTTTGATTGTTAACTAAGGATAAACAAGCAATTTAAAGGCAAGAATGAAACCTATGTTAACCCTAGACTGAATTAAGACTAAGCAAGCAAGGAAAGACTAAGCTAGGAATGAAAAGGCAAGCTACACTAGGACAAGCAAGAAAGAAGCAAAATATCAATTAAAGAACTAAACTAGCATAAACAAGGCAAGAGCAAGGCAAGAAGCTAACTAGGCAAGAAAAGAACTAACTAAGCTAAGCAAGAACAAAACTAGGGTTTTAAGCAGTAAAGAGATGTGTGGGCTGTTTAGGGGTATGAACTTATCACTTAAGTTGGGGGGTGACATGTGAACATTATGATTCCATTTAGATTATCCAAACCAAACAACAAGTTAGAGTCTAATGAATTAACCTAAGCTACTAATTGGCCATGGATATGCTAGGTTGTGTATAGGGGAACTAGTCCCTAACACCCCCTACTACCCTTACGAGGCTCAATTGGGTTAGGGATTAGGTTCAATCCAATTAGAGTCTAATCAAGTCTAGGTTTCTACATTAGACATTCCTAGGGCAATTAGGGGCCTAGGGTAGTAATGGGGAGGTGAGATTAGGGTTTTGGACCCCAATTCCCCCACATTCTAGCCTTGAGAAGGCTCCATGCTAATTGCACTAGAATTATCCAATCTAGCTACTTAGATCTCTCACTTAGGTTTAGGGAGATTGATTATGATGTAGGAAGATGGGAGGCAGCCTAGGGATCCAAGAATTGGTCCTAGGGGCAAATCCCAAAATTCACACATATAAGCAATTTGCCTAAATTCCTAGGTGATTTCACACACAAACCAACAAGCAATCCATGGAGAATGAGATAGAAATAGAATATAATCATTAATAAATGAAATTACAAAGTTTACATGTCATTTTCCCCCAACATGGTATCAAAGTAACATATTTTCCCCCAAACAGCCCACCCAAGGGGCCTAGCTACTCATAACAAAGAAAAATACAAAAAGAAAGGAGAAAGAGGTAGAAGAAGCCATGGAGCTCGGTGTAGATGAAGAAGTCCTCCTCTCCAGTAGCTGCAAGGACGTCCTCCTTCTTCTCCTTGGATGAAATGGTGTGGAATGATGGAGGGAAGTGGATGGAAGGATTAGATATGGGGGGTTATGTGGTGGAAATGGTGAAATGGAGTGGATTTGAGGTGGATATGGAGTGGAATGGAGTGGGTGGCGATTTAGGGAGCTATGAAGGGGTAGAAGGTAGCCAGCCTCGTGCCCCATCCGCCACCTAGGTATATATAGGAGTCTAGGGGGTCTAGGGTTAAGTTAGGGGAAAAATGGGGAAAGTAGTGAAAAAGTGGCTGGATTTTGTGAGTAGCACGGCCGTGGTGTCTGCCCATTGCACGGACGTGGTGCTCTGCACGGCCGTGGTGCTCTCTGCTTCACTTGGATGTTGAGCCTGTTAATTTCTAAGTCATCTAGCACGGCCGTTCTGTGGTACCACGGCCGTGCTGGGTCCTGGGTCAGCACTTTAACTTGGATCTTTGGCTTTTCTTGGACTTCTTTGCTTCAATTGATCTTTGGCCACTAGGGGTAGGTCGAGGGAGCATCAAACTTCACTTTGGGCCTCTCCAAGTGCAGAGGAACCCTAGGATCTCCCCTTCTCTCTCTCTTCCATCAAGCGTGGTCCAAAAGCCTGAAAAACATGCAAATAATGTCCATAAGTGCATTTTATACAAATAAGCATATTAGGGGGAATGACATGCAATCTAACAGGTATAGATGTGATTGAAGAGCAATATAACACAAGATGAAGCCCTAAAATAGGGCTGCATCACCACCCCGAACTTAAAACATACTTGTCCTCAAGTATGCTCCAACTCAATCTCTCTATAAACTTTCACAAAAAGAAATGACAAATGCAATATAAAAGACGATTATTGCTGAATGGGATCAAAGATGACTCAGTACATGCATTTCACCTCTCTCCTCTCCTTCTTTCACAATCCAATCATGAAAAGAGCACAAAGCATATGAACTTCAAATATAGCGCATAGAATACACAAGTTATCCATATTTCTTCCATTAAGTTCCGGGTAAACCGTTTCATGGTGGCGTTAATCAAGAATGACTAGGAGTGCTGTTTCACATTCATGCATTCAATCTTATATCTCAAATCACACCAAATGACCCACGTGGCTGCGGAAAAGGGTAAAATGAGCTAAGTTTGATGTTTCTTATCTCAATGGGTATGAAAGTGGAAGAAAGGGTTGCGGTAAGATTTTTGGAGTGTTTTTACACACTCATCTTTTCTTTATTTGAATGCTCTTAAAGAGGAGCATCCTTTTATTTTATTTTGCTTTTTCTTTTCTTTTCTTTTCTTTTTCTTGCCCTTGGTGTAGATAGGGCATATGGTGGATAGAGTGAAGCGGGGAGATAAATATATGGCCACCCCAAACTTTTAGAGGTGGCCAAGGCTGATTATGTGCACTAGGGCATCTTTTTATGAGGCGGAGGGGTATGAAGATGGTGGAAGAATAGTCGGGTCAAAGAGGGGTCATTGGTATGATTTTCCACATAAGACATCCTGCATGAAAATTAATCCAACACTTCATTCAAGATATCACACCACATGAATGAACAACATGAAATTGATATATCAAACATGTGATTCCACAAACACTAAGCGTTCAAAGCTTGCTCAATTTCATAATTCAACCAATTCAATCAAAATCCTAAGAGAGGTGATGCACATGTAAAAAGTCAAACATTGATACCACTCAGCAACAAACAATGGTGATTCACTTGCATTTGTCAAAGGTCAACATTTTAATTCAAAACAGTAGAGATTGGGTCAAAACACAATTTTTAGACAAGAAGTTCCCAATTTGGGAAAAATTGGCCAAAATGGTGCCAAGTTTCCTCCAATCACATCTAAACCTATATTATTGAACTTAAAGCAGTAAACAAGCAAATCCTAACTAAAACATGCAAAAAGTACCAAAAATCTACATGATATGCAATGCATGGCGAAAGAGCAAAATTTTTGAAAATTATGCAAAAATAGCAAGGAAGCAAACTACATGGCATGCAAGTGTGCAAAGCAGTAAAACTCTAGACTAGATAGCAGGACAAGCAAAAGAAATGAAAAACAGCAAACAAAAAGTAAAATAGCAGATGAGATGCAAGAATGAGTGAAAGAAGAATGAAGGGCATACCGCCCTACCACCCCACACTTTTGAACCATGCTGTCCTCAGCATGACACTAAAGTCTAGGGTGATAGGGTAGATGATCACTGCGGAGGTGGTGGAGGTGCTCCTCCCTGCCTGTAGTAGGTGCCCCAGTAGTCTGACTGTGGAGGCGGATAGCTGTCCTAAAAAGCTGATAAAGAACTCCACCAGTCTTCACCCCACTGTGGGTTCCTCTGAGCTTGGGCATTGTGAAACTGATAAAGGTGGTTGACCTGGTAATGCATATGCTGGTGGTCCAACCACATGGCATCTTGTGTCCTCTGAAAGCCCTCCTGTGCCTGTAGAATTCTGTCCTGCGTCGCCTGAATGCCCTCCAGCTGTGCATGGATGGTACCCATATCATATGCATTCACTGAAGGCTGATGTGGCTCTGACGCTCCCATTCTTTCTTCTCTTTGCCTCACCCGTCTTACCGCTCTCTCCTCTGCCGTCTGCCTCTGCTCTGCCGCCTGTGAAGGCTCTCCTGGACTCCCTGCAAACCTCACCTTAGGGATTTCCTCTCCTTTGGGGTTCTCCTCCTCGTACCTCCTCAACTTTTCCAGAAAATCTGGCGTTGGTCCAAACTATTCCATGAGGGGAGGAGTATGGTAAGGCAGCTCCAATTTGACTCTTGGGTAAGGTGGGTTGATTTGGTAAATGATCTTCTGATCTGTAACCATAATCATGGATGAGCGAGCCAGGTAGTGCAAATCAACCAACTTGCCACCCTCTGCCTTTGTATATCCTATCATGTCATGCCCCAAGGAAGTGGCAATAGATGTTACAATCCCTCCCATTACAAATGGATTTGTGCTCTTTGATGGGATTGTCCTCATGTGATCAATCAATAACGCCCCCAGGTTCACATGTCTCTCCTTTGCCATCCAACCAAGACAAAAAGATCTTTGTTGGTGCAGCTGCCTTGATTTTCGTACCTACCAAAGATGGTGTTTGCCAACACCTTCTGAACATAGCGGAGAAATGGGCTATGAATACCACTTGTCTTTGATTTCCCTGCTACAAATGTACTTTGGCCGGTGAAGCACTTCCACATGGCTGGATACGTGGAACTAGAGTCATTTTCTGTCCTTCCTCCATCTAGGAGGGCAGCCATCTCTCCACTTGGGGCAAAAATCTAATTTAGCATCTCTGAGGTTATTTTCCACCTCTTATCCCCAATCGTTACCTTAATTGCATTCTCTCCATCATTGGTTGCTTTCTCTAGCGTGGCGAAGAACTGCTGCGTCAGCTCGATGTAGGTTTCCTGCTGCAGTGTCAGGATCTCAAAAAGCCCCAATTTTTCCATCAATTCTTGAAAACAGACAAAGAACCCCATTGCCTCCATTGACGCTTGGC
Organism: Alisma plantago-aquatica; assembly: GCA_963693085.1. NCBI lineage: Eukaryota > Viridiplantae > Streptophyta > Magnoliopsida > Alismatales > Alismataceae > Alisma > Alisma plantago-aquatica. Next base: position 409,633,863 of record OY856413.1, read on the forward strand.
ATGCATATTGAGTAGCTAACACTCTACGTGTCAGGCACCCAGGGTGCTTGGGCTCCTTTGCCCTGCCTGTAGTAACCTCTGGCTGTGAAAACGGGCGTTGTGGTGGGCTTGGTTACTGCTCAACTTCAGGCATATCAGTGTCATCTTCATCAGCTAGCACGAGCCGTCGACGGGGTCGTAGTCGTGGCCGCGGCTCGGGCTCTGGTTGTGCCGCAGAGGAGACGGACGGCCGTGCGGCTGCAACTGACGGCCGCGCGGCTGAGGCGGAAGGTCTCTCGGATGAGACGGAGTGTCGGGAGGCAGACGGCGGTGGCTGCGATGAAGATGGTGCCCCCCACTATGGTTGTACGGTGGCTTCTTCTGTGATAGGATCCACTATGGCATCCAATTCTGCCTCCGTCAACTGGGGGTGGCTGTTCCTTGGCTTCCTTTGGTAGGGGATGACACCCCTAGTATTCTCTACTGCCTTTCTTGCAAACTTCTTCATTCTTGCTCGAAAAATGAAGTGGAATTAGAAAATTTCGGATTTCTCCGAAGAACGGGGCTGTTGGGGGCGGAATGGAGAGAAAGTGGTGCGTTTGTGGATGGAAATGGGTGGGATCTGGAGATTAAGGTAGTGGAAATGGTAGGGGAGTGATTGGGAATGGTTTCGGGGTGATTCGGTGGGGATTCGAGGGTTGGAATGGGCGGGCGGAGCGTTGCACGGTCGCTAGGGCACAGGGCACGGCCGTTATGTTCTTCGGAGAAATGAGCAAGTGAAAAAAAGTTTTGCAAATTCTGACTTAAATCTGCTGGAATCGGGCTATTGCACGGCTGTGTTGCGCGGCACGGCCGTGGTGGCTTCGTGTACCACGGGCGTGCTGCCTTGCACGGCCATGCTGACCTGGTTCGAAACTTAGCCGATTTTCTGATCATTTCTTTGTTGAATGTGAGTGCACCACTATGGCCGTGTTGATGTACCACGGCCATGTTGGGCACTGTAACAACAGTATGAGACTCGAATCTTGTTCAAACATCAAAAATAGATCTCAAGTTGATATTCTATTGATGCGTTGTCAAACTTTCATCTATTCTTCTTCGTTTCACTCTGTTCTCGCCTGCACATATCAAAACTATCAAATACGAGTGTGTGTGTGTGCTTTCTTAGAAAAATGTAAAAACAAAGAAAAAGTATCAAAAATGTAGTTTGGGTCAAAAATTCCCAAACCTAGGTGGGTTGCCTCCCACAAGCGCTGAGTTTCTTGCCTTCAGCTAGGCTTCTTGGTGATTCTTCAAAATTCATCCATTTGGCATTCTCATGTGTCCATTCTTGCAAAACATGCATCCTTCCTTTGCACTCAATCTATTTTCCTCACCCTTTGATCGCAGTAATCATCATTAACTTCTTCACCTTGATGTCCTTCTCTCAATTACCCATTTGGACTTGTGAAGTGATCATGTCCAATATCCCTATCTCGGACTCGCCGAGTTGGGGTCCTGTACATGTTGATGTTGATCTTCATGTCCATAAATGAGATTGTCATGGTGCCACTGCGTACATGAATGTCGGCATTAGCTGTAGATAAGAACGGCCTCCCCAAGATGATGGAAATCTTCCTATCCTCCGGCTCCATATCAAGTACAATGAAATCTGCCGGGAACACCACGCCTTTTTCCTTGTCTATCATCACCAAGACATCATCCACTCTACCCCTAGGCACTTTTATGGATCTATCTGCCAACTAGAGAGTGCAATGTGTCGGCTTCAACTTGCCTAAGCCCAGCTCAACATAGACATGATATGGCATCAAATTCACACTAGATCCCAAATCAAGCAAGGACATGTCTATGCAATGTCCCCCTATGTAACTAGGTATGAGTGGGGCTCCTGGGTCCTTTCTCTTCATGGGAAGTGAGTGTTGTATGATGGAGCTCACTTGTTCATTCAGTCTCACCTTCTTTGGAATCCTCCCCGTTGACCTTCTTTTCATAGTGCATAGGTTCTTGAGGAACTTGGCATATGATGGGATTTGCTTAATAGCATCCAATAGTGGAATGTTCACCTTTACTTGGCGAAACACCTCGAGAATATCAACATTGTGCTTTTGCCTCCTTTTCAATTCCGGTGGCTCATCTAGTGCTTCTACAAGTGGAGGATCACTAGTTTTTGCCGCACTTACATGAACATGAGGCGGAACGCTAGGGATGGTAGGACCTGCAAAAGGGATATGTGGTGGATCACATGGAATCCCAAACTCCACATGCGGTATCACAACATCATCTTCAGCAATATCAATCACAATATCACCACTTGGCTGCCTTTGCTTTGCTTTATCAACCTTTCTTTGACTTGCGGGCTGCTCAAGAGTTTTTCCACTCCTTAGACCTGTCATGGAACTACCTTGCTCATGGTGGAGGGGGAGCATGTTGTGGCTGTGGAGGAGGTGGAGGTGACACTTGGGGTTGAAATTGAGGTGGAGAAGAGAATTGAGGAGGAGGAGAGAATTGGGACTGGAAAGTGAAGTTTTGTGAAATTTGAGGTGAGGGAGGTGGTGGAGGAGTGTAAGGCTGGGGATAGCCTTGGAAGGAGTGAATGGGATGCACTTGCATGGGGGTGGATTGTAGAAAACTTGTGAAGAGGGCATGGGTCCACTTGCTTCATGGTGGCTCACGATGGGTCTTGAAGACAATTTTTCCTCTTGGAGAGCGATTATAGAAGATAGTTGCTCTATTCTCTCTTCTAACCTTGCAACATCCCTTTGAACATCATCAAACACTCTCAATCTAGAAAGAACCTCTTCCTCAAACCTTGAGCTGTATGTGGGACTTTGTGGTTCCTGGTAGCTATAGGAGTGAGGTGTCTTCTTTTCTTCCCCATAGAACTCAATAGAATTGACCAGGTGGCAAGGAGCATTTGTCACCTGGTTCTTCATGAAGTTCACCATGTCACCAAGAATCTTCATCACTTGCGGGCTTGAGCATCATGAGTAGGGGGTGTCACACCAAAGGCATGCCCTCTTTCATTCATCATGCTAGAAGCTCAAATTCTTGATCCTTCAGCCAACTGCTCAAACAAAGGCCATATCTCCTCAGGTGGCCTAGCCATGAAAACTCCTCCACAAGAAGAGTCCACTGTGTCTTGGTCCTTTAGAGACAAACCAGAGTAGAATGATTGAACTAGCTGCTACAAAGGGATCTCATGGTGAGGACACTCTCTCAACAACTTCTTGAATCTCTCCCATGCATTATGAAACTGCTCATCTCCCATTTGACTAAAATTTGTCACGGTACGCCGCATTTGTGTCAACCTTGCTATAGAGTAGAATTGTCTCAAGAAAGCATTCTTCATTGTTTCCCAACTCATGATGTCCTTTCTTGAGTCATACCAGTCTTTGGCTCTATCTTTGAGGGAGAAGGAGAACAAGGTCAACCGAATTGTATCATCACTAGCCGTCAACGTCCTGAAGGTGGAGCACACTTCAAGAAAGGCGTCTAAGTGCTTGTAGGGGTTCTCACTCTCTGAGCTGTAGAATATGGGCAGGAGCCCAAGAAGACCTGGAGGAATAGAGAATTTCTCCCCTGGCATTTGATCAACCCTGCTAGAAATTGGTGATTTGTAGTTGCTAGGCATGAAGTAGTCTTGAAGCGGCTTGTGAGGTGCATTTTGGTCTTCCATCTTGTTTCCTCCCGAATGGCTTGTCACATGCACAAAGCACAACCAAACAAAAGAAAGCAAGTTAGTAAACCAATATACACAAGAAATGCAAAGAGTAATGAATAAAGAATAGCAATGATGAGGGCAGTAGGAAAAGTCAAAGCAAAACTAACTAGCTAGGCCGAGCGCCTATAATCCCCGGCAACGGCGTCATAAAGCTTGGTGCGATTCCGCTAGTGGTGCTAACACACTACTCGATTGAATAGATGCGCCCCACGAGGTCGGAATGCACGTTGGATGGGGTTTTGCTTTCGAAATTTATAAACCTAAACTAGCTACCTACGTCTACTAAAACAACTACACCCGCAAGCGCACAGGGTCGTGTCATAGTATAGGAAGGTGGCAAGTATAGGGTCGATCCACAGGGAAAAGAGGGGGTGCTAGAGCTAGGTTAGTTTGGCTAGGTTCCTACTGCGGAGACTAGGGTTAAGGGTTTGAAGGTTGATTTTGATTGTTAACTAAGGATAAACAAGCAATTTAAAGGCAAGAATGAAACCTATGTTAACCCTAGACTGAATTAAGACTAAGCAAGCAAGGAAAGACTAAGCTAGGAATGAAAAGGCAAGCTACACTAGGACAAGCAAGAAAGAAGCAAAAGATCAATTAAAGAACTAAACTAGCAGAAAAAAGGCAAGAGCAAGGCAAGAAGCTAACTAGGCAAGAAAAGAACTAACCAAGCTAAGCAAGAACAAAACTAGGGTTTTAAGCAGTAAAGAGATGTGTGGGCTGTTTAGGGGTATGGACTTATCACTTAAGTTGGGGGTGACATGTGAACATTATGATTCCATTTAGATTATCCAAACCAAACAACAAGTTAGAGTCTAATGAATTAACCTAAGCTACTAATTGGCCATGGATATGCTAGGTTGTGTATAGGGGAACTAGTCCCTAACACCCCCTACTACCCTTACGAGGCTCAATTGGGTTAGGGATTAGGTTCAATCCAATTAGATTCTAATCAAGTCTAGGTTTCTACATTAGACATTCCTAGGGCAATTAGGGGCCGAGGGTAGTAATGGGGAGGTGATATTAGGGTTTTGGACCCCAATTCCCCCACATTCTAGCCTTGAGAAGGCTCCATGCTAATTTCACTAGAATTATCCAATCTATCTACTTAGATCTCTCACTTAGGTTTAGGGAGATTGATTATGATGTAGGAAGATGGGAGGCAGCCTAGGGATCTAAGAATTGGTCCTAGGGGCAAATCCCAAAATTCACACATATAAGCAATTTGCCTAAATTCCTAGGTGATTTCACACACAAACCAACAAGCAATCCATGGAGAATGAGATATAAATAGAATATAATCATTAAAAATGAAATTACAAAGTTTACATGTCATTTCCCCCCAACATGGTATCAAAGTAACATATTTTCCCCCAAACAGCCCACCCAAGGGGCCTAGCTACTCATAACAAAGCAAAATACAAAAAGAAAGGAGAAAGAGGTAGAAGAAGCCATGGAACTCGGTGTAGATGAAGAAGTCCTCCTCTCCAGCAGCTGTAGGGACGTCCTCCTTCTTCTCCTTGGATGAAATGGTGTGGAATGATGGAAGGCTTAGATATGGGGGGTTATGTGGTGGAAATGGTGAAATGGAGTGGATTTGAGGTGGATATGGAGTTGAATGGAGTGGGTGGCAATTTGGGGAGCTAGGAAGGGGTAGAAGGTAGCCAGCCTTGTGCCCCAGCCACCACCTAGGTATATATAGGAGTCTAGGGGGTCTAGGGTTAAGTTAGGGGCAAAATGGGGAAAGAAGTGAAAACGTGGCTGGATTTTGTGAGTAGCACGGCCGTGGTGGGGTACCACGACCGTGGTGGGTAGGGTAGGCCATGGCCATGGTGGATGGGCACGGTCGTGGGAATAAAAATTGCAAAGTTACAGGGTTTTTGTCAAAACAGCCACGGTCGTGGTGTGTCACCACGGCCGTGGTGGAGGTGGTGTGCCACGGCTATGGTGTATGGCACGGCCGTGGTGGGCTTGGTGGAGGTGGTCGTGGTGCTGCTGCACGGCCATTTTGCTCTGCTGTGCCACGGCCGTTTTGTGGAGCACGACCGTGGTGTCTGCCCATTGCACGGCTGTGGTGCTCTACACAACCGTCGTGCTCTCTACTTCACTTGGATGTTGAGCCTGTTAAATTCTAAGTCATCTAGCATGGCCGTTCTTTGGTACCACGGCCGTGCTGGGTCTTGGATCAGGACTTTAACTTGGATCTTTGGCTTTTCTTGGACTTCTTTGCTTCAATTGATCTTTGTCCACTAGGGGTAGGTCGAGGGAGCATCAGACTTCACTTTGGGCCTCTCCAAGTGCAGAGGAACCCTAGGATCGCCCCTTCTCTCTCTCTTCCATCAAGCGTGGTCCAAAAGCTTGAAAAACATGCAAATAATGTCCATAAGTGCATTTTATACAAATAAGCATATTAGGGGGAATGACATGCAATCTAACAGGTATAGATGTGATTGAAGAGCAATATAACACAAGATGAAGCCCTAAAATAGGGCTGCATCACTTATACATGTGTGTGAATCACATATATATAATATTATCCATCAATCTTGTTAATTTTGTAGGTTTGTGGCTTGTTGTTGGCTGATATCAATGGATGATGTAAACCTGCAGTTCAGAACTGAACTGCAGGTTCTACATCCTACTGACTAGCAATACAACATGCCTACAAACTGATAAGAAAAAAAATCAAAACATAGGTGTCGGTTATTTGAATAAAACCGACAACAAAGACATATAACGTCGGTTGTTAGCCAAAACCGACGTCTTTATCCCTTCCTGGCGTCAGTTGTCAGAAGGAACTGACGCCTATTGTGGCCAGGTACCACGACTGTGCTGGGAAGAACGGCCATGCTGATAGGGATATAGGAATTGGTTTTGTTTAATAACCGACGTATGTAGTCATGCTATAGTGTCAGTTTTCATAAATAACCGACGCCTATAGTTCCATTGTTGGCGCGTTTTCGGTGGCAGGAAGCGTTTTGGTGTCAGTTGTGGAACTGACGCCGAATGGGTCGACCTTTAGCGGCGCCCACTTGGGTGTCGCTTGGAAACTGACACTAAAGGCCTTAATTAACCGATGCCAAAGGCCTGTTCTGTAGTAGTGTGTGTGTGTATATATGTGTGTGTGTGCAAGTATATGAATGTTATACATTGGCATGTCTTGGTCGCGACACCCCGTTATTTGTCTATTAGTGTTGCGACTGCAACACCATGCTTAGGTGGTGTCTCGGTCGCGACTATTATATAGTTTAGTTGTGACTCGTGAATATATGGTGGGTCAAGACACCTCGTTATATGTTGCCCTGTGTCACAGTCACAACACGACGTTGCAGGTGGTCGAGACACACCTTGTGGTGTCTCAGCCGCAACACCATGTTGCTAATCAAGGCTGTGACACCTGATGTATGAGGGGTCTAGACACTTATGTATAATGGTTGGTCACGACAATGTGAGAGTTTTTCAGTCATGACATATGTTACGAGAGGTCAACACCAAGTGTTGAAGGTGGTTGAGACCATGCATTGTGAAGTGGTCGACACACCTATACACATACATGCACATGATCAATACATAGTTCAATAGTTAAGGTGACATGATTAAAGATGGCTAATCATAAATGATACTGCTTAAACCTAGTACTCTCCAACAATATGGGAGGTGATGGAAGTAGGGTTTAGTGGTTGAGGGTTGTGATGAAACCCTAATCGGATATATATTGCCCCTAACCCTAATCTTGTGATAACATGATATATGTGATCATACTACTCAAAATATTTATTATGTGATTGTGTTTTCTCTCTCCTACTTGTGTAACACTAACTTGTAGGTGAGATAAATGTCATAGATATGAGTATGCTATAATGACCCCTATGTAATATAGGGTGGTGATTATGAGTAATGTTGAGGCATACTATGATATTGAAAGTGTAGGAGTTATATGAATTAGTCTAATGACTTAGAAAGTGCCACAAGCACAATTTGAGGTGAAATCCTCTTGATATGTGATTAAGGGATTGATGTCCCATAGTTATGTGATGATGAGATAAGTTCTCACCATGTACGTTTTATATCTTCTGGAGTTGTATCACATCCTTAATTGTATAGAATTTATTTAGGGTTATTACGTTGTAACTTGATTGATGCATTAAACGATACCCAATTGGAATGTCTAATCAAGTAAAACCCTAATCATGTAGTTGCCCCATACCATAGATCCATCTTCAATGTTAGTATATAGATGGATGGTGAAACGAGTAACTCCTATGGGAAAGTCTAGCGCATATTATTGAATATGCGGGGTATTAGTGGAGGTAACTCCATGTATCCTTAAATTGTTGATCTAGTGGTATAATGCTTTGTTATAGAACAACCATATGTGAGCCTATTCTCTAGTGTTGTGCCATGTACCAAGGCAAACTAAATGTTTTACAGGACCATAGCTTTGACTATGAGTGGATGTTTCCACATGACTATAGCTTGATTATAAGTTGTTGTTTAGCAGTTTGACTATTTTGTCACTACATTACAGACTCGAATTGACTGTGTAGTGCTGGTGATGATTATGGAGTTCATCTCTTCCATTGATCTTGTATGGTACTGATTTCGACTTAGCAGTGGTTGGTTGTATTTGAGTGGTATGCCTCAAATCCTCACGCATTATAATAAAATTTATAATACAGCCATCTAGTATTTTTTATTACAGTCAAATACAAATCACATTGGATGACCCCATGCCTTATTTATTATACTGTTTAGTTTATAATAGTTATACACATTCTTAATATTTCTTCTAAAAGCATAAGATCTTCTATTGCTTGGTTGCAAGTGCTTAAACTGCTTAACCAATATTTACTGCTTTACTTCACTGCTATATTATCTTACTATGCTTATAATAGATGTCAGCAAAGAGTTACATCTCTCGCTAGGATGTTTAGTCTCACCCTATAGGTTCCACAGTTTTTTTGGTGGTTGTGGATGAGGAGGACAAGATCGTGGTGCGTGTACGGAGCAATAGGGAGAGAAGTAACTTAGAAGTTGGATATGATGCCAAAGTTTTATAGTAGAGTCATGTATTGTCCATGTACTCTCAGATCTTTGGGAGATTTTGTTGTTTTATATATCGATACATATATTTTAGCTTTGTGCCATGAGTGTATAGAAATGGCATGTACATATAAATAGGTTGTAATATGTAATAGTTGTGGCTTGATAGCCTTTAAACATGATGTGTAACATCTTTTAGCATATATGGAATACAGATAGCCTGAGTTGAAGGCTTGTTCATAAAATACTTCTGCTTCAGATATTAAATTGCAAATGGATTTAATTTACCCTAATTTGTGGAAATTTTGTTAATAGTGATAATTATATGCTTTGTTTTGGGTAATCTCGCTTTGTGTGGCAAAGGGTGTCACATTTGGTGGTATCAGAGATGTAGGTTCACTGAGTCTAGAGGGACATAGGACTAGGGTTTGAGTCTATTCTAGTGTCCTCTAATATATCTTATGGTCACTTCTACTCTTGCAGAAGAAGAAGAAGAAGAAGAGAAGAAAAGATGTCTGGAGAACATGAAGAACATGTTGTTGAAAGCGGTGTTGATGCACCAAAAGGTGGTGCAAGTAGGCAAGGAAGGGTAAAAGTTGTGCCAGAAGTGCCTCGAGCTGACCCAACGAATGTAGCCAACCCAACATTTAGACTATGTTTGGAAAATTCATGGCTATAATGACACACATGGCAGATATGATGCATGCAACCCAACCTAGGGAAACTATCCCTGGTGCTGAAACGCATGGGTCTGGGAAGACTTTTGAAAGACTTTGAAGTGTAGGAGTATTGGAGTATGTGGGAACATCTGATCCAGCTCATGCAAATATGTGGCTGATTGAGCTGGAAAAGACCTTCAAAATCCTCAATTACCTGAAGAAGATAATGTTAAAATGTTTTATATCTGTTGAAGGGGAGTGTTGGCCATTGGTGGGCCATTGAGGAAGAGAAAAAGTCGGGTGTTGTGATGACTTGGGAGGAATTCCGATGGGAGTTCGTAAGTTGGTACTTTATGGAGACTTATTTGGATGAGAATACTGTATAGTTTGAGAATATATGACAAGGATATATGTCAATCTATGCTATGAAACTAAGTTTATGGAGCTTCTAAGGTTTTGTCCACATATGGGTGCAACAGACAAGGAGAGGATCAAACACTTTGAGAAGGGTCTGAGTTCTGAGCTGACAATTCTAGTGTCATCCTTAGAGAATAGAAGAGGTTTGCCACTTTGGTGTAATCAGTTAGGAGAGTGGAGAGGTTTGTGATAGACAAGTGTGAGATGAAGGCCAAGAAGAGGCATGCACAATACCAAGGACAATCTTATGGAGGCTTCAAGAAGCCAAGGTCCTCAACACCTCAGTCTCAACAAAGATCAGTGAATCAATCTCAGTGGACATAAAATAGAGGCAAAGGACATAGTTTTCCACCTAAGCTCATAGTGCAACATCAATGCCTATGATGGGGCCGTCTAGGCCTTGGTACGAGGTCAAGACCCATTTTAAATGTGGACAGGTGGGGCATAATAAGTGGTATTGCCCTGTGAAGGATGAAGAGGTAACTCAACAATCCATGTAGAGTCAGCAAGGGTCGTAGCAGTGACAACAATACAATGGCAGTGGTAGAGAACATGGATAGGCATCACAGGCTGGTTGTTCAGGAAATGCTAGTAGAGGAAGAAGGCTACAATAGAAGACGACTCAATTATATGCGATGAGTCAGTCCGAAGGAGTCGTTAAACCCCATGTTGTGACAGGTTAGATGGAATTTATTCTGATTTGTATTCTTCATGTTTTGTATCCGTTTTAGTTGATTCGGGTGCAACACATTCTTCAATCACTCAAGAAGTGATTGCTAGCTATTCCTTACCTGTTAATGGTAGACATGACAATCTTCATCTAGAAACTCCTTTATTTGGCTCTACAGAGCTGCAGGAAGTGTGTCCATCCTGCATCCTTTCTTTTTCAGGACATAGCATTCAAGTGGATCTCTTACCACTTGATATGCATGGATTTGATGTGATCCTTGGAATGAATACTTTGGAAAGTATCATGTAATCTTATACTGTAGTGCCAAGGTGGCAACATTTGTGGAGGGTGATGTTTTTTGGGTCTTCCAAGGTGATAGGAAGATTCTTCTGACATGTCTAGTTTCAGCTATAACAACAAAGAAGTGGATGAGACAAGGTTGTGATGCATTTTTAGCACATGCGGTAGATACGAAAAAGAGTCCTAGTATTCAAGAAGTGCCAGTTGTATAGGAGTATGAGGATGTGTTTCTTGATGAGTTTATAGGCTTACCTCCTTCCAGAGAGATTGATTTCAAGATCAATCTAGTTCTAGGTACCCAACCTATAGCACAAATGTCGTATAGGATGGCACCAGTTGAGATGCAAAAATTAAAGAAATAGTTGCAAGAATTGCTTGAGAAAGGTTTTATTAGGCCAAACACATCTCCTTGGGATGCTCCCGTTCTATTTGTAAAGAAGAAGGATGGATTGATGAGGTTGTGCATTGACTACCAACTGTTGAATAAGGTGACGATTAAGAACAAGTATCCGTTGCCACATATAGATGATTTGTTTTATCATATATGAGGTGCCACAGTCTTCTCTAACATAGATTTGAGATCGATTATCATACCTAAGTTAGCTTTTAGGACAAGGTATGGTCATTATGAGTTCGTGGTTATGTCATTTGGGCCAAATAATGAACCGGAAACATTTATGGACATGATGAACAAAGTGTTCATACCCTATCTAGAACAATTTGTGGTAGTGTTTATAGATGATATTTTGATCTACTCTAGAGATAGTCAACAACACGAGCAAAATTTACATCAGGCTTTGACTTTGTTGAGGCAACACCAGTTATATGCAAAGTTCAGTAAGTACAACTTTTGGTTAAAGGAAGTGTCTTTCCTAGTGCATATAATATCTGCCAAAGGAGTTTGTGTAGACCCAAAGAAAGTGGAGTCAATGCTAGAGTGGGATAAACTAAAGACACCTACGGAGGTTCACAACTTTCTAGGTTTGGCAGGATATTACATGAGGTTCATTAAGAACTTGGGTGCAGTGGCGTTACCCCTAACAAAGTTAACAAGGAAAGATGTGCCTTTTGTTTTGGATGATAGATATCAATGATCTTTTATGATCTTGAAGGAGAGGATGACCAGCACTAGTGTTATGCTACCAAAACAAGGAAAGGGTTATGTTGTTTCCAGTGATGCATCTAAAAATGGTACAGGTTGTGTTCTGATGTAGGATAAGAATGCAATTTCTTTTGCTTCATGACAGCTTAAGAAGCACGAGGAGAATTATTCAACACATGATTTAGAGTTGGAAGCCGTGGTCCAAGCCTTGAAGATATGGAGACACTACATGTATGGTGAGAAGTGCATATCTTCACCTACCACAAGAACCTACACTACATCTTTTCGAACCAGGAGTTGAACATGCAACAATGACACTGGATGGAGTTGATAAAGTACTATGATTGTACCATATATTACCATCTAGGGAAAGCAAATATGGTGGTAGATGCCTTGAGTAGGAAGTATTCTTCAACATTATCTGCTGAGAAGGCACAATTGAGTGCTTTGGCGTGTCATTAGAGAGACATGTTGGTCTCCTTGTGACAAATGAATGTTTAGTTAGAAGTGTCCATGTTAACGGGTCTGTTGGCACAATTATAAGTAAAGCTGATGTTGAATCAGTAGATTAGAGATGCACAACAAAATGATATTGTAGTACAACAGATTCAGGCAGAGTTGGGCATTGAGAAGTGTGATGGCTCCCATGACTCTGATGATGGGATACTGTGTTATCATAGTAGGACAGTTGTGCTAGAGGTAGATAATTTGAGGATGTTAGTTCTTGAAGAGTCTCACTCTTCTATGTGCGCTATGCATCTAGGTAGCACCAAGATGTATTAGAATCTGAAATATCTATATTGGTGGCCAGGATTAAAGCGTGATGTAGTCGAGTTTGTGGCTAAGTGTACACTATGTCGGTAGGTTAAATCCGAGCATCAGAAGCCTGCAGGGACTTTGCAACCAATGCCTATACCTCAGTGGAAGTGGGATCATATCACAATGGACTTTGTGGTTGGACTTCCAAGGACAGCCAAAGGTCATGATTCCATATGGGTAATAGTGGACATGTTGACTAAGTCAGCACACTTTTTACCAGTAAAGATGGCATATACAGATAAAAATCTTGCACAGATGTATGTGGATGAGAAAGTACATCTACATGGTATCCCAACTACTATAGTGTCAAACAGAGGTACATAGTTCACTAGTCACTTTTGGGAACTTTTGCATACATCAATGGGTATGCAGTTGAAGTTTAGTACTACATTCCATCCACAAATAGATGGACAGTATGAGAGGACAATATAGACCTTGGAGGATCTATTGAGATCATAGTACATATACATGGTATCCCAAATGCTATAGTGTCAGACAGAGGTTCGCGGTTCACTATTTGCTTTTGACAACTTTTGCATACATCGATGGGTTCACAGTTGAAGTTCAGTACTACATTCCATCCACAGATAGATGGACAGTCTGAGAGAATATTACAAACCTTGGAGTATCTATTGAGAGTGTGTGTGTTGCCGTTTATGGACAGATGGGATATACACCTTAGCCTGATAGAGTTTACCTACGACAATAGGTATAATAGGAGCATTGATATGGCACCGTATGAGGCATTTTATGGGAGATGTTGTAGATATCCTTTGTGTTGGTACGATATGGGAGAATATCAGCTTCTAGGTCCTAAGATAGTGAAGTAAATGATAGAAAAGATCAAAGTCATTCACCAACAACCTGAAAGCAACACAAGATAGGAAAAAGTCTTATGTTGATAACTGTCATAGACCTTTAGAGTTCCAAGTGGGGGACATGGTGTACCTCAAAGTCTCTCATCGGAAAGGTGTACTAAGGTTTTGTAAAAAGGGTAAGCTAGCTCCCAGATATATGGGACCTTATCATGTGGTTGCACGTGTTGGGAAGGTGGCATATAAGCTAGAGTTGCCACATGAGTTGTACAAGTTACATCTTGTGTTTCATATCTCTATGTTGAGGAAGTGTCACCCTGATATATATTTGAGTCTTCAACCTATTGAGGTGGAGCTGGATAATGATATATGTTATGTGGAAGGTCATGTTCTGATCTTGGATAGAAGGATCAAGAAGTTGAAGAAAAAGGACATCGTATTAGTCAAGGTTTTGTGTCATCATGGTGGCGTAGAGGAAGCTACGTGGGAACTTGATGACAAGATGCAAAAAAATAATCTGTCTCTTTTTGCATAGGATTTTGGGGGCAAAATCCCTATTAGGGGTTTATGGTTGTAAGACCCCTGAACTAGATTTATGCTTAATTGTAATTATTGTGTATAATAGATGCTTAAACATTAGTTTTGATCGAGATGTTTCAATATCATGTGACAAACTTATATTTTCATTTTGGTCTAATTTGATTGATGTTTGAGCTATCTTTGCTATATATGTTCTTGTTTTGGACTAAATTGCAATTTAACCATAAGTGAGGGTTATCTTGCAAATTTTCACATGTTGATAATTTTTTTTGTTCTTTAGAATCATGAGAGAGAAGACGATGCAATTAGACACCTTTCTTGAATCATGGATGGTGATGTGACATCTCATGGTAATTCTAGGGTTTGCATAGTTGATATAGTAATTATGCTAGGGTTTGAGTGTTGTGACCACTACCTCACACTTGAGTGAATGTAATGACTACAACACATGCATTGGGTAGTGTTATCTTGACCAATATGACCTCAAGGTGAGGATGGCTGAGACAGTCCATCCTTAAGTGTCTCGACCATGTGCATATGGTGACTTAAGATTTCGACCGAGACAAGTTGATGGAAGTGTCTCGACCGAGACAAGGGGGTAGTCGGCCTAGTTGGTCGCTACACTTTTGTTGGATAAACATTAACCTTTTAAAATATGCATGTAAGTGGAAATAAGGTTATTTCTTGGGAGGACATGTGTCCCTTGCTATTCTCATATGTTGACACCTCAATAACTCCTATTTCCCTCCTCCTTTGGGTATATAACCCCCTCTTCACAAGAGAACAACCTTTTTGGACCCAAATCTCTTTCTTCTTCCTTTAGATCGTCCTTGGAGCTTCAAGAGCAAGACATGTCAGATCTTGAAGCCTTGGTGGCCAATCTACCTTCCTTGGGGAAGATCTTATACTAGATCAACATCTTGGTGGAGATTTTTGGTGATTCCTTTTTTGGTAAGTGATCTTTTACTCTTGATCACGTTTTCTCCTCTTCTAAAATCCTCATCATCTTCTTTTCCTCCTTGTCTATATACTATGGACTATCCATGGTGGCCTTCTTGAGAGAAACTCCTTATTACTAAGGCCTTAGACTGTGTTTTGACATGGTGGTAACTAGTGAGAGGATGATTTCATCTCTTTCCCCATTCTTTCCTTGGTTCAGCCTAGGACGGTTTTCTCTCTTTCTTAAAATCCTTCATGACCATTGTTTTCTTCTCTTTTGAGGTGATCCCTTGGTTGAAGTTTTAAGCTTAGTTGGAGTTATTGGAGCTTGAGATCTTAGAAGTTCGATT
Organism: Alisma plantago-aquatica; assembly: GCA_963693085.1. NCBI lineage: Eukaryota > Viridiplantae > Streptophyta > Magnoliopsida > Alismatales > Alismataceae > Alisma > Alisma plantago-aquatica. Next base: position 409,649,217 of record OY856413.1, read on the forward strand.
CTCTCCAAAATAGGTGGGTTATATAACCTTTCCCGTATCTATTATGTGCATCTTAAACCTGGTCATACTATTATTGTTCCAGATCTTAAAAGCATGTTCTTTATGATAGGAGAATGATGAAGTTTAGGGTCCATCTTGTAGTATTCTTGAATAGCTTATTCTTCTTATAAAACCTATATCCATAGTACCTAATTTTGTTAATAAATGAAAGATTGATGTGTTACTTTGGATCATCATATATTGAACAATAATATTTGATATATGATTCATTTGCTATATATAATAGTAAGTTTTGAAGACTATAACATACATACAAATCTTCATTTTTTCTCTATAAACATAGTCCTTTTTATGATCTTCCTTAACCAATAACTTGGGGTTGATGAACAACTTTGTATGGATCTGTGTTGACTTATGTGATGTTTAATATTCTCTCTTGTTAACCATCTGTTTTGACCTTGTTAGATATGTTTTGGTGTGGAGTATATAACTAACCTATGGTCGAGATGACCTTTGATCTTCCTTCACGATCGACACCTTTGGAGTAGTGGTTTCAACCGTGAAAACCTCCTAACCCTAAAGATGGTCGTTACTCTAGTGGCTGTGATGTAGCATTGTTTCATGGTCACATAACATGTTGGTTGGCTAAGTATGAGAGTTGAGGTACATGTTCCCATTGCATTATGATTGTAACTAGTTAAGGAGGAGTGGATTTTGGTCAAAACAACTATGGTTGGTGCTGAGGTCGATATACATACATACATACATACACACACATACATACATACATATATATATATATATATATGGGGTGTGTGTATATATATATATATATATATATATATATATATATATATATATATGCAAGGATATGAACATTATACCTTGGCATGTCTCGGTCACGACACTCCTTGGTGGAGTCATGGTCGCGACGCCCCGTTAGATGTGTATTAGTGTCACAGTCGCGACACCATGCTTAGGCGGTGTCTTGATCGTGACTATGATATAGTTTCAGTCATGACTCGTGAATAGGTGGTGGGTCGAGACACCTTGTTATATTCTACCCTGTGTCATGGTCACAACACGACATTGCAGGTGGTCGAGACACACCCTGTGGTATCTCGGTCGTGACACCCTATTACTGATCAAGGTTGTGACACCCGATGTATAAGGGGTCTAGACACTTATGTATAACAATTGGTCGCGACAATGTGGGAGTGTTTCGGTCGTGATATATGTTATGAGAGGTCGAAGCCAAGTGTTGAAGGTGGTCAAGACCATGTGTAGTGAAGTGGTCGAGACACCTATACACATATATGCACATGATCAATACATAGTACAATAGTTACATAAGGTGATGTGATTAAGGATGGCTAATCATACATGATAGTGCTTAAACCTGGTACTCCCCAACAACGTGGGAGGCGATGGAATTAGGGTTTTAGTTGAGGGATGTGATGAAACCCTAATCTTGTGACAACATGATGTATGCGCTCATACTACTCAAAGTATTTATTATGTGATTGCGTTTTCTCTCTCCTACTTGTGTAACACTAACTTGTAGGTGAGATAAATGTCATAGATATGAGTATGCTATGATGATCCCTATGTAATACATGGTGATGATTATGAGTAATGTTGAGGCATACAGTGATATTGAAAGTGCAAGAATTATATGAATTAGTCTAATGACTTAGCAAGTGCCTTAAGCAGAGTTTGTGGTGAAATCCTCTCGATATTTGATTAAGGGATTGATATCCCATAGTGATGTGATGATGAAATAAGTACATTTTATATCTTTTGGAGTTATATCATATCCTTAATTGTATAGAATTTGTTTAGGGTTATTATAGTGTAACTTGGTCGATTCATTAAAAGATACCCAAATGGAATGTGTAATCAAGTCAAACCCTAATCATGTAGTTGCCCTATACCATAGATCCATCTTCAGTGTCAGTATATAGCTGGATGGTGAAACGAGTAACTCCTACAGGAAAATTGGAGTGCATATTATTGAATATGGGGGATATCAACGACGGTATCTCCTTGTATCCTTAAATTGTTTATCTAGTGGTATAATACTTGGTTATAGAATGACCATGCATGAGACTATTGTATAGTGTTGTGCCATGTGACAAGGCATACTAGTTGTTTTACAAGACCATAGCTTTGACTATGAGTTGTTGTTTCTACATGACTATATCTTGACTATAAGTTGTTGTTTAATAGTTTGACTATTTTGTCACTGCATTGCAGACTCGAACTAACTGAATAGTGTTGCTGATGATCATGGAGTCTGTCTATTCCATTGATCTTGTATGGTACTAATTTTGACTTAGCATTGGTCGGTTGGATTTGAGTGGTACACCTCAAATCCTCAGGGCATAATAATGAAAGTTATAATACAGCTGTGTAGTATTTTTGATTAGGTTCAAATAAAAATCACATTGGATGACCCCATGCCTTATTTCTTGTACTGTTTAGTTTATAATAGTTATACACATTCTTCATATTTCTTCTGAAATCATAATATTTTCTACTGCTCGGTTGCAAATGCTTAAACTGCTTAACCCATATTTACTACTTTACTTAACTGCTTTATTATTTTACTATGCTTATAATAGATGTCAGTGAAGAGTTATATATCTCACTGGGGCATTTGGTCTCACCCCTTGGGTTCCGCAACTTTTTAGGTGGTCATGGATGAGGAGGTCGAGGTCATGGTGTAGGTGCTGAGCAGCAAGAAGAGCAGTATTTGTTAGAGGTTGGATATGCTGCCAAAGTTTTGTAGTAGAGTCCTGTTTGTCATCCATGTACTCTCAGGTCTTTGGGAGATTTTGTTGTTTTATATATCGACACATAGATTTTGGCTTTGTGCCATGAGTATATAGGAATGGCATGTACATATAAACTTATTGTAATACTTAACAGTTGTGGCTTGATAGCCTTTGAACATTATATGTAACATCTTTTGTCATATATGGAATACATATAGCTTGAGTTAAAGGCTTGTTTATAAAATACTTCCCCTTGAGATATTTAATTGCAAATGGTTTTAATTTACCCTAGTTTGTGGTAATATTGATAATAGTGTTAACTCCACACTTTGTTTTGAGTAATCTCGCTTTGTGTGGCAAAGGGTGTCACAATCGCCATGAAATTACAAGTCCTTGACGACTCATACAAGGGACTTGAATAGGAGGATAAGAGAGAAGTTTAGGAGTCATGTCCTATTGTTCAAGTGATTTCTATATGTGTGAAGTCCATGGGGGAGGGGTCTATATATAGGACTATTTGGCTTGGGTGCCAAGAAACTTATCTATTTTTATTTACTATGAAAATATATAATGTATATTATAAAAGGAGAAAAGTTAAGCATTCTTTAACCAATGATAGGAAAGAATAAGATAACAAAGTCATTCACGTTTCATTTATTTATGGCTATGTTTTATCATGCATTTCCCCCTTTTTTGCAACTTTGCCAAACAAAAATTGACTACTATATTTACAATAAAGAGACTTCTAAATATCTTGTTGTGTAATTATTTACACAATGTAAATGTGCATAATAAGTTAATGTACAATTGTGTAGGATATACTTGTTGAATTCCTTTTCTATTATTTCATTTATCAACCTATCATATATACTTATTTGTTCCATTACTAAATAACTTTCTCATAATGTTTCTCTTATCATTTTAGAGTCATTTAAAACATATATAATAACTTTATTTTGATAAAAGAAATCTATTTTATTAATATTAAGTTAAATCCAAAATTTCAAATTTGAGGTAACCATATATATTGCTAATATATTCTATAGTAATTATTTTTATATGAATAGGTGCTCATAAATTTTTATATCCCAACTAATTATTATAGACACATGGATTTCATATCAAAAGGGTGAAAACATTATCTATCGAACCATTTCCTTTTTTCATTGTTAACAATTTCGGGAGGTAATAGGGAGGTTTACTAAGGAAATCATTTTATCAAGATTTTTTAAATTTGAGTTAACTAATTTATTATATAAATTTAATAATGTTTATTTGTTTCCAAACATATATATAATTGAGTTAAATATTTGTTTTCTTTATGATATGTTAAGGTTACTATTTTCATTTTTTTACTGCTTTGAAATATTAAGTAGAGAGTATTAGTTTTTAAAATTTTGGTATAATTTAGTAAAATATCTCACATATTCCATATTGTTGCAATTACCTCGATCACATTGTATTTTGGAAAGTTGATACATTTTTAGATTTTCCAGCATGATAAATTTTCTATAGATTGAACATGCATGTACAACATTATTTCCCATTATGTAACACCATAATTTTATTTATTATAACTTTACATAAATTATAGATGTATAATCCATAGAAGTTGGTTACATTATTAATTTAATATAGTAGATGTTTTCTTTTTAACAATAAAATTGATATTTTTGGCCTTATCTTTTATTTTCTTTTCTTAATGAATTTGAGGCATTTAGGAAAACTCAAGAGATGTGAAACTTGGTCTACATGCAAATTAAAACGTGAGAAGTCTGAGTTTGTCATTAATTTTCCAATTTGTAAATGGTTAATATTTTATTTAATATTTTGAACATTAAGTTATATTCTCTCTCCTAAATAAAATTTGGATAAATGAGATTGTCTAATTAATATTTAAATTCACACATAGACTAAATTTGATATGTGGAATTTGAATTTGATATTTATTTCTACTTTTGAAGTCATTAAACAAATTATTTAATATTTTGGAATAAAACTCATTTTATTTTCTAAATGAAATTAAAATAGTTATTGTCATTCAAACAATGTGAAAGTTGACAACCAAGCTAATAGGGATCCAAGAAACACGTTTTACCATTATATATGAGTTTTGGAATTTCCTTTTGTAAGTTATGATACCATTATGATTTAAACAAATTATATGCATATATATTTATAATCTTCAATTAGAGTCTCATTAATTTCACATTATTACAGAAACAATTATATATTATTATTATGCATGAAATTATACATCTTACTTATTTTACATATTTTTTTGTAGAATGTCAACACGGATGACTACAGATTGGGAACAGAAATAACATTTGACAAAAAAGTACCAATTGTTCTAAATACTTAGAGACCATAAAGCTAGGACAAAGGTCCCATGCCAGATTATAGTCCATTAATTCCATGTCTATTCAAATTATAGGACATTATGTTATTATTTATGGACATGGAATGCCAATTGTTACTTCAAAGCATATTATTCATTTTTATTTAGTCATTACGTTAGTTAAAGAAAATATATGTAACATATTTTGTGATTTTATTTACATGTTCGCACATAATTAAGTCATTATGTAAATATGTTTGAATTTATATCCTTGTTTGATCAAATGTAAGAAACCAATCTTACTAGATTTCTAATCATGGAACATGTTAAAATTCTAAGTTTTGGTTCATTACAACACTCCACCCCTTAAAAGATTTCATCCTCAAAATCTAAACATCGATATATTATCATCCAATTACTACTCCACCCCTTAAAAGTTTTAACCTAATAAGACAACTATTATAGATATTATGGTTACTTATACATCTTTTAACTATAAACATTTTTGTGTTGTTGTTGTTAATGCATCCAACTAACATGTCATATACACCTAGGGTTAATTTTAAGTCCTTGTGATTCTAACCTAGCAACCCTAAGGTTCACATCTCAAAATTAAAGATTCACCTAATACAACTTTCCACATATTAGAGGGTTAAGGAGGGTTGGTCCATTAAACTCTTTTTTTACAGGCCATATCTTCCTAGGGTAAATTCAGGACTTGACTCCTTGCTCAGATCTTGTCCCACCATCATCCTTTTGTGCGTGTACAATCTGTTGAAGCAAAGTTTCCCGTGTCAAGACAAAGATCAAAGATGGACAATTTTCGATTACCATCTGAGTTCTTTCCTCTAGTGGCATTGCCCCCTCTAACGTTGCTACTCATTTGGATCTTGAAGCAAAATAGCCCCAAAGCCCCCCTCTTATGGTGAAGCATGTGTCAGATATTTCTTGCTGTCCATTTGTTGCTTCTCGTGATATGGTTGAAGAGCAATCTTATCCTTCCAAAAAGGGACAACTTGTGCATGTCACGATATCCATGCACGACACCTTCTCGACGCTATGCATGGTGCAGTAGCAGTCGTTAAAGATGACTTTTTGAATGCAGTGTCAACTATGGTCAACCTTTGGCTCATAGGTTGTTGTCCTGCCTCTCTAGATCCCTATGTTGTCATTTCTCCTTTCCCCTCTTCTCAATCCAGACAATGGCATTGACCAATTGCGGTTGGGATGATTTGGTATCACCTTGTTTCCAAGATTGCAATGAAGGGTGTCTTGCCTGACGCTGTCAATAATCTTAAGGATTGTCAATTTGGTGTTGGCATTCCTTGGGGTGTTGAGGATTTTCCACACACTGTCACTCATCTTGTCCATGGACAACATAATCTTACCACTCTTATGATGGCCCTTGTTGACTTTAATAATGCTTTTAATATAGTTGATACATCCATCATATTTAAGGAGGTCCATCTTCATTTCCCAATTGTTGCATGTTGGGTTGAATTTTGTTATAGCTCCCCAACTCCTCTCTACTTAGATTAGAGTGAGCCTCTTCTCTCCACTACTGGGGTCCCACAAGGTGATCCATTGGGGCCACTTCTTTTTTGTTGGCTCTCCATCCTTTTATTTTGCAACTGAAGTATGAATGTCATATAGATCTTGTTTCTTTCTATCTTAATGATGGATCCCTCATTGCTAACACTGTTGAAGTCTCCAAGATGATGATTATTATCCAAGAACGAGGTTGAAACTTTGATATTCATATTAACATTAAGAATATGGATATATTTTTGGCATTCACATGATCCAAGACAATCCCCAGAGTTTGGTATGTTCCCTACTAACATATCTTATCCTACACAGAGAGTGAAGATTTTAGTAGGCCCTCTTTCCACAGATCTAGGTTTTTCCTAGGAGCTTCTCAAGGAACGCGTGGCTAAAACTCTTGCCATGATGGATCAGTTGGATTTTTTTAAAGATCCACAATGTAAGATTCTTCTATGATTATGTGTTGGGATGCCCAAGCTATTGTTTTCTCTTCAAATGACACCCCCAACATATATGGATTCTACACTGGATGATTTTGATCATCGGCTTCACCAATGTCTTACATGTATTGTTGTTGGCGATGTCTCAGGCTTCGGTGATCTATAGTGGCTCTTATCCACACTTCCTATGCACCTAGGAGGGTTGGGTATCAAATCTTCTGATGATGTCAACAAGTTTGCTTATATTTCCTCTCAGATCCACACCCAAGAACTCCAACACCACATCCTGTGAGAGGCAGGATCTGTGCCTACATATTCATCTTTTCTTACCGCACATGATGACATCTGTAAGATCTTGTCATCCTTTTTCTGGTCCCAGATATCACACATGCCTTCTTCCACTCCAAAGACACAGTTTATGTTTGGCAGTTTCTTACTAGAAAACTATTGTCCAACAATTCACTACAAGTGGGATCTCTCAATGACAATTAGCTATCCTTGCTTCTCTCCAAGCCGGTCATGCACAAGACTTCATACTTGTTATTCCCATTGATGGGCTTGGTTTATCCAAGTCACCTATTGAGTATGGATCTATCCTTCATTATATACATATGATTCATGAGGCATACTGGTCACACAAAAGTGAGATTGCCCAAAACAAAGCACAGAATTATCAACCAACAACCACATTACCACATAATAGGGTAAATTAAAACCAATTGCAACTCATCATCTCAAGAAAAAACATATCACATCTGAAGCCATAACCTTGTGCCACCTGTATCATATATCATGTCCAAGGATATTACATTTCACTATTCACTTACACAAGCCATATATTTTACAACCATGGCATATGGCCAAAAACTTGTATCAATGTACAACATCTACAAAACACCCTTGAGGACTTGAGAGTATAGGGATGACACATAAGACTCTACTACAAAACACTAGCAACATATCCAACCTTCAATCAGATACTGCTCTTCTTGCTGCTCAGCCTAAACCACATGATCTCTACCACGACATGCATGATCACCTAAAAGATGTTAAAATCCACAAGATGAGACAAGATCCCAACAAGAGATATAACTCTCAACCCACAACTACTATTAGCAGAACAACGATACATAGAGCGGATAATAATTATGAACAAATCCATATAAATGATATGAGCAAAATTATTAAGGCATATTAAGCAGTTTAAGCAACTGCAAACTGAGCAGAAGATCATCGTATACTTTTAGAATGACTATGAATAACATGTATATCCGTTATCAACTAAATAGTAAAAGAGACACGGAAAAGGGTCATCTAATGTGAATCATATTTAACCATAAGAAAATATACTACACAGTTGTATTACGTCTTTTATTATCAATGAGGATTTGAGTCGTACCACCTAAATCCAACCACCCACTACAAAGTCAAAATCAGTGTCATACAAGATCTATGGAAGAGCCGGACTCCATAATCTTGCCAACAACTCCCAGTCAATACGAGAAACAACACAAAGACATAAAAGTCAACTATCTACAATGACATATAGTCAAGCTGATAACACCTATCCAGTCTTGGTACATGGCACAATGCTAGAGAATAGGTCATGCATGCCAATTCAAAAAGAGGCAATCTTGCAGTTATACTACTTCCTTTCACAAATTACAACTCTGAGGCATGACTGCAGTAATCCTCTATAAAAAATGTGGATGCAAGGAGATACCTCGACCTATGCCCCCACATATTCAACAGTATGCACTCTGAGTTTCCCGTAGGAAATACTCATTTCACCATCCAACAAAAATACTAACGCTAAAGATGGATCTATGGCACATGGAAACTACATGATTAGGGTTTCACTTGATTAGTTATGCCAATTGGGTGAATTAGAACTGCATCATTCAAGTGGACATACAAACCCTAATTCCTTATAACAAGTATAATTATAAAACAACTTCAGACGATATAAAACATATGAGGTATAAACTTGTCACAACACCACATGATATCACTGCCATACAAGGCCATCAACATAATCACACCACTAAGGGGATAACAATTCCTCATCACACTCACTGAAGGGTATCACCTCACATCTAGTCACAAAGCCTCTGCCAAGGTCAGAAGGCCTAATCACATTATCATTATCCCATCATGCCTCATCAAGGCTCATCATTATTAACCCTATGCAACATAAAGATATCACATCATTCACAAGCTATGAAGTGCATTCAACCTACAACATTAGGATTACACAAGTAGGAGAGATAAAACATAATCTCATGCTAATCACTTCAAACAAGATAGTCTTTACATCATGTACACCTAACTAGGATTAGGGTTTCACATGTAGCATATAGCATTATACACTATGGAACCTCATTCCCACATTCTTGGAACACCTTAGGGTTAATCATATTTATGTATATGACGACCAAACTAGGCATATCATCATTAGCGATCGTGACATCCATCATGGATAGTGACCAATCCACATGTCTACCACATGACCCATAAAAGGATAGCAACCACATGGCTCACAATAGTGCCGACCATGTGTCCCATCAAGAAATATTAACTTCTAAAGATCCACCAAGAATAGCGACCATTAGGGTAACATCTAGGATAACAACCATCAACATCACATCTCCATAACAACCGTCAAACCATGGAACATAGCGACCAACCAGCCAAATCCATCTCCAACATAATGACTAAAACAAGAATCATGAGTCATGACCATCTCAAGAGCACAAAAGATAGTGACTGCAAACAAGATCAAAAGATAACGACCACAACCAAATTTCAAGGATAACGAATGTCACCAAAAACCATGACAACAATCGTCACAACTATCATGATAACGACCGTCACCAAATGCATCATAGATAACGACCAAGATATCTAGGGTTAGGATTATAGAGACCAAACCAAAACCCTAGTTCTCCATCAACATGAGCATAACGACCGCAAAGGAACCAAGAGCATGTCAACCGAAAAAAAGCTCGACATTAGGGAACTCAAGTGTCTCCAAGGTGATAACACCATGGGAGAATAAGCATAAAAATTGTAGAAACAATCATAATCAAAATCAACAAGGAACCATGCTAAGAGAGATGAAATCAACATCCAAAACCTCCATCAAGCACATGATAGTCGAACCATCAACATGGTGATCAAAACAATAAACAAGATGAATGTAAGAACCAACAACTCCACCTTCACTAGGATTTTGGGTGCAAGAAATAGGGTTTAGGAGAAAGAGCAATATATACAAGAATACTTCATAATATTAAATCCTAAATCATGATATAATCAACTAGAAAGATATGATCACATTTTAGAGATTAAAATAGTAACATGCAAGTAAGATATAGGTGCAACAATAATAGAGGAGAAAGTTATATAACCTACCTTGAAGAAGACCAGCTCCAAGAGAAAAAAGGAAGAAACCAAGCTTGGATCCACCTACATGGCCAGACAAGGTCACCTCAAGAGAAGAAGAACACACAAAGGTCAATGGAAACTCAAAAGAGAAAGGGTAGAAACCCTAGGCCAAAAAGAAAGAAGAAAGAGGGAAAGCTTCATCTCACTCAAGTACTACCATGGATAAACCATAGTATCAACATCTATGGAGAGAAGTTCCTCAAGATAGACACCATGGAAGAACCATAGTCTATGGCCAATAAAGAAGAAAGGGGTAGGGTTTCAAGGAAAATGAGATCAAGGGTATGAAACCACTTACCAAGAAGGAAGATCACCAAGAACCACCACAAAGGAGATGATCAAGCTCTAGATCACCACATGCAAGAGGAGGATGTCCACCTTCTCCAAGATTAAAACCTCCTCAAGCACCACCAAGCTCAAGGCCAAACACAAGTAAGGAGAGAGAAACAAGAGAGCTAAAGGGAATACTTGCATGTGAAAGATAGGGTTTATATACTCATGGGTAGGAGGGACATAAAGATCATGAGGTGTCAAGATATAAGAGAACCAAAAGGACACATGTACAACAAAGCAATGTCCATGCATGCACTAATGCATGAAGGATTGTTAAAACCTATGTGGTATAGAGATCACTAACGTCCTTACCACATTTCGATTGAAACAACATCCAAATCACAACACAATAGCGACCGCTATTATGATTCCAAAGGATAAGGCTCATCATGAGGTACACAGACACGATATCATGGTCACTAAAACACCCAAAACATAACATGCACTAACACAAAGACCAACAACACGGTCACTATCATCAACCAACTCAAGCATCCATGCAAAGCTAGCAAACCCTAAAACCACACGTGATGACATCTCTTCAACTAAAACTCGAAAAGGTTCCCCTATGCATCATACTCTCTCTCATGAAGCCAAAGATCAAGAGGAACAAACAAAATGTGACAAATTGTAAGATAAACCCTCAACATTGTTAAATTACAACTTGGTCCAAAACAAGCATACTTATAGTATACTAGCTCAAACACTATCCAATCTTGACCAAACTGAAAACATAAACATGTCACATGTTATTAAGGTGCATCCCAAGATTAGATTAAGGTTTAAGCATATTATTAATAGAAACAAGTAAGATCAAGCACTAAGCTAGGTCGGGGGTCTTACAACCATGAACCCCTAACAAGGATTTCACCCTCGAAATCCTACGTGAAAAGAGGCAGAGACTTCTTATGTATCTCATCCTCAAGATCCCACATGGCTTCCTCTACACCACAATGGTGTCACAAAACTTTAACCAAAATGATGTCCTTCTTCCTCAGCTTCTTCACCCTTATATTAAGGATCAACACTGGACCTTCAACATACAACATGTCTTCATCTAACTCAACCTCTACATGCTAAATCACTTGATCTATGTCAGGATGACACTTCCTCATCATAGAAACCTAGAAAACTAGATGCAACATGTGCAACTCAGGTGGCATATTCAACTTGTAGGCCACCTTCCCAACACACGCCACCATAGGGTATGGTCCCATAAACTTGGAAGCCACCTTAATATTCTTCCCAAACCTCAAAACACCTTTCTAAGGAGAGACCTTGAGAGAAACCCTATCTCTTACTTGGAACTCTAAATACCTTTGATGATTATCGGCGTAAGACTTCTACCTATCATGTGCTGCCTTCAGCTATTGTAGAATCACTTTGATCTTTTCTGTTGTCTGCCGCACAAGATCAAGACCCAAAAACTGATACTTGCCCATCTCATACCAACACAATTGAGATCTACAATGTCTCCCATACAAAGCCTCATAAGGTGACATATCAATGCTCCTCTGATACTTGTTGTTGTAGGCAAACTCTATCAAACTGAGGTGTACATCCCAGCTACCCAAAAACTACAAAACACATGCTTTCAATAGATCCTCCAATGTTTGTATCATTCTCTCAGACTGTCCATCTGTTTGTAGGTGGAACGTTGTGCTAAACCTCAATTGCATATCCATTTTTGTATGCAAATGTTCCCAAAGACAACTGGTGAATTGAGACCTCTATCTGACACTATCATCATCGGGATACCATGCAAACAAACTATCTCATCAACATACACCTGTGCAAGATTCTCTATCGTATATGTCATCTTTATAGGATGAAAGTGCACTAACTTGGTCAACCTATACACTATCTCCCAGATGGAATCATGACCTTTGTCTGTCCAAGGAAGTCCAACCACAAAGTCCATCATGATATGATCCCATGTCCACTTCGGTATAGGTAACAATTGCAAAGTCCCTATAGGTTTTTGATGCTTTTCCTTAACCTAATGACACATTGCACTTTTATCCATGAACTCAACCATGTCATGCTTCAAGCCAGGCAGCCAATACAAATCTTTTAGATTGTGGTACATTTTGGTACTACCTGGATGCATGACATACATCAAAGATTGAGCCTCTTCTAGAACCAACTCCCTTAGATTATCAACATCAGGAACCACTACTCTATTATGGTAACACACTGTCCCATCCTTTGCCTCATTAAAGTCGTCATGCTTCTCACTGCCAAACTCTGCTCGGATCTACTAAATCATAGTATCACCACATTGTGCTTCTATGATCTGTTGCCTAAACATAGGATTCACCTGTAACTGAGCCAACAAGCCTACCAACAAGGAGACTTATAACTTCACATTCATTTGGAGAAGGGACACTAACATGTCTCGCTTATGGCACACCAAAGAACAAAACTGCACCTTCTCTGCAAATTATGATAAAGAAGACTTCCTACTCAAAGAATTTTCCACCACATTTGCTTTCCCTGGATGGTAATCTATGGTGATTCATAGTCTTTGATCAACTCCATCTAGCATCTCTATCGCATGTTCAATTCTTTCTTTGAGAAGATGTACTGTAGGTTCTTACGGTCGGTGAAGGTCTGACACTTCTCACGATAAAGGTAGTGTTTACATATCTTCAAGGCATGAACCACATCAGCAAGCTCTAAATCATGTATCAGGTAGCCCTCCTCATGTTTTTTGAGTTGTCATGAAGTAAAAGAAATCACGTTCTTATCTTGCATCAACACGCAACCCAAACCATTCTTTGATACATCATAGAAGACAATTATCTTTTCTGTTGCTCAGGAAACACTAGCATTGGTGCACTGGTCAAATTTTCCTTCAAAAGCTAGAAAGAACGCTGACACTTGTCATCCTAGACAAGTGGTACACCTTTCCTTGTCAACTTCATTAGGGGTAACACCATTACATTGAAGTTCTTGATGAACCTTTTATAGTAGCCAGCCAAGCCAAGGAAACTGCAAACCTCTATCAGTGTCTTTGGCTGCTCCCATTCTAAAACAAACTGAACCTTCTTTGAGTCCACACGAACACCCTTAGTAGATATCACATGCCCAAGAAAACACACCTCCATCAGCCAAAACTCACACTTGCTGAACTTAACGTATAGCTTGTGTTATCTCAACAAGGTCAAAGCCTATCGTAGGTGAAGTTCATGTTGTTGGCTATCTCTGGAGTAGATCAGGATGTCGTCGATGAACACTACCATGAACTAGTCAAGATAAGGTTGGAACACCCTTTTCATCAAGTCCATGAATGTTGTTGGTGCATTAGTTACCCAACGACATAACCATAAACTCATAGTGACCATATCGAGTCCTAAAGGATGAATTTGGTATGATCCATCTTGATCTACAACTGATGATATCCTGACCTCATATCTATCTTGGAAAAGACTGTATCACCCTTCAACTGATCAAACAGATCGTCTATTTGTGGCAACGGGTACCTGTTCTTGATTGTCACCTTGTTCAACTACCGATAGTCAATGCACTACCTCATAGATCCATCTTTCTTCTTGACAAACAACACAGGATCACCCCAAGGGGAAGTACTCAATATGATAAAACCCTTCTCAAGAAACTCCTACAATTGTTTGTTCAACTTATGCATCTCAACTAGCACCATCATGTACGGTGTCTGTGCTATCGACTACGTTCCAGGTGACAGATTGATCTCAAAGTCAATCTCTCTCAGAAGGAAAATACCTAGGAACTCATCGGGAAACACATCCTCAAACTCACGAACAACTAGCTCTTCCTAGATATTAGGTGTAACAAACTGAAATCCATGTATAATATCAGTTTCAACCTTATTCTAAGCTTTTCTTTCTTTTATGTCCTAGATGTTAAATTAGTGGAAATTATTAAGATTGTGTGTACACTTGTTCCCAATATTTTACTTTGTAAGGAGTTAAGCACAAATATCTTAGTATAAGTTTGCTAATTGGGTTTAATTTGCAAAATGACCAGTTAAGAAAATTAAGAATAAAATAAAAACTGATCTAGAAGTTTCTATGGCTTTTGTGTGAAAAAAAAGAGAAAATCCTAAAGGTGAGGATACTGTGACAATAAATGAATTTATTTTCCCATTAAGTGAATACAAGGATAATTTGCCTAAAATTATAAAAGTGGAACTTAGAAGATAAATCTAAAACCAAATTTGTTTTCTTTGGGTATAAGATTGCTAGGGTGATAAGTTTTACAACTTTTGGAAAATTGGTAATTATAATTGTATTTATTGAAAGGGAAAATAGGAGATACTTAAAAATACAAAATAAAATCTTTAATGACTCTAAAAGTAACAATGGAATCCAAATTTTTCTTCTACATACTAAAATATACCTTTGGGTGAATTTTCAATCAATTTGGAGAATATTTGTTTAAAGGGTAAAATTAGGAGAGAGAAAGTGTGTAGAACCTTCAATATATTAAATAAATGAACAAATAATCTCAACATGTGAAATTAATGGCAAATTCATATCCAAGGCACTTAAGGTGACTTGTGGATGAAGTTTCATCAAATTTGGAAGACCTTATCACCATTAATGAAAGAGGAAAGAGAAAATAAGTTTTGAATTATTTAACACATTAAAAGTTCCTAAAAGACAAAACTAATTGCATATTTTGAATCCTCATATCCAAATTAGGCTTAGTGTCAAATTTCATTTAATTTGGAACATGTTTGCCCCTTCAAACGAGGAGAGAGAAAAAAGGCAATTAACGTACAAATACACTATATACAAGTATAATTGAGAATTTAATCAATTTGTCACACGTTGACCCTTTGACTGTGTGATTTTGACCGTTGGATCCGCAATCTAATGGCTCGCGCATCATCCTCTAGCCTGCATTGATTGGGAAACATGAGCTTCTTGGCAAAATTATAATTCAACGATTTCTCGATCGATTCTGAATCTAATTCCACGAAATCTTTTCCAAAAGATTCTAGAAACAAATCTGCATCGACCGACCCCCGATTTGCCAAGTTTTGTTAAGAATTTGGGAAACACCTTATTCTTATTCTCCAAGGTTTTTGGGCAACTACCTACTCACCTCCCTACACAACCTTACTTATATATATCCCTACCCGAGGCTTGTTGGGTTCCCTTGCAACTCGTCTATCTTCTCAATTTCATTCATGCTCGCATGGTTGATTGTCGATGGTCAATATTTACTCTAGGGTTTGCAGTGCACACCCCTCCCCCTACATACCATCTCCATGCAAATCAAAGGTACGTGTGAGTTCGTCTTTGCTTGAGCTTTCTTTGGGTAGGCTGATCTTCGAGTTTGGTCGAGAATGCAAAAATGCCCAAAATTTGTCCTTGAAGCTCACCAACTATGGTGCGAGCTGCTTGAGGAAGAAACCCCATGTCATTTTTATGTTTTTACCCCCTACCTTTCCCTTCTTTTTTCTTTGACACGCGCAGGGGCAGTTCTGCCTTTTCTTTATTTTGCCTTTACGGCTTTGACCACAGTTGGTTGGACACGGGCCGTGACTTGGCAGCCTCCCATTGGGCCAAGTTGTGGGCCCGAATTCCCTTTTTGCTTCTCTTGCGATCAATTTGTGTACGTGGCATTTTATGATTGGTTGGTTTTCATAAAATCATAACTAATTATTCATATGTCCAAAATTAAAAACAAAATATGTTCTGGACTTAGAAAAATCCCATATTTCTAATAAAAATGAAGGCATAATTAGCAATCCATTTTATGATTCTTCTCATTTTCCCGGTGGGAAAAATGTCTCACAAACAAAGAAATTATACAGTACGAAATAACATAAAAACAGACTAATTCGAATTATAAAAAAATGTGTTTCAAGAACTAATTTTGAGTTTTGTCGATAAGGATTTTTAGAAAATGAATTAAATGATTAAAAATCACCAAAAATACATGTAAACCTTCATAACCCCAAAATATGCAAAATTATATATTTTCTTAATCAGAAAAACCTAACAAAGACAATGGTGATAGTTTTAGGGTCAAAAACAAGGTTTTGTTTGAAAATTCCAAAAGTTAGGGTATCCTTGCCTTTATACATGTGTAAACCCTAATTCATGTTTAAACATTGAAAATAGGAAAAGAATCTTTGTAATCGATTAAAGTAGAGAAGGAGTAATTGGATCTCTTAAGAAAAGGTATGTGATTTCCTTACACCTAAGTTGGGGAAATTTGTATCTGGACCTAGTTTCCCTAATGAGGCTATCATCAAATCTTAATTTTCCTTTTTGATAATTCCTTAGATATATTTGCCTCAAAACCAGTTTTAAGATTTATTTCTTGGGTCTTGTACCCCACTACCATGGTTAAATTTATTTGATGCTTTTACTTGCCATATTTTTTAGCATGTTGATTTTATTAGACTGTTAAACTAGAGTAGTGGTACTTTTGTACAACCACCCATAAATAAGGCATGTGTAAATTCACCCTGGGGAATGTGTTACTCTCCCCAATATAGAAAATTTATAGGTGATTGGAATGTGTTACTCTCCCTCACCTATTGGTTGAGGTTAGGTATGTGCCTCAACCCTACATAGTTAAGGTAGTCAATAATAATCATGCATGCAACCTTTTAACTATTTTTGTTATAGCAAGCATCGATTTACTTATGCCTCATTCTTTTGACTTCTTCATCTTATGATGAAATTTTAGCCCTATTTCCTTATAGTTTTCTTATCTTTTGTTCTTGTTCATTTTCTCTGACACATTCCTTGTTTTTCTTTCCCCTTTGTTGGGTTCTTTCCCAACCACCCATGGATAGATCAATGCATTGAACAAGGCTAAGAGGACCAAGTTCAGGAGTAGTAGATTCAAGTTTTGCTATCAAGGATGACTAAGTTGCTTGTTGCTAGATCCCATAGATTCTTTTATGCTCTTTTATTTTTCAAAGAAACTCATGTAGTGAATAAGAGTTCATAAGAAATGTAATAACTTAGTTTCTTTCTGCTGTTATTGACATTTTATATGAATTTGAATCATGTTTATTTACTTGGAATATTATACATACATTCCACATGGTCTATTTTTCTTTAAAAAAGGTGGATGCTTTGTATTTCCTTTAAATTTGAGTAAGGAGGTAATATTTCCTCTTTACAGCATGGTATCAGACTCGGTTGGGCAACTACTAGGGCATAAGTTGAAAGCAAGGGTGTCTAGAATGGATTAGGTTCTAGGGGTTGGCAATATTTTCCTCCGTGCCACCTTCTTGGTTTACGGGGATTCCCAGATCCATACGATACTATCCTAGCCTGCGCTGATACTAACTACCTAAAATAGTATGCTCATAGGCAATAGTAGCCTTATCCATGCTTTTTACCTACTCTTGTTATCTTATATCATACCCTTATCTTTCAGGAAGGGAGATTTGTTTGGAGACATGAAAAACTCTACTTCTGGGGCCACATCTGGCAACATCGATAACCAGGACACTCCGATGAATCCCTCCAACACTGGGAAAATCCCTACTGCCCATGTTGGCACCCCTCTTCTAACCCATGAGCAAGAGCTGACCATGTTGTGCCAACTACTTTTGACTACCTTGATGGGACAACTTTCCAATGTTGTAGCTGCTGCAGCCAAACCAAAGGAGTTCACCCTCACAGACTCATCAGGATGCAACCACCGCACTTCAAGGGCGAGAGTGAGCTAAACATGGTGGATAAAGCTGATGACTAGGTTTTAGCTTTGGAGAGTACTTTCGAGGGCATGGCGTGTCCTCCTCACCAGAAGGTTCATTTCATGTCAGGACATATAAGCTGTGGACATATATCCATGCTTGTGCATATTTATATAACATGTTTCCTTGTAGGATGAGGATCTGGATGTAATAGTTTTCTTTATCTGCTTTCCACAATCGGTTTTTATTAACATGTTTTTTCAGTAATATGTGGTTTCATGGTGGTTCTGCGCGTTTGTGTGTGAAGTCTCGTTGTCTGTGTGATAGTGGGAATTACAATGAGTTTGGTATCAGAGCTCTAGGTTCGCTGAGTCTACAGGGATCTAGGACTAGGGTTGTGTTTGTTCTTGTGAGTTTTCCAGATTTTCTTACAATAACCTTCTACCCTCAGTGGAAAATAAAGCTTAAAGATATCTGGAAATCATGAAGAACATGATGCCGAGAGCAGCGATGCTGCATTAGTTGATGGAGCAAGAGTGTAGGAACATGAAGATCGGGTGCCTGAGGTCCCCCAACTTGACCCAGCCATTCTTGAAAACCCTGCCTATCAACAACTTATGGGGCAATTAATGGCTATGGTGAATCTCATGGTGGATAGATTGCTAGTGCCTCTACCAAGAGTACATGCTCCCCATGGTGAATCTTCGGGTATTGGGAAGACCTTTGAGCGGCTTCGACGAGTCGGAGCTTCAGATTATGCTGGAATGGCTGATCCAGCAGATGCAGATATGTGGCTGACATGTATTGAAAAGGCTTTTCGGATCCTTGACATCCCTGAAGTAGACAAAGTTTAGCATGTTGTCTACCTTCTGAAAGGTAGTGCTGGCCACTGGTGGGCCATGAAGGAGAAGAAGCGGCCTGGTGAGGTGATCGGTTGGGATGTTTTCCGGCAGAAGTTCATGAGCCGATACTTCCCAAAGATGTATCTGGACGAGAAGATCAACCAGTTTGAGCATCTACGCCAAGGATCGATGAGCATCACCGAGTATGAAGCCAAGTTTATGGACCTACTGAGATTTTGTCCTCACATGGCGACAAAAGATGATGAGAGTAATTAACAAAAAAATGTTTCAACATTATTCAAAAGGGACTGAAATTGAAATATAAGTTCCTCAAAAGCATTAATTACTTTTCAAAATATAAGAGCAAACATCTCATCATTTTTATTAAGCAAAACACCTAGGGTTAGTACATAACCCAGGTCAGGGATGTTACAGTTAGGATGTTTCACCCCAAGTCAAAATGATCTATTAGGTAATATGTAACTTCATGATGAATATTGCATGAACATTGGAGATTTTGAAATCAATCACTTGATTAATGGAACTTAGATTAGGTGAAACATCCACCCTTAATGATATGTTTAAGATTAGCTAAGATTTGTGATGTTAATACAGTCACACTTTCTTGTAATGTTAGGATCTCTTTGATGGACTCTTGCCAAAGATCTAATCATGTTGTGTAATGTTAGTTTGCTTGTATTAAGGTACACTTTATCCTCTTTTTGGCCAGACTAGTGGTATTGAAATTGAATGTATGTATGTATGTAGTATAAATTATTGGCTTAATATACTTGTTTGAGATACATGTTCCCTATGATTACTATGTTTTTCTCTTGATTACATATGTTGAACAAACTTGAAAACTTAATGACAGATGTCCATTATATAACCTTGTACACACGTCTGTATCCTTAGGGTAAGGACACAAGGGTGGGTGTCCTACTTGAGTTGTCATGATAGGGCCGACCATGTTGATACAAGGGTTAACTCTTGGCGATGGTCTTGAGGTCCCTTATGAATAGTGTTAACTCTTGGCGTTTAGTCTTATAGTCCCTAACATTGAAACATGGTAGCTAATCTTGAGCACCCTCACAAACCCCTTCTTTTAAGAAGATGATCAAAGGCCTTATGATATTTTTGGTATAATGGAAATGAACTTATAACACACTTGCATGTAATAAGAGAGTCTTTCAATGTTGTTGCTTCATTGCTTGTTATTACATTATGCTTTTGCCAAGAAATATATATTCTTAGACATGTGATGTTACATGTTTGCATAGCGTACTCAACATAGTTGTGCTGACGTGTACCCATTTCATGATTTTAGGTAACATGTACATAATGAATATCTAATGATGACCAATGCTTCTACACTTATGATAATATGCTCTTACTCTGATGATATATAATGACCTATAAATGGAATATACACAGTTGATATATGGAACCTATGATCTTGTTAGGTATGAGTTTAGCATTCTTTTATGCTTTCTTTCTCATATAGTAGTTATTCTTTGTGGTTTTATTCATGCATATGTTATGTGATCTATCCTATGGACGGATGACAAGGTCCTCTCGCCTTTGGCTTTCTATCAATTAGGAGTGAGGATTTGGGTAACAAACAATATCATGACATGTTCCCTGAGGATTTGAGTCATACCACCCAAATCCAATCGATCACTGCGAAGTCAAAATCAATGCCATACAAGATCTATGGAAGAGCCAGACGTCATGATCTTACCAACAACTCCCAGTTAGTGTGAGAAATTTCATAGAGACATAAAAGTCAACTGCCAACAACAACATATAGTCAAGCGGATAACACCTAACCGCCTTGGTACATGGCACGACGCTAGAGAATAGGTCACTCATGCCCATTCAAAAAGAGGCAATCCTACAGTTATAATACTGCCTTTCACAAATCACAACTCTGAGACATGACCACAATCATCCTCTATAATAATTTTGGACGCAAGGAGATACCTCGACTTACGACCCAACATATTCAACAATATGTGCTTCGAGTTTCTCGTAGAATTTGTTTGTTTCACCATCTAGCAAAAATACTGACGCTAAAGATGGATCTATGGCACATGGAAATTATGATTAGGGATTCACTTGATTAGTTATGCTAATTGGGTGAACTAAGGCTTCATCATACAAGTGGGCATATAAACCCTAATTCATTCTATCAAGTATAACTGTAAAACAACTTCAGAAGATATAAAATGTATGAGGTATAAACTTGTCACATCACCACATGATATCACTGCATACAAGGCCCTCAACATAATCACATCACCAAGGGGATAATAATCCCTTATCACATCTCACTGTAGGGTATCACCTCACATCTATGCACAAAGCCTCTACCAAGGTCATAAGGTCTAATCACGTCATCATTATCCCATCATGCCTAATCAAGGCTCATAATCATTAACCCTATGCAACATCAAGATATCACATCATTCACAAGCTATGAAGTGCATTCAGCCTGCCACATTACAATTACACAAGTAGGAGAGAGAAAACATCATCTCATGCTAATCACTTCAAACAAGATAGGCTTTACATCATGTACACCTGATTAAGATTAGAGTTTGAGATGTAGCATCTAGTATTATACACTATGGAACCTCATTCCCACATTCGTAGAACACCTTAGGGTTAAGCATCCTTATGTATATGGCAAACAAACTAGGCATATCATCATTAGTGACCACAACACCCATCATGGATAGAGACAAAACCACATGTCGACCACATGACCCATCAAAGGATAGAAACCACATGGCTCACAAGAGTGTCGACCATGTGACCCATCAAGAAATATCGACCGCTAAAGATCCACCAAAAATAGTGACCGTTAGGGTAACATGAAGAATAACAACCATCAAAATCACATATCCATATTGATCGTCAAACCATGCAACATATCGACCAACTACCCAAAGCCATCTCTAACATAATGATCAAAACAAGAATCATGAGTGGTGACCATCTCAATAGAATAAAAGATAGAAACCACAAACAAGATCAAAATATAATGACCACAACCAAATTTTAGGGATAATGACCATCACCACAAACCATGATAACAACCATCACAACTAACATGATAATAACCACTACTAAAGGCATCATAGATAACGACCAAGATAACTAGGGTTAGGATTATAGAGACCAAAACCCTAGTTCTCCATCAAATGAACATAACAATCACAAAGGAACCAAGAGCATGTCGACCCAAAATAAAGCTCAACATTAGGAACTCAAGCATCTCCAAGGTGACAACACCATGGGAGAATAAGCATCAAAACCATAGAAATGATCATCATTAAAATCTGGAAGGAACCATGCTAAGAGAGATGAAATCAACGTCTAAAATCTCCATCAAACATGTGATATCCGAACCATCAACATGGTGATCAAAACAACAAACAAGATGCACGTAAGAACAAAAAAATCCACCTTCACTAGGGTTTCAGGTGCAAGAATTAGGGTTTGGGAGAAAGAGCAATATATAAAAGAATACATCATAATGTTAAACCCTAAATCATGATAGCATCAACTAGCAAGGTATGATCACATTTTAGAGATCAAAATGGTAACATGCAAACAAGATATAGGTGCAATGATAGTATAGGAGAAAGTTATATAACCCACCTTGAAGAAGAAAACTCCAAAGCCATGAACACTAAGAGAAAGAAGGAAAGCACCAAGCTTGGATCCACCTCCAAGGCCATACAAGGTCACCTCAAGAAAAGAAGAACACACCAAGGTCAAAGGAAGCTTAAAAGAGAAAGGGTAGAAACCCTAAGCCAAAAAGAAAGAAGAAAGAGGGAAAGCTTCATCTCACTCAGATACTACCATGGCCAGACCATAGTCTCAACCTATATGGAAAGAAGTTCCTCAAGATAGCCACCATGGAAGAACCATAGTCTACCACAAAGAGAAGAAGAAAGGGGTAGGTTTTCAAGGAAAACGAGATCAAGGGTATGAAACCACTTACCAAGAAGGAAGATCACCAAGAGCTACCACAAAGGAGATGATCAAGCTCTAGATCACCACATGCAAGAGGAGGATGACCACCTTCTCCAAGATCATTACCTCCTCAAGCACCACCAAACTCAAGGTCAAACACAAGGAGAAGAGAGAAAGAGGAGATCTAAAGGGAATACTTGCATGTGAAAGAGAGGGTTTATATACTCATCGGTAGGAGGGAGATAAAAATCATGAGGTGTCCAGATATAATACTACCAAAAGGACACATGTCTAACAATAGCCACGACCATGAAAACACTCATGCATGAAGGATCGTTAAAACCTTTGTGGTATAGCGACCACTAAGGTCCATTAACATCCCAATTCCCTTTACATGAGAGGAATCCAAAAACTTTTTTCTTTCTTTCTCGGGAGTGTCACAAACATGATAAGCACTACAATAACAATAGAAAAAACCATTGCAAACTTGTGTCAAAATGTATTCTCATAAATTTTTAGAAACAAAACATAATACCAGAGTACATATTCTAGAATCTAAACATTACACTTGGATCCTATAGATGGCACCCACCAAGAAATACTCCTAACTCTGCACTTGCAAACTCTGACTTGAATGTTCTTTCTGAAACTTGAAACCTGTGAACATGTAGTCCCTAGCCATGCAAAAAGGAAACTTAGGTTAGAGTAAGTATATTGTGAGGTTATCATGTTTTAGGTTTTTGGTATTCACTCTAGCTTCAGATAGTATTTCTACATTCAATTCAGTTTATTTTCTCAAGCTTTTAGACTCAGATATCAGATATGATATATTTGAATGAAAGATCATATTAAGTCACATTTTAAGATTTCAGTGTCACAATAACTTCTAAACAAGATCAATTTAGTTAATAAGTATGTCAGATCACAAATCCAAATTTAGATTTAATTCTGAATTTAAGAATATAAATTCAAAATTAGAATTCAGTTCAGATATCAGTATTCAATTTTAGTATAAGTTAAGTTCAAATTCAAAATTTTAGTAAGTTTAGATTTAAGATAATTAAGTCGAAACCTTCACATAAGACATTATATGATAAGTTCACATTCAGTTAGTCCCTGGATGATTTAGAGGCATCTGTTGCCAATTCATAGGAGTGTTTACTCCAACTCAGAGGTACTTTGGTACCAATTCAAGGAATAGTCACACCAATCCAGAGACACCTCGATGTCATTCAAATGCATGCAGTGCCAATCCAGAGGTACTTCGGTACCATTTCAGGGCATAGATACATTAATTATGGAGGACTTATTGCATAATGGTGGCCACAAATTAGATAAAATACATAAATAAAATACACATTGATTCAGTATAAGTTTACAACTTTCAGATATTAGTTCAACTTTTAGTTATAATATATTCATGTTTATATTATTAGAAGTTCAATGCCACTTACTTAACCTAGGTTTCTCTGTGTGCATGGCTGGGGACGAGATATCTGTAGGTACAAATTTCTAAAAGATAGTCATGACAAGATGATGCAGAGACAACTTTAAGAGGTTTGCTCAATGGGGCACGAGCTACACGATCCCAGAGCTTATGATAGAAGTATAGTGTTTTACATAGCATGTTGTGATTTTTTTTATAAGGGTTGATGTAACCATGTCCCTTTTCCTGAGAATTATGATAATTTATTTTATATACAACCTGTAATGGTTTATTACTATCATTATTGTAATGCATATCATGTTAGTAACACTAACCAACAAAATAATGGTTTCCGCTCATGTGATAAGAAAATCAATGTGTTACAATGTGGTATCAGAGCAATAATGTAGATGGCCATCAAGCAAATTCAAATTTTCATGCTTATTTCATGTTCGATGATACTTTAAGTAATTGAACTTTATTCAGAGTAAGTATGTTGTGAGGTTATAATGTTTTAGGTTTTTGGTACTCACTCTGCCTTTAGATAGTATTTCTACATTCAATTCAGTTTATTTTCTCAAGCCTTTAGACTCATATTTTAGATATGCTATATTTGAATTAAAGATCATATTAAGTCACATTTTAAGATTTCAGTATAACAAGAAATTCTAAACAAGATTAATTTAGTTAATAAGTACGTCAGATCACAAATTCAGATTTAGATTCAATTTTGAATTTAAGAATATAAATTCAGAATCAGAATTCAGTTCAGATATCAATATTCAATTTATAAGTTAAGTTCAGATTCAAAATTCAGTAAGTTCATATTTAAGATAATTAAGTAAAAACCTTCACATAAGACATTATATGATAAGTCCTCATTCATTTAGTCATGGGACGATTTAGAGGCATATGTTGCCAATTCATAAGAGAGTTTATTCCAACTCAGAGGTACTTTGGTACCAATTCAGAGACACCTCAGTGTCATTCAAAGGCATGTTGTGCCAATTCAGAGGTACTTTGATACCATTTCAGGGCGTAGGTATGCCAATTCAAGAGGATTTATCATATAATGGTGCCCACAAATTAGACAAAAGACATAAATAAAATACACATCAATACAGTATCAGTCTACAACTTTCAAACATTAGTTTAGTTTTAGTTATAGTATATTCATTTTTAGCATATTAGAAGTTCAATGACACATACTCTAACCTAGGTTTCCCTTTATGCATGACTGAGGATGATATGTCTATAGGTAAAAAACTCTAAAATATAGTCATGATAAGATGATGTAGAGATAGCTTTAGGAGGTTTGATTGGTGGGGCACCTGCCACACGATCCCAAGGCTTGTGATAGAAGTACAATGTTTTACATCACATGCTATGGTTTTCTTATTAGGTTTGATGTAACCATGTCCCATTTCCTGAGAATTATGAAAATTTATATTATACACAATTTGTAATAGTTAATTGGCATCATTATTGTAATGCATATCATGTTAGTAACACTCCCCAGTAAAAAATGGCTTCCCTACAATATGGTATCAGAGAAATAATGTAGATGGCTATTAAACAAATTCAATATTTCATGCTTATTTCATGTTCGATGATACTTTAAGTAATCAGACTTTATTCAGAGTATGTATGTTGTGAGGTCATCATGTTTTAGGTTTTTGGTACTCACTCTACCTTCAGATAGTATTTCTACATTCAATTCAGTTTATTTTCTCAAACCTTTAGACTCAGATTTCAGATATGCTATATTTGAATGAAAGATGATATTGTCACATTTTAAGTTTTCAGTGTAATAAGAACTTCTAAATAAGATCAATTTAGTTAATAAGTATGTCAGATCAAAAATTCAGATTTAGATTCAATTTTGAATTTAAGAATATAAATTTAGAGTTAGAATTTGGTACAGATATCAATATTTAGTTTTCGTATAAGTTAAGTTCATATTCAAAATTTAGTAAGTTTAGATTTAAGATAATTAAGTCAAAACCTTTACATAAGATATTATATGATAAGTCCTCATTCAGTTAGTCCCTGGTCAATTTAGAGGCATTTGTTGCCAATTCATAGGAGTGTTGACTCCAACTCAGTGATACTTTAATACCAATTCAGAACGTAGTCACACCAATTCAGAGACACCTCAGTGTCATTTAGAGACATGTAGTGCCAATTCAGAGGTACTTCGGTGCCATTTCAGGGCGTAGATATGCCAATTCAGGAGGACTTATCATATAATGGTGGCCACAAATCAGATAAAAGATATAAATAAAATACACATTAATCTAATATAAGTTTACAACTTTTAGATATTAGTTCAGCTTTTAGTTATAACATATTCATTTTTATCTTATTAGATGTTCAATGCCACTTTCTCTAACCTAGGTTTCCCTTTGTGCATGGATGGGGATGAGTCCACAGATAAAGAAAACCAAGAGATAGTCATGACAAGATGATGTAGAGACATCTTTAGGAGGTTTTCTTGGTTGAGCGCTAGCTACACGATCCCATAGCTTATGATAGAAGTACATTGTTTTACATCACATGTTATGATTTTCTTATAAGATTTGATGTAACCATGTCCCTTTCCTTGAGAATTATGAGAATTTATTTTATACACAGTATGTAATGGTTAATTTCTATCATTATTGTAATGCATATCATGTTAGTAACACTCCCTAGTAAAAAATGGCTTCTGCTCATGTGATAAAAAAATCAGGGTGTTACCGGTCCTTACCACATTTCGATCGACACAACATCCAAATAACAACACAATAGCGACCACTATTATGCTTCTAAAGGATAAGGGTCATCATGAGTAGGATGTACATTTCTCGGTCCCGTCCGGTGGACCGAACCGGACTGGACCGGATCGACTATTCGATCTAGTCTTGGAATGACTTGATTTTCGGTTCGGTCCTCAGTCTGCTATATATCAAAAATCCAATCCTCGGTCTGGTCCGGTCCAAAATAAGTACAAATTGATATGGACTAGTCAGATGAGATAACATAAACAATGTTATATATATATTATTGAAATCTAATACTTATGAAGGATTGTGGGGATGTATCTTATATTATTAATGACTCTAGAATTCACCAAAAGATATATTAATATATTGGTCTGTATTGATGTCTCTATATCGATAAATGTCAATTATATTAACCATTGTACTTATGAAAGTACCGAATAGTTGTTAAATTAGTTTGAATGTTGCATTACATTATGGCTATGAAAAACTTTAACGACGCTGCACATTGAATTAAAGCATAAATAAATAAGTGTATTACATATCAACTATCACACAAATAAATTTTATAATTATTGAAAGTGTAAGTTTTTTATGTTCTACAAATTTATGACAGTTAGTCTATTGTGTGTAAATATTGTATTAGTAGTGTTCCTAATATTCTTATGATAGTTTACTATCTCAAGTTGTTATAATTTAATTGTGTAACTTGGTTTGTGTTAACAAGCTCAAATGGATTATTAATTATTTAATAATTATAACATAATTCTTTCTATTTATAATAAAGAATATATGGATATTTTTTATTTGGTTCGATCCCGGTCTCAGTCTATTCCTTCATTTTTTCAGTTTGGTCTTGGACCGGACCGGTTCTTACATGGTGCGGTCCTCGGTCCATGAATTTTTTGTTAACTGGGTCTCGATCCGGTCTGGTCCAAGCTCGTCCGGTCTGGGTTTGGACCGATATACAACCCTAGTCATGAGGCACACACACAATACATAACGATATCTAACACACTCAAAACATAACGGGTGCTAACACGAAGACCAACAACATGGTCACTATCATCAACCAACTCAAGCATCCATGCAAAACATGCAAACCCTAGAACCACACGTGATGTCATATCTTCAACCAAAACTCAACAAGGCACCCATATTCATCATACTCTCTCTTATGATGCCAAAGCTTAAGAGTCACAACCAACATGTGACGAATTGCAAGATAAACCCTCAAAATGGAAAATTGCAACTTGGTCCAAAATAAGCATACTTATAGCATAAATAGCTGAAACACTGTCCAATTTGGACCAAACAGAAAATATAAACATGTCACATGTTATTAAGGTGCATCACAAGATTAGATTAAGGTTTAAGCATCTTATTAAAACAAACAAGCAAGATCAAATACTAAGCTAGGTTAGGGGTCTTACAATTCCCTTGTATCTAGGAAATGAACATTGCCCGCTTTGCAATACTGTAGATCTTGATGCCTTTGGTGATCATGCTATTCATTGCCGCACAAGACTTGGATATAAGTTTTGAAATGACTTAGTTCATGATACTCTTTTTGACCTTGCCTCTCGAGCTGAGATAAAGGTCCTAAAAGAGGCTCATGTGACCTTTCTTGGCACATGATGTGATGGTATCCACTATCAACGTCCTGCTGACATCTGGTTATTTGATTGGACAGACAGGAAACACACATGTGTTGACCTCACTGGAATCTCTCCTTGGTCAGGTGTTTTTTCAAGTAACTTTAAAGCAGGCTAGACAGCTAGTGATGTCGCTACACAAAAGGTACAAAAGCACGATACAACTTGTATGACAAATCACTATCATTTTTTGCCTTTTGCTTTTGATGCCTTTGGAGTACTTGCTGATGATGCGTCTTCTCTTATGCAACGCCTTAAACTTGTTACCAATAAAAACATCATGCTGCCATCTTCTTCTTCTTTTTCTTTTTATAATTTTATTTTTAGATCTATAGAATTCACCATCCAGAAAGGACTGACAGTTCAATTTGTTGATTGTGCTTTTGTGAAGACATTTTTGTATAGTACTTTTGTAAATTATATTATGTTTACAATAAAAAAATTATCTAGACCCTAACTCAGCCCATATTTAATTGTAGGCATGAAGTCAAGGTCCCAGCCTACCAATAGAAGTTTGTGAGGAGTGGATCGGGTTCCATCAGTCGGGTTGAAGGTCGGGCCAGGTTAAACCTGACCCAATGCTCAACCCTAGTTTCAATTCAGTGACAATGTGTTGTTTTTGAATTCATATCTATGGTTGGCTTTACACGACACCCTTAATTTTATCAATGATATGAACTTTTAAGGCTTACCATTTCCGGCTAAACCTAGCGAAGTAACAAACCAGGCCCACTTAGAAAAGTTACGTTGCCAACTGGTGAAGTTGAGTTGGATCAGATTGTTGGGTTTTATTCCACCAGTCACAGTTTACTCACATGGTTTGTCCCATAACTCAAGTAGACTGAGTGCCAGCTTAACCAAGGATGGGCCTACCACATTGCGTGCAGAAAGATATTAGCCTGTAGCCGCTGGGATGGCGCACAAAACAGGGGCAAACTTGCCCGCGGCCGAGGGAAGCAGCCGACAACAAAGAAACCGCGGTAAACCACGCGGACGGAGGATCAGATCCCAGACACACTGATCTGTGTTTATATCTGGAGGCCTCGCCTCTCCTTCTCTAGACCCCAGCCACTGCTAACCCATACCCCATGGCTCTGTCGTTGCGGTATTCGTCACCCCTCCTCCCTCTCTTAGGCGCTGCCGTGGCTATCATCCTTCTCTCATCCCACAGCGCAACCGCAGCTCACTGCGGCGACTCGCCGTTTCACAGTAGGAACCACGGCGATGTCCCCTCCTCCTCTTCCTCCACCAGCCGTGCCAGGATCCTGAGGCGCGTTGGTCCCACTCCACCAACCCCCTTGCGTGCTCCAACCATGTACAAGTCTCCTCCGCCGCCCCTCCCCCCTAAAGCCCCACCACCGCCGCCTCCTCCTCCTCCTCCTCCACCCCCGCCGCCGCAACCGTGTCACCACCACTCGAGGCACCGCTGCCGCGGCCACGAAACTCCTGCGCCCACAGATCCATACCGTCATCACTGGATACAGCCGCCGCCGATGCCCGAGGACCCGTACCGGTGGCACCCACCGCCGACGCCCTGGCTTCCGCACCGCTGGAACGCCCCGCCACAACCCTTCGCGTAGAGTTGTGATGCTCTGAGTCAGTGACGAATCGATCGCCTGCACCCAGCCCCATTTCTGACACCGTGTAATAGCTTTGTTGATAGATATCACCTTGTAGTATCATGCTTAAGTCAAATGGAATAAAGGGGTTTACTTGGTGGGCGATTGAAAACTTCTCCTGCAACAAACCGTTTCCAGAACAAAAATTTACCCAACCTAATTTGGTTTGGTTCTACAAATGAAGGTTTGGTTTATGCAGGCGCATATACGGTTCGCGAGCTAGCTCAACGATCATGGCTTTTCCTCCACTGTTCCGCCTCCGTCGTCTTCGCTCCAGCAGTTAGTCCTATGGGTTTCAACCCCTCGATTGATCACCGACAGCTGCATCCCTTGCACCTATCACCTTTGGGTGTGGGCGTGGGCGTGGGCTTTGGCAAGTGGATTGTACCACTCTACTCCAATGCTAGAGCCCAAATCTATGGTTTGTACATGAGTAGTCCGTGTCCAAAAGTCAGCCTGGCTCAGTTTGTCTTCGCTGATTCCCATCGCATTGCTAAGCCCGTTTGGCATTCTTAGTAAACCATCATCAATTTCTTTTAATTTCATCTTTAGATCATTATAATTGTCATAAACAAGATTGACAACTCAACTAGCAAAACATTTATGTAGAAGTTGAT
The DNA here is from genome assembly GCA_963693085.1 of Alisma plantago-aquatica. Taxonomy (NCBI): domain Eukaryota; kingdom Viridiplantae; phylum Streptophyta; class Magnoliopsida; order Alismatales; family Alismataceae; genus Alisma; species Alisma plantago-aquatica. The sequence goes on from OY856413.1 coordinate 409,680,659, forward strand.
CACTTCTATCGCTAAACGTATATGAAATGTGATATAGACGTTGTGATCCATGTAGGCAAAAGGTTCATCCATTTGACGACCCACCGACTCTAACAAGTAGGGTACGTTTGGTTAAGCGCATCTTGTCGGATTGGATTGCATTTCTTGCTCTCGCTACAGGAAGCCTACTTTTGCTTTAAAGGAGCGGACAAATGGACATGATCTGACACTTTCTGATAATGCATAAATGCTGGATGAAGTCATCCTATTCAAAATGACCGGGCGCCGAATCTCCAACAATTTAACCTTGTTTACTCCTTTTGTATAAATGGATAACTACGTTATTAATTATTGATTTAATTAATTGTATCTTTCCGAAACGGTTCAATAACTTTCCGTTATGTGAATAAGAGACGAAATTAATTATTTATATAATTAATGATCTTCTTTCTTTAACGGTACAAACATATATGTTATGTGTACAAGAGTGATCGTGTCTGTCTAGGATTAGGACGTGGAGCATGAAAGGATTATAAAAAGGGAAACATGATATTAGGGTTGAACACACAATGAATTCAGCCCCTCTCCGCATAACGCACAACCGCCTGTCATTTGCAACAGACGAGAGATGTGTCCCTCTGACGAACTATTTCTCTTCTTTTCCTTCGCCCATCTAAATTGCTGCTTCGTGGAGACTTGTCTTCGGAACGAATCGAGCATTCAGAAAAGTTATCTCATGTAGATCCTTCTCCTAAACGAGACGAACAACGCCATCCTTCTATTCCTTTGACAAGATCTGTCTGGGTGGTGGTACCTGCGATCGCTGGGCTGCACTGGTGGTGCAAATGTTTCGACGTCAAATTGATGTGCCGGAAGAGCGACATTAAACACAAACAGACATGCGGAGCAACTCGACGTCTAGCGTTAGCTAGACGAGCCGAACGACGTGAAGTCATCTGTTACATGACAGCCAAATGACGTGGCATTAGGTGTCAACGTAACAAGCAAGGCTATCGACGTCTAACAATAGTGGAATTAGACAAACGACTTGATGTCAAGCGTTAGCGAGACGAGCCAAGGATATAGAGTTTGTTGCATTCTTAATGTCTGGATGGACTGGAAGAACATCGTTTATCTAAAGGAAGGCAATGCTTTCTTTAAGTATATACATATATAAATATACATGGCTTGTTTCTCAACGGGACGATCCAGACAGAAGTTTCTTACTCATTTATTTATGTTCTCCTATAATATTTTATTCTTATATATCTTATCTTGATCTACATGCAATTGTTAATTATTTATAACTGTTTGTTGTTACATGTAACGACGTTTACACCTAAACAATCTAACAATTGTAAAGAAATCACTCTTTGTCGTTAATTAATAATGGAGATCATGGTACGTGAGCTAGAATTAACAATAAATATATGCCTGCAAATTTATTATTTTGAACGCCGTATATTAGCAATGTTGAATATATAATTGGCTTAATATATAGGTATGAAGAATAGGAACAACCGGAACTAAATAAAACTGATCCCAACAATGTGAATATTATTTCTAATTGGAAAAAGGCTGATACGAGATGCAAAGAGTTAATTTTATTTGTGTTAAAAGTACAAACTGTATAATTTATACTCTTAGCAAGTATTGCTTATTTCCATGACATTGTATAGGGATGGTAGAAATAAAATATAAAACTGAGAATAAGGGTACTACACAGTGCTGTATTTGAAAGTTTATAATATTTCTAAACGCTTTATTTAGTAGAGGTAAATCTATTCTTGAACAAGTAATTAATGTTTTAAATCTTGGTGTACAAAATTCTGGATGCATGCATTAATTTCTTGAAAATTTTGTTGTTATGTCTATAGTTGAGATATTCCTAATATTTTAGGAAGTCGTTCGACATATATCTCAAATATAAAGGAGAATGTCAATGAGCGGTCTCATGTTACACATTAATAAACAAGACGTACACCTGAAAGAGACAAATGTCAACTTACATGTTAGTTCTTACCCGACATTTAATTTTAGTTGCTAATACCAAAGATAAAAAATTAAAGATAGTACATATATCTATGGCTAAGAACAAAGTATGTCCTTTATATACAAATGATAGAAGGTTGCCACATATGAAATTAATGAGATTATAATTAGATAATTATTTTCTTGAACATTAATGATGGGCATGTGTCTTTAAAACCTGAAATCTCAATTATTAAATGAGATGGTTTTGTAATAGACTCTAAATTGTAATAAGTTATTATTACATACCTTCATGATACTATGTTCTTTAGCAAGAGATATTTGTGTAACATGGAGAACTAGTTTAAGATTCTTGTTGAACATATTTCAAATTGCAATTTAATATTTGCATGAATATAGTTCTGCATGCATGAATCTTGTTTCATCTAATATATAACATTATTATTTGAGACATATTTTGTTGTCTCAATGAAACAAATGATGAATCATGAATTGGTTCCAAAATCTGACATTAATTCTGAAAGATGTAAAATATATATGTAAACTAAATTTCCTAGAAGAAATTTCTTTTTATAATAAGAATTATGAAATTCTAGATTTAGTTCACCATAACATCTGTGAATTTAATGAAGTTACTAATAGGAACTGGAAATTGTTTTTTTATAACATATGTGGATGATTTGTGTAGATTTTGTTATGTCATTTTACTTAAAAGTAAAATTGAGACATTAGAAAAATCAAAATATTTTTGATGGAAGCTAAAAATCAAACTAGTAAGGTACTTAAATGTTGGGTTTTGTGGAGAAAACATGCGCGGCGGAAGCAACAAAAATTCCACACAACCCAAAATAGGACCTCGTCAACAACATCGTATTCGGAAAAAGTATTTGCGGAATATACCTTATCGCGGAGCAATTCCGACGATGTCCTGCTACACGATGGTGTGCATCGATGCTGACCTACACAGACGAAACTTCTCTCCCGTTCGTTAAGTGCGTCGCAGGAAGATCCGGCAGTGCTCCTTTCGTGTGGTGTTGTACGCCGCTCATAGCGCGTACATATGGTCGTAGATGTCCTCTGAACGCAGGCGTCTCAGCGTCTGCGTCTCTACTTTGTCTACACAGATAGACTGGAACTCCACGTCACACTTCCCAAGCTAGCGGGAAGGAGTCATCTCTGTGCGGCGACGTGCTAGCGTCGCGATGCTCTCCTTTCTCTCCCGAGGACGGTGATAGCTAGGGTTTACGTACGTGAGCGTAAACTGAAAGGCCTCTTTCAATATCTTATATAGATATCGGCCATCAAGCCTCTTTAAATAGGAGACAAAGGGAAGTAGGGTTTCCTAAACCCATCAGTAAACAGAAATACTGCGTTAATTAAAATGCTCGTGGATTAATTATAATGTTATGGAATTTATTAATTAACCAAATAATCATATTAATTGATTAATTAATATCCGACTCCATACAATCGCTTGGGATGGCTCTATGGGCGTATATACCAACAGACTCCCACTTGCACTTAGATCCAGTCACTCCAATATTATTCTAATCGATTACATAAACATTTTAGTAATCAATGTGATTCAGAGCAATTCCAATCAAATCCACAATTATACTCATATTCCAACACATCCTATGTGTGTGACCCGGTAGGCTCCAAATTATGTTGGCAGTGATATCTATAATCATATTATGATTTCTCAGTCTCGCTTAGCAAGTGGTCGGAATAGCAAACTCCCATAGGAAGGACAAATTTCATCTACATCACTCACAGTCATCCCCATGTGTCACAGTGCACCCAATCACCATCTTTATGGCAATCCTTATTCAGGACCACAGTGGATGATGTCAAAGTACATTGAATGACATGTGATAAGTGTAGTGACTTCAGGTTTAAGAACCACAATCACCACCATCATTATGAGATGTGACTCTAACTACCAATCATGGTATCCATGTGTCACTCTCAAGGTGGGTCTATCCGGTACCCTGTTCTCTAACAAGTATCTATGTATTTGGTTTGATATCTCCATATCATGGATAATGAGATTCTTACATCAATCAACATACATTCTAATCTTATGTGTTATTGATGTCTATGGATATTTCCACAATAACAACCGATTAGGGATAAAACAAGAATATATACTCTTAGCATACATATGATCTCACTATTCAGGTCATCAACCCAAAGACATATGTCATTGAGTATATTATTCTATAGACATCTATAAGTTTTATGGTCATCTCACAATATAAAACACAAACATATAGATTGGAAACTTGCCTATATTGATATGATCAATGTAGTATTACAAATCATTTACATTGTATTCCAATACAATCATCAAATGATAGTCTCTATGGGCATACATACCAACAGACTCCCACTTGCACTTATACCCAATCACTCATGAATCTCAATCCAAGTGATCGAACATGTCCGTCATGTTTCTACTGTGAAAGTGCTTTTGTGAGCGGGTCAGCCCCATTTACTACTACAGAAATGGCTTATAACGTCACATTTACAGGCGTCGGTTGTATACAAGAAGCCGACGCCTAAATCCTACAACGTCGGTTTAATACACAAATCAACATCTATCTGTGAAGAGCGGCCAGACATGTGTATCACTTTTTATTTAGCGTCGGTTCCTCATTAAGCAACCGATGCCTAAAATCGCCCGCCAAATCCAATTTTTCCAGTGCAAAAAAATACCTCCAAAATTTCACATACGGTGCTGGTTTTTTACCAAAGAACCGACGACTAAAGGTTTTTCGAGAGACGAAAATCGGGCCAACTTTTGTCGTCGGTTTTAGTATACGAACCGACACGAATGTGTTTTCGTGCACTGTCCCCGTGAAAAAATTTTCCCCCCAAATTGCCCAATTGGCGTCGGTTTTAAGTGGCAACCGACGAGTAGTTTGCTATAGGTGTCGGTTTTTTTATAACCGACGCCAAGTATCTAACTTAATCACAAAAATAGACGACTCTCCTAGTCTCTCTTTCACTGTGATTACCTCCCCCCCGCTTAGGGCTCTAGCGATTTTTCTCTTCCCCACTGCTCACCACAACTACTTGCTGCCGCCAGTGCGTCAAAGCTCACCATCGCCTCCGCATCATCGCTAGCTCGCCGCCATTCTCCAACTGCTCGCTGCCGCCTCTGCTCGCCATCACCATTCTCCAACTGCTCGCCGCCACCGTTCTATAGCTGCTCGCCGCTGCCCCTGCTCACCGCTGCCGCCTCTGCTTGCCACTACCATTCTCCAGCTGCTCACCGCCGCCGCCTCTGCTTGCCACCGCCGTTCTCCAGCTGCTCTCCCCCGTCGTTCTCCAGCCGCCGCCGCCGCCTCTGTTTGCCATCGTCGTTCTCCAGTTGCTCGCCACTGCCGTTCTCTAGTTGCTCGCCACCACCTCTACTCACCACTGCTGTTCCCCAAGTATATTTTGTCCATATATATTTGTCTTGAATACAACAAATGCATTATGTGATCCAATGTATTGTATGAATTTTTTCTTCAGTCAATTGATCAGGTCATTTACTTGGTGAGTTTTATTGATTTCTACTGATTTTTGGTTACTTGGTGATATATTATATTTCCTTTGAGGTTAATCACTAATGTATATGTTTCAAGATTGTGTAGTTGATTAATATTAGTTAATGATGCATGAATGAACTAACTCAAATGGAAGAATGAATTAAATTAAATAAAGTTACATAAAACTTAGGATATAAACTTAATTAATTAGAATTGTACTTAATTAATTAGATTGTGTACTTAGTTAGTTAATTAGATTTGTACTTAGTTTCTCTAAGATTGTATTAATGATGCAAAGAACTGATGACTAATATTGTGTTAATGATGCAAAGAGCTGACAATTAATATTGGTTAATGATGCATTAATGAACTTAATTAATTAGATTTCAACATAGTTTCTCTAAGATTGTGTAGTTGATTAATATTGATTAATCAGGGTTAATGATGATTAATGAATTTAATTAATTGATAGTGCTTTCTTTCTTTATTTCTTTCTTTCTTATGATGACAATGATGATGATTATGATGATGATGATGATGACGGCGATGATGACGACTAATATTGTGTTAATGATGCAAAGAACTGCCGATTAATATTGGTTAATGATGCATTAATGAACTTAATGAATAAGATTTCTACTTAGTTTCTCTAAGATTGTGTAGTTGATTAATATTGATTAATTAGGGTTAATGATGCATGAATGAATTTAATTAATTGATAGTGCTTTCTTTCTTTCTTTCTTTCTTTCTTTCTTTCTTTCTTTCTTTCTTTCTTTCTTTCCGACGACGATGATGATGATGATGACGACGATGACGATGACGATGATGATGATGATGACAACGACGATGATGACGACGATGACGATGATGATGATGCTCCAGTCGCCACCACTGGACACCACCTGCACCTCCAACACCGACCACCTTCACCTCTAGCCCGACCACCTCCACCTCCGACCGCCGCCACCACAGCCTGCTCGATCCACCACTACGGTGAGTGGTTAATTAATTAGTACTAGATTTGAACTTAGGATTAATGATGCCACCATATAATTGATTACTATTGAATAATTAGGGTTAATGATGCATTAATGAACTTAATTAATTAGATTTGTACTTAGTTTCTCTAAGATTGTGTAGTTGATTAATATTGATTAATCGGGGTTAATTATGCATGAATGAGGGTAAGTGGTATGGTGGGAGGAGGGTAGGGGTGGGGTAGGGTGGAGGGCCAGGGGAGGGTGAGGGGTGTGGTAGGGTGGGAGGAGGATAGGGGTGGGGTAGGGTGGAGGGCCAATGGAGGGGGAGGGGTGTGGTAGGGTGGGAAGAGGATAGGGTGGGGTAGGGTGGAGGGCAGGGGAGGGTGAGGGGTAGGGTGGAGGGTCAAGGGAGGGTGAGGGGTGTGGTAGGGTGGGAGGAGGATAGGGGTGGGGTAGGGTGGAGGGCCAGTGCAGGGGGGTGTGGTGGGGTGGGAGGAGGATAGGGGTGGGGTAGGGTGGAGGGCCAGGGGAAGGTGAGGGGTAGGGTGAGGGGTGTGGTAGGGTGGAGGAGGAAATGGGTGGGTAGGGTGGAGGGCCAGGGGAGGGTGAGGGGTGTGGTAGGGTGGGAGGAGGATAGGGGTGGGGTAGGGTGGAGGGCCAGGGGAGGGTGAGGGGTGTGGTAGGGTGGGAAGAGGATAGGGGTGGGGTAGGGTGGAGGGCCAATGGAGGGTGAGGGGTGTGGTAGGGTGGGAGGAGGATAGGGGTGGGGTAGGGTGGAGGGCCAGTGGAGGGGGAGGGGTGTGGTAGGGTGGGAGGAGGATAGGGGTGGGGTAGGGTGGAGGGCCAGGGGAGGGTGAGGGGTGTGGTAGGGTGGGAGGAGGATAGGGGTGGGGTAGGGTGGAGGGCCAGTGGAGGGGGAGGGGTGTGGTAAGGTGGGAGGAGGATAGGGGTGGGGTAGGGTGGAGGGCCAGGGAAGGGTGAGGGGTAGGGTGAGGAGGGTGGGTGGTGTGAGGAGGGTAGGGGTGGGATAGGTGGGATCATTAATTGAAAATAATGAAAGGAGAGGGCATACTCATTGCGTAAAACTTTTTTTTTGTTCTCAGTGTAGAACCATCTTCATTGCAATGTATTTGTGTGAATAAAGTTCCGCATCAGTATCATTAGTTTGATTATTTGTCTTATTTCAAGTACACAATTTGTCAAATAAAAGATAAACCATTCCTTCAATTTCACTGTATATCTGAAGAGTATGCAAAGTTGTATGACATGCTTATAATTTTCTTTTCAAGATAAACCATTAGTACTTATATTTTTCAGTCTCTATCTACTACTTTTTTTGAAAATATATACCATCTTTATATATACTTACAATTGTTAGTACTTATATTTTTCAATCTCTGTCCACCCACAACAGTCACTATGAACTGGGCCTCTATGCCACTGTTAACGTTCCCTAATGAAGAACAATTGAACATCATCCTAGATGATCGTTCCTTAAACCAACTAACCATACCTGGACATTGGCATTTTCTAAATGGAAGACACTACAAGCCTGGTGAAGTGACCCTAAATTTTGGCAATTCTTTACATGTTATCGAGTTTGAGTATGATTTGGCGGGAAATCTTGTATCAAAATCTGGATGGCGTGATTGGATTAGAAAGATGCTGGTGGGCCATAGAGACAAGCTTTTTCTCCGTCCAGTTGGCCATAATACCATCAAAGTTTGGATAACCAACATCAACAATGAGACCCCCAATCATCTACGGCGTTATGAGTGCATGATGGATAGTATCAGCTTAGACGAATATGATGATGAGGCCCGTATTAGTTCAGATTCGTCTAAATACAGTGAAGAGCTCCACGACACATCACAATCATCAAAAAGACCACGGTAGGTCCAATTAACAAATATAATTGTCCTGTCTTATTTTGTGTTTACACTTTTTGTCTTAAAGTAATCAATCCTCATAGCTACTTTCTTTTCTGAACTTTAGGAGAAGGTCGCCACAATGAAAAGGCCTCGAAGCTACTGATGCGGGACCATGTTGGTGCAGTATTTAGTTTTCTATCTATCTAGACTTGTCTGTATTAATAGATGCATGATGTTTTTTTTTGAATTTGCTTCTTAGTTGCTTATGGAAGCTGCATATGACGGGTATATACTACTTAATTACTTTTGTATTTGATGACATGTGAAACTTTTATATATACATGTATGAATGAATTTTCTACATGTGTCTGAATGTGTGAATGTGAAGATGAATACATGAATATTTCTACATGTGTCTGAATGTGAAAAGAGATGAAATGAATGGAACTGTAGGTTACTAAATATGTGTGAAAATGGAGGAAATTTGAAATGGAACTACTAGTTTCTACATGTATGTGATGAAAAATAATATGAATTAAATGTGCTTATACATGTGTGTCAATCACATATATATAATATTGTCCATCGATCTTGTTAACTTTGCAGGTTTGTGGCATGTTGTTGGCTGATATCAATGGATGCTATAAACCTGCAGTTCAGAACTGAACTGCAGGTTCTGCATCCTGCTGACCAGCCATACAGCAGGCTTGCAAACTGATAAGAAAAAAAAAATCAGAACATAGGCGTCGGTTATTTGAATAAAACTGACAACAAAGACATACGACGTCAGTTATTAGCACAAAACCGATGTCTTTATCCCTTCCTGGCGTCGGTTGTCGGCACGAATCAATGCCTATTGTGGCCAAGTACCACGGCCGTGCTGACAGGGATATGGGTGTCGATTTTTGTATACTAACCGACGTCTGTAATCATGCGATAGTGTCAGTTTTCAAAAATAACCGATGCCTATAGTTCCATTGCTGGCACGTTTTTGGTGGCGGGAAGTGTTTTGGCGTCGGTTATGGAACCGACACTGAAGGGGTCAATCTTTAGAGGCGCCCACTTGGGTGTTGCTTGGAAACCGAAACTAAAGGTCTTAATTAACTAACGCCAAAGGCCTATTCAGTAGTAGTGATTGCTTTCTGTAGGTACTCTACAAATCTTCACATCTCCTCATTGTACGATCTCTCATATGAGATGGAACCGCCGTAGAATATGTTTCGAATGTTGGTGTGATCTTGGTTCTTTAGTTTATGCAATTGCTCCGTTGTTGTCGCAAAACAACTCAATTGCATCACCAACGCTTGGAACCACTCCAAGTTCAGAAATGAACTTCTTCATCCACACAACTTCCTTTGCAGCATTAGATGCGGAAATATATTCAGCCTCTGTTGTAGAATCCGTAACCGTCTCTTACTTGGAACGCTTCTAGCTCACAACTCCATTGTTCAGGCAAAACACAAATCTAGATTGCGTTTTGTAGTCATCTTTGTCAGTTTGGAAGCTAGCATCAGTGTAACCCTTTACCACGAGCTCTTCCTCACCACCGTATACCAAGAATTGATCCTTAGTCCTTCTCAAGTACTTTAGGATGTTCTTTACGTCTGTCCAATGACATTCATCTAGATCTGACTGATACCTGGTCGTCATGCTCAAAGCATACGACACATCAGGACGAGTACATAACATCGCATATGTTACAACCCCAACTTTTGGGTTCATTTGGTGAGAAATGTAATTTCTCATATTAAAGATATTGGAACAAATAATGATATAATTTATTTTGAATAAACGGATTTTGTTTACAATAGCCTTGATGATTGTTTTGTGGGCTTTATTGGCTATTGGGCCCAATAACAAGGAAAAACAAAAGGAACTCCATTATTAATAAGAAATGGAGAAAAGAAAGATGTAGAAACCTCTAGAAGGCAAAAGTATATAATCCAAAGGTGGATTTCGTGCCTCTTGGGTTCCAAGGAGTCCAAAGTTGCAAAGAGAAAGCAATAAGAAAAGAAAAGAGCAATTACATATTTCTTTATTAAGAAAGAAATTGAAAACAATGATAAAATGTGTAAAATAAGTGGAAAGAGGTATGATTGAGTTATCCTTGGTGGATTTTCATATTCAAAGGATTCCTAATGTTAAATGGAATGCCAATGAGGAAAATAAAAAGAAAGACAAAGAGAAATCCTCAAAAAGAGATATTTTAATAAGAAATAAATAAGATAATGAGAAATAATGAATATAGATGCATCTAGAAGGATAATAAGTATCCTTAAAAAGGAATTTCGAAATCTTAGAGTTTCTTGGGGTCCAAGGAGCCCCAATAAAGAGGAAGAAAGAGAAAATATCAATAATGCAAAATAAGAGGGTAATGTAATACAATATTAATGAATTTGTGGTTTTGTTAAAAAGGAAGTATTTTCTACTAAAAGAAAATAAAATTTTGTGCCAATGGGACAAAAGTCAAGCATAAAAGAGAGTAAGTGGGAGGATTTTCGTATTCCTAAAAATTCAATGAATATGTTGTTTTAAGAAGATGTTTAGGAGAGAAAAGATTACTTCTCATTGAAGGAATAGGATTCCTAATGGGAGAGGACTTGTTTCCTCTTAGATGAACATCTTGGAGTGTTGATACCCTCCCCTATATAAGGGGTAGAGCCTTTGGCCCGAGTTTAAGATAATCCCAAGTACCCTTCTCTTCCCTTCTTCTTGTTTTCATTCATAAACCCTAACCTTGAGAGTGGGTCTATTCCAAGGGCCCCGAGGAGATGAGACGGGTCTCGATGGAGGCACGAGACTCCTGCGACAACCCCGGGAAGGATCGGTTGTCTTTCACACGCTCCATCTTCATGCAACTGCTGCCGGAGGTTTACAAACGTGCAACAGGTCATGGGCTTGGCACACCTTGGAACAGACATCTCGGCCGCGACCTGAGGGTTCCCCACATGCGTAGAGGCACGACAGAGCCAGGACGGGGGTTGGCGGTAAGAACCAGGCCGTGGGAAGGAGAGAAGGAGCCGCCCCATCGTAGCTAGGGCAACGTAGTGCGGCTGTGCAAGGTTGAAGAAGACACGGGCGGCGTTTGATTGTTCTGCCCCTCAGCATGATAAAGAACCAATCTTTAAATCAAGGGCAAAATAGACAATCCGTTATGTTTCCATTTGAGCAACGTTGCATGGAGAGGTGATGTGGCATCCTCTGGTTGGTCCAAAAAGGTAATCCTTGCAAAATTCACAATTAATTAACGGTAGCTCGGATGGATGCACATTATATATGAATTTTGATTAGGAGAACTCAAGGAATGCAATAAAAATATATTTGAAGCCTAATTCCTCTTGCAATTAGAAAAATAGTGTAATTTATCAACTTTAATGAATTAAAGATTAAGAAACCCTATTTAGAGATGATTAATGCATTTAGTAGGGTTTAATGGATGATTAAAGTTGATATTAACATGTTGATTGTAAAAAGGTACATTAAGCACAAAAAAGATGAACTTTTCACACAATTAGTTTAATTTAGAGTTTCCTATCCATAAATATGCTTTAATGGGGCTTGAAACCCTAATATTAGTAAATGTGACTCATAATGGTTTTAATTATTCAAAATTGTGAATAAAGTTGAGATATGATAATTCCAAGCTATTTCAAGTCTAAAAGTTCCTAATTGTGGATAAATACCCTTAATGTAGTAATTAGGGTTTTCTAATGGATAAAAGTAGAATTAGTAACAAATGGAGTTCTTATGTGAATTAGACCATAATGAACTATGAATTGATGATAAATGAGCATAATGATCTTGTCATGGATTAAAAGGATAAAAATGGTAGCTTTAATGTAAAAGAGGCTTAATGGGCTTAATTGATGGTTAATTATGCTTTTTTTGAAATTAGGGTTATATGTTGTTAAAGGTAACCTTAATATCTTACGAGAAGAATGGATGAGATAATTAGGGTTTAAAATAGTAAAAGATGAAGGGAAACCCTAATTGCAATGGAAACCCTAAAAGTGGACTAGAAACCCTTAGGAGCGAGCTAGGTTTAGTAGATCTTGATGGCATGATTAATAAAAGGAAACTATATGCATATTTCAGGATCTCATAATGTGCTTGCTTGCCTATTTGGATTTCTTGATTGGATTATTCTATCTCAAATCAGCCTGACAGGTATGTGGTTACGCTTATGAATAATCACTTTAGTTTCACGGTGATTCCCGGTTGTTTTGTCAGTTGCCTAAAAATAACTGCTTGGATGACTTTTATTTCATGAAACTATAAAGTGACTACGATTATCACCATAAGTATGTATACATGACTGGCTCAGATCCTGATCCTCCTCTGTGGCTTTGCAAATGTTAAAAAGGGTAACCCAGAGTAAGGTCTAGGCTATCCAGAGTTAGAAATTGGGCTACCCACGTGTAGTGCCATGAGACTCTATAGCACGCCATGAGTTAAGGAGTGGGCTACCTACAGGTAGTGCCATGTGACTCAACCCTAGAAACTGATTCACCTGTTAGTTAGGATCATGAGGGGTTAAATGGGGATATACCATAAGGAACATAACATCCATGTCCACTGTAGGGACAGTGCAGAGGTTAGGGTATGTAAGGATTGAGAAATTATGTTGAAAATGTAAAGTTGTTTGTTAAATCATACTTGACTGCAATATGTGGTTATAGTTAATTGCATGATTATTGTTTCCCCCACATACCAGCTTCGTGATGACCGACATTTTCTTTGTCGGCATTTTACGTTCAAGTGAAAAGAACAAACAGTAAAGTGGCATATGTGGAATTAAATGAGAATTAAAGTATAAAGGAGGATTAGCTAGAATAGACTCTAGATGAGTATAAAAGCAGATATCCAAGTTTTTGAAAAAGGTATGCAAAGTTAATTTTTTTATTACAACCTTTCAGTTTAGTTTAGTAGAATTTGATAATTATTAATGATTATTTGTCGAAGCTTTGATCCAAAAATTGGGATAACGACTCTGACCTCTTGGTCTCCCTTAATTGGGGGTTACTGGGAGGCGGGGTCATTACATTTGGTATTAGAGCATAGGTTCCTCATTAATCTTTAATAATTATTAAATTTTACAAACTCTATAGAACCCAAGGGAGTTATTAGAGGATTTTTCGAAAGACAGAGGTGTCTAGAAAAGGATCACATCCGGGGGATGGAAATATTTTCCTCCGCACCGCTAGTCAAAATACGAGGACTCCCAGATTAGTGTGACTGCATGGCCGATGTCTTAGGATTGACTTGAAATAAGATACCTGTAGGACTCCCTCATCTTGTTCATCCCTTCTCAACTCAAATGCTGTTAAGGATAATAAGGATTAGGGTTTTCTCTCTTTTCCTCACCCTCTTGAGGTATGGGTTTAAGGAATCCTCCCCAAATTAATAAAAAGCATGTAAATAAGATGTCATGGACATACACTTAATAGATTAAGCGTAAAGGAATAGATACATGCTTAGGTTGTATGACATAAGTTGTCCTGCCCTTAGGAGAGACTTGAGGCTATACCTTCTTGTCAGGAGGATAAGTAAAGAGAGTTAGTCTTGGAGGTAGAGATCTCCATTACAAGTAGAGACCTGGCACACCCTCTAAGGATGATGTTAACCCTAACCCTAAGTGAAGGTTAAAGAGAGAGATTTCATGATAAGTTATATGTCATGATAGACCAGGTGTTTGGATGGACAAGCCTTAGATACTCATATCAGCCATGAGAGGTTGTATAACCTAGCACCTTTGGCAACCCAACCTTGGGAAGGGTCGTGCATGTTAGAGTGAAGGATAGCACCTACTTTGATGAGGTTAGAGAAGAACCTATGGAAACCCCATGAGCTTTTATGAGCATGGCATAGCATGCACCCAGAGTATGTCGTAGTACATCATTCGTGCTAAAACCCTGGCCAAGGGTGTATGTTGGAAAGCTGATGAAATAAGCATAAAGGGCTAGGGATAACCTTGAGAAAACATAAGTTGGAGCATAGGATTCACCATGTAAGGGTATGCTTGTGATCTTGATCCATATTCATGGAGAGAGGACCATTAGTATAAGGGTGGTTGTGGAGTTAGCTCTAGAGAGAGAGAGCATGACCCATGCTAGAAGGTTGGAAGCCTAGACTCTGAGATATGAGGAAAAGTGGGGAGTTGAGGATGATGCGACCTAAGTGGACATTTGTGGTTGCCTCATGCATGATCCCTGGAGGCTAATGATGTCTTGGTTTCCATGAGAGGAACCAAACCCTACAGAGAGGATGAGTCTGCTGGTACCTCTATACCTATGGTATAGATGAGAAGAAGAGTTCCTTAGACCTGGAGAGGTTTAGTAACAGGTTGTGAGGCCTTGTACCTTGTTGATTGTCCTTGAGGAGGACTCAACTCTAAAGTGTTGCTCGAATAGAAGGATGACAGGAAGTGCATGTCATGCCTTATACATGCTAGATACATGGTTAAGAGGTTGAGCATGTAGTTGGACACCCAGAAAGCGAACCTAGGCCTAAGAGGGGAAGTTGTGTACCTAATGCTCATGATGAGATTTGAGTTTCTATGGATGCGAGCATGGTATTTCTCATGGTTAGAGAAAAGGGAAACCCCTTAAGTTTAAGGTATGTTTGATGAACCCCTCACAGCTAAGTTGATGCCAAGGGAAGGTATGATCTTGATCCAATGTTGAGGAATGAGAACAAGTATGACCTAGCATGGTTTAGTAGGTGGTCTTCTTGTGTCTTAGTAGCTGCTGGGTTAAGCATGCTCACATGGATGTAAACCCTAAGGATGTTTGTGACCTTGTTGTCAAGAGATAGTTTCCTCCCATCCTGGGATGGGGACCCTTCTGTAAGGTGTACACCAATTTCTGTTGGTTTTGAGGAAACCTAAAGAGGTCTCATAGGATCTTGAGAAGCTAAGTGAAAAGTATATGGTATGAGAATGAACCTGTAGACCCATAGATTTCCATCTCTAAGTGCATATGGATGTGTTACCATGGAGGTAACCAGTTTGGGGGCCTGACCAAGGTAGGCATGTCACCCTGACCCCTATGAAAGGATGAAAGTCAGCCCATGAATGCAGAGAGAGAGACGATGAAGGCTTAGGTAAGGTTCTAAGATGGACATGTACTATAATAGAATCCTAAGTCTATCCTAGGGTCAGGTAGGGATAAGACCGATGGAAGTAGGAGTTGCCTAATTCCCTAGTTGCACATGACCATAGGGTCGGGAGGTAACAACTATCATTGTCTGAGGGCCATGGGTTAGGAGATTGATCACCTTCATGAACTCATGGGACCCAAAGGGCAAATGAGTAGGGCACTCTCTGGATGCATAAGGGAAGAGGGATGACCCCACAAGTGTCATCACCCTATAGACCTAGAGGAGATGACTAAGGAATGTGTGTGGACCCAAGTAGGTTCGAAACCAGTTTTCCATGGAAGTAACTTTGATATCGAGATGTTTGTGATGTGGAGACGTATGTGACACATTTCAACTTAGATTTAAAGGTGTACTGGCAAGGTGGGATGTACCATCTCTTCACTCTTGGAACAAGAAGAACTCTATATTTGGACTGCAGCCAAATGCTTATTTCCTCTTGTTATGGGAGTGAGAGATAGGACAATACGCATGCCATACACCGAGGATAAAAGGTGATGTGAGTTGGAATGTTGCCATGAGGTATGAGGACAAAGATGATAACATACCCTGGTAGAGTGAACGATACATGGATGGTTTACAAACACTAAGAGGAATAATGTAGTCATCTTATGAGGATGTTGTTATCATGAGCTATGAGTTTGAAAAAAAACCAAGAGAATGAGCTCAGAGTTTTCTTGATGAAAATAGACTTAGAGCTGAGATGAGATAATAAGTGGAATACATGGAGGTGTATGTATTCAACTTTACCTAACACATAAGGATGTGAAGTGGTAATGGATGCTCTGGATGAGATACAACTGCCTAGTTTAGATGGAGGCTAGAAGAGGTTGTTAGGTTAACCCTCAGTTGGAAAAGAGATAAGTTTGTCTAACACACAAATGTAATGATATCGGTTGATTAAGTTAAAGGTTGTTTGGTTAGCCAGCCTAGTCCCTGATGCAATGAAATGAAGGTTGTAAACCTCAAAAGGAAGTGATGAAACCCCGATTAGAGTGGTTTAGGGTTTCCAAGGAATCGATCTTAAGAAATCATGACAATACATGAGATCATGATTTAAGATCATCATATACCGTGGCACTATGAAGATAGTAAGTGACAGTGGTACTTTGGATGAAGTTACATGGGGTATGTTGCCATGCAAGCCAGGAGGTGAAGGACGAACACCAGTAATCCAATGTATTGATATAGAGGATAAAAGAGTCCCTGGGAGGGAATGGGAGTTCATCACTATGGATGTTGTGGTAAGTCTATCCTAGACCAAGGAGGGTCAAGATGAAATATGGGTTATGGTAGATCACCTTACCTATATGACATGAGAAAGAAAGAGTACTGTCAAGGGACAGATCCAGTTGAACTACATATGAGAGAGATGGTTTGACTACACCATGATGCGAGTTCAAAAGTTCTTGAGTATGACCTAAAGGTTCACTTCCATAAGGTGGAAGTAGGTACATGAATAACTCAATGATAGTAAAGTTTATCACCCCTAACTAATGGTTGGCACAATCCAGACTAGAGGGTCTGATGAAAGCATGTGTGCTCGTTCAAGGTGATACATAGAGATAGTTTTTTTCTTTGTAAGATGTAACATCCTAGGATTTGAGGCCTCAGATAGAATGATCTTAAAAGGAATGATTGGACTACCCATATCACCAAGGTGCACCTCCTTTTCTAGGAGCCCATCACTAAAGAACTCCATAGTTAAGCGTGCTCATCTTGGAGTAGTACTAGGATGGGTGACCAGTCGGGAAGTTGACCCCGGCTTGCGCGTGAGTGAGGAAAAAGCGTAAAATTAAGGATAGTAGTGGTCTGTGGGGCCAGTCGTCATTCTTGAAACTCTACTTGAGCCATGGGTAGTGGGCCCGGGTGTTACAAATGGTATCAGAGACATAACCCCTCCAGTAGGTGGGCCCCACATAGGCAAGTGACATGCCAGTCTTGAGTCGTGCGGTACAGGCATGTAGGAAAGGGTTATCCATGGTTGACGTAGCCACCCTTACGCTGGTATTCCGTGATCGGGAGTTGGGTGTCCATGGGCCATTGTGGGTCTGCACTGAAATGGGGTCAGATTATATGAGGCCATATAGTTGAGCCTTGACGAGGACGTTAAGAGTCTAAGTGGGGGAGATTGTAACATCCCAGGATTTGAGGCCTCGGATAACATGATCTTGAAAGGAATGATTGGACTACCCATATCACCAAGGTGCACCTCCTTTTCCGGGAGCCCGGATTGTAACCCCTCCAGTAGGTGGGGCCCACATGGGCATGTGACATGCCAGTCTAGAGTCATGCGGTACAGGCATGTAGGAAAGGGTTATCCATGGTTGACGTAGCCACCCTTGCGCTGGTATTCCGTGATTGGGAGCTGGGTGTCCATGGGCCATTGTGGGTCTGCACTAAAATGGGGTCAGATTATATGAGGCCATATAGTTGAGCCTTGATGAGGACATTAAGAGTCTAAGTGGGGGAGATTGTAACATCCCAGGATTTGAGGCCTCAGATAACATGATCTTAAAAGGAATGGTTGGACTACCCATATCACCAAGGTGCACCTCCTTTTCCGGGATCCCATCATTAAAGAACTCCATAGTTAAGCGTGCTTAGCTCAGAGTAATACCAGGATGGGTGACCAGTAGGGAAGTTGATCCTGGCTTGCGCGTCAGTGAGGACAAAGTGCACATTTAAGGCTAGTGGTGGTCTGTGGGGCCAGTCGTCATTCTTGAAACTCTACTAGAGCCTAGGGCAGTGCGCCCGGGCATTACAAATGGTATCAGAGCCATAACCCCTCTAGTAGGTGGGGCCCACATGGGCATGGCATGCCAGTCTTGGGTCGTGCGGTCCAGGCATGTAGGAAAGGGTTGTCCATGGTTGACGTAGCCACCCTTACGCTGGTATTCCGTGATCGGGAGCTGGGTGTCCATGGGCCATTGTGGGTCTGCACTGAAATGGGGTCAGATTATGAGGCCATATAATTGAGCCTTGACGAGGACGTCAAGAGTCTAAGTGGGGGAGATTGTAACATCCTAGGATTTGAGGCATAAGATAGAATGATCTTAAAAGGAATGATTGGACTACCCATATCACCAAGGTGCACCTCCTTTTCCGGGAGCTCATCACTAAAGAACTCCATAGTTAAGGCTAGTGGTGGTCTGTGGAGCCAGTCGTCATTCCTGAAACTCTACTAGAGCCTAGGGTAGTAGGCCCGAGCATTACAAATGGTATCAGAGCCATAACCCCTCCAGTAGGTGGGGCCCACATGGGCATGGCATGCCAGTCATGGGCCGTGCGGTCCAGGCATGTAGGAAAGGGCTGTCCATGGTTGACGTAGCCACCCTTGCGCTGGTATTCCGTGATCAGGAGCTGGGTGTCCATGGGCCATTGTGGGTCTGCACTGAAATGGGGTCAGATTATGAGGCCATATAATTGAGCCTTGACGAGGACGTCAAGAGTCTAAGTGGGGAGATTGTAACATCCTAGGATTTGAGGCATCAAATAGAATGATCTTAAAAGGAATGATTGGACTACCCATATCACCAAGGTGCACCTCCTTTTCTGGGAGCCCATCACTAAAGAACTCCATAGTTAAGCGTGCTCAGCTTGGAGTAGTAATAGGATGGGTGACCAGTCGGAAAGTTGACCCCGACTTGCGTGTGAGTGAGGAAAAAGCGTGCAGTTAAGGCTAGTGGTGTTCTGTGGGGCCAGTCATCATTCTTGAAACTCTACTTGAGCCATGGGTAGTGGGCCCGGGTGTTACAAGCCCGGGTGTTACATAAGATGAAGTTGCTTTGATCATGCAATGGCTGAAAGGAGCCCAGAGACGACATGCGTTGTAAGATGACACAAAGTAGATTGTCATGCAGTTCACTATGGGGGAATATGTGACCCCTCTAAGTTATATCTAAGAGAGATGAGTCCCCGATTCATGGGTTCTTTTGACATGGTTTGGTGGAGAAGGTTAAGTTTGACCTTACCCCTCAGGATAAAGTAACGTGTGATGAGTTCCATGTGTCCAATTTAGAGCACAATGTGAGGTACCCAGACCATGTGCGGAGCAATGAACCTAGTGAGCCCCAAGGGAGGCTGAAATGACCTGAGTCACCTGTGAGGTTTATAGATGCCAAGGTGAAAGAACTCAGAGAAAAGAATATGTAATGATAAAGGTTCTTTGGAAGCACCATGGATAGGGCAAAGCCACATAGGGGCTAATGATAAACATGGAAAAGTCTTATCCTGAATTGTTTGTTTGCTTGATGGAATTTTTAGGACAAAATTCCTGTAAGAGGGGAAGGATGTTTCAACCCCAACTTTTGGGTTCATTTGGTGATAAATGTAATTTCTCATATTAAAGATATTGAAACAAATAATGATATAATTTGTTTTGAATAAATGGATTTCATTTACAATAGCCTTGATGATTGTTTTATGGGATTTATTGGCTATTGGGCCCAATAACAAGGAAAAACAAAAGGAACTCCATTATTAATAAGAAATGGAGAAAAAAAAGATGTAGAAACCTCTAGAAGGAAAAATTATATAATACAAAGGTGGATTTAGTGCCTCTTGGGTTCCTTGGGTTCCAAGGAGTCCAAAGTTGCAAAGAGAAAACAATAAGAAAAGAAAAGAGCAATTAAATATTTCTTTATTAAGAAAGAAATTGAAAACAATGATAAAATGTGGAAAATAAATGGAAAGAGGTATGATTGAGTTATCCTTGGTGGATTTTCGTATTCAAAGGATTCCTAATGTTAAATGGAATGCCAATGAGGAAAATAAAAAGAAAGATAAAGAGAAATCCTCAAAAAGAGATATTTAAATAAGAAATAAATAAGATAATGAGAAATAATGAATATAGATGCATCTAGAAGGATAATAAGTATCCTTAAAAAGGAATTTCAAAATCTTAGAGTTTCTTGAGGTCCAAGGAGCTGCAATAAAGAGGAATAAAGAGAAAATACCAATAATGCAAAATAAGAGGGTAATGTAATACATTATTAATGAATTTGTGGTTTTGTTAAAAAGGAAGTATTTTCTACTAAAAGAAAATAGAATTTCATGCGAATGGGACAAAAGTCAAGCATAAAAGAGAGTAAGTGGGAGGATTTTCATATTCCTAAAAATCCAATGAATATGTTGTTTAAAGAAGATGTTTAGGAGAGAGAAGATTACTTCTCATTGAAGGAATAGGATTCCTAATGGGAGAGGACTTGTTTCCTCTTGGATGAATGTCTTGGGGCATGGATACCCTTCCCTATATAAGGGGTAGAGCCTTTGGCCCGAGTTTAAGTTAATCCCAAGCACCCTTCTCTTCCCTTCTTCTTGTTTTCATTCATAAACCCTAGCCTTGAGAGTGGGTCTATTCCAAGGGCCCCGAGGAGCTGAGATGGGTCTCCATGGAGGCATGAGACTCTTGCGACAAACCCGGGAAGGATCAGTTGTCTTTCACACGCTCCGTCTTCATGCAACTGCTGCTAGAGCTCTACAAATGTGCAGCAGGTCATGGGCTTGGCACACCTAGGAACGTCCATCTCGGCCGTGACCTGAGTGTTCCCCGCATGCACAGAGGCACGACGGAGCCAGGGCGGGGGTTGGCGGAAAGAACCAGGCTGTGGGAAGGAGAGGAGGAGCCGCCCCATCGCAGCTAGGGCAACGAAGTGCGGCTACGCAAGGTTGAAGAAGACACAAGCAGCGTTTGACTGTTCTGCCCCTCGACGTGCTAAAGAACCAATCTTTAAGTCATGGGCAAAATACACAATCCGTTATGTTTCCATTTGAGCAACGTTGCATGGAGAGGCGACGTGGCATCCTATGGTTGGTTCAAAAAGGTAATCCTTGCAAAATTCATAATTAATTAACGGTAGCTCGGATGGATGCACATTATATATGAATTTTGATTAGGAGAACTCAAGGAATGAAATAAAATATATTTGAAGCCTAATTCCTCTTGAAATTCAAAAAGTAGTGTAATTTATCAACTTTAATGAATTAAAGATTAAGAAACCCTATTTAGAGTTGATTAATGCATTTAGTAGGGTTTAATGGATGATTAAAGTTGATATTAACGTGTTGATTGTAAAAAGGTACATTAAGCACAAAAAGGATGAACTTTGCACACAATTAGTTTAATTTAGAGTTTCCTGTGCATAAATATGCTTTAATGGGGCTTGAAACCGTAATATTAGTAAATGTGACTCATAATGGTTTTAATTATTCAAAATTGTGAATAAAGTTGAGATATGATAATTCCAAGCTATTTCAAGTCTAAAAGTTCCTAATTGTTGATAAATACCCTTAATGTAGTAATTAGGGTTTTCTAATGGATAAATGTAGAATTAGTAACAAATGGAGTTCTTATGTGAATTAGACCATAATGAACTATGAATTGATGATAAATGAGCATAATGATCTTTTCATGGATAAAAAGGATAAAAATGGTTGCTTTAATGTTAAAGAGGCTTAATGGGCTTAATTGACGGTTAATAATGCTTTTGCTGAAATTAGGGTTATATGTTGTTAAAGGTAACCTTAATATCTTGCGAGAAGAATGGATGAGATAATTATGGTTTAAAATAGTAAAAGATGAAGGGAAACCCTAATAGCAATGGAAACCCTAAAAGTGGACTAGAAACCCTAGGAAGCGAGCTAGGTTTAGTAGATCTTGATGGCATGATTAATAATAGGAAATTGTATGCATATTTTAGGATCTTTGACCGACCTAAATCGCACATCCAAAAATGGAGGCGGATTTGAAGTAGTCAGACTTTTACATTTATAACCCGAAACCTTCTAGGCCCCCACAACTTTATTTACGGGGTCGAAGTAGATATACGGGGTCAAACACAGGGACAAGGGTGGTAGTGTTGAGAACTCAGAATCGACATGCTACACTCCGGCAAAGAGGTAAAAGAGATAGTAAAATTTCCCAAAGGGAACAACTGGATAAGATCATCAAAACAAAAGAAACTATCTCCAACTGGAGCTACAAGAAACATTAAGGGTTTAGGCATTTTTCAGTTTTTAGAGGTTTTCATGCAATAGAAACAGAGAGATAAAACTAAAGCTAAAACAAGGTACAAATGAGAAAACTTTGGTAAAACAAGCAGCAACAGAAACATCTCGTACCCTCCTCTCAGAGTGGGTACCTCTAATCAAGCATCAACACCCCTATAGAGGTTGCTGGACTTAAATTAGAGTGGAAAGGTTACTAAAGCAACTCCGATTATGGGCACTCTCGTACTCCAGAATCGGACCAAACACTAGAGCCACAACACCTCTCTTGAGGCTGTTGCAACGGGAAAACACGATTCGCTAGCTAATCGAAACGCGATCCGAGCATGCAAGCTAGAGTTCAGATGTTAAACATAGCAATCATCCAACAAAGGTACCAACATAAAGAAGCAGGTAATTAAGCTCTTCTATTTCCATAAACAAATAAGGTTCTGATTACATTGCATAAGTAAAAGAAATAAATGACTGAAATGAAGATAGATGTCGCCTTCTTGATATAGAAGGACGACAGACTACAACGGGCCCTCCAGCCTGATACCCGGCAGGAGCCTATCCCGATACAACCGTGTCGGGCGGCACACCCTCTCAGGCGACACGCCGTGATGGGAGGATTGCATCGTGCGAGAACCCTTGCCCGATACGATCATGTCGGGCGACACCCTTTCGGGAGAGACACCGTGACGGGCGATGCGTATCGGGGTTCGATATCGTGCCAGGCTAGAGCGATGCTCCTAGTATCAGTCTCTTATGTCGGGGATCCTTGTCGGCCGATATCGGCCTGCAGTGTTGCCTGGAGCGACCCTTAGTGAACCATTCCTTCCCTCTCAGGATGGGGAAGTGCTCACCTAGAATCTCCCGACACGAGCACTGAGGCACGATACACTAGCTTTTCGCAGCTTTCCTAAAGTGACTTGTGCAGGGTTCCGACCTGTCTTTTCGGCTTCCTGTAGCTGCTATTTATAGGCAACGGTTGGGGAAGTTATGGTGCTCAGGGCACCATGTGTCCTTCTTATCATCGCGGAGTTGGTGGACGACTGATATCAGTATCTCCCGGCACAAGGATGTCGGCTGTTGGGCATCGTGGCGAGTGGTGCCTGCCGGTGGGTGGTCGGTATCGCGCGACACTTTTGAGTTGTCGTGGTAGCTCGGCTCCCTGTCGGGTAAAGAGGTGTGTCGTCTGACGGTTCCTTCTTGTGCAGCATCCTCACGTCGCGCATCGATGTATCATGCTACCCTGTCGGGCAGTGAGCATATCGGCTGGCTGGAAGGCCGATGCAGGTGGAGCATGTTTGTGGGACGGAACGACCTTATTGATGATACATGAGTCCAAAATGGAGGAAAACTCTGCAAAAGATGGAAATATTGAGTTAAGAGCGTAGTGTAGCCGGTTATTTCAAAAGTACATATAAAAGGAGAGGAAAATAGTTTAAAAAGGGAAGTTTTGATAATAAAATAAGGGTAAAAAACATCACAAAATTTGGTGTTATCAACTCCCCCAAACTTAGCATTTTGATTGTCCTCAATAAATATTTAAACTTTATTTTGTGATGCTTCTTCTTGACCGGTATAGTTTTCAGACCAAGGGTTTTGAGCGAGCATTGAGATGTCTTACTGATGATACATCCCGTCAATGAACAACATACTTTATTTTCTCCTACCTTATTTAAGCAAACATTTTCTCCACAACTTCGGCGAGACTTAGGTGTATGATTCCGAAGTTAGCTTTCACACCAAACAACTTTTTGGGGCAGAAAGTTGTGTGTTGGGTAGGCTAAGGCTTTTTGGGGTTTTTCTTGTTTCCCATCAGTCCATCCAGGTAAGAGTCCATTAGAGGGCAAGTGGTCCCTGCAGTCCAAGCCAGTTGGCTTTAGAGCAGTGATTTCACACCCTGCGTACCACTGCCCCGGATCTACCATGCCTAAAGATGGGTACTTTTGGAAAACAAGTGTGTATATTTTTTTTCTTTTCTTATATTGGGCACAACTCTCATGCTTTTATTCACTCTCATAGGGCTACTTTCTCTTTTTGGGATTTTTGTTGGGTAAGGGGGGACAAGAGAGATTTTTGCTATTTGGGCAACTTTTTCCTTCTCCATACACGTCTCTTAGCTGTAGCGAGATTATTTTTTTCGAAGTTTTGGCGTGGAAAGTCATAGTCTTTTGTTGTTTGAGGCAACATTATCAGAAAGACATAACAAAACTTGCATCACCTTAGGTACGTAGAAAACAAACTGGCAAGAAATTGTATCAAGTTTTTACTATACAGTGTCTTTGTACATAAGTATGGAGACAAAAATAAGCAAATTTTTTCAAAATTTAATTTTTGTAGAAATTTTTTTGTATGTACGCATATTGAAGAAAAAGAACAAAAAGGACCTATAAATTTTTGAATTTTTATACCTCCCTCACTGGTACATGGTACCCCCCCAAACTTACTCCACACTCTGTCCTAGATTTGTGAAGAAGATAAGGTAGGGTGATGTTAACCCAGTGAGGGTTAGCTGGTGAGCGCGCCTATGCCAGATAGAAGCTCCCACACATATTCTCCACATTTGCTATGATAGTCGATGTGGTGGAGCTGGTCAGGCGTCGCTTCATTCGATATCCATTCTAGCACGAAGATGCCATAGTCGTCGGATAGAGGAATCTATTGTGGACTGCGGTGGCAGAACTGGAGCTCATGCCATTTGCTTGCTGCTGTGTCTAGGAATGGCTGTATCAACGTTGCCACGTCCTCGTAGTATTTTCATACTAGACGCTCGAGGGAGGTCAACGCTGCTGATGTACACTATACTGGATGGTCCTTGTTGTTGTCTGAGCTATTGTAGAAGATTCCTGCTCATCGGTGAGTGTACACCGTTAGGAGCGTCCAGTGATTGTAATGCAGGATGGGCAAGAAGATTGTGCTTGGGACCTCACTCTCCAACTCTTCCAGGAATGCTTGCTTTTCTCCTATTTCATCGGTGAGGCAAATGTCATTGAATAGCATAGGATGAGCTATGTATGCGTGTTCGAGCCTTGGCTGTATTGTTTGGATGTAAGCGGCCATCACAGATACAACCAAGCATCCTCCTTCTTTTACCATGTCCCTTAAATCATCGACCGGGACTACGACATCACCTTCCTCATAGATGACATATGCCGGGGTAGAATCAACCAACTTCAGAAGGATTTCGTTGACCTGCACCTGCGTGAGTGTAGCGCATGTGAAGTGGTCGAAATTTTTGTTCAGTCCTTCTGCAGTTTTAGGCGAAGCAGTGTCTTCAAATCTATGCACTTTCCGTAGGATCTCCAACTACTTGCCTGCCCCATAGATGTCAGTTGCCATCTCAGCTTCTTTCTCTGAGGAGCTGCTAGGTTGTGAAGAGTCATCTTCTTGATCGCTGTCCCACAGCCCCTCTAGTACCCCTGCGTCTCGGAAATAGCGCTCGTCTTTGATTAGCATTAGGGTGTATACGCTCCTGAGGTGGTAGACGTTTTGGCCCAAGAGATGCCTCATATATCCAAATATGTTGAGTAGCTCCATGGCGCGCAAGATGATGAAGGCTCTATTTCCGCTTCCCTCTTCTGCTTGGATGGGGAAGTCTCGGATAGAATAGAAGTTCCAGACGCCTTTGTGACGTTGGGTTCCTTTCTTGATAGCTCGTAGGAGACGCAGCGGTAGAAGCCTCAGATTTTTGTCCTCTGGGCGACTGAAAACATGCCCGGAGCGTGGCACCTCGCTGTTGCTGCAGCTCAGCAGCTGAACGTCATGGCTCCTGAGGTCTGCCACATAGAGGAACCATATGCTGCGGTGCTTTTATGGTGCCAACACAAGGTTTGGGTTATGCATATCTATGTGTTGTAGCATGTTTTCCACCGCAACGGAGTCTGATTCTCCCCACATCAGTCTTCTAGCCAAGGTCGGGGTGGCGTTGTATATCGTCTTCCGACCTGTCCCGGTGTTGATATTCTCGATGATCGCACTTTCAAGGACCCTGAACACCCTTTTGCCGCCGCCGACTAGCGAGCGGAACATGTTGCGGAGCGCTCCCCGTCGTACAGAGAAGTATCCGTCGCTCCAGACGACGTCTTCTTCATCTGCCTGTGATCGTAGGACCTTGTTTAGCAGTTTCTGGTCTCTGATCGTCAGGTAGTCGATGACCCTTCTATCGAAGTCGACCATCTCAAAGGAAGGTATCTCCGATGGCTCAGCGAACTTGTCTTCCATCGAGCGTCTTCCTCGGGGAAGGTGTCTTTCGTTGGCGGCATAAACGTCCCCCTTTTCTTCCTATGATTCATCAGAAGAGTCCACCCCGATGCTAATATCTCTATTATCATCTTCAATTTCATCCAGGGGACTGAGGGATTTTCTTCTTCCAGGCCTAGAGAGCTCTCCTGTCCTGCTGGAGCTCCGTCAGTCGATCTTGGTGGCATCCCCTCCGCGGGCTTTGTGGATGGCTCGCCGGACGAGGAGGAGGACGCCGATCTCGAAGAGGATGTTGACGAAGAAGGTGGAGAGCCAGGGCCACGGGGCGATGAGGACCTTCTCGGCTGCCTTCGGCGCAGATGGTCATCCCTCCTATTCAGCCTTTCCTCGATCTCGTCGAGGCATTGGAGAGCTTGCTGAAGCATCGCGATTAGAGTCTCCAATTGGCTGGGAAGGCTAACTAGAGTCAGCAGCTCTCGTTCTTGGCTATTCAGCCTTTTCTGGAAAGATGAAAACTTGCGGGTGAAGGAAATACATGTAGCTGAGTTGTTCTCCGTTACCTCCCGCAAGTAGTCGAGCTCGTGCCCTAGCATCTTCCTGAGCGACGGAGGGGTTCCTGTGGGTCTCCCTTCCATCCTCGCGACACCTTGCTCACGTGATGGTCTACCAGACGAGGTATAGTCTATCTCAATTGTTCGCGATGCAGATGCCGCCGGGCGAGGTGTTGGTGCTCTTGCGACCATCACCGCCTCGCCTTCTTGCCGTGGTGGAGATGGCTGTGGCGTGGGCGGATACTGCTCCGCCTCTACACTATCGGCGGTCTCCTCAGTAGCTGCAACAGGGGACACCGGCGGAAGTGTCGGCGTCAGCTATGCACCTTCGAGCTCCATCGCTAGGATCTCAGCAAACACCTCATTACTGGTATCTGGCTGAGGTTCTTCCTCTGCCTCTATAGGCATTACAAGGATGTTGGGGGCTACGACTGTCTCTTCTGTGGCAGCTCCCATAGTTATTGTCTCGGTGACCTCAATGATCACCGGTTCTTCTTCAGCCACCACAGTCATTGTCGTGGTTGTGGCTGGTATAGTAGGACCGACGACAACTCTATTAATAGCTGTCGCCAGTAGCTCTGGAATTGCGGCTGGCTCGGTGCGGGTCGTTGAAGCGTTTTCCCGCCTTGGGTCGAGAGGAATTGGTTCTCCTCTCGCGTCCGCCCTTTCTTGAATTCTGGTGGTGGCGGCGTAAGCTGCGTCTACCACCATAGCTTCTATCTCTGCTGCAGTGAAGACCAGCTTTTCTGCGTTGTAGGTGGCACAACGAGGGAGTGGGAGGAGGATGTTTGTCTTTGCAAACTTGTAGAAGTAGTTCCTTCCCTCCTTATTTATGATGCTGGCCCTCATTAGGTATTTGATGTTGATCAGCTCATCGCCCTTCGTCCTCGAAAGGCTGCGCGGCTCCTTTGGGTACCCGAGCCCCGCCGCGATCAGGTTGACGATACCACCCATACAGTATTCTTTAGTGGCATCCTTTATTGGGTGCAGCCTATTCAGCAAGAACCGCCCGAGGTTAATCACTCTTCCCTCCATGATGTGCCACATGACGTGGAGTTCTTCGGTGTAGATATTGCTGGATTCGTTCTTGTTGAATAGCAAGCACGCTACCACTTTGTGCACAATTATCCAAAAACATGAGTGCACGACTGCCACCTTGCTTCCCGCCTTAAATGATGACTCACCGGTCAGCCTATTCCAGAGCTCCACGGGACTGAACCCGTCTCCTTCGGTGATTCTTCCACCGTTATTCATCAGATTGTTCTCCTCCTCGCTGTAAGAGAAGATCTCGTTCAGCAGCTTCTCAGAGATGGCGTGCTCCGAGTTGTATAGCTAGGCTTGGAGTCTGTCTGCTCCACTGTATTCTTTCTTTTTAGTAGCAAAATTCTTCACTCGGAGGAGAGATGACATGAACTCCCTCGTGAGTTCGGTGTAGGAGGAAGATCGGCTGAGGCAGATCTTCTGCAGTCCTACCGCAACGAGGACGTTCTCCAGTCTTCCAAAGATGCCCAACTGATCAAACGAAGACCGGTGACAGAACCTACTCGGTCTGTAGAGCTTGGTCGCTAGCTCTGCGTAGCGGCATCTGTGCTCGTCATCTCTCGGCACGAACCTTCCTGGTGAATGATCCAGGGGTTTTGCCGCTGCTGAGGTTGGAGCTGCCATCTCCCCTATCCTATTCTCTTTTCCACTATTGACGGCCCAGCCGCTTTTAGATTCGGGCGTTTCTACCCGACAGTGGTCGCTTCAGCTGCGGCTTCGTCGTTAATTCTTTGGCCGTGCTCGTCAACTCAGACAACAGTCTTCTTGGTATGGGCCATTTCTGTTAATCATAAAACAAATTCCTTGATCAATTAAATGTGCCGATGTTTAAAAAGAGAAACTGAATGCACGATAAGATATGACCCGACACAGAAATGATCCCACACCACTATATCGGGCGATACGAGGTTTTCAGATATTAGGGCTCGTGCCCGATATGAGATATGGGTTTCGCCCGTCACGTCGAAAGAACTTATAAAACAAGGCAAATGGCTAGAACTGCTGTCAGGATAGTCGCCCGAAATGGGTGTGTCGGGCGATACAGTAGCGAAGGGTAAAGTGCCCGATAGGGCTCTCTTTAAAAGAAAAGCAACGTGTCGCCCGACAACAAAATAGGTGAGGCAGTGCAAAGATGGGCGACAAGGCTATTGCCCGACATGGCGTATCGGGAAAACATGAATACGTATCGGGTGATACAAGGTTGCTCAGCTAAGAAACCACAAGCCCGATAAGTTATTCGCGAAAAGAAGGTCGTGTCGGGCAAGGTGGACGATATGGTATGTCAAGCTATACCTTTGCTGTTTTCTTAAACTTCCACGTGACACGAGAGCAGGGGAACGTTGCACGACACGAGAGCTAACTCAGAAAATCTCAGCATGACACGGGTAGGTGAAAACAGTAAAGGCAGTAGCCCGACACGGTAAACTCTCCATGCTATATATAGCGATCTCAACCGGTAGTAAAACTGGTAATTCCGGGGCGTGCGTCGGCCGTTGGGGTAAGTCATTCCCGAGATGAGCATGCCATCCGTTACGATCTTTGCAATGCCCGAAATACCATTGCCCAATACGGGCACATTTAGCACGATGGATGAGCCGCTGCCCGATACGATCTTTCAGAGAAAAATCAAGGAGAAAAACTTAAAACAAAACTGGAAAAAGCGGTTGATGAGCAAAACATCATTGGCCTAAGGTTCAGATCCCGGCCTCAGATGGTATTACCCATCTCGGTCTATAAAACTGAGCGGTGGCCCATAAAACAAAGGAGTCAGCGCATGTACTGACTCGGGCCTTATTACAGTCCAAAATGTTTGTAATGTTTGTTTTACAGGAAAGTAAAATGCATCCTATTCTAGGAAATAAAAGAAAGCTCAGGCTGCCTCCCGAGAAGCGCTGTAGTTTTTGTCTCCAGCTTGACGTTTTTAGCTTTGTCACTCCTTAGTCTCTATCATCATCCTCTCATGCAACTCGATCCTCTTTTCTCTCGATCAGTGTCCTGCCTTCTTTTCCGTTTCAGTGTTCGACAGAATTTTTCCCAACAGATTCTTTATTAACTCGGCCATTTGAGCTAGTTGCTGATCAATCTAGCGCTGATGCGTCTGCATGTCTACCATTTGTACCTGCAACGAGTTCAAAACACCTGGATTTGATAGAGCGCTCTGCACTAACTGGTTGTTAATAGTGTCTTGCCTTTTCACGAAATCAAACAGTTGGCCAACCACATCCGACTGGCTAGAAGTCTTATCCTATTCCTTGGTTGATCCTTGGTACTTGACTTGACCTTAGAAGTTGCCTTTGTTTGTCTGGAAGGGGGTGTTTTTAGTGTACTGATTGGGTCCTCCCCTCTTCTCGAATGCTTGGGGCGGCTTAGGTGAGCTATGCAGCTGATGCAAATTCTCGACTGCATCCTTGTTGCCGTAGCTGAAACCAGGGTGGTACGGCCTCTTAAAATTTACAAAAGAGACATTTTCAGTCTCTTCGACCTCAGAGTCAGAATCGCTTGACGCTCCCGGTCGGGTGTAGATGCATTTATCTACCCCATGGACCCCTTCTCCACAAGTCACAAACTTCATTACTTTTTCCACCTACTTCTTCCCTTTACCACCAGATTCCCTTAGCTGCTTGACATCTGTCGCTATCCTTTGTATCTAAGAAGTTATAGACTCCAGAGCCTTGGATTTTAGAGAGGGTCCTTCACTAACTTTCTTAGCCTGCCCTCTTTCAGATCTATCATACTCAGCGTCGGCTTGCAGCTCGGCCATGTTTTTGATGATCCTTTCAGACTTGCTCGACTTTTCCCCTAGGAAGTCACTTCCTGCTGCAGCATTTAGTGAAACCCTTTTGTCGGGAGTTAGACCATTGTAAAAGGTGGTGACTAGGAAACCTTTCTTGTAGTTATGGTGAGGGCAGTCCCTCTGATATTCCTGGTATCTTTCCCAGGCGTCGTGGAGATTCTCGTTGGGCTTTTGCATAAAAAAAGTTATCTTTTGTCAATTCCTCACTGTCTTCTCAGTCAGATAGAATTTATTTACAAAGGTGTCTGCTAGTACTCCCCATCCGTTTAGAGATTGGTGGGGAAGTCCTAGATACCATGATAGAGCCTTGTCTTCCAGAGAGAAGATGAAACCCTTGCAGTAAATGACTTCCTGGGGTACACCTCGCATCTTAATTGTGTCGCAGATATTCTTGAAGGCGTCCAGGTGATGATAAGGGTTGTCGTTCTTGGAGCTCCCTCTGAAGCTCTTATTTTGTATCATGGAAATCACAGACGGCTTGAGCACAAAATTGGTGGCGTTGAATCGTGGAATGATGACCGGGCACTGGGAATTGTTAGCCTTCATGGAGGCTAACTCCCTTAGGGTTTTCTCTTCTTTTTCCAAATCTTCACTGTCACTGCCTTCTCGGTGCTGATTCTGATCATTGTGATTCCTTCTGT
This sequence comes from Alisma plantago-aquatica, assembly GCA_963693085.1. Lineage (NCBI taxonomy): Eukaryota > Viridiplantae > Streptophyta > Magnoliopsida > Alismatales > Alismataceae > Alisma > Alisma plantago-aquatica. Next base: position 409,712,398 of record OY856413.1, read on the forward strand.
GCCTTCGATGGTGATGACGTCTATCTCGATGTTGGTCGTCCTCAGACTGCTCTCCTTCTGGATCTTCATGTTGATCATGGCCGTCATAGCGGTCATTTTCTTCGAGAGGAGGGGAGTTAGGTCTAGCCCTCCTTTGACGTTCGCCCTCTGAAAGAGGTTGTTCAATATGAGGCGGCATGTTAGGTTATGTCGATGCTCAGGTGAATGGAAAGCCCTTTCCTCTGAGTACCTAAAATAGTGTGAAAAAGCAAGTTAGAAAATCAAATTATTTATTTCAGGCAAAGAATAATGATAATAATAATGAAAGAAAGAAAAGAGTGCTGTCAAGCTCATTTCTAATCTTGAGGCACATGAGTGTAGTTAGTGGATTCAGATTCGTCTACAGTATCGTTTTGCCTTGTTTCCGGCAACAGCGCCAAAAAGTTGACCGACCTAAATCGTGTGTCAAAAAATGGAGGCGGATTTGAAGTAGTCAGACTTTTACATTTATAACCCGAAACCTTCTAGGCCCCCACAACTTTGTTTACGGGGTCGAAGTAGATATACGGGGTCGAACACAGGGACAAGGGTGGTAGTTTTGAGAACTCGGAATTGACACGCTACACTCTGGAAAAGAGGTAAAAGAGATAGTAAAATTCCCCAAAGGGAACAACTGGATAAGATCGTCAAAACAAAAGAAACTATCTCCAACTGGATCTACAAGAAAGATTAAGGTTTTAGGCATTTTTTAGTTTTTAGAGGTTTTCATGCAACAAAAATAGAGAGATAATACTAAAGCTAAAACAATGTACAAATGAGAAAACTTTGGTAAAACAAGGGGCAGTAGAAACATCCCGTACCCCTCCTCTCAGAGCGGGTACCTCTAATCAAGCATCAACACCCCTCTTGAGGTTGCTGGACTTAAATTAGAGTGGAAATGTTACTCAGGCAACTCCAATTCCGGGCACTCTCGTACTCTAGAATCGAACCAAACACTAGAGCCACAACACCTCTCTTGAGGCTGTTGCAATGGGAAAACACGATTTGGTAGCTAATCGAAACGCGATCCGAGCATGCAAGCTAGAGTTCAGATGTTAAACATAGCAATCATCCAACAAAGGTACCAACATAAAGCAGCAGGTAATTAAGCTCTTCTATTTCCATAAACAAATAAGGTTCTGATTACATTGCATAAGTAAAAGAAATAAATGACTGAAATGAAGATAGATGTCGCCTTCTTGATATAGAAGGACGACAAACTACAGTGGACCCTCCAGCCCGATACCAGACAGGAGCCTAGCCCGATACAACCATGTCGGGTGGCACGCCCTCTCAGGCAACACACCGTGATGGGAGGATTGCATCGTGCGAGGACCCTTTCCTGATACGATCATGTCGGGCGGCACCCTCTCGGGCGACACGCCGTGACGGGCGATGCATATCGGGGTTCGGTATCGTGTCGGGCTAGAGCGATGCTCCTAGTATCAGTCTCTTATGTTGGGGATCCTTGTCGGCCGATATCGGCCTGCAGTGTTTCCTGGAGCGACCCTAAGTGAACCATTCCTTCCCTCTCAGGATGGGGAAGTGCTCACCTAGAATCGCCCGACACGAGCACTGAGGCACGATACACTAGCGTTTCGCAGCTTTCCTGAAGTGACTTGCGTAGGGTTCCGACATGTCTTTTCGGCTTCCTGTAGCTGCTATTTATAGGCAACGGTTGGGGAAGTTATGGTGCTTAGGGAACCACGTGTCCTCCTTATCATCACAGAGTTGGTGGACGACCGATATCAGTATCACTTGGCACAAGGATGTCGGCTGTTGGGCATCGTTGCGAGTGGCGCCTACCGGTGGGTGGTCGGTATCGCACGACACTTTTGAGTTGTCGTGGCGAGCTCGGCTCCCTGTCGGGTAAAGAGGTGTGTCGTCTGACGGTTCCTTATTGCGCGACATCCTCACGTCATGCGTCGATGTATCATGCTACCCTGTCGGGCAGTGAGCATATCGGCTGGCTGGAAGGCCGATGCAGGTGGAGCATGTTTGTGGGCCGGAACGGCCTTATTGATGATAAATGAGTCCAAAATGGAGGAAAACTCTACAAAAGATGGAAATATTGAGTTAAGAGCGTAGTGTAGCCGATTATTGAAAAAGTACATATAAAAGGAGAGGAAAACAGTTTAAAAAGGGCAGTTTTGATAATAAAATAAGGGTAAAAAACATCACAAAATTTGGTGTTATCAATCTCATAATGTGCTTGCTTGCCTATTTGGATTTCTTGATTGGATAATTCTGTCTTAAATCAGCCTGACAGGTATGTGGTTACGCTTATGAATAATCACTTTAGTTTCACGGTGATTCCCAGTTGTTTTGTCGGTTGCCTGAAAATAACTTCTTGGATGACTTTTATTTCATGCAACTATAAAGTGACTACGATTATCACCATAAGTATGTATACATGAATGGCTCAGATCTTGGTCCTCCTCTGTGGCTTTGTAAAAGTTAAAAAGGGTAACCTAGACTAAGGTCTAGGCTATCAAGAGTTAGAAATTGGGCTACCCACGTGTAGTGCCATGAGACTCTATAGCACGCCATGAGTTAAGGAGTGGGCTACCTACAGGTAGTGCCATGTGACTCAACCCTAGAAACTGATTCACATGTTAGGTAGGATCATGAGGGGTTAAATGGGGATCTACAATAAGGAAGGTAGCATCCAGGTCCACTGTAGGGACATCGCAGAGGTTAGGGTATGTAAGGATTGAGCAGTTATGTTGAAAATGTAAAGCTGTTTGTTAAATCATACTTGACTGGAATATGTGGTTACAATTAATTGTACGATTATTGTTTCCCCCACATACCAGCTTCATGCTGACTGATGTTTTGTTTGTTGGCATTTTAGGTTCAAATGAAAAGAACAAACAGTAAAGTGGCATATGTGGAATTAAATGAGAATTAAAGTATAAAGGAGGATTAGTTAGAATAGACTCCTAATGAGGATAAAAGTAGATATCCAAGTTTTTGAAAAACGTATACAAAGTTATTTTTTTTATTACAACCTTTCAGTTTAGTTTAGTAGAATTTGATAATTATTAATGATTATTTGTCGAACCTTTGATCTGGAAATTGGGATAACGACTCTGACCTCTTAGTCTCCCTTAATTGGGGGTTACTGGGAGGCGAGGTCATTACAGCGTACATGATAGATCCAATTGTTGATGCATATGGAATCTTACTCATGCGTGCCCGTTCATCACATGAACTAGGACATTGGGCTTTAGAGATCGTAACCCCATGGGACATGGGCAAGTTACCTCTCTTAGAACCCTTAATGCTAAACCTCTTTAGCACCTTATCAATGTATGTGCTCTGGCTTAGGCCTAGAAGCCTTCTAGATCTATCTCTATAGATCTTGATCCCTAGTATATAGGATGCTTTGCCTAAATCCTTCATAGAGAAGGTCTTCCCTAGCCAACCTTTTACTATCATAGGGATGTCATTTCCCATCAATAGTATGTCATCCACATACAATATGAGAAATATGATTATGCTCCCACTAACCCTTTTGTAAACACAAGGTTCATCTTCATTTTGACTAAAGTCAAACTTTTTGACTACTTCGTCAAAATATAGATTCCATCTCTGAGATGTTTACTTCAATCCATAGATTGACCTTTGTAGCTTACAGACTTTATTGGCTTCCTTTGGATTGATAAAACCCTCAAGTTATGTCATGTACACATCCTCGAGTAAATTCCCGTTAAGGAATGCTGTTTAACATCCATCTGCCAAATCTCATAGTCATGATAAGCTGCAATGGAAAGCATGATCCTGATGGATTTGACCATGGCAACTGGTGAGAAGGTCTCGTCATAATCAACACCTTAAATTTTACAGAATCATTTTGCAACCAATTTACCTTTATAGGTTTGAACATTTCCATCCATGTCAGTCTTCTTCTTGAAGACCCACTTGCACCCTATGGGTTTTACCCCTTCGAGTGGATCCACCAAGGTCCATACCTTATTGGTGTACATGGATTCCATCTCAAATCTCATGGCTTCGAGCCATTTCTCAGATTCTGGTCCCTTAGTAGCTTCTAGATAGGAAGTTGTCTCATCTGGTATGCCCAATTCGTCACTATCTTGAGTCACAAGAAATCCAAATCTCTCAGGCTCAAGTCGTGTCCTAGACCTACGAGGTTCCTGTGTTACATTTGGAACTTGAAATTCCATAATAGTTTGCGAGTCTTCATGTTTCTTATGTACCTCCTTAGGTTCTCTACTTTCTTGTTGGTCTCAAACTTAGTTGAGCTCTACATTCCTCCCACTAATTCCTTTGGAAATAAATTCTTTTTCAAGAAATAAAATAGTCCTAGCAACAAATACTTTGTTGTCAGTTGGTGTGTAGAAGTAGTATCCCCGAGTTTCCTTGGGGTATCCAACAAAATAGCATTTTTCCAATTTGGGTCCAAGCTTTTCAGGAAATTGTTTCCTAACATAAGCTTCACATCCCCAAATCTTTAACATAGACAAATTGGGATGATTCCCATTTCATATCTCATATGGTGTCTTTTGAATCGATTTGGAAGGTACACGGTTAAGTGTAAACACTGCAGTTTTAAGAGCATATCCCCAAAATGATATTGGAAGTTCGTCTGAACTCATCATTGATCGTACCATGTATAATAATGTACGATTGCTTCTTTCTGACACACCATTATGTTGTGGTGTACCAGGTGGAGTCCATTGTGATACAATACCACAGTCTTTCAGAAGGTCCTCAAACTCTTGGCTTAAGTATTTGTCACCTCGATCTGAATGGAGTGCTTTAACAGTCTTACCAAGTTGCTACTCTACTTCATTCATGAAAGTCTTGCACATTTCAAGAGTTTCTGACTTGTGTTTCATAAGATATACATAGCCATACCTACTGAGGTCATCAGTGAAGGTAATGAATTATTGATAGCCTCCTCTAGCATTTGATCTAAAAGGTCCACATACATCAGTATGTATGAGCCCTAGCAGATCACTGGCTCTCTCACTGTGTCCAGTGAAAGGAGTCTTAGTCATCTTCTCTAATAAACATGCCTCACATGTCTCTAATGATTCAAAATCAAAAGAGTCTAGATAACCATCCTTATGGAGTCTAGATATGCGCTTCTCATTTATGTGCCCAAGACGACAATGACATAAGTATGTTTTGTTTGAGTTGTCAAGTTTTAACCTTTTATTATTTACGTTGTATATGCTAGTCTCAAGTTCTAACAAGTAGATACCATAAGACATAGGGGCATTGCCATAAAAGATCTCATCTTTAGAAATAGAAATAATTCCATTCTTAATGTGAAATTCAAATCCACTCTTATCCATACAAGATATAAAAATAATATTTCTATTAATGGCAGGTACATAATAGCAATTCTCTAATTCTATTACAAGGCCCGTAGGCAAAGATAAACTAATAACTCCAACTGCGGTGGCAACAACTCTTGCTCCATTAGCAACCCGCAACTTGACTTGGCCCTTTCGTAAAGGCTTACTTCTTATCAGATCCTGCATATTAGAACATTTGTGAGATCCACATTCGGTATCCAATACCCATGATGAAGAAGTATTTAAGTTTATCTCAATAACATATATACCTAAAGTGGAGATCTCTATCCTCTACTTCTTCTTCCTCAGTTCCTCTAGGTAGAGAGGACAATTTCTTTTCCAATGTCCAACATGCTGATAATGGTGAAAACTACCTTCTTTGGAGATCCCACCTTTAGCTTTGAGCGTGGATGACTTTGGCTTCTGCCCGACTTTAGAACCTTTCTTAGCCTTGCCTTTGCCTTTTGACTTTCCCTTTGTCTTGCTGATCATCATCACAGACTTGGTCTTTCCTTTCTTCATCTGTGCTTCAGCTATCCTCAACATGCCCAACAATTCTGACAACGGCTTGTCAAGATTGTTCATGTTGTAGTTCATGATAAAATGACTATATGATTCAGGAAATTATTGTAGAATCACATCAGTGGCCAACTCTTGACCTAGGGGAAATCCCAGCTTGGATAGGCTTTCCACATACCCAATCAAAGTGAGTATATGGGTGCCAACTAAGTCTCCCTCTTTCATATTGCTCCTGAACAAAGCCTTGGAGACATCATATCTCTCCTGTCTTGCTTGATGTTGATACATGTTCTTGAGATGTGTTACCATCTACATGACATTCATATTCTCATGCTGCTCTTACAACTCATAGTTCATTGAGCACAACATCGGACACTTGACATCCACGACATCATCAATGTGCTTCTTGTAAGCATCCTTTTCAACCTTGGGCGCATTTGCTGCAGGTTTCGCTGGCTCTGGTGTTTCAAGAACATAGAGCTTACACTCATGCGTGAGAACAATTCTCAGCGTCCTAAACTAGTTTTGAAAGTTGGTTCCGGTAAGTTTGTCCTTCTCAAGGACCGACCACAATGAGAAAGTGTGTGTTGTTTGCCATTTGATTGCTACAAAAGAAAAATTTTCATTTAGTCAAAACATTTTGACTTATAAAGATTTGATAAATGAGATTAATTAGACCTTTAAATAATTATGCTCCCACTATTTTATTCAAATTGATAGCCCTCACTATCAACTCGGAAGATTGTAACGTACAACCTTCTAGTGAGCCAAGATCCAAAATAATTGGATCAATGCCCAGCCAACGCCGGCGTCAAAGACCAAATACTAAGGTAGGCAACTTTTTCCAATTGCATCATATGCAACTCTTGGATAGATGATCATGCACAACTCCTTGCCATGATGCATATGTGTGCCTCTAGGTACTTGATTCTATCAAGGTCCCCCATTTAAGTCCAACCCATAAGCCAACACGATGAGTGTGCACCCTGCAGAGGCAGACCCACACACCCACCATCATACTTCCACGAGACAGACAGTGTACCACGCGGAGGCGTGCCCACACATAGTCAATCAAGCTTTTCATGTGTGTTGCTTTATGGAAGGCAACTAAAACTTAATATTATTAATTGAGGGATTTTATTAATACATATACATATCCAAACACCACATACTTATAGTACATATCATATACTACTATATTCACAACCACAAATGATAGACATGCAATCACAAACACAAATACATCGGTTATGGCCATACTATTGTAATCCTATGGAGCAACAAAGGATTACGGTCCACCTATGGTCTTATGCATCTCATGCAACACATGTGAATCAACCTGTAAGCATGTAAGGATCAACATTACAATGAACAACTTCATGGATGCTTCATGAGGTTGGAACTTCAAGTTGTTTCTTAGAATTGGATCTTCTTGTTGCTTCTCCATGGACGCTCCTTGGAGTTGGAACTTCAGGTTGCTTCTTGGAATTAGATCTTCATGGTGCTTCTCCATGGACATTCCTTGGAGTTGGATCTTCAAGTGTCCTCCTTACATCAAGTTTACAAAGACTAAAACTAATCCTATATCTATTACATCATATGAGTACAAATATAAAGGGAAAGAATTAATTACACTTTGAAATAAGAGATGAGGATCGACATGCAAGCCAAATACTTTATACAAATGATTCATATGCAACCATTATACATCCATATCATTCACAACATTCACAAAAGGGGATACTAGGCCATAACCGTGCATGCATTCACCACATAAAACAAAATTTCAATGACGACATGTATGCTATCATAGGTATATCTACATATACGTATATACATATTAAAATTGCAGTACTTTTAATGCGGGACATTCCCCATTAAATAAATTTTTGACTCCCACACAAACTATGTAGGGTACACAGGGGCATAGCCCCTGAAAGGTCTACGGAATTTTACTTCTATGCACTTAGGAAAATCAGTATTTTCCATAGTCGACCCCATCCAAAACGTCAAAAATAGAAGCCTGTAGTGTATGTGGAATTAGGTTTAGATTTGCACATTAGCAGTTTTAATTCACATCATATGCAACATAGAAAACAATATACAGTGATTCGATCATATCAAAATGAATCCAAATACGCCGTAGATCGACGCTGCTCTGATACCACTGTTGTGTTTTGTGGAGAAAACATGCACGACGGAAGAAATAAAAATTCCACACAACCCAAAATAGGATCTCGTCGACAACATCGTATTCGAAAAGAGTGTTTGCGGGATATACCTTATCGCGGAGCAAGTCCGACGATGTCCCACTACATGATGGTGTGCAACGATGCTGGCCTACACAGATGGAACTTCTCTCCCGTTCGTTAAGTGCGTCGTAGGAAGATCCGACCGTGCTCCTTTCGTGCGGTGATGTACACCACTCGTAGTGCATACAGATGGTTGTAGATGTCCTATGAATGTAGGCATCTCAGCGTCTACGTCTCTACTTTGTCCACGCGAATGGACTGGAACTCCATGTCACGCTTCCCAAGCCAGCAGGAAGGAGTCATCTCTGTGCGGTGACATGCTAGTGTCGTGATGCTCTCCTTTTCTCCTGAGGATGGTGACGGCTAGGGTTTACGTACGTGAGCGTAAAATGAAAGCCTCTTTCAATATCTTATATAAATATCGGCTGTCAAGATCATTTATATAGGAGACGAAGGGAAGTAGGGTTTCCTAAACCCATCGTTAAACAGAAACATTATGTTAATTAAAACACTCATGGATTAATTAGAATATTCTAGAATTCATTAATTAGCCAAATAATCACATTAATTGATTAATTAATATCCGAATCCATGCAATCACTTGGGATGGCTCTATGGGCATATATACCAACATTAAATGATTAAGGTCTGATGGGGAGAAGAACATACCTTGAACTTGTTTGTTGGAATTTTAAAAACTCCACTGTGTAGTTCATGAAGGTTGTTGCTCCGTATACACCATGGTTTATTGGGATTGTAGAACATAAAATCTAATTTCTTATTTAAATGGCAAATAACTTTCTCCAGAACTCAAGTTTACTCATACATATGTGGAAGAAACTTTGACTATGGCTTGCCAAATTTTGAATAAAGTTTTCCGTACACATAATAAGAGTAACCTATTTGAGTTATTGATTGAGAAAGAATTCTTCCTATAATATCTTCAAGTGTGGGGGCATTTTTACTAAGGTATATGTCTCTGAAAACAAAAGAAAAGAAATTAGATTAAAAAAATGGTTGATGCCATTTTACTGAGTCATGTAAAGACAAGTTACACATTTAGATTTATGATTGTAAAATCTGAAATCTTAGGCTATAAGGTTAATACAATTGTGATATTTCGTATGACATTCTGTGATAATGTGTTTCCCATAAAAATAGGTGTATCTAAAGAACTATCTCATAAAAGATTCATTATACACATGGTCTTTTCTCAAGTATGTAGAAATGATGAGAAATGTGGGGGGCAACTTAGAATTTGCTATTTCTGAATTTATTGATTCTGATGAAATGGCTAAACAAAGGAGAAGTTAACATACTAAGATTTTCAAGGATGATAGAAGTGAGTTTCTCACTTATAATATCGAAGATGATCTTGTTCCTTTCAAAACATGCTATGGATTTTCCAGAAGCTTAGTTTTGGAAAGAATTTGTTAACAAAGAAATCTTATGAATTCTCTCAAATCAATTGTGGGAATTTATAGATTTGTCTTCTAGTTGTTCTAAAGTTGTTAGTAAATGGATCCTTAAGATGAAAATAAATTCAGACTGGATAATTAATAACATACTTTGCTAGGCTAGTTGCTAAGAGTTTTACACTCCGAAAGAATAAAGTATTTTGATACATATTCTATATTTCCTACATGAACACAATCTAAATGCTTAAGGCATTGGTTGTCACATATAATCTCATATTCATTAAATGAATGAGAATTCCATATTCTTACACGGTAATATTCACGAGAAGATATATATATGTTGAACAACCTGATGGATTTGTGCATTGTAGGAATGAGCATAAAAGTGTGTAAATTTATTAAAGCTATTGCATGGCTTGAAACAAGCTCCTAAGAAATGATATGAGATGTTTGATAGAGTATTATCAATGAAATGCTTCATTTCTTATAATTTTGATAAATGTATCTACTGTAAAAATCGTCAATGGTTGATTCATGTTGTTATACATAGATGATGTTTTGTTTCCAATATAAAAGTAATAAATAGACTATCATTCTTATGTAACGAGTTTTAGATGAAATATATATAAGAGTCATTTATGTGATTTTAAGGCCTAAAATAATGAGGTTAACTGATGGTATAACTCTCTAAAAGTCTCATTATGTTGAGAGGATACTAGAGAAGTTTGAGTACACATCATGCAACCATGTTAAGACTCTATATGAACTCATCAAAATGTCTTGTATAAAAATGTGACTGAAGTTCTAATGAATTATTTACGACACTTTCTGGATATTGGAAGTTTGATGTATCTTAAGAACCACACATGTACATACATTATGTTTGTTATGTGCAAGTTGAGTAGATACACCAATGATCCTGCTAAGACCCATTTAGAAATCTCTTGATAGATTATTGAGGTATGTAAATGTAACATCCCTGACATGGGTTATGAATTAAACCTAGATGTTTTGTCTAATAAGGTTGAGTAGATTCTTAATATTATCTTGGGAAAAGTAATTAGGCCTCATAAGAAACTTATGTTTCAATTTTGGTCCTGTTTGAGCAATGTTGAAGCAATGTTTGCTTATTTTGGACTAAAGTGCAAATTACCCAAGTCGAGGGGTTAACTTGCAAATGTTGCATGATAAGATGTTCCTCTGATGTTAAGACATCATAATAATGAATGTGATGTAGTGGTATGGTTTCCACAAGCTTGGGCACCAAGATTAAGCTTGTAAAGTAATGTTGTGCATTAAAACCTAGTTTTGGTGAAAAGTGCAATTTACCCAAAATCTAGGGTTCAATATGCAAATTACCACTTCAATAAAGTCCCTAATGTTTCTTGGCATCATGTAGAGCAAAGAAAATGAGAGTTACGTCTCATTTGATTTAAGATGGAGGAGAGAGAATCTTGATATTAAAATAATCAAGATTTAATCCTAATTGAAACCCTAATTCAATTTAGGGCAAAAATGAATAAAAATAATTGAAGGGCTTTCAACCAAAATGTTTTGGGTTGATTTTGAATAAGGATGGACGTTACTTTGCCAAGATAAGGAACGAAAATATCTTAAGTAGGTGAAATTCCACTCACCTTATTATAAAGAAAAGTAATTTCCACTCACATATGGGATATTAATATAATAAGCATTAACATGCTTAATTTGCTTTTCTTTAAATTGAGGATAATGAAGGATAATTAAAGGCAAAGGGATATGCCTCGTATCCATGGAGTTGAGGGGGAAGAGGCGGCCATAATTTTTGGATTAATTGGATTTTTATAAGGCATATTCTCTCTCATCAATTTCTTTATAAAAGTGCCATTTCCAAGCCCAAACCAAGGCCTTTTTCGGATTTTCTTCTTCCCCTTGCTTGCAAAACCGACCAAGGATCTAGGGAGGAGCAGGGAGCACGTCCCCAACCTGTGGGTAATCCCTTGACCTTCGTTCTCCTTGATTTCATGGTGGAAATCGAAAATAAATTATGGATTACTTCTTATTTCGATCTCCTCTTCAACCCTAGCCAACTTTTGCAATCAAAAGCTTGAGGACGAGCCTAGGGGGAGTTGCAAGAGCTTCATCCACCATTAATGGCGTGATCTTGGAGCTTTGGAGCTCAATTGGAGGTGAGTTTTATAACTTAAACCCTCAAACATTGTTATTGCATCAATCTTCTATGCTTTGTTGATTGATTTTTTCTATTTTATACACTTTTGTTTCTTTGCTGCAAATTCCATCAAGAACGGTTGCTGTTCTTGGGTGCACGAAGGAAGATGATGATGACATCATCATAAGCAAGCACCTCACCAAATATCTTGGGAGCAAACGATCTCAAAAGTTGGGACCAAACGGTTTCACCAAAACCGTTTGGTGACCAAACGGGTTGCAAACCGTTTGGTGGAAAACGGGTTCAAACCCGTTTGAAGGAGTTGACCAAGCGTTGACCATTTGGGAATCTCGTTCCTAATTATGTAGGATAATAACCCTCCACATTTTAGGGGTTAACTTCAAAATAATCATAGGTTGAAGGCCAATCAATTAGACAAATTGAATTGAATTAAATGCTGATTTTCAACCTGAATAACTTGACCTGCTTGGGAAAACGGGTTCAAGACAGTTTGATATGGTTGACCAAGCGTTGAAAGTTTGTGATTCCTGTTCATAATGATGTTGGTTAATGACCCTCCAAATTTGAGGGGTTAACTACAAAGGAATCATAGGTTGAAGGCTAATCAATTAGGAAAACCTAATTGGATTAAGTGCTGATTTTCAACCTGATTAACTTGACCTTCTTGGGAAAACGGGTTCAAGACCGTTTGAGTGAGTTGACCAAGCGTTGACCGTTTGGGATTACTGTTCATAATTATGTTAGTTAATGACTCTACAAATTTGAGGGGTTAACTCCCAAGGAATCGTGAGTTGAAGGCTATTCAATTAGGCAAACCCTAATTGAAAACAGTGCTGAAATTCCAATGAGTTAAGTTGAGATTTTGGGTTGATTAGCCCAAACGGGTTCAAGACCGTTTGGGGATCATCCAAACGGGTTCAAGACCGTTTGGGGATCACCCCAAGACCGTTTGGAGGTCTGGGGTCAAGTATAGTTGATCAATTGAATGTCCAAAGGTACCAAATCATACTGCAACTCAATGCTGATTTGTTGATCAACTCGATAAACCAATCCATGATGATTTTTCACTAAAGTCCAAAGGTTGGATGAGCCAAACGGTCTCAAGACCGTTTGGAGCTCATCCAAACGGTCTCAAGACCGTTTGGTGGTCACCCAAGACCGTTTGGAGGTCTAGGGTTGAGTATGGTTAGGTGTTTGAAGGTCTAAAGGTACTAAGCTGATATACAATGCAATGTTGATTTGGTGATCAATCCAATGAACCAAACCCCAATTGGATTGCTTAGATTTGAGTGATATGATGGGAAAACGGTCTCAAGACCGTTTGGAGGTCATCCAAACGATCTCAAGACCGTTTGGGGTCAGGTCATACCCAATTTGGTTGATGGTTCAATGGTTTCAAAGCAACTAGTCTTACATTGATTAGTATTGAAGGATCATCGATTCCAAACCCTAAGTCAATTGATTCAAACCCTAATTGATGACCAATTGAGGGTCAATTGAGGGTCAAATCAGTTGAAGGTTGACCTATTTAACTCAATTAAAGTATGAGCATAGGTCCAATTGATGATTGGTTCCATGAATTCAATAACTGAAGGAATCAACATTGGAAACCCTAATTCAATCGGATACCTCATGTTATTGAAGGTCCAATTGATCAAACCTTTTTGGAAACCTAATGTAATTAGGTGAGAGATACCCTTAATGGTACTAATCAATAATGCATAACAAATGCATGGATCCAATACATGATTAGTAAACCCTGGTTGAGGGTGTATCCAAGTGAAACCCTAGTTGAGGGGTGTATCCAAGTGAAACCCTAGCTGAGGGTGTATCCAAGTGAAACCCTAGTTGAGGGTGTATCCTTATGAACCCTGGTTGAGGGTGTATCCTTATGAAACCCTAGTTGAGGGTGTATCCTTATGAAACCCTAGTTAAGGGTGTATCCTTATGAAACCCTGGTTGAGGGTGTATCCTTGTGAAACCCTAGTTGAGGGTGTATCATTGTGATTGTTTATAGGCAACTTTATAATAAAGTTATGCCTTAAACTAAGATAAGTCCATATCATGTGAGATAGCTGGACAATTCTAATGTGTGGCCTATGCATTATATGCTAAGGGTGAGTATTTTGTGGTGGAATGTAATAAGAAGGGAAATACCTTAATACAAGATAAAGTTGGTTAACTCAAGAGGGTCTGAATTAATGAGAAATGGGGAACCCTAACCCTAATTTGGGGAAAAGGGAATGATAAGCCCTGTTTGATAGTGAACCCTAATTCCTGGTTAAGGAATGGTGGTGTTACTATTGTATCACATGATGTGATGAATATCTTGTATGACTGTTATCATGCCTAATAACCACGTAGGTATGATGAGATGATGAATATAGCCAGGTTTGGGCTGTGACATTTATATAATAAATGTTGATTGGCTTTTTGTGCGTTGATGTTGTTGTTGCTTAATAAAAGTAACAATGTGTACAAATTTTATGAACCATGTGAATAAGTTGTTGCCTAGTGAGAGGTGACAAGATGTGAATGGCTTTGTGAGCCATGTGAATAAGTTGTTGCCTAGTGAGAGGTGACAAGATGTGAATGGCCTTGTGAGCCATATGAATAAGTTGTTGCCTAGTGAGAGGTGACAAGATGTGAATGGCCTTGTGAGCCATGTGAATAAGTTGTTTCCTAGTGAGAGGTGACAAGATGTGAATGGCCTTGTGAGCCATGTGAATAAGTTGTTGCCTAGTGAGAGGTGACAAGATGTGAATGGCCTTGTGAGCCATGTGAATAAGTTGTTGCCTAGTGAGAGGTGACAAGATGTGAATGGCCTTGTGAGCCATGTGTGATGCTTGGGTAACAAGTATCACGTTTCTTTGTAGCATTTGTGTTAATAAGTTATGCTAGAGAACTTGGCTGATGTTACATTTCTGTTATATATCTATAGTTCATTGATGATTATTCATATCTGTTGTATTCATTACAAGTAGATGGATGAACTATGAGTCTACCATGGGTAGATGCAATGCTCTTATTGAAAATGGAGATTATCTTATTCTGTTCTATGAAGAATAATTCTGCCTATTAATGTAAAAGTAACCCCTGCTCAGTTTAATTTCATAGCCTTCTATAACAATGTTTCTGGCGGAGAGTTATATCTCTCGTTGGGGCAATTTACAATCGTCTCACCCCCGTGGGAAACATTTTTAGGTATGCATGAAAGGCAGAGCAGAAACCCTAGAATGGGGAAAGAGCAGCAGCAACAGCAACAATAGGGACAACAATAAGATCTTAGGTGGAGATATTGTCTGTCTAGTCATATAGATAGTAGTCCTATGTGTCGTCTCTGTACTCTCAGGTCCTCAGAGTTTTTAGTCAGTGTTTTTGATATATCAGTCTGAGGTTTTGGCTTGATGCCTCGAGATTTGTATGCTGCCTGCATATATGTTTATAAGGCAGCTGATGATGTAGTCTCTGGAAAAAGATGGTACATGATATGTACATTTGAAATAGAATGTATATGATATACAATGGCATTTGTTGGAAAAGATTTCCTATGTGTGGATCTCTTTGAAAAAAGTTTTAATTTTTAGTGATTTTCGCTAATCCGCTGCTTGATGAACGCTTCCGCATTAGTTAATCTTGTTTTCACGAGACGGTCGTCACAATTTAGTGGTATCAGAGCTCTAGGTTCGCTGAGTCTACAGAGACATAGGACTAAGGTGTCGAGTATGTGTTAGTGTCCTCCACTATACCCTATAATGATTTCTGCTTGTGCAGAGAAAGGGTAAAGTTTTAAAATGACTGGAGAGCACAAGGAACACATTGCTTAGGGCAATGTTGTTGCACCAAGAAGTGGTGCAAGGATCATGCAATAATAGATTGAGTGCCTAAAAATCCCCATTAAGACCTGATCAAGATAGAGAATCCTAGGATCATGCTCTTATTGGGCAAAACAGGGCAACAGTGATGCATAAAGAAGACTGGATATTGGTGTTACAACCTAGGTCACCAGTCCTTAATACATAAGCTTTGGGCTTTGAAAGGATTCCTGAATGACATAGTCATGTTGGAACAAGGGAAAATATGGAAAAGATTAACTTATGGCAAGAAAGTAGACTCTGCCATGAGTTTAGACAAACAATATATCTGTGATGGTAGTGCCCAAGGAGGGGCCATAAGATGAGATTTAGAAAATGATGCCTGGAGGAAATCTAGGAATGGAAAATCATGTATGTATAATGGTATGAAAAGTGAGGAATATGATAGTAAATAAGGTACATACTACCTGATCTTACAATACTTGTATACCCTAGCCAGGTATATGATTATTGTAGATAAGGCAAGTATGAAACTCTTAGATTGTTATCTTTTTTGATTGCTCTGATCAAGCAGTCATTCTGATACAATCTAATGAGTATCATGAAATAAGAAATATGCAATTCCAATAAAGGAAGATGCTTTGTGCAATTCCAATAAAGGAAAATGATTTGTGCAATTCCAATAAAGGAAGATGCTTTGTGCAATTCCAATAAAGGAAGATGCTTTGTACAATTCCAATAAAGGAAGATGCTTTGTGCAATTCCAATAAAGGAAGATACTTTGTGCAATTCCAATAAAGGAAGATTCTTTGTGCAATTCCAATAAAGGAAGATGCTTTGTGCAATTCCAATAAAGGAAGATGCTTTGTGCAATTCCAATAAAGGAAGATGCTTTGTGCAATTCCAATAAAGGAAGATGCTTTGTGCAATTCCAATAAAGGAAGATGCTTTGTGCAATTCCAATAAAGGAAGATGCTTTGTGCAATTCCAATAAAGGAAGATGCTTTGTGCAATTCCAATAAAGGAAGATGCTTTGTGCAATTCCAATAAAGGAAGATTCTTTGTGCAATTCCAATAAAGGAAGATTCTTTGTGCAATTCCAACCCTAAACAAAAAGGGAAAAGCTATGTGACATTCCTAACTAATAGGAAGAACTATGTGAACATTCCCAATTACATAGAGTTTTCTAAGTGAATTATCTATGTTAGATATATATGTTTTTCCTTTTGATAAGTATTCTTGAGTGATTATTGAAGTATGTTCTTTTATGCTTCTTCCTTTCAATGACATGGACATCATATGTTAGGGGTTTATGCTTTGCATAAACATAAACAGTGATATGGAGGAATTAATGAAAGGAGATTTGTGTGGAATCATAGAGTTCATAATATCTCCAGGATATTAAAATGATATGTGGAGACTTGAGGGCATGATTAATGAACAATCTGTTCCTCCTTTTCCTGGGATTTCGAGGACGAAATCCTTGTTAGGGGTTTATAATTTGTAACATCCCTGACCTGGGTTATGAATTAACCCTAGATGTTTTGTCTAATAAGGTTGAGTAGATTCTTAATCTTATCTTGGGAAAAGTAATTAGGCCTCATAAGAAACTTATGTTTCAATTTTGGTCTTGTTTGAGCAATGTTGAAGCAATGTTTGCTTATTTTGGACTAAAGTGCAAATTACCCAAGTCGAGGGGTTAACTTGCAAATGTTGCATGATAAGATGTTCCTCTGATGTTAAGACATCATAATAATGAATGTGATGTAGTGGTATGGTTTCCACAAGCTTGGGCACCAAGATTAAGCTTGTAAAGCAATGTTGTGCATTAAAACCTAGTTTTGGTGAAAAGTGCAATTTACCCAAAATCTAGGGTTCAATATGCAAATTACCACTTCAATAAAGTCCCTAATGTTTCTTGGCATCATGTAGAGCAAAGAAAATGAGAGTTACGTCTCATTTGATTTAAGATGGAGGAGAGAGAATCTTGATATTAAAATAATCAAGATTTAATCCTAATTGAAACCCTAATTCAATTTAGGGCAAAAATGAATAAAAATAATTGAAGGGCTTTCAACCAAAATGTTTTGGGTTGATTTTGAATAATGATGGACGTTCCTTTGCCAAGATAAGGAACAAAAATATCTTAATTAGGTGAAATTCCACTCACCTTATTATAAAGAAAAGTAATTTCCACTCACATATGGGATATTGATATAATAAGCATTAAGGTGCTTAATTTGCTTTTCTTTAAATTGAGGATAATGAAGGAGAATTAAAGGCAAAGGGATATGCCTCGTATCCATGGAGTTGAGGGGGAAGGGACGGCCATAAATTTTGGATTAATTGGATTTTTATAAGGCATATTCTCTCTCATCAATTTCTTTATAAAAGTGCCATTTCCAAGCCCAAACCAAGGCCTTTTTCGGATTTTCTTCTTCCCCTTGCTTGAAAAACCGACCAAGGATCTAGGGAGGAGCAGGGAGAACGTCCCCAACCTGTGGGTAAGCCCTTGACCTTCGTTCTCCTTGATTTCATGGTGGAAATCGAAAATAAATTATGGATTCCTTCTTATTTCGATCTCCTCTTCAACCCTAGCCAACTTTTGCAATCAAAAGCTTGAGGACGAGCCTAGGGGGAGTTGCTAGAGCTTCATCCACCATTAATGGCGTGAGATTGGAGCTTTAGAGCTCAATTGGAGGCGGGTTTTATAACTTAAACCCTCAAACATTGTTATTGCATCAATCTTCTATGCTTTGTTGATTGATTTCTTCAATTTTATACACTTTTGTTTCTTTTCTGCAAATTCCATCAAGAACGGTTTCTGTTCTTGGGTGCACGAAGGAAGATTATGATTACATCATCATAAGAAAGCACCTCACCAAATATCTTGGGAGAAAACGATCTCAAAAGTTGGGACCAAACGGTTTCACCAAAACCGTTTGGTGACCAAACGGGTTGCAAACCGTTTGGTGGCAAAAGGGTTCAAACCCGTTTGAAGGAGTTGACCAAGCGTTGACCGTTTGGGAATCTAGTTCCTAATTATGTAGGATAATAACCCTCCAAATTTGAGGGGTTAACTACAAAAGAATCATAGGTTGAAGGCCAATCAATTAGACAAATCGAATTGAATTAAGTGCTGATTTTCAACCTGAATAACTTGACCTGCTTGGGAAAACGGGTTCAATACCGTTTGATATGGTTGACCAAGCATTGACCGTTTGGGATTCCTGTTCATAATGATGTTGGTTAATGACCCTCCAAATTTGAGGGGTTAACGCCAAAGGAATCATAGGTTGAAGGCTAATCAATTAGGAAAACCTAATTGGATTAAGTGCTGATTTTCAACCTGATTAACTTGACCTGCTTGGGCAAACGGGTTCAAGACCGTTTGCGTGAGTTGACCAAGCGTTGAACGTTTGGGATTCCTGTTCATAATTATGTTAGTTAATGACTCTCCAAATTTGAGGGGTTAACTCCCAAGGAATCGTGAGTTTAAGGCTATTCAATTAGGCAAACCCTAATTGAAAACAGTGCTGAAATTCCAATGAGTTAAGTTGAGATTTTGGGTTGATTAGCCCAAACGGGTTCAAGACCGTTTGGGGATCATCCAAACGGGTTCAAGACCGTTTGGGGATCACCCCAAGACCGTTTGGAGGTCTGGGGTCAAGTATAGTTGATCAATTGAAGGTCCAAAGGTACCAAATCATACTGCAACTCAATGCTGATTTGTTGATCAACTCGATAGACCAATCCATGATGATTTTTCACTAAAGTCCAAAGGTTGGATGAGCCAAACGGTCTCAAGACCGTTTGGAGCTCATCCAAACGGTCTCAAGACCGTTTGGTGGTCACCCAAGACCGTTTGGAGGTCTAGGGTTGAGTATGGTTAGGTGTTTGAAGGTCTAAAGGTACTAAGCTGATATACAATGCAATGTTGATTTGGTGATCAATCCAATGAACCAAACCCCAATTGGATTGCTTAGATTTGAGTGATATGATGGGAAAACGGTCTCAAGACCGTTTGGAGGTCATCCAAACGACCTCAAGACCGTTTGGGGTCAGGTAATACCCAATTTGGGTGATGGTTCAATGGTTTCAAAGCAACTAGTCTTACATTGATTAGTATTGAAGGATCATCGATTCCAAACCCTAAGTCAATTGATTCAAACCCTAATTGATGACCAATTGAGGGTCAATTGAGGGTCAAATCAGTTGAAGGTTGACCTATTTAACTCAATTAAAGTATGAGCATAGGTCCAATTGATGATTGGTTCCATGAATTCAATAACTGAAGGAATCAACATTGGAAACCCTAATTCAATCGGATACCTCATGTTATTGAAGGTCCAATTGATCAAACCTTTTTGGAAACCTAATGTAATTAGGTGAGAGATACCCTAAATGGTACTAATAAATAATGCATAACAAATGCATGGATCCAATACATGATTAGTAAACCCTAGTTGAGGGTGTATCCAAATGAAACCCTAGTTGAGGGGTATATCCAAGTGAAACCCTAGCTGAGGGTGTATCCAAGTGAAACCCTAGTTGAGGGTGTATCCTTATGAACCCTGGTTGAGGGTGTATCCTTATGAAACCCTAGTTGATGGTGTATCCTTATGAAACCCTAGTTAAGGGTGTATCATTATGAAACCCTGGTTGAGGGTGTATCCTTGTGAAACCCTAGTTGAGGGTGTATCATTGTGATTGTTTATAGGCAACTTTATAATAAAGTTATGCCTTAAACTAAGATAAGTCCATATCATGTGAGATAGCTGGACAATTCTAATGTGTGGCATATGCATTATATGCTAAGGGTGAATATTTTGTGGTGGAATGTATTAAGAAGGGAAATACCTTAATACAAGATAAAGTTGGTTAACTCAAGAGGGTCTGAATTAATGAGAAATGGGGAACCCTAACCCTAATTTGGGGAAAAGGGAATGATATGCCCTGTTTGATAGTGAACCCTAATTCCTGGTTAAGGAATGGTGGTGTTACTATTATATCACATGATGTGATGAATATCTTGTATGACTGTTATCATTCCTAATAACCATGTAGGTATGATGAGATGATGAATATAGCCAGGTTTGGGCTGTGACATTTATATAATAAATGTTGATTGGTTTTTTGTGCATTGATGTTGTTGTTGCTTAATAAAAGTAACAATGTGTACAAATTTTATGAACCATGTGAATAAGTTGTTGCCTAGTGAGAGGTGACAAGATGTGAATGGCCTTGTGAGCCATGTGAATAAGTTGTTGCCTAGTGAGAGGTGACAAGATGTGAATGGCCTTGTGAGCCATATGAATAAGTTGTTGCCTAGTGAGAGGTGACAAGATGTGAATGGCCTTGTGATCCATGTGAATAAGTTGTTTCCTAGTGAGAGGTGACAAGATGTGAATGGCCTTGTGAGCCATGTGAATAAGTTGTTGCCTAGTAAGAGGTGACAAGATGTGAATGGCCTTGTGAGCCATGTGTGATGCATGGGTAACAAGTATCATGTTTCTTTGTAGCATTTGTGTTAATAAGTTATGCTAGAGAACTTGGCTGATGTTACATTTCTGTTATATATCTATAGTTCATTGATGATTATTCATATCTGTTGTATTCATTACAAGTAGATGGATGAACTATGAGTCTACCATGGGTAGATGCAATGCTCTTATTGAAAATGGAGATTATCTTATTCTGTTCTGTGAAGAATAATTCTGCCTATTAATGTAAAAGTAACCCCTGCTCAGTTTAATTTCATAATCTTCTATAACAATGTTTCTGGCGGAGAGTTATATCCCTCGCTGGGGCAATTTACAATTGTCTCACCCCCGTGGGAAACATTTTTAGGTATGCATGAAAGGCAGAGCAGAAACCCTAGAACAGGGAAAGAGCAGCAGCAACAACAACAGCAGGGACAACAATAAGATCTTAGGTGGAGATATTGTCTGTCTAGTCATATAGATAGTAGTCCTATGTGTCGTCTCTGTACTCTTAGGTCCTCAGAGTTTTTAGTCAGTGTTTTTGATATATCAGTCTGAGGTTTTGGCTTGATGCCTCGAGATTTGTATGTTGCCTGCATATATGTTTATAAGGCAGCTGATGATGTAGTCTATGGAAAAAGATGGCACAGGATATGCACGTTTGAAATAGAATGTATATGATATACAATGGCATTTGTTGGAAAAGATTTCCTATGTGTGGATCTCTTTGAAAAAAGTTTTAATTTTTAGTGATTTTTGCTAATCCGCTGCTTGATGAACGCTTCCGCATTAGTTAATCTTGTTTTCGCGAGACGGTCATCACAGTAAAGGGAACACATTACCTTGACTTCATTATGACAAATATCCTTTGGTAGTCAAAGGATATAATAATGCATGTCGGGTTGTCATGAACTCTAGGAGTAATGGTGCCTTGTGATATATTTTCCCAATAAGAAAATGTGTTGTTTTATGGATTGTCTTGGTCTTCTTCTGAAGCTTAGTTGGGTGTTTTATATATAAAATTGAATTTGAAGTTGAATGGCTGCATATATTTTAGTCTAAGTTAGCTATTGAAAATAAATATGATTCCTGCAATTTCATTTCATATTAATAATAATACAACTATAAAAGATATAAAGATTGACAAGTATAATTAAAATAACATTAACACATCCAAGTCAGACTTATGTCTGTAAGGGAGTTAGTGTCTTGTGAGTTCAAGGCTTGACTATGTAGGCACCTTTTTTTCTTATAAAGCCAATCCTTTGACTATATGTCTTAATATGGCATTAGTTGAGAAATTCAGGTTGGGGATGTGACTGAAACCCATTCTTATTTATAGGTAGTAGCAACCCAACCTAAAAGAGTGGAGATCCCACAAATTGGGTTCAGTGTGGTAATAACAAGTTGTCGGGTGAATTGATGACACTATGTAAATTTATCTTTGATGATTCATGCATCTATGTGTCTCTCCCCTGAAAACCTATTTAGTGTCATAAGATGTAAGTTAGTAAGAAAATAGTCTCAGAATGGAGTTAAGTCCTAGGACAGGATGCTAGCAGTACATCCTTGGAGACTTCAACTAAGTGATTGATGTTGTGTGGGCCGCAACAAGGAATATGATTGTTTCCTATATCAATCATGATTCCCT
This sequence comes from Alisma plantago-aquatica, assembly GCA_963693085.1. NCBI lineage: Eukaryota > Viridiplantae > Streptophyta > Magnoliopsida > Alismatales > Alismataceae > Alisma > Alisma plantago-aquatica. The sequence goes on from OY856413.1 coordinate 409,735,051, forward strand.
GATTAGGATGCATGGCCTTTAATGCATCATTTTACTTCTTTACTGTCATGCCTTTATTATGTTGTTACCAACCGATACTCTTACAATCTAGGTTCAAGTTCAAGACTTTAGTTCACTTAGTTCCTGTGGGAGTCTACGTTGGATAACTCAGGTAGATTCAAACCGAAAGGTATCTACTGAAATCATAGTATGGAGGATTGTTTGGCAGGGAACTACACATTGGACTTTGTGGGAGATTGTTGGATATATAGCTTTTGCAGCTATTATTTAGCACGAGTTAAGCCCAATGTAGTGCAACCAATACATAATGGAAATGAACGCAAGTTACTCCTTTTGTATAAATGGATAACTATGTTATTAATTATTGATTTAATTAATTGTATCTTTCCAAAACGGTTCAATAACTTTCTGTTATGTGAATAAGAGATGAAGTTGATTATTTATATAATTAATGGTCTCCTTTCCTTAATGGTACAAACATGTACGTTACGTGTACAAGAGTGATCGGGTGATCGTGTCCGTCTAAGATTAGGACGTGGGGCATGAAAGGGTTATAAAAAGGGAAACATATTATTAGGGTTGAACACATAATAAATTCAACCTCTCTCCGCATAACGCACAACCGTTAACTGCCACTTGTAACAGACGAGAGATGTGTCCCTTTGATGGAGTGTTTCACTTCTTTCCCTTCGCCCATCAGAATTACTACTTTGTAGAGACTTGTCTTCGGAACGAATTGAGCATTCAGAAAAGTTCTCATAGAGATCCTTCTCCTGAACGAGACGAATAAGCTCATCCTTTTATTCCTTTGACACGATCTGTCTGGGTGGTGGTACCTGTGATCACTGAGCTGCACTGGTGGTGCAAATATTTTGACGTCAAATTGATGTGTCGGAAAAGCGACATTAAACGCAAGCGGACATGCGGAGCAACTCGGTGTCTAGCATTAGCCAGACAGCCGAACGACGTGAAGTCATCTGTTACATGACAGCCAAACGACGTGGCATTAGGCGTCAACGTAACAAGCAATGCTATCGATGTCTAACAATAGTGGGATTAGATAAACGACTTGGTGTCAAGTGTTAGCGATACGATAAGGATATAGACTTTGCTGCATTCTTAATAACTTGATAGACTGAAAGAACATCGCTTATCCGAAGGATTACAAGACAATGCTTTCTTTAAGTATATACATATATAAATATACATGTCTTGTTTCTCAACGGGACGATCCAGTCAGGAGTTTCTTACTCATTTATTTATGTTCTCCTATAATATTTTATTCTTGTATATCTTATCTTGATCTACCTGCAATTGTTAATTTTTTGTAATTGTTAGTTGTTGCATATAACGATGTTTACACCTAAACAATCTAACACGTACTGCCAGAAAGCGGCTCGTCTGCCATCCGTCTCCGCGATACCGCAACACCAAACATTAAACTCAATCGTACAAAATTCTTTACATCCAGAAAAACAATATGATTGCCACATTCATATAAATCCCACTAACACGTTTGGTTTGCTGAATTTTCAAGAATCTTGCATTTATGCAATCCCGTATTTGTAAAATACTGCATTGTCAAAATCCCGCAAGTAAAAAATTTATGTTTGATTTTCTGGATTTGTAAAATATATGATTTAATTTTTTTGGGATCCACGGACCAGCCACAACTGGATTTTGGCGTCCGGAAGAATTTTGCTGGAAATCAAAATGCAAGATTCCTATTATGTCCGGAAATCCTGGGATTAGATCCGTTTCCGAAATCCAGTAAATCAAATATAAACTTTTGCAAATAGATACCAAAATATAATCCAATGCGGTAAAATCCAGAAAACCAAACATGCCCTAAACATAATAAACCAAACATGCCCTTAATGCATGCAACATCCGAGGTAAATAACTTCTGCCTTCAAGGTAACCCCCAGATCGGAGGTCACTGGCGGAGGTTATTTCGTCGGCTTAGGGCTTACAAAGCCAGTGCATTATGGTGGGTTGAATTTTGTTCCAAACACATCAAACTCAGATTACCGAATTGGGTAATCTTGTTCCAAACATATGTGTTGTAAAAAGTCTGACCAACTAACTAAATGTAAAACTTGTCTCGACCCGACGTTCTCAGGTCATCATAAAATATATTTTAGGATGAAAATTAAAAATAAATAAATAAGACAAACTCAATGCCGGAGTTGATCCCAACTAGATTTTACCCCATCCATTCTGTATACCCATAAAAATCCAAAAGTTTTCGAATTGGGCTCATTTTGATTGAGTCGGGTTAAGAGTTTTGTACCATCTCTATAATCAGCATTTGTACCATCTCTATAATCAGCCCATGGCCACACATAGGCTATCTCCTCCATAGTTCTGCTTTCCAGCTCCAGTAAGGTATGTTTAAAATTCCACAGGAGGAAGAAGCCTAGAAGGGAGGGGAGGAGAGGGCACGCTCATTGATCCTTTTACTTATTCGAATTCGAAAAATGAATCGCCCTGTTTAGTTGCAAGTAGTTTTTTTTAAAGAGAGTTGTAAGAGAGTTGCAAGTAGGTTTTATTTTGGAAGGTAAGGTTACAAGTCGTTAGTCTTCCATGCACGAATTTGAAAACACGAGATACAATTGGATTAAAAACTAGTTATACGTTACTATGGCATTAGTTTGTTGAAGTTAGGCTAGTTAGCTGAATCCGGTTCACTCTCAAATTCCTTGAATTCGCTTTATGCTGTTCTGCTATAACGAAAGCCCCCGGACCACATTGCCAATGAATGTCTTCACATAACAAACGGGTGAGTGCTCTAAAAGGGATCGGAAGTAAAACCAACCCATATCATGAGTTGCAACACAGGAATTAGGAAACTGTGAACTGAAACTCCTGTCTATTTTGTTTGGTTCCACGTAGATCAACCTTCGATCCTGCTTATGTTTGGTTCAGTGCAGATGGTGTAGGGGAGCGGTTGAGTGTGCAGATTTTAGTGGTGGAGAGGGTCACCGTCATGAGTGCATGTGTAATTTTCCCAATTTTCTGTATATGTCACTGTCACTCTGCAGTAAAGTCAACCGTGGCCAATTGAGGCGAGGTTTCTTTAATTTCCCATTTTTTTATACAGGCCGAAAAAAGCGGAGTGAGTTGATTGCCATCGTTGTGTTAGATTTACGCAAAGCCAAACATGTCACTATGCAGAAAGTCAACCGCGGCCAATTGAGGCGTTGTTCGTTCCGAACGCGTGTCTTCTGACACCCTGCCAATCCTGTCCCCGCCACATCACGGCCTGCCACTCGGCCATGCTGGTAGCTGACAATTTTTTTATTTTTTTTATTTTTTTGTTTTGGGCATAACTTTTAAAATATAAGATATTTTTTAATAAAATAAAATGCATTAGAATGCTTATAAAAAATTCTTTCTAACCAGACCCATATTGACATATTTTTAAAAGAAAAAAATATATACACAAATATGTATACTACTATTGTTATCACGCCCTCCTCTACTCAATGCACCCACTCATCTCCTCAATGCACCCACTTCTCTCCTCAAATGCGCCCACTTTTGTATGAATACGCCCACTGTAGTCATCAATGTGCCCAATTTTACTTGAATGCATCCACTGTACTGTTTAAATGTGCCTACTTTTACTTGAATACACCCACTACTTCTCTCTTTAATGCGTCCCATTTTGCTTGAATATGACCACTATTGTCCAAAATGCACCCATTATTGCTTGAATGCGCCCACTTTTATATGAATGCGCCCACTATAGCCCTTAATGCACACAATTTTGCTTGAATGCACCCACTATACTGTTTAAATGTGCCTACTTTTATTTGAATGCGCCCACTACTTCCCTCCTCAATGCGCCCCATTTTGCTTGAATACGCCCACTATTATCCAAAATGCGCCCATTATTACTTGAAGGCTTCAACTTTTGTATGAATACGCCCACTATAGCCCTTAATGAGCCCAATTTTACTTGGATGCGCCCACTTTTGCTTGATTATGCCCACTTTTACTTGAATGTGCCCAATTTTACTTGATTGCGCCCACTATTACTTAAATGTGCCCAAATTTGCTTGAATGCGCCCCGTTTTTTCTTGATTGCGTCCACTTTTTCTTAAATGCACCCACTTTGCTTGGACGCGCCCACTTTTACTTGATTGCGCGTACTTTTACTTGAATGTGTCCACTTTTACTTGATTGCACCCACTATTACTTAAATGCGCCCATGTTTGCTTGAATGTGCCCTGTTTTTTCTTGATTGCGCCCACTTTTGCTTGATTGCGCCCACTTTTGCTTGATTGCATCCACTTTTACTTGAATGCGCCCACTTTTACTTGATTGAACCCGCTATTATTTAAATGCGCCCACGTTTTCTTGAATGTGCCCCATTTTTTCTTGATTGCACCCACTTTTACTTGAATGCGCCCACTTTACTTGGATGCGTCCACTTTTGCTTGATTGCACCCACTTTTACTTGAATGCGACCACTTTTACTTGATTGCACCCACTATTACTTAAATGCGCCCACGTTTGCTTGAATGCGGCCAGTTTTTCTTGATTGCGCCCAGTTTTGATTGAATGCGCCTACTTTTACTTGATTGCGTCCACTATTACTTAAATGCGTCCACTTTTTCTTGAATGCACCCACTTTTGCTTGATTGCGCCCACTTTTGCTTGAATGCACCCACTATAATAAAAAATACGCCTACTTTTTCTTAAATGCGCCACTTTTGCTTGAATGCGCCACTTTTTCTTGAATGCCCCACTTCCTCAATGCACCCACTTTTGTTTGAATGTGTCCATTTCTAATATTTATGTATATTATTTTCTCAAAAATATATTAAATATTGGTCTTGCTGGATTGTATTTTCCATAACAAATCCAACACTTTTTATTTCATCAAAAAATTCATTACGGATCAAAAGTTATGTGCAAAATAAACTTTTCTTCATATTTCCGCCTCAATCTCTCTAAAAAAAAACCATCAAATCAGCCTCTTACCTACCCCTGCCACCTCACCCCTACAAAACCACCTCCACCCACCTGCCAGCGGGCCCCATCCACCAAAACCGGTCACAGGCGGCTGGAGGGGCGCGTCAAAACGTGCGTCACCCCCTGCGCGTCCTGTGCCAATTTCCGTTTTTTATACTGGCCGAAAAAAGTGGAGCGAGTTGATTCCCATCATTGTGTTAGATTTACACAAAACCAAATGCAAAGAGTTAGAAGAAACACATGTTCGTTTTCATCGAAACCAAACGGACCCTAAGAGAAGTTGTCCTCAAGGCAACAAAACTTGTAGTATAGGCGTCCCCAAGGCAATGGAGGAAATTTAACTACGTCCAGGTGGAGTTTAGTTTGTGTTAAATATATGGCTGTAGCAGCATGTATATAGCATGGGTTAAGCTCAATGTAGTGCAGCTAGTACATGTGAGAAAAATAGTTTTGTCTCTAGTGCAAATGGCAAAGAAATTTTATCCCATATTGCTCACTCCTACAGCTTTTGTGGTCCTTATATGTAGGATCACATGAGACACTAGTGTCTAAGGGGTCCTAGGAGGAGGGTATGCTCACCTCCTTGGTGGGTGGGGTGACTACAACACACACGCATGTACGCGCGCGCTCGCCACATCATGCCTCGCCTGGTCGAGACGGGCACAGGCTCAAGCTCGGGCTTGAACTTGTGGATTGTAGATCTGTCTTCTTTTTGCACTAGGATACAACTACGTAATTAATTACTCATTTAATTAATTATTTCTTTTCTATTCAGATTTATTAATCCTAACTGAAAAATGTCTCTTTTACAGAATTTTTCGCAATGTGTACAAGAGTAACTTAGTGATCGCATCTTAATAGGAATAGGATTACTAGGGCGTGTAAGGCTATAAATAGTCCTCCAGTAATTAGGGTTAAAGACATCTTTAGAACATAGCCGTCAGCCGTTCGTACAAGTGTTTTATAAGTCCTAATCCCGGAGTCTGCCACCGTCGCTCCTGTTTGTCGCTTGGAGATCTCTCTCTTAGAATCGACAAAGTCGTTCACCCTCCTCCTTCAAGACACAACCTATCAGGCAGTGGTTCCTGCGGTTGCTGGGCTGCATTGGTGGTAGTACATCTGTTCGTCTGCAATGTTCATCGTCTATGCAAACGTGACATTTCTCTTCAGGTTCGTGACCGGGTTAACTGGGAGTACGACGCCTGTCCTAGAGGAGTGCGCGACGCTGATTTCTTTAAGTATAATGTGTTTGTTTTTCAATGAACAATCTGGTCAGGTTCCTAACTCAGTTTATTTTCTCCTGCATTCTTTATTCTTCTTCTTCTTATCTGGATTTGGCCTGTAATCGTTAATTCATTGCATTTGTCACTGTTGCATGTAACGACGTAAAAACCTAAATTTTATTCAACAATATTAAAGAAATCATTATCTGTCGTTAAATAACAATGGTCGGTTAGGGTGGTTCTGGAAATAAAATTGATACCAGTAGTATGCCTAAAAAATTTACTGGTACCAACTTTTCCCGTTGACAGAGTCGGATGCAAATTTTGCTGAATATTATAGGTTTTGATCAGTACTTAGAAGAGACCAAACCTAAATCTGATGATACTATTCTTGATAATGCAAATATAATTGCTAATTGGAAGAAGGGTGACAAAACATGCCGCAGTTTGATTCTGTTTGGTTTAAATAACAAGCTGTATGACTCTTACTCAAAGCCGCCTGTCACTACATCCAAAGTTTTGTGGGAATCGTTAATTAAGAATTTTAGTATTGAAAACCAAGGTGTTGAAAAGTACTGCGTGTCTAAATTTGTTAAGTTTCAGATGGTAGAGGGTAAGTCTGTTTCTGATCAAACACACAATCTTCAACTCCTAGTTCATGAGCTCTCAGATGCCAATATAGTATTGCTTGCGAAGTTCGTTGTTATGTCTATCATAGAAAAGTTTCCTAAGTCATGGGAATCATTTGGTATGTCTCTGAAGCATCACAAATGGACACATTCAATGGAAGAACTAATGATGGATATAAACATACAAGAAGAACACTTAAAGGAGAAGACGGTCAAGGTGCCTACTGATGCAAACTCTACTGTTAATTTTACTACTGCAAAAACCATTAAAGATAAGAAAACTAAGAATGTACATAAACCAAAGGCCAAGATCTAGAAGAAACTGAAGAACAAACCTTGTTGGACTTGTGGACATGTTGGCTACTGGAACAAGGATTGTCCTTCTAAGAAGGCAAAGAAAGCTGCCACATCTACAACTAAGGAGGTTGTGGTCAACATGATGACTACATCCTTGAACCTCAATGATGGGTATGTGTCTATTAAACCTAAAATCCTTTCTATTTTTGAACCACTTTATTAGATAATTGACACTGGGGCTAATGTACATGTGTGTGCTGATAAGTCCATGTTTGTGTCTTACCAGGCCATAAGGCCGGTCCATGACTTTGAGTGATTCTAGCTCTGCAAAAGTCAAAGGCGAAGGACGGGTGGACTTGAAGTTCCCTTCGGGGAAGGTGTTGATTCTTCATAGGGTCAGACACGTTCCAACTATTCGATACAATTTCCTTAGTGGCGTAATTTTAATTAGGGAAGGTTATAGAGTAGGATGCAAATGTAATAAGGCTATTATTACACACCTTCATGATTCTTTATTTTTTGGCAAGGGGTATTTATGTGATGTGAAGAACTTATTTAAGATTCATGTTGAATCTATTTCAAAATCCATTTTAAATTTGAATGATTATAGTTCTGTATGCATGAATCTTGTATCATCCGACATTTGACATTCACATTTGGGACATGTTAATGTTGCCTCAGTGAAGTGTATGATGTATCTAAATTTAATCCCTAAATATGAAATTAGCAATAATAAATGTGAAATATGTGTTCAAGCTAAACTGCCTAGGAAGCCTTTTTCATTCTGTGAATAGGAATTTGGAAATTTTGGATTTAGTGCATACATATATCTATGAATTTAATAGAAGTGCTACTAGGGATCAAAAACATTATTTTATAACTTTTATTGACGATGGGAGTAGATATTGTTATGTTTTTTACTTAGAAGTAAAGATGAGACATTTGATAAATTTAAAATTTATAAGAAAGAAGCTGAAACTCAAACCGGAAAAATACTTAAATGATTAAGGTCTGATAGGGGAGGAGAATACACCTCAAACTTGTTTTTGGAATTTTGCCAATCACATGATATAGTTCATGAGGTTACCGCTCCCTATTCACCACAATCTAATGGGATAGCTGAACGTAAAAACCAAACCCTAATAGATATAGTTTATTCTTTAATCTAGACCTTAGGTCTACCCAACTTCATGTAGGGGGGAAGCTTTGAATACAACTTGCCATATTCTGAATAGAGTTCCTCATAAACATGTAGAGAGTAGTCCGTTTGAGTTATGGAAAGGAAGAAAACTGAGTCTCAAATATCTTTGAGTGTGGGGGTGCCTTGCTAAGGTACTTGTACCTGAACACAAAAGGAAGAAATTGGGACCAAAAACGGTTGACTCCATATTCTTAGGGTATGTAGAGACAAGTTATGCCTATAGATTTTTGATAGTAAAATCTGATATCTCAAGCATTGAGGTCAATACGATTGTGGAATTACGTGGTGCTACATTCTTTGAGGATGTGTTTCCCAAGAAAACTAGTGTACCCAATGAAGTATCTCAAGAAGATCCATTCACCACATGTCTCATTCCCGAGCACGTGGAAAAGATGACAAATGTGGGGGGCGGCTCAGAACAAGCTATTTCTGAATCTGATGATTCTAAAGAAATAGTTGAACCAAGGAGAAGTAAACGGCCTAGGACATCCAAGGACTTTGGAAGTGAATATCTCACCTACAATGTTGAGGACGATCTTGTATCTTTCAAACAAGCTATGGATTCTCCAGAAGCTAAGTTTTGGAAAGAAGCTGTTAATGATGAAATCCAATCAATTCTCTTGAATGGAACTTGGGAAGTGGTGGATTTGCCTCCTGGTTGTTATGTAGTTGGTTGCAAATGGATCTTTAAGAAGAAACTTAATGCAGATGAGGCAATCAATAAGTATAAGGCTAGGTTAGTTGCTAAGGATTACACACAAAGGGAAGGAATAGATTATTTTGATACCTATTCATCTGTTTCCCATATGACCAAAATCCGAGTGCTTATAGCATTGTCTTCCATTTATAATCTCTATATCCATCAAATGGATGTGAAGACCGCATTCTTACACGGTGATCTTCAGGAAGAGATATATATGGAACAACCTGAGGGATTTGTGGGTCGTGGGAATGAGTCCAAAGTGTGTAAACTTGTTATGTCATTATATGAGTTGAAACAAGCCCTTAAGAAATGGCATGAGAAGTTTGATTATGTGATATCATTGTTCAACTTTATTTCTAATGAATTTGATAAGTGTCTCTACTGCAAAATTGTCAATGATGGATTCATTTTATTATGCTTATACGTCGATGATATCCTGCTTTTTGGTTCTGATATGAAAGTAGTAAATGAGACAAAGTAATTCTTGTGTAGCAAGTTTGATATGAAGGATATGGGTGTCACTGATGTGATTTTAGGGCTTAAAATCATTAAGTCTACTGATGGTATAACTCTCTCACAGTCTCACTATGTTGAGAAGATACTGGAGAGGTATGAGTACACATCACGTAAACCTTTTAAGACCCCATATGATTCATCCAGGGCCTTGTTCAAGAATGAGACTGGGGTTCCGGTGTCTCAATTACGATACTCTTAGATTATCAGAAGTTTGATGTATCTTATGAACTGCACAATTCCAGACATTGCATTTTCCATGAGCAAGTTAAGTAGATACACCAATTGTCCCGAAAAGACCCATTGGGACGTTCTTGACGTTCTGAGGTCTATTAAGGGAACTTGTTCCCTTGGGCTGCATTATGGTAAACATCCTTCTACAGTCGAAGGATATAGTGATGCAAGATGGATTGTCGTGAATTATGGAAGTAATGGTGTCTCAAGATATGTATTCCTATTGGGAGGAGCTATTTCCTAGAGGTCTAAGAAATAGACCATATTGTCTCAGTCCACTTTTGAAGCAGGGTTGTGTGCTTTAGATGAAACTGGATTGGAAGCTGAATGGCTACATGAACTTATGTCCAGTTTACCTATGGTAACAAAGCCGCTTCCTGCAATTTCAGTTCACTGTGATAGCACTACAACTATTGCTAAGATAAAGAGTTCCAAGTACAATAAAAAACAATGTAGACACATCCAAGTCAGATTGAAATTTGTAAGGGATTTAGTGTCTAATGGGGTCATGGCTGTAGACTACGTTGGTACCAAAGATAATATAGCTGATCCTTTCACTAAAGGACTTACCTTGGCTTTAGTGGAAAAATCCAGGTTGGGGATGGGACTGAAACCCCTATAGATTTGTAGGTAGTAGCAACCCAACCCAAAAGAGAGGAGATCCCACAAATTGGGTTCAATGTGGTAATAACAAGCTATTGGGTGAATCAGATGACACTATGTATTCTTGTTTGATGCTTCTAGCATCTGTGTGTCTATCTCCTAGAAACCTATTATTGTCATAACTACAAGTTAGTAAGAGATTAGTCTCTAAATTGTGTCAAGTCTTAGGACAGGATGTTAGCAGTACATCCTTGGAGACTCCAACTAAGTGATTGATGTTGTGTAGGTTGCAACAGGAGAATTGGATTGTTCTCTAATATCAATTATGATATACTTTTTGTATGCATGGCCTTAATGCATTGTTTTCTTTTCTATCACATCTTTATTGTGTTGTTACCAACCTATACTCTTGTACCCAAGGTTCAAGTTCAAGACTTTTATTCGCCTAGTTCCTACGCGAGTCAAAGTTGGATAACTTAGGTAGATTCAAACCGAAATGTATATGCTAAAAGCACAATATGGAGGACTGAATGGTAGAACACACTACACATTGGATTTTTTGGGGGATTGTTAAATATATGGATGTAGCAGCCATGTATATAGCATGGGTTAAGCCCAATGTAGTACAACTAGTACATGTGAGAAAAATAGTTTTGTCTCTTGTGAAAATAGAAAAGAAGTTTTATCCCATATTTCTCACTCTTAGAACTTTTGTGGTCCTTATATGTAGGATCACATTGGGCACTAGTGTCTAAGGGGTCCTAGGAGAAGGCTATGCTCACCTCCTTGGTGGGTGGGCTGACCACAACATACACGCATGCACGCACGCGCACCACGCCACGCCTCGCCCGGGCCGGACACAGGCTTGTGGATTGTGGCTGTGGATTATGGATTGTGGAGAATGTCTTCTGCCTTTTGTCTTCTTTTTGTACTAGGATACAACTACGTAATTAATTACTCATTTAATTAATTGTTTCTTTTAATCGTAATTGGAAAGTGTCCTTTTGTGGAATTTTCTGTAATGTGTACAAGAGCAATCGAGTGGTTGCGTTTTAACAGGAATAGGATTATTGGGGTGTGTAAGGCTATAAATAGGCCTCCGGTCATTAGGGTTAAACACATCTTTCGAACACAACCGTCAGCCATTCGTGTGAGTGTTTTGTAAGCCCTAATCCCATAGTCTGCCACCGTTGCTCCCGCTTGTCACTTGGAGATCTCTCTCCTGGAAGTGACAAAGTCATTCATCCTCTTCCTTCAAGATGCAACCTGTCTGGCAGTGGTTCTTGCGGTTGCTGGGCTGCACTGGTGGTAGTACATCTGTTTTTCTACAACGTTCATCATCTACACAAACATGATGCTTCTCTTCAGGGTTGTGATCAGGTAAATTGGGATAACGGCGCCTATCTTGGAGGACTGTGCGACGCTGATATCTTTAAGTAAAACGTGTTCATTTTTCAACGAACGATCTGCTTAGGTTCCTAACTTAGTTTATTTTCTCCTGTGTTGTTTGTTCTTCTGCTTCCTATCTGGATCTGGCCTATAATCATTAATTCATTGTATCTATCACTGTTTCATGTAACGACGTAAAAAACTAAATTTTATTCAACAGATTGTGTTCCCCTTATCCTATAGTAAATTCATCATGACAGCATAGTTGGTATTATGAATGTGGGCCGTACCTATCAAACCACACATATATTGCATTTTGGATAGCGGTTGCTTTTTGTCACGGAACCAGAATCCCAGTCCCATGAACCAAACAAATACCAAATGCAATATGCGGAAGCGTAAAGCTTATCACACATGAACAAATAATAAGATAAAGGCACCAACACAGTCTAAACATTCAACAAGTATAAATTATACAAGGTACATCATATTCACGAGTTTAATTACACATTTTTAAAGTCAACGTACAAGTTATTCATGTGAACTAAATCTGGATCTTACAACAAGTACACATCATAGCTCACCAAGCTCATCAACCTTCTAGCCATCTCTGAATCTAAAAACAAAATATGAGAAACGGGTCAACACACGAGGTGTTGAGTATGGGGCAGGAAGATACATATATATATGTATAAGATTTGCATAATTTGAAAAGATTTCAAGACTAAATGAACAAGAATAAACATGTTAACTGTTTAACAAAATGTGAAACCATATTTTATGTTATTTCACTACATTATACCAACAATATCAAGCATGTTTAAGGCCTTTGACCATCTTCCCGTCGGAAGGGTCCGTAAGGGTGCTCAAGATTAGCTAGCCCTTTTATATGAGAGGGACCTCAAGTCCTTAGCCAAGAGCTAACCCTTTATCAATCAATATTATAATGGAGTTCTATATATATGTGTGTTCAAGTTATAAAACTGACGAGGCAAACATCGAGTAAAACATAGCAATACTACATGACTATATTTGAGCAAGTAAACAAACAAGCATACAATACATGTCTTTTCAAGCAAGAAAATGATATTCATATAACTAGATAAGGCCCATACATAATTCATAGATTCTTAACTTAAGTCATCCAATACCATCTAGATCATAAGCCAACCTGATTAACAATAAGATTACATGTATGCATTAGATTCTCATCATTACTCCTAAGATAAATGCATTTTAGGGTTTTGGCCAAAATAGGTTCCAAGTTGCTTATTCATTCATTTTATGACCCTGTACTAATTCAAATTCCATCACGTGGGTGTGGTTCAAGTGTCATGCCATTATGACGTTCCATGCACTTTCTATGATCATATCAAGGTTTAAGGCATTTACATGCATTCTAGGGTAAAAAAAACTCACAATAGGCACCCCAAAGCATGATTCATCGAGTCAAGCGGTCTAGATCTAAAAGATGATTTAGATCAACAATATTAAGTCATTAGAAACATATAATAAGATTAGGTGGATGTCCATTAGATGTAAGATTAGCAATCTAGAGAAAAGTTCCTCATAAAAGTCCAAACTAAGCACATATGTACAAAAAAGAGTCATTTATGAACAATAGGGAGAGTAGGACCTTCATTTAGTTCAAGTATACATCACATGTACTGATTTAAGAATCATAGTGTAGATTGGGTAATCAAGATCCAAGTTTGCATCAAAATCATAAATCAACTATATTCTAAATGATCAAAGTATGAATCTTTTGGGAAAATAGAGAATAAAAGATGGAATTAGACCCTAAACCCTAGTTCATTATGTATATATTTTAGAAAGGATCAATTTGGTATATAATTTCATATATTTTGGCCAAGGGAATTGGGAGCTATTGATTTTAGAAGATTATAAGTCAAACTATAGAGAAACCAAGCAACATACCCTTGATTATGCAGAGGATCTCGACCGTCAGCTCTAGGATCAAGGGCCGACATCACCTCCCAAGATTGCATGCACACCCGACCACAGTGGGACCCCAGGTCAATGTGGTGCACTTTCTATGGCCACCTGGGCTTGACTAGTCCATAGGGATGTGAGTGGAGCCGACTCTTTGTGGCCCTCCGATCGATCATGATCAAGGCAAATCCGGGATCTAACGACCCAAGGCTAACGACCCTAGGCCCCTCATAGCAGTTGGCCACAAGATAGACCCACACAATGGTGGTGCCGCGACGAAGCTCACCAGAGAAAAAAAGGGATACGAGGAGTGATTCGAGTGGGGGAAAGGAAAGGCGCCGCCAGGGGTTGTGGGAGCAAACTGAATGCAGGTATGGGGTTTTTATGGGATATCAGGGCTAGGTTTAGGGTTTATTTAGGCCAAGATTTGCCATGGTGGTGGCCACCATGAGGGGTACATAAGGTTCATGAAAACCCTTTGGTTCGGTGTGAAATCATATGTATGCACTGTGGATTTCAAAAACGGACTCTAAGGTGTTCAAATCGTGCAAAATGGTCAAGAATCGGGTGAGATCCGATGGAACCGGCTCCCCTACCTGGCGGCCACAGTAGCAGGCAGATCTGAGGTAGAGGATGACCCTAAAACCATCAGATCAATATCCAAGGGTGCGCGGGCCAGTGCCTCACCCTGGGTCAACATCCGCACGGCCCATTTAGGGTGGAAAAATCGGCCCAACAAGGAAAAACGAAGGAAAGAAAGGGCTAAATGTCAGTACCACTTCAAAAATTCATAACCAACTGTAGGAAGGTCCAAATGACTTCAAATTTAGACCATAGCTTCATGATAGAGTCTAGAACAAGTGTGAAAAATATCAAATAAAAAATAAGCATGTATTCTCAAGAGTTTAATCAAAAGGGTTCAAGGGTATAACAACACTAAGATTTAATGCATATATGTGTATCATATTGACTCAAAGTGTGGAATCTTTGACTTTGGTGGGCATTATAGAGTTATGAATTCATAGGATACATAAAGAGTGAGGACTTCAAGCAATAAGATTAATTATGCACAAACAAGAGAAAGTCCACTTTGTCACATCCTTCCCTCCTTAAAAAGAAATTTAATCCTCAAAATTTGTCCTAGATCATAGCTAAGAGTCAAAGTCTAAATCCATCATATGCCATTAATCATCCCATAGAGTTTAAATCATCCCCATCATAGGGTGCACACATAAGTTATCATTATCAAGGGTGTATCCATCCAAAAGGTACATGTCACTTGGTGCTTGATCATATTCTAACATCATCATGTCATTAGGGTTTCTGCATTCCTTAGGATCTCTACATAAGGGGTTTAGTTTGCATCCTCATAAGAGACCAAGGTGTATTAACAAAAATCTATGTTATCAATTCTCAAATGAATATGTTCATGGTCATGACTTCAAACGAGACAATCATCGATTTGTATCTCATCTTTACACTAGATTTCATGCATATTTTTGCTTTTTCCCAAAATGTATACCAACTCTAATCAATTATGTTCACTATTTTTCATTTCAAATATAAAATTAAACAATTTATTCATCGTGTTTATTCATGTTATGACCCCAATAGCATTGACATATCCAGTTAATCATTTTTCATTGATGTATGAGATTAGGCCTATTACCCATGATTATTCAAATTAACACCTCTAAGCATCATCATATCAAACTCATGATTCCATATCTAGATATCTTTTATTTAATGTATGATTTCATATTATGTCTATGGTATGAGAGGGGCTTAACATGCATATCTATTTATTTTTAAATGTAAGTGAGATATTTCATGTATCAAGTGTCATTCAAGGAACAACATTATCATCGACATCAAGGTTTTGAAACTTGTATCCAGAAAGAGCTCCACAAGCTCAAGCCACTCAAGCTAAGACACACACACACACACACACACACACACACACACACACATATATATATATATATATATATATATATATATATATATATATATATATATATATATATATATATATATATATATATATGTTCAACAAGACATGCTAACCACAACCTTCTACCCGTAACAAAAATTTCTACCCATCTTTTGAGAAACAAGGGTAACCATTAGATTCCTTTACATACAACTACAAACCCGAGTATGAGGCTCATCATAGATATCACACATCATGTACATCATCGTAGGATCTTGGGACATACCCTTCACCCATATAACAAACATTATATATTAAATTGCCTCTTTCTCTAGGGTTAGATATTTTCATAGGACATCTAGGGTTCAACATTTTCATGGAAACCACCCACTAGGTCACTCAAGTCATATACTTAGAGGTATTCTAGTTAGGGACTCATCATCAAGTATTTCATCATTCATATTTTTCAACGTTTCAAATATTTTGGAGTTTCTATACTCTAACCTTCTGCCGAGGTGGGTCGACTCATATCACAAGGTCACCCTATTCATATGTCCCATGCTAGAGGTCCTCCTTTGTAATGAGATTGAGGCCCATGTTAGTCTCAAACCATATATCATATCTCAGTACGTATAAAACTATGTACAAGCAAGCATGCCAACCCACTAGCTATATTTAGCACATCAACCAAGACACATGATACAAGATGTTGGGTTTAGCTAAGGTTGCATGGTCAAACTCATTCCATATCATCAACCTATTTGAGTTTCTCAAGGACAAATTTGGGTCTTATGAACATCAACATCATTAACAACATCAACATCAACATCGATATTGACATAAACATCTTAGGTTGTCTATTCTACTCACTAGCCTAACCTTTATCATGGCTCTAAACAACTATAGATACTATAACTATCATCTAAAATCTCTTATCTAGATTTTATGTTACATCTCTTTCTCCTAGGTTGCATGGAAACTCACTACCCTACGTGTGGTAACATTTTTCATATGTACATATAATAATACTTGAAATATGTTTTCTCCAACATTTAAACAGACGATTAAAACCACCATACTCCATTCGAATAAAACCAAAATCAAAACAAGTTACCACACTCACGAGGCAGTCTAGTATCATGACACCTAGAGAACTAGCAAGAACATGGTGCAGACTTGTGTAGACATCCTAAGCACATGTCACGAATCATGTCAAGGGAGGTAATTTACACAAGTCTACACCTAGTTCTAGAACATCTAGGTTCTAACCTAGAGGCTAAGTCTACCTAATCCACAAAGAACATCTTATTAAGTTTCTAGGGTTGAGATGTAAAGTGAGTTTAGTTTGTGTTTCATGTGAGTAGTGTTTGATGTAGTTATTATTCATGCTCTGATACCATCTATCACGGAACCAGAATCCCAGTCCCATGAACCAAACAAATACCAAATGCAATATGAGGAAGCGTAAAGCTTAGCACACATGAACAAATAACAAGATAAAGGCACCAACACAGTCTCAACATTCAACAAGTATAAATTATACAAGGTACATCATATTCATGAGTTCAATTATACACATTTTTAAAGTTGAGGTACAAGTCATTCATGTGCACTAAATCTGGATCTTACAACAAGTACACCTATCATAGATCACCAAGCCCATCAACCTTCTAGCCATCTGTGAACCTAAAAACAAAATACGAGAAATGGGTCAACACACGAGGTGTTATGGGGCAGAAAGATACATATATATGTATAAGATTTATATAATTTGAAAATATTTCAAGACTAAACGAACAAGAATAAACATGTTATCTATTTAACAAAATGTGAAACCATATTTTATGTCATTTCACTCCATTATACCAACAATATCAAGCATGTTTAAGGCCTTTGACCATCTTCTCGTCGGAAGGGTCCGTAAGGGTGCTCAAGATTAGCTAACCCTTTTATACGAGAGGGACCTCAAGGCCATAGCCAAGAGCTAACCCTTTATCAATCAATATTATAATGGATTTATATATATATATGTGTTCAAGTTATAAAACCGATGAGGCAAACATCGAGTAAGACATAACAATACTACATGGAAATATTTGAGCAAGTAAACAAACAAGCATAAATTGATAACCGATTCTGAACCCTTTTTGCTCTCTCTCTAGATCAGCGATCTGGCTTCTCTCTAGAAGGGGCGACATGGCGGGCGACGCCTTGGGTGGGGCAGATTCCACCCCCCGTCCACCACTGCAAATCATGATGGTATCTAGGGTGAGCCTTCCATAGACGTCACTGTGGGCAGAGCTTGGGCGGTGACAGTTGCGAGGCCCCTATCCGTGCGGTACAACTTTGCCCCAGTCACAGCGCCGGGTGACCCCAAATACCCCTCCTTTAGGGACAATGACCACTGACCATGGATGAAGATGCCAGCACCTGTGGGGGCTGAGATGGATGAGTTCCACAAACACTCTTTCATCCTCTAGGTCATGGGTACCAAATGTGCCATCAACCAACTCTATGGTTGGATGCTCAGGAGCTGGCGACCGAAAGGTGAACTCCAATGCACCCCTTTGGTGGGTGAACTCATCCTCACCAAATTCGCATCAAAGGAGGACATGAGGACTGCGCTCGACAAGGGGCCGTGGTTCTTCGACAGGAAGCTGGTGCTCACTAGAAGATGGTCCCCGGATGCTGACCTGAGGTGGGCGGCCCTTGATTCGGCTCCGGTCTGGCTGACCTTCCCATAGATCGGGCACAACTGGACCAGATGGGCCATCACTATTGTTGCGTGTGGAGTTGGAGACCCCAAGGTCATCAACTTCCACCATGAGGGCAAATACGAGGGGGCGGCTCACATTTGTGTTGAGCTCAAAGATGATAGAAGCCCACCAAGGGAGGTCATGGTAGAGATGCCTGATGGGAAGGAACTTGGCTTCAAAGTGGTCTTTGATGCACTGCCTCAGCACTGCCTCACTTTCAAGGTATTCAGCCATGGACTTGGTGAATGCCCAAGGGCTAGGATGGACCAACCACCGCCTCCTCTCAATAGAGGTCGTGACACGAGTAGAAGACTGCAGCATGGTCGAGGGAGGACCAGAACCAGGAGTAAGATGCCGACGGCCGAGCTTGAAGGGGTCTCCTTAATAGTGATCGTTGATGTGTCGTCTCCTACTGATCAACAAGTTGCTGATGTGGGCGTTTCTCCTAAGGGATGGCTTCCTGGCACGGGCGACACTCTCGGAGGACAAACCCACGATGATTCTGTAGACGGAGGTACTGGCAGATCGGCTGATGGTGAGCTGCAGGTGAGGGTGACTGAGATTACTCCCAACCATGCTGAAGCAGAGACAGTGATCCTGACCCCTACACCTGCTGGCCACCTAGAGAGCCCGAACCAGTTATCCATCCTGGAAAACCTTGACACCGATGACCTTCTCGTTGAAATGTCAGGAGCAAGGAGGAGCGGTAGAAACCAACAGGCTATTGCTAGCACAAGAGGAAGGAGAACTTCTCCCAGGACAAGTACCCCGACTAGGAGGGGACACTCAAAAAGCTAAGATGTCTATCCTCAATTGGAATGTGAGGGGGGCTACCAAGCCCAGGAAATAGCGAACGATTCATAAGGTGATCGAGGAGTATGGGGCTTCTCTCGTGTTTGTTCTGGAAACTTGAATCAAAAGGAGGTTTCAAGATAAGATGCAAAGTCTTTTTCCTGAAGGCTGGGGCATGGAGTCCAACCTCAATCAGGTGGAGGGAGGAAGGATTGCCTTGGGCTGGACAAGGGCATTTGGGATGTTCAGGTTACCAGTGCCACTGAACAAATGATGGTGGCTAGCTGCATCAACTATGGGGGCTTTCACTACATCATCACAGGCGTATACAGACACAATTTGGAAGGTAGATGGAGACAATGCTGGGACTCCATCATTGAGATGACTCATCATCAGGTTCCCCAATTGGTCATCTGGGATTTCAATCATGTGAAAAGATCGAGGGAGAAGTATGGGGGCTTGCCCATTCCTGACTCGGTCCTCAATAGGTTCAACAATGCTGTAGATGTGGTGAAACTTGTGGAATTGAATATATGCGGATGTTTGACTTTGTGGCAAAACAAAAGGAGCCCGACGCACAACATAGCTAGCCTCCTTGACAGAGGCTTGGCCAATACTGCATGGTTGGATTGATTTCCTGAGGCATGCATCACGTTTGGTGGACACCCCAACAGTGACCATGCATGGATGCATGTGAGCTTGAACGACACTTCCAAGAAGAATAGGCCGTTTAGATTCCTCAATTTCTGGGTGGATTGGCGTGGTTTTAGGGAGGTTGTGGAAGAGGCTTGGAATACTACTGTCAGGGGAACCCCATCTTATGTGTTGCAAAAAAGCTAAAAATTACTAAGAAGGCCTTGAAGAAATGGTCGGTTGACCTGGTCAACCTACCCAATCTGGTTAGCAAAGCTCAGGAAGACTATGCTGCTACTGCACTCGATCTGAGACTCCACCCTTTGGATGCTTGTAAGATGAAAATTGAGGTCGAAACTACTGATAGGCTGTTGAAGCTTGAGAAAGCCGAATAAGTCTATCACTGGAAAAGAAGTAGATTGGGGTGGATCAAAGATGGTGATAGAAACACCAAGGTGTATCACAATGTGACTAAGAAAAACCATATGAAATATTGCATCCATGGGCTCATAAGGGAGGATGGATCCACTGTCAGGGGTCCTAGTGAGGTGGAAGATGAGGCGATTAACTATTTCAAACAGCTATACAACAAAGAGCATAGATCCCACCAAGACCATCTACCTAGTTTGAGGGTGACCGCAGACATGAACAGAGTGCTATGTGGCCCCGTCATTGAGAAGGAGGTGAAGGATGCAATTTTCTCCATAGGACCGTCTAAGGCCCCAGGACCCAATGGGTTCAACGGTAAATTCTACCAAAGCTGTTGGGACATCGTGAAAGAAGACATATGAAGGGATGTTCGGTGGTTCATGGTGGGTGGCACCGTGCTCAAGCAGGTCAAACACTCGTTCATAAAGCTGATCCCCAAGAAAAATCATGCCTCCTACATGGTCGACTTCAGACCCATAGCTTGTTGCTCGGTGCTATACAAAGTTTTTGCCAAGCTGCTATCTAGAAGGCTTAAGAAAGTGCTATCGCAGATTGTGTTTCCTAATCAAATGGCCTTTATACAAGGAAGAGACATTGCTGATGGTGCTCTACTCACTGCTGAATTTCTAAACACCTTTGGCACTACGAATTCCATGAGAAAGGCTTGTTTCAAACTCGACATAACCAAAGCCTTCGATCATGTGGAGTGGCCTACCCTTTGGGAAATCATGAAGGATATGGGATTCTCCAAGAGATGGATTGACTTGATGATCCAATGCGTGGAACACACCTCCTTTTCAGTGTTGATCGATGGAATCCCTTATGGTTTGTTTGGTGCGTCCAAAGGGCTGAGATAGGGGGACCCACTCTCTCCCATGTTATTCGCCATCATTATGGAGTCCTTGTCTTATGCCATTAACATGGATGAAAATGAAGGATACTTAAAGGTCTTCAAAGTGAAGGGTACTTTGATGGTTTCACACCTTATCTTCACTGATGACATCATGATCTTCACAACTGGGCATGACATCTATCTCAAAAGAGTGAAAAGAATATTGAAGGAAGTTGGACGCATGACAGGGCTGTACATTAGCGACATCAAATCTAAGGTTTTCTTGTCTCGCTCTTGTGATGCGAGATGTTGTCACCTAAAAGATACTTCCAATCTTCCTAGAGGGTGCTTCCCCACTAAATACCTGGGCATCCCCATCTATGGAGACAGGGGGAGGGGGAAGGACTACTATTCTTTGGTGGATGGCCTTAGGTCCGTATCGACAAATGGATGGGTTTGTCCATCTCCATATCGGGCAGACTCATCCTCTCCAACTCCATCCTATTGGTCTCAATCCGCTTCTAGTGTAGATAGGCGGAGCTACCAATGTTCATTATCGACAAGCTCAGAAGCCTAGTGAGCAATTTCCTTGGGGGGGGGAGGTCCTATGGTATCGCTTGGGACACCATCACAAAGGAGAGGAGACATGGAGGCATGGGCATCGACGACCCTGCTAGTATGGTGGAGAGAGCCACAAAGCTTTGCATCCACATGTTCTTGACCCAGTCAGAGACAGTTTGGTTCAACTGGATGAGGAGGTATGGCAGTTCGCTGGAGATTGGCAATACATGCTATGATTCCTTTGTATAGAGGAGGATGATCAAGAGTTGGCCCGACGTCAAACACAACTATCTGCCCAAGTCAGATGGCACCTAGGAAAGCAGTGTGCCAAGACCATGGGAGTTGCACTACTTTGGGCCTACTGTCCCCTGGGTGAACGTGGTTTGGAATAAATTGCAAACCCCCAAGTGGGGCTGCTGTCTTTATAGGGCTGTTCTTGGTCATCTGACGACACTTGACAAGCTTAGCCCCTGGGGTGTGGTGAACCCATTTTCTATTAGCCTTTACCTCATATTGAAGGGCACCACTACTAAATTGATTATTGACCATTGTTGAATAAGTGGAACATTGGTTAATTTTGATATTTACTAAGAGCTTTTTCTCACGAGATTTGGTGGGCCATATCCTCCAACCCTTTGCAGTGGGTAATGTATAGTTATACGTGCCCCAGTACTGGTTACCCCCAGGCAAAAGAGTCATTATCTCCTAGAGGGGAAAACACTAGGCACCTAGCCATTGGATAAGATAAAATATTAGATTGCTTGTGCGAATGGATATATCATTTTATTTTTTAATAATTTGATATCTTAATATTAGTTTTGGGAATATTTTTATAATTTCTAGTTACCAATTTACATTGTTGTGCCCTTTTGAAATAATATGGTAGCTAGACCATCTTCTTGTTATTATCATAGTCCACCAATCAAACTTTCCTATATTTGATTTCATAAATCCTTATTTTTCAAATAGCTCAATAATTGTATTTAGAACCAGCCTTGTTGGTTTGTATTTCCCTTCTTGGGGTCCATGTGTGGTTTAATTTCCTCTAGGAACTCATGGACAAATGATATGAAATACTAGAAGATACGTGTAAGAGTTGTCCTTTATTGAAGAGTAAATATGACTTATTCATATTCTTTACTTGGTAGTCCTATGTATTATAAAGCTTCGACAACCCTGGTGTAAAGAATGATTGTAAAAAGATTTGTTCATGATTTTTGATACAACTTCATAAATATTGGATCGTAAAGATTGCATCTTTACAAAAAGACTTAATGTAGTTGTATGTAGTCTAGGTGAATGTAATGGAGTTTGGCTTCGAGTGTAGTAGTAATTAGCTTAAATATATTGGAATTTGAAAGACATGCTGGGAGCTTCAAAATGTCCATATAACTTATCCCTCCTTTATTAGCCATCCAAACTCAATTTAGATATATGTAATGATAAGGACCATGTTTCACTTGGGATAATGATTGTGAGACTCACCATGTGTCAATAGGGGTGGTTTTGGAGAAAGTGTACATGAGTTGAAGTTGGAATAGGAATTAGGTTTGGTGAAGGACAAACCTAATATCAAGTGTCCCATGCTTTTAGTGACATCAAAGGACCTAATCGCTGCTTTCTTTGGGCATTTCATGAATGAATCAATGAGGATTATGTAAATCATCACTTTCATGAATCTCATCAAGGTAAATCTCATGTCAATGTTGATTTCCTACACAAAGCTTTTAGGAAAGGTGTTATTTTATAAAGCCATGACATGTCAAGTAGTACTAAAGAAGAAGTAGTTGTCAAGGTTTTTCAGATGGGGTT
Source organism: Alisma plantago-aquatica (assembly GCA_963693085.1). Classification (NCBI taxonomy): domain Eukaryota; kingdom Viridiplantae; phylum Streptophyta; class Magnoliopsida; order Alismatales; family Alismataceae; genus Alisma; species Alisma plantago-aquatica. Next base: position 409,758,527 of record OY856413.1, read on the forward strand.
ATGTGGTTTGCGATAAGAAGCAGAATTTACTATTTCTCTAGTCACCAATACATAGGCCACTATAATCCTCCTCATTTGAGTTTGCATTTTGTAGTGTAGTTGTTTTCAATAAATAAGGGGTATGGATTTTGTCACGAAACCATTTATTACCCAAATCCTAACTCCAAATGACTAGAAAGTCAACACCAATAGGACCAGACATTCATCTCTAGAATTGTATATTTTAAGCACAAATGCGGAAGCATAATAGCTTAGAATACATGAACAAATAACAAAGTGAAAACACCAACATAATGTCAACAATCAACAAGTATAACTAATAGCAACATTTTTTACTATAAGATTTTAATTACATATTTAAAAGTACAATACACTAGGTAGGATCTTATAACAAGTACACATGAATACAAGCTCACAAGATATCAACTACTATGCTATCTCTAAACCTAAAATATACATGAAACAAGAGGTTCAACACATGAGGTGTTGAGTATAGAGCCAAAAGATACATATGTATAATCTTTGCATTATTTCAAAAGGACTTGCTCAATTAAACAAATAAGAGCAAGCAAATTAAGTACCTTGCAAATAGAGAGCCCATCTATTATGTCATTTCTGTAAGGACCCTGACCTTCATTTTGGGCTTACCCTGTTTGTTTTGCCTAAACCTTGTGCTTGGTTGCTTGCTAATCATCTTTAGTGATGATTAGGGTTTGCTTGTGCTTAGTTGAGAGCTAGAGGTGCTACTTGCAAAATAACCTGAGTCAAGGGTGAAGAGCAAGTTTGTCACCTTGAGAGTTGTCTTTCTTTCTCTTTGCTTCCTCTAGGGTTGAGAGGAAGGTTTGGGCTCGTGCCTTGAGTTGTCTTGGGCTTGGTTGAGCTCTTTTGGGTTTTGTTTTCCCTTCTTTGGGCCTTTCCTTGCTTGGTTGAGCCCTGTATCAGGCAAGGGTGCTTTGTGTCGAACATGGGGTATCGCCATGGGGGTGTGTCGGCCATGGAGGAATAGTGTGTCAGACTTTGACCTTTGTTGACCTTCTTGCCTTGGTTGTGTCACCCTAGCATGGACATGTGGCCGGTCCTTGGTTGAGTAGTGGCATGGCATGTGCATGTGTTTTGCAAGGTGGTGAAACATGTGGACAAGTGTCCCTTGGTAAGGTGACACCTTGCCTTGGTTTAACCTTGAACCCCATCTATATATGCCTTGCCTTTCTCTTCCTTAGGAACCCTTTTAGGTCTTTGTTGCTCCTCTTCTCCTTATTGCACGATACACCTCTCCCTTGCAACCTTGGTGGCCGATACCTTTGGAGGAGCTAAGGTTGGTGGCTGATCCCCTTGAAGGAGTTCCCTTCTTCTTCCTTTAGCTTGGTGGATGAAGTAGTGTGCTTGGAGCTAGGAGCTTAAAGCTTGGAGCTTTGGAACTTGAGGAGTTTTCTTGAGGTGGGTTACATAACTTCTAACCCTAGCTATACTACCTTCTCTATATTGCATGTTATATATTTTTCTCTAGTACATGTTGTTGATCTTATGGACTTAAAGAGCATGATGTCGTTGATGTTGTTGATGTTGTTAATGGTCTATGTGCCTTAACACCTAGTTGCCCGAGCCATGGTTTAGGGTTTTCTTATTGAGCAACACTCTTTTCTCTCCTTGGTCTAGAGAAGTGAGTTTGAGCTCTAGTAATGTGGGCAATACCCCTCTCTCGATTAGGTTGAGAGGTGAGCTTATATTCTAGTTGCTTGAGCAACACCCTCCTCTCACCATGGATTAGAGAGGTGAGCTTTTGGTTAGACGATGACCTATGTTGAGGTGGATCCTTATGGTTGCCCGAATTGTGATAGAGGTTGTGCAAAACCCCTCTCTTAGTTGTTGAGAGGTGAGCCAACCTTCTTGTCAATTAGGGTTTGGTGCCCTTGTGCTTGAGGTGGAAGATGATCTTGTGGGGTTGTGCCTTGCATGGTATGATCTTGGAGTTGTGCTGCCCGATAGCCTTGTTTGGAGATATACCCTGGGGCAACACACCTTGATGAGATAGTCAGCTTGGTGCCCGTTATGCTTTGGTCGATATAGAGCCTTAACCCTAGCTTGGGTGTTAGAGTTGCTTTGGGTGACATGAGTTGTCTACCCTTATTGCACAATATGTTCTTGAGGTGTAATCCTTGGTAGACATGCTTGCTTGGGCATTTGGATGATCCTTGTATCCCTGGCAGATATGCCTTGTAGAAGCTTAGTTGGTGCCCGTTATGGTCCTTTGGTCGATTTCCTTGGTAGAGTTGATGGATGGGTGATACACCTATGATGAGTGGCTGCTTGATATACCTTATATAGGTGGTTGCCCGATACATCCATGTAGAGAGGATTCCCGATACACTCCCTTGTCTTGAGGTGATCTTGGCCATTATGTGATGTTAGTTTGATGCTCGAAACAAGCTTTGGATGACACCACCTTAGTGAGCTTGGTCGATATGAGGGGATGGATGACATGGCATGATGTCTGACATGCTAACCCTCGATGCTAGCCAATATGCTGCTACATGGCTATGCTCGACATGGTTCTTGGTGCCCTGGCCGATGGAATGGTCCTTAGACGATGCAGAGATGATCGTGTAGTAAGGGCACCTTGGGGCGACACTCCTTTGACCGATAGGGTTAATCCCCAGATGATGCTAAGATGGTTGCACGATAGGGGCGCCTTGGGCGACACCCGTTTTGTCGATATGGCTCAGGTTGAAGGTTAGCCGATAATGAAACCTAACCCTAACCCTAGCTTGGTGCACTTTAGACCCTTGGCCGTTAGCCATGGTAGTGTTGCCCGTTATACCTTGATGATGGCTGCCCAACACCATGAGTGCCAATGGAACCTTGATGCATGTTAGAGAATGTTCAATGATTGGCCAATATGGTGGTGAGTTGCCTTAGGGTTGGAAATCCTAGCTGTAATACCTTTGGTAAGGGTATTTCTATACTGGGTACACCCTTTGACGAGGGATGGCGCTGTTTGCCATGCTTAGTGAGGATTGCAAGAGTTTTGGTGAGGGTTTTGATAACTCGGAATGTATACAGTTGATGGTTCTCTTTTAATTACGATAATACCAGTGAAATGATGTGACCACCTTGAATCCTATAAATATGTTGATAAGCTAAAATAATAGATTGCGAACCAGGAAGTTTGGAAGCATATGATGTTGCTACACATGTTGATATGATCACAAGTGTAAGACATAATATATGCCCATGATGGGTAATAATCCAATGGATGATAATGCTTATGTGTGATGTACTCATGGATGCTTCTTTATACTTGATAGTATCATAATAACTATGCTAATCCATGATGGCTTCAGTTATCTCTATGAATGTGTATACTAACCATGTAGGTATTTCATGTGGATTCTTAGCCTGGTAAGAGCTATGAGACATATGTGCTGGAATAGCACCATGTAGTAATATGGCAACAAGTTGATAGGTCTGAGGACCTGATATAAGGCTGAGTGCCTAGTGAGGTGTTATCCTCTGATGATGATATAAGGGATGTGTTCCTAGGATGCTGATGCATGATTGTGATACCTTGAGAGGCAGTGGTTGATATCATGAGGGATTGAGGTCCCAGGACAATATGTTGATGAAAATAATGATGTAATTCTATAAAGCTATGTTTATACTTTGTTTTACCTCAACAACTAGCTTAAAACATACTAATCAATTATAGATGAACATATCATGTAGTTTGCCCTGGCCATAGATCCATTACCATCAGTATTTGGTGATGGTGAAATAGGTTTATCCTGCGGGATTACCTAGAGCGCATATTGATGAATGTCTGAGGTTTCCCCTAGCCTAAAACAGGAGGGTTTGAGTGCAACTGCAGTTGTAGACTCAGGACATATGGAGCATGGTGAACAGACCCATGGCTCAGGATGTGTGATGATGATCATGATGCGTTCATGGCTCGGATGTATGTACTTGCACCTATGATGAGGTGAGATAAAGGTATGGGTAGCTTGCGGAGCTGACCTAGAGGCTGAGGCCGCATAAGAAAAAGACTGTGGTCTTGCTTGATGATTCGTGTACTGACCATGAGAAGGTGAGGTCATGGAGTCCGGATATCCTTAGACCTTATGTGGCACCGGATTGGGCTTCACAGCCAATGGTTGGATTTGAGTAGGGAAGGCTCACTTCCTCAGGGCATAATAACACATAATCTAGCCAAATAAGTATATCTTGTTTAGAACAAAATACAGAACATTGATTGAGGCCTTGCTTACATAGCTGATCTAGTTGCACGTTGCATATACGTGTACTTTCCTTATATTCTGTGATAAGTTTTTATAAAGCTTATCTTGTCAATCATGTTCCATAAAGAATACTTGGTTATATGCCTTACAGATATCTTGGTAAGCTTGATGGTAATAATAGTCTTGCTCAGTACGCTGCTCTTGTTATACACTTTATCAATTATCTGTCGCTATCTACTTTAACCTTCTGAGGTTTTATAGTTTCAACGGGGAGTTGTGTTTCTCGCTGGGACTATGTGTCTCACCCCTTTGGTTTACACCCTTTTTAGGTGATCATTCTAGACATGGTGGTAATCGTGGGGTTGTGGCCGAGCAGCAAGAAGAGCAGTAGAAGGCAAGAGATGGACATGCTACTGTTTTGGTGGTTTTGTAGTAGAGTCCCAGAGTCATTCCTGTACACTCAGGTCCTTGGAGGTATTTGACGATGTTTCACGATGTCTTGCAGTTGTAATTTTTGGTATATCCTACTGCTGGCTATACGTGGCCATTATGTATGTATAAATAGGTGTTGAACTCTGGTGCTGACAATACAGCTGGTTCCGATAAGCTGTGGACCTATAACATGGTTTGTGAATGTTTCTATAACATGTCTTTCTGCAGGATCTGGATGCAAAAGTTCTCTCATGTGTGATTTCCGCAATCGGTTTTAATTAACCCGTGTTTTCAGTAATACATGGTTCTGCACATTTTCGCGTGTCATCTCATTGTCTATGTGATGGTGGGGTGTCACAGTTGGTTTGGTATCATAGCTCTAGGTTTGTTGAGTTTACAGGGATCTAGGACTAGGTTTGCGTCTGTTCTTGTGAGTTTTCTAGATTTTCTTACCATAACCTTCTTCTCTCAGCAGAAGATAAAGCTTAAAGATGTCTAGAAACCATGACAGACATGCTGCCAAGAGCAGCGATGTTGCATCAGTTGATGGAGTAGGAGGGCATGCACATGAAGATCGGGTGCCTGAGGTCCCCCAACTTGACCCAACCATTCTCAAAAATCTTGCCTACAAATAGCTTATGGGGCAGATGATGGGTACGATGAATCACATGGTGGAAAGGTTGCCAGTACCTCAGCCAAGAGCACATGATCCCCATGGTGAAGCATCAGGTATTGGGAAGACATTTGAGCGGCTTCGCTAAGTCAGAGCTTCGGATTATGCTGGAACGGCTGATCCAGTGGATGCTGATATGTGGATGACAGGTCTTGAGAAGGCCTTCCGGATTCTCAACATCCCCGAAGCAGACAAAGTCAAGCACGTTGTCTACCTTCTGAAGGGTAGTGCTGACCACTGGTGGGCCATCGAGGAGGAGAAGCGACTGAGTGAGGAGATCGGTTGGGAGGTTTTTCGGCAAGAGTTCGTCAGCAGATACTTTCCAAAGACATATCTGGATGAGAAGATCAACCAGTTTGAGCGTCTACGCCAAGGATCAATGAGCATCACCGAGTATGAATCCAAGTTCATGGACTTGCTGAGGTTTTGCCCTCACATGGCGGTTACTGATGAAGAGCGGATTAGGCGGTTTGAGAAAGGTTTGAGTGTTGAGCTGTCAACACCTACTGCTGCTGTAGAGAATCGAGAACGGTTTGCCACATTTGTGGAGTCTGTCTGGAGGATTGAACAGTCTGTCAGGGAGAAGAGGGAGTCCATGACTAGGAAAAGGCCAGCTTAGTTCCAAGGACAGAGATTTGGTGGCTTCAAGAAGCCAAGGTTTTCATCACCTTCCACGATGCAGAGTTCTCGTGCACCTTCATAATGGTCTACGAGTAAGGGAAGAGGTTATGTTTCTTCGCCGTCGAAGGCACATAGTATAGCTTATGTGGCAATAATAAAGCCATCTAGACCACAGACAGAAGGCAGGTCATGTTATCACTGTGGACAGATGGGGCATTTAAAGTCAAATTGCCCAAGAAAAGACGTTGAGGTAACACAATAGCTGAGACAGAATCAACAAGGATCAGACAGACAACAACCCAGTGGTAGTAGAGGGCGAGGATGCAGTCAAGCATCACAAGCAGGATCGTCTGCTCAAGGAAGCAGAGGATGTGAACAACAAGCAACATCTCGATTCTATTCTATGAGTCAGCTGGAGGCGATAGTCAACCCGCGAGTAGTGACAGGTCAGATGGAGTTATTACATTCTGATTTCTCTTCTTCTTGCTTTACATCTATTTTGGTTGACCCCGGTGCTACACACTCTTTTATTGCACATAGTCTGCTTGATAGCCATCCTTTACTTGTTAGTTGTAAGATAGATAGCCTGTTGTTAGAAACCCCTCTTGATGGTTCCTCGATGCTTCAAGAGGAGTGTCCATATTGTGTCTTATCTTTTTTGGGACACAGTATACAAGTGAATCTTATACCACTTGATATGCATGGATTTGATGTGATCCTTGGGATGGATACCTTAGAAAAGTATAAGGTTGTGTTGGACTGTGGTTCCAAGCAGGTGGTGTTTGATGACAACAGAGAGAAGTGGATCTTCCAAGGAGATAGGAAAATTCTTCTGACATGTCTAGTGTCAGCAATGGTGGTAGAAAAGTTGCTGCGGCAAGATTGTAAGGCTTTCTTAGCTCATGTTGTGGATACCAAGGCAAAAGGTCTTAATCCTTAAGGAGGTAACAGTTGTCTGAGAGTTTGCGGATGTGTTTCTTGATGAGTTCCCTGATGGCCCCCCACCTCGAGAGATTGATTTTGAGATCAATCTGGTACCAGGAACACAACCAGTTGCAGAAACACCATATAGGATGGCTCCAGTAGAGATGGAAGAGTTGAAGAAGTAGTTACAGGAGTTGTTGGAGAAAGGTTTCATCCGACTGAGTACGTCACCGTGGGGTGCTCCAGTGCTGTTCATTAAGAAGAAGGACATGTCAATGCAGTTATGTATAGTTTACCAGCAGTTGAACAAATTCATGATCAAGAATAAGTACCCATTTCCGAGGATAGACGATCTATTTGACCAGTTGCGTGGCACTACAGTGTTCTCAAAGATCGATCTACGGTCTGGATATCATCAGTTGAGGATTAAGGCGGACGACATACCAAAGTCAGCGTTTAGGATGAGGTATGATCACTTTGAGTTTGTGGTTATTCTGTTTGGGTTGACCAATGCACCTGCTGCTTTCATGGACCTGATGAACTAAGTGTTCCGTCCGTTCCTAGATCAGTTTGTTGTAGTCTTTATAGATGAAATTTTGATCTATAGTCGGGATAGGCAAGAGCATGAACGACATCTTTGACAAGCTTTGACTCTTCTTCACCAACATCAATTATATGCCAAGTTCAACAAATGTGAGTTCTGGTTGAAGGAAGTGACTTTCTTAGGTCATGTGATATCTACAGAAGGAGTCTGGGTGGACCCTAAGAGGTGGAGTCAGTTGTAGATTGGGAGCAACCAAAGACGCCGATGAAAGTTCGTAGTTTTCTGGGTTTGGCAGGATACTACCAGAGGTTTATCAAGGACTTCAGTGTAATCGCATTGCCGATGACAAAGATGACCAGGAAGAATGTACCTTTTGTATGGGATGATCATTGTAAACAAGCTTTCTAAAGTTTGAAGGAGAAGCTGATTAGTGTTCCAGTGCTAGTGCTGCCAGAACCTGGGAAGGGCTATGTTGTTTTCTGCGATGCTTCCAAGAAAGGCTTAGGTTGTGTGCTGATGTAGGAAGATCATGTGGTTTCTTTTGCTTCGCTACAACTTAAGAAACATGAGGAGAACTATCTGATACATGATTTGGAGTTGGTAGTAGTGGTCCATGCATTAAAGATTTGGAGACACTATTTTTAATGGGAAGTGTGTCAGATCTTTACAGATCATAAGAACTTGAAGTACATCTTTTTGTAGAATGAGCTGAATATGCGACAACGTCGTTGGATGGAGCTAATCAATGATTATGATTGCACCTTTGAGTATCATCTAGGTAAGGTAAATATGGTAGCTGATGCGCTTAGCAGAAAGTCTTCTTCTCTCCCCACGAAGAAAACACAGTTGAATTCCTTAGTATGCCATAGGCAGGATATGTTTATCTCCTTGCGGCAGATGAATGTGCAGTTGGAAGTTTCCTTGTTGGCAGGACTATTGGCACAAATGCAAGTCAAGCCTACACTGAGACAGCAGATCAAAGACACACAACAGGCGGATGATACAATACAGTTGATCATATCAGAGCTTGGTAGCGAAAAGCGTGATGGGTTCCATGAGTATGAGGATGGACTAGTTTACTATCATGGTAGGATGGTGGTCCCTGATGTTGACAATCTAAGGAAGCTAGTACTTGAGGAAGGACACACATTGATGTATGCTATGCATCCAGGAGTCACCAAGATGTATCATAATCTGAAGGACCTATATTGGTGGTCTGGATTGAAGAAAGATGTAGCTAAGTTTGTGGCTAAGTGCGCAATATGTCAACAAGTTAAAGATGAACATCAAAATCTAGCAGGTACGTTGCGACCCATGCTGATACCACAGTGGAAATGGGATCACATAACCATGGATTTCGTAGTAGGTCTACCAAAGACAGCTAGGAATCATGATTCCATTTGGGTAATAGTGGATAGGTTGACAAAATCTGCCCATTTCATACCGATAAAGATGACGTATACAGCACAAAATCTTGCTTAGGTGTATGTGGATGAGATAGTGCGTTTGCACGGTGTACTAGTGATGATAGTTTCCGATAGAGGTCCTCAGTTCACAAGTCATTTCTGGGAATAGTTGCACAAAGTGTTGGGAACGTAGTTGAGGTTCAACACTACCTTCCACTCACAGATAGATGGACAGTCTGAAAGGACTATTTAGACTTTGGAAGGTCTTCTCCGAGCTTGTGTTTTGCAGTTCCTAGGTAGTTGGGACATGCATCTCAGTTTAATAGAGTTCACTTATAACAATAGTTATCAGCGGAGTATTGACATGGCTCCTTATGAGGCTCTATATGGAAGAAAGTGCAGATCCCCTTTATGTTGGTATGAGTCCAATGAGTATCAACTTTTGGGTCCTGAGTTAATACAACAGACAACAGAAAAGATCAGAGTGATCAACAAAAGTTGAAAATGGCACAGGACAGACAAAAGTCTTATGCAGACAATCGCCGACGACCTTTAGAGTTCTAAGTGGGAGACAAAGTGTATCTAAAGGTCTCAACTTGTAAAGGCGTGCTAAGGATTGGCCAGAAAGGTAAACTGGCACCCAGGTATATGGGGCCATACCCGGTAATAGCAAGTGTTAGCAAGGTAGCTTACAAGTTTGAGATGCCGCCAGAGTTGCACAGGATGCATCCAGTGTTCCATGTCAGTATGCTGAAGAAAAGCCATCCAGACATAGGGACAGTGATACATCTAGTTGAGGTTGAGCTTGATGAAGATGTGACTTATGAGGAGGGTCCAGTGGTGATTCTTAACAGAAGAGTAAAGAAGCTAAAGAGGAAGGACCTGGTTCTTGTAAAGGTTCTTTGGCATCATCGTGGTGTTAAGGAAGCCACATGGGAGCTTGAGGAAGAGATGAGGCGTAAGTATCCCTCACTTTTATCTTCGGATTTGGGGGATGAAATCCCTTTGTAGAGGTTTATGACTTGTAAGGACCCTGACCTTCGTTTTGGGCTTACCCAGTGTGTTTTGCCTAAACCTTGTGCTTGGTTTCTTGCTAATCATCTTTAGTGATGATTAGGGTTTGCTTGTGCTTAGTTGAGAGCTGGAGGTGCTACTTGCAAAATAAACTGAGTTAAGGGTGAAGAGCAAGTTTGTCACCTTGAGAGATGTCTTTCTCTCTCTTTACTTCCTCTAGGGCTGAGAGAAAGGTTTGGGCTCATGCCTTGAGTTGTCTTGGGCTTGGTTGAGCTCTTTTGGGCTTTGTTTTCCCTTGTTTGGGCCTTTCCTTGCTTGGTTGAGCCCTGTATCGGGCAAGGGTGCTTTGTGTCGGCCATTTGGGTATCGCCATGGGGGTGTGTCAGACATGGAGGAATAGTGCTATGTCCTTTGACCTTTGTTGAACTTTTTTCCTTGGTTGTGTCACCCTAGCATGGACATGTAGCCGATCCTTGGTTGAGTAGTGGCATGGCATGTGCATGTGTTTTGCAAGGTGGTGAAACGTGTGGACAAGTGTCCCTTGGTAAGGTGACACCTTGCCTTGGTTTAACCTTGAACCCCATCTATATATGCCTTGCCTTCTCTTCCTTAGGAACCCTTTTAGCTCTTTGTTGCTCCTCTTCTCCTTAGTGCACGATACACCTCTCCCTTGCAACCTTGGTGGCCGATACCCTTGGAGGAGCTAAGGTTGGTGGCCGATCCCCTTGAAGGAGTTCCCTTCTTCTTCCTTTAGCTTGGTGGCCGAAGTAGTGTACTTGGAGCTAGGAGCTTAAAGCTTGGAGCTTGAGGAGTTTTCTTGAGGCGGGTTACATAACTTCTAACCCTAGCTATACTACCTTCTCTATATTGCATGTTATATATTTTTCTCTAGTACATGTTGTTGATCTTATGGACTTAATGAGCATGATGTCGTTGATGTTGTTGATGTTGTTAATGGTCTATGTGCCTTTACACCTAGTTGACTAATCCATGGTTTAGGGTTTTCTTGTTGAGCAACACTCTTTTCTCTCCTTGGTCTAGAGAAGTGAGTTTGAGCTCTAGTAATGTGGGCAATACCCCTCTCTCGATTAGGTTGAGAGGTGAGCTTATATTCTAGTTGCTTGAGAAACACCCTCCTCTCACCATGGATTAGAGAGGTGAGCTTTTGGTTAGATGATGACCTATGTTGAGGTGGATCCTTGTGGTTGCCCGAATTGTGATAGAGGTTGTGCAAAACCCCTCTCTCTTGGTTGTTGATAGGTGAGCCGACCTTCTTGATCAATTAGGGTTTGGTGCCCTTGTGCTTGAGGTGGAAGATGATCTTGTGGGGTTGTGCCTTGCACGGTATGATCTTGGAGTTGTGCTGCCTGATAGACTTGTTTGGAGATATACCCTTGGGCGACACACCATGATGAGATAGTCGGCTTGGTGCCTGCTATGCTTTGGTCGATATAGAGCCTTAACCCTAGCTTGGGTGTTAGAGTTGGTTTGGGCGACATGAGTTGTCTACCCTTGTTGCACGATATGTTCTTGAGGTGTAATCCTTGGTAGACATGCTTGCTTGGGCGTTTGGATGATCCTTGTATCCCTGGATGATATACCCTGTAGAAGCTTTGTTGGTGCCCATTATGGTCCTTTGATCGATACCCTTGGTAGAGTTGATGGATGGGTGATACACCTATGATAAGTGGCTTCTCGATATACCTTGTATAGGCGGTTGCCTGATACATCCATGTAGAGAGGATTCCCGATACACTCCCTTGTCTTGAGGTGATCTTGGCCGTTATGTGATGTTAGTTTGATGCTCGACACAAGCTTTGGACGACACCACCTTAGTGAGCTTGGTCGATATGAGGGGATGGACGTCATGGCATGATGTACGACATGATAACCCTCAATGCTATCTGATATTCTGCTACATGGCTATGCACGACATGGTTCTTGGTGCCCTGGCTGATGGAATGGTCCTTAGATGATGCAGAGATGATCATGTAGTAAGGGCACCTTGGGGCGACACTCCTTTGACCGATAGGGTTAATCCCCAGATGATGCTGAGATGGTTGCACGATAGGGGCGCCTTGGGCGACACCCCATTTGTCGATATGGCTCAGGTTGAAGGTTAGCCGATAATGAAACCTAACCCTAAACCTAGCTTGGTGCACGTTAGACCCTTGGCCGTTAGCCATGGTAGTGCAACCCGTTATACCTTGATGATGGCTTCCCGACACCATGAGTGCCAATGGAACCTTGATGCATGTTAGAGAATGTGTAATGATTGGATGATATGGTGGTGAGTTGCCTTAGGGTTGGAAATTCTAGTCGTAATACCTTTGGTAAGGGTATTGCTATACCGGGTACACCCTTTGATGAGGGATGGCACTGTTTGCCATGCTTAGTGAGGATTGCAGGAGTTTTGGTGAGGGTTCTGATAATCCAGAATGTATACAGTTGATGGTTCTCTTTTAATAACGATAATACCAGTGAAATGATGTGACCACCTTGAATCCTGCAAATATGTTGATAAGCTAAAATAATAGATTGCGACCCAGGAAGCTTGGAAGCATATGATGTTGCTACACATGTTGATATGATCACAAGTGTAAGACATAATATATGCCCATGATGGATAATAATCCTATGGATGATAAAGCTTATGTGTGATGTACTCATGGATGCTTCTTTATACTTGATAGTATCATAATAACTATGCTAATCCATGATGGCTTCAGTTATCTCTATGAATGTGTATACTAACCATGCAGGTATTTCATGTGGATTCATAGCCTGGTAAGAGCTATGAGACATATGTTCTGTAATAGCACCATGTAGTAATATGGCAACAAGTTGATAGGTCTGAGGACCTGATATAAGGCTGAGTGCCTAGTGAGGTGTTATCCTCTGATGATGATATAATGGATGTGTTCCCAGGATGCTGAGGCATGATTGTGATACCTTGAGAGGTAGTGGTTGATATCATGAGGGATTGAGGTCCCAGGACAATATGTTGATGAAAATAATGATGTAATTCTATAAATCTATGTTTATACTTTGTTTTACCTCAACAATTGTCTGAAAATATACTAATCAATTATAGATGAACATATCATGTAGTTTGCCCTGGCCATAGATCCATTACTGTCAGTAGTTGGTGATGGTGAAATAGGTTTATCCTGCGGGATTACCTGGAGTGCATATTGATGAATATGCGAGGTTTCCCCTAGCCTAAAACAGGAGGGTTTGAGTGAAACTACGGTTGCAGACTCGGGACATATGGAGCATGGTGAACAGACCCATGGCCCATAATGTGTGATGATGAGCATGATGCGTTGATGGCTCAGATGTATGTACTTGCACATATGATGAGGCGAGCTAAAGATATTGGTAGCTTGCAGAGCTGACCCGGAGGATGAGGCCCCATAAGCAAAAGACTGTGGTCTTGCTTGATGATTTGTGTACTGACCACGAGAAGGTGAGGTCATGGAGTCCGTATCTTCTTAGACTTTGTGTGGCACCGGATTGGGCTTCGCAACCAATGGTTGGATTTGAGCAGGGAAGGCTCACTTCCTCAGGGAATAATAACACATAATCCAGCCAAATAAGTATATCTTGTTTAGAACAAAATACAGAACATTGATTGAGGACTTTCTTACATAGATGATCTAGTTGCAGATTGCATATACATGTACGATCCTTATATTCTGTGATAAGTTTTTATAAATCTTATCTTGTCAATCATGTTCCATAAAGAATACTTGGTTATATGCCTTCCGGATATCTTGGTAAGCTTGATGGTAATAATAGCCTGCTCAGTATGCTGCTCCTGTTATATGCTTTATCAGTTATCTGTCACTATCTTCTTTAACCTTCTGAGGTTTTATAGTTTCAACGAGGAGTTGTGTTTCTCACTGGGACTGTGTGTCTCACCCCGCTGGTTTACACCCTTTTTAGGTGACCGTTCTAGATGTGGTGGTAATCGTGGGGTTGCGGCCGAGCAGCAAGAACAACAATAGAAGGCAAGATATGGACATGCTGCTATTTTGGTGGTTTTGTAGTAGAGTCCCAGAGTCATCCCTGTGCACTCAGGTCCTCAGAGGTGTTTGACGATGTCTTGCAATTGTAATTTTTGGTATATCCTACTGCTGGCCGTACATGGCCGTTATATATGTATAAACAAGTGTTGAACTCTGGTGCTGATAGTACAGCTGGTTGTAATAAGCTGTGGACCTATAACAGGGTTTGTGAATGTTTCTATAACATGTCTTTCTGCAAGATCTGGATGCAAAAGTTCTCTCATGTATGATTTCCACAATCAATTTTAATTAACCTGTGTTTTTGATAATATGTGGTTCCGCACATTTTTGCCTGTCATCTCGTTGTCTGTGTGATGGTGGGGTGTCACAATTTCACTCCAACAATACACACATTATCATGTATTATAAGGCCTTAGACCAAATTCCCATCATAATGGTCAGTAAGGGATCTTAAGATTAGCTAATCTTTTTTATCATCATTGTCCGCCCTCCCTTCACAACTCAAGTAGGACCATTTGTCTTATCTCATTACCTTGAGAATCAGGTAGGTGCACATGGTTTGTACAACAAATTTCTATATTATGTTTGCAAGTTATAAAATCAATGAGAGAAAGTATTGAATACGATACTATAATACTACATGGAAACATTAAAGCACGTACCTGATTTAGAGATTCATAACCTAACTTCTTTGATAATCAAACCACAAGCCACACCTGATTAAGAACAAGATTGCATACATGTATTAAATTCACATCCTTAACCCTAACTAGATCCGTTATAGGGTTTTGGAAGAGTTAGGTTCAAAGTTGATTATCAATACTTTTCACAATATTTTACTTATTTAGAGGTTGTTATAAGGGTGTGATTCATGTTTCAATACATTCCAAGGTTCCATTCATTTAGTGTGAAGATTACAAAATTTCAGTCACTTATGCACATTCTAGGGAAAAATGATCCACAATAGAGAAACAAGGTCACGATTATCTAAGACATGAGATTTGGGAAAGACATGAGTTTAGATTAAAAATATATGCGCATAAAAAGTACATTAAATATGGGGTGGATGTCCCCTAGAGTCCAAGCATCATATAACCAACTTTAGGTACAAACATTCTCACGCACATTCAATCATCAACATAGTTCATATATGCCATCAAGATTTAACATATGACTTAGGTAGGACATCCACATCCAAGATATCATAAGGGATAGCGTATTCCCTAATTTAGAAGGGGAGGACAAAAGATTAGGGTCCATCTCACTATTAGGCACAAGCTAGGCAAACAAGCCATGAGTGTCACTCTAGGTCATCACTAGTGGACTTAGAGACACAACTACTACCATACCCAACCATGG
This sequence comes from Alisma plantago-aquatica, assembly GCA_963693085.1. Lineage (NCBI taxonomy): Eukaryota > Viridiplantae > Streptophyta > Magnoliopsida > Alismatales > Alismataceae > Alisma > Alisma plantago-aquatica. The sequence continues at coordinate 409,773,763 of OY856413.1, forward strand.
GGTTATTATTAGAAATTAGGGTCTCAAATAATGATGGTGATACTAATTTCAAGGAAAGTTTTATGCACAAAGTAGGTCCAACATAATATTTGAATTAAGAGTATAATATGAATTTCCATAAAAGGGACATAATTATGCATTTAGTGTCGTATGTAATAGAAATACTCAAAAGGGTTCCATGGAGTGATATTGGGTCATGGAGGGGTACATGACACTGAGTTGGGGCTAGCATAAAGATTCGAGTCATTACCCATCATGTTAGAACATCAAACACAAGGTAAATCATTATAGTGTATTCTAGAACATAATTGGGTCAATTATCACAATAAATCCCATACATGGGGTCAAGGTCAAATCTTTTACAAGTGTTCATCAAAATTTATAGGATAGGATCACAACATCAAGTGGGGTCATCACTTAATCATTATTTCACAAATGGTGCATTAAGTATGTTAAAAAGATCAAAAGAGAGCATTTTTGGAAAAATAGGAAAACGAAAAACATATCAAGCCATGTTAAACCATGCCTATGTTGTATATCTTTTGAGATGATCAATTTGATATATAATATTGCATACCTTAGTTAAGGTATGGAAGAGAAATCAATTTATAGAGAAATCAGGTTAGGGAATTACATCATTATTGACCCCAATATTTCATTTGTTGATCTTGGGATCATGGTGGTCCACCATGTTCCAGTAGCTTCATGGACCTCTAACTCCTCACAAATGGGTCTTTCTCCCATGGCCTTGGCCCGTATGTGGCTAGGGCCAGTGGCTTCTATCCTTCCCACCCGCTATGGAGACCTCCCCTTTGTGAGTCCCCTGCACAAGCTCTGTGACAGCGACCTACACATCGACACTACTCCCCAGACAAGGTGGGGCATAAGACTATCGGGGTTGGGGGATAAGGGAAACCTACCTCCCAGACCCACCTTCATCTTACAAAATTGGTGCTGACTTCATAAAGGGCCTATGAAGGTGGTGCTCAATGTCAAAACTCATGGTGTCTTAAGGAAGAAGGAGCAAGGAGAGGAGGTTCTACATCATGGGAAATATTACGTGAGGGGAAAGAGAGAGGGAGAAGAAACAAGAAGGATGGGGACATAAATTGTTGAAAAGGGGGCGATATAGGGTGCATTGAGTGGTGCATGGTGGTGTTAGGTGGTGGTAGTTCCATTGGCGCTAACCCTAGTACAGAGATAGGAGGACATGTGGTGGCTGTTGAATCATGGGTTGATTTATGGATGGGTCATCCAAGCACTCTAATTGGACCACTTGAGGAGGTGTGGATTGTGGCCAAAACAGAAATGGCCACTTGGTCCGCATGCCCAATTCAAGCCTAGTAAGCTCAAAAGTAGTTAAAATCAAGTTTAAAAGGCACAACTTTCAAATATCATAACTTTTGATTGAAAGGTCTCATTGAGGTGATTTTTGCACCACTGAATTCCAAATTGAAAGCTCTATAAAATTGAAATACATTATAGAGAAAGAACATCATATAGAATAGGTTTAGTGTATCTTGTAAGATGGTGATGTATTAAAGCATGATAGGTAGGTCAATTCTCAAACTAAAGCCACATATTGTGAAATTTGTCATTGATGTGATCAAATTGGGGTATCAAAACACCGTAAGTATGAAATTGACATCAAATTGAGTAACTGTGTCACTTGAAAAGAGATAAATAGTATACTAAAGGGAAAAAATAGGTTGTCACATCATTCTATTCTTAAAAAAATCATCCTCAAAACTCATCCTAGGTAACCAAACCTAGGTGTGAAGGTATCCACCACTATATCTTGCACACTTATGTGTCATCATAAAGGGCGTACCCATCCACATATATGTACATATTACTTGGTGACTTATCTTATTATGACATTATCTTAATCATAGGGTTTCATAACCCTTATCCCTACTACATTAGGGTTTTACCCATGTATTTATATAAGCTCAAGGGATGCTATAAAAATCTATGATATCAATTCCATAAATGAATATGTACATTATTTGTAAGGAGTGGGACATGGAAGGGGATCCACTCCTCACTAAATTTGAGGAATAAACCCATGAAATTCAAACACACTAACAATCATGATGGAGTAAGTATTTCTTCTCTCTCAAAACAATGGTATACGTGACCAAAGTATATAAGGGAAATAATTGAATGACTATATTTAATTTGACAAGATTACATAAAAAATCTCCTACTTGGGGTTTACATAAAAAATGACTTCAACAACTAGGAAGTGGGAAGTCCAAACTATCACAAGTCTATCTTCCAAGAGTCAACACCTTTAAGATAGATCCATACCATCATGCCAGGTCCACCATGTCATTTACCTAAGGGGTTGGATTCATACCTCACAATAGAAGAAAAAATGAAAGTTGTCATCACAAAATGCCAGTATGAGCATATAAATAGGGATTGAGCAATAATAAGTAAAAATGACAACAACTAAACTTCATCAAGGCTTCCTAGAACAAGAGGATTAAAGAATCCAAATGGATATCAAAAAAAATTTAAACAAGATAACCAATAAATGATTTCTAGCCATGATAAGTTTCCATCAACAACATCACAAATATAAGCAGTGAATGTAAACAACATTAAACTAAAGTTAACTAAAGTATGGCCGTAATACCATGGGATATCATCCAAAAAGTGGGTGGAAAGTATACCTTGGCATAATAAGCATGCCCTATACACACACACACACACACACATATATATATATATATACACACACACATATATATATAGTGGAAAACACACTCAAGGTGAAAAAATGAACCCTATGTGTGGTTGTACTCATGTACCACTACTAGAAAAAAGTTAGTCTAAGAAACACACAATTGTAGAGGCAAAAGTGAGTTTAGTCAAGCTCATATAAGAGTATGACAACATCCAAAAAATATCATTTGGGGTAAGAGGACCCATACACAAATACCCAATTATATTAACAATCAAGATACATCATAAGACCACAAGATGCCATCACATTGAAAAATAAGATTTCGTTTAGTTCAATTTCTCAAAACATGGTTAAAACTTGTAAAAACATGAATAAGATACAAACCTGAGTTCATTAAGAATATCCATCAACTTGAGTAGACCACAACAACCATTATGGTGAATCAAATTATTATAAGAGAGAGAAACTATGTAGGGTATATGTATAAAAAGACCAAGAGAGAGAAAACTTGGGTAATTGCTCAATATGGAATATTAGAATGAACAAACATTTAGAGAGAGGAAAATTAGATTAGTTGCTCAATATAAAATTTAATAGATGCAACATACCTCAAATTCAATTCTAGATATATCCAGGTTCAAACATAATTCCACATCATGTTCACATACCACCTACGAAAAGCATATACAAAATTAAGGCTAATTTCACATTAAGTACATATACTCTAAAAATTGTCTTTTTATTATTATTGGATTAGGTTATCAAAACCACAACATCTTGTAAATTTATGTTTTACTGAGTTTATAACATATTTTAATTTATTTTTTTAACTTAAAAATTATTAGATATCAATTTTAAAAACTTTGACCAATTAGGAAATCCCATTAAAACCATATACATATTAGATTGTAAATAGGCGATGAAACTAGTACCACTAGGTAGAGAAAAATTATGTGATTAGAGAAGATATTTTTTTTATGACACATAGTTGATTTATTGTTAATTTTAGAAAACTAGGCAATCTAAAATATTAGAAAAGCCACCTGCAACATATTATTCATTTAAAAGCTCAACTGATCTGGACCAATAAGGATTTTCCAATTGGCCTATGTCTTCATCCAATTAGGCACACAATTTAAGAAAAAGAAACTCATCAAATTTACAAATACCCAAAAACCATGTGACATGTTGTAATAAACCCATGGGAAAATTTGTAAAAAATATGACCATCTTGTCCGCTTTGATTCTCAAAAAGAGAAATCAACCAACTTGAGAAGAACTCTTACCCAAGGACTAAAACCTTGTTTTGAAGGAAGGAAACTCCCAAAGCAAGACATGCACAATTCCTCATCCTTCTCTGGCCCCAACAAGCCATGAAACATGCCTCATGGTACATGTGAGAAAAATTGGACCCTTTAGCCATGACTGGCATTAGGGTGAAGCTGCTTAGGGAAAATGCCTCGATGAGCAACCAGTAAAAGAACAACAATGAATAAATGTTGGTGGAAAAGTAATACATGTTGAAGGAGGAGGATAATCTAAGTTAAACATATAGGAAACCCATATTCAATCAACCAGAAAGGGACGTGGAAGATGAAATAGAGGAGTTTGGCATTGCATCCCCCTCACAGAACCGGGGTCCTGCTCGACGAATGAGAATAGTTCCATTGGGTTCTATACCCTCTGATCCACCCTGCCAACATGAGAAATAGAGAATAAAAGTTAGAAACCAAATAGTGTCATCACCATCACCAGTCCAAGGAAAATACTGGAAAGATGTGCGAATAAAAAAAATTATGTTTCACTAAATATGAAGGAAAATAAGTGTTGACACAAGCTTCCTCACCTCAAGATGAACTCACAGACAAGTTTGCACAGGCCACGGAAGCCCTGAGAGGCCTAATGATGGAGCTCTAACAAGCTCTGGTAAGGTGAGTTCATCTCAATTGTGGACACCTAGCCAGGGTTCCCAATTCCCACAAACATCTTCACAAACTCCTTAATAAGGTGTCATACTAGTTAATTTAACCAAGACAACATCCAACACAACGAACCTATATTAGGGTTTGAATCAAGAAGGAGGGGGTGATGATACAAAAAGAAAATGTTCATGGGAAGTTAATAAGGGGGAAATGTTTTTGGAGACCCCATATGGATTTCCATGGTGTTCTTTATTTAGGTCAACTGGTACCACAAAGTCTGTGAATTTGGATGGGGAGGGAGGACAAGAAGAAGAAGAAGATGAATCAAAATTATAGCTATGGGGAACAATACCTAGATAAAATAGGGATGAATCGATTTAGGAAAACACGGGGAAATAATGACAAAGAAATCTCGACCATAGATGTAGAGGAGAGAGATATCCGAATTTGGAGAGGGCTTGTTTACTGTAGCGGGTGAACCGGGAAGGAAAGTGAGGAAGAAGATGATTATGGCACCGTTAGATAGAAAATCAAGGGATGAGAGAGAGTTTGGCTTTTTGTTTGTCAAGGAAACCAACGTGACAATGGAAAAATCCAAGAAACTTTAGGAAAAAAGATGTGTCAATTAAATACATTGATTAAGTATTTAGAAAATATTTTTTCCTTATTTATTTAAGGGTTCAAACATTGCTCAAATAATACCAAATTTGACACCTAACCAAAATTTGAGATGTAGAATCCAATTTTTCCATTAATTTCTACTTTTGAGATTAGTGTTTATCTTTTAATATTTTATAATTTAAATTATAATTTCTTTCCTTATTGAAACCAAGGCTCCTAGGATTATCCAATTAGTATTAAACTCGGTAGCCAAGCTAACTGGGACCCAAAGAATATGGTTTTGTAGTTATATCTTAGTTTTGGAGTTTCCTTATATTTGTTCTAATACAATTAGGGTTTAGGCTATTTATCTTCGTATATATTATTATGTATTCACTTTTTCATCAATAATCATAAATTGGAGTCCTATTTAATTCAAATTTTTATCAAAGGAATTATTATTTTACTATGCATGAATTAGGTTAATTTTCTCAATTACCAATTAAGTTCATAATGCCAATATTAACCTGTTTGATATCATGTTAGTCTTATTTTTTGGATTAAATCTCCAATTATTATTCCAATTCATATATTAAGCACATTATACCTCTCACTATACATATTTTGGTCAATATGTATGTATTAGTGATCAAAGGAGAATTTACTCCTCGATAAAGGGTTTACTTACATATTAAGCATCTCTTAGGTTAATCAATTTATTTTAGGATTATTACAACATATTATGTTATCATGACACCTAATGATGATAATACATCCCATGAGGTATGAAACTAAGGTAGGTTAGGTTAACCACTCACACACTAGGATTTGGATAAACATAATCACCTTACACATCATCACTATGTTCCGAGCCTAGGATTATGCCCATATATCCTTTTCTTCATCATATGATGGTTTATAGCTCTAAGGTATGATTAGGTCTACATATGACCTTAGTTTGGATTATAGATGAGTTACAACATTACTTGTGTATATAATGTTCATAAAGGTAGAAACTAGTACATTAATGTATATATGTATCCTTGTTTGGCCAAAGCTAGATACTTAGGCATGCAAGCATCCTATCCATGGGATTAGGGTTACTGGAGTTGAGATCCTAGGTTTTAGTATGTTACAACACTCCACTCCTTAGAGAGGATTTATTCCCCAAAATCCAACCATCCTTATACTACCAATTAAATACTTTCCACCCCTTAAAAGACCTAATATTCTAATTCAAATTAAACAACTCCTAAAAATATTAGGGTGACATATTAAACATAAGGGATGTTTATGATATACATGGGTCATGTCTCAAACTATATGACTTTACCCACCCAGGATTGAGTTTTAGGTCCTTGTATCTCTATCCTAACAACCCTAAGGTTGTTATGGGAATCCAATAAGTCTTAGGGTACAAAAGGGTAGGTCCACTAAACCTTTAGCACAACTCACACTTTTCTTAGTCATGACTAGATACACCAATCAGGGTTTAAGATATCAACTCTAGCTAATTTAGGATATTCTCTATCAGAACATCACACATTCCTCAAATATGGCTTAGATCAAGAAAACACCAATAAATCCAAAGGAAAATTTGTAAATACAATATTATAATAAAAATTATTTTTGGCAATGAAATCTATATGTCATAAAATAAAATATGGATCCAAAATCAGTTGTGAGAACCAAGTCACAATTTTCCATATATGATCTCCTTATCCACTATATTCTCATTCTCATGAAAAAATCCAACCTAATGTTAGATCTTAACATTCAAAGAGATATGTCAGTATTAACCTATATGGTAGGGTAACAAAACCTAAATTCTCATCTCACTAGGGTTTACTAATCAAAATTATAATATCTAACCCACATGATTTTAAATCTTTCTTTAATAATCTCATGCATGACTTAGGAAAATTCTAGGGTAAACATCTCTCGTAGAGGGTGACTATGTAAGGTAACGATCCTACTTAGGAACTTATAGAATAAGATGGGAATCCGATGGGGGAAAAACTAAAGTAGTCAGATTTTGACTGATGTGGCTATGATACCATCTTGTAAAGAGTGGGATTCAAGAGGGGATCCAATCCTCACTAAATTTGAGGAATAAACTTATCTAATCCAACACACTAACAAGCATGCTGTAATATGTATTTTTCTCTCTCAAAAGAATGGTATACATGACCAAAGTATAGCAGCGGAAGTACTTTTATAGGATTACATATAAACACTCTCCCACTTGGGGTTTACATGAAAGAAAAAAACTTCAAACAACTATGCGAAGGGAAGTAAAAACTATCACAAGTCTATCTCTAACAGTTAGCTCCTCTAAGCCAGGTCCATACCATCATGAAGGTCCACCATGTCATGCACCTAAGGGGTTGGAAGCATACCCCACAAGGGAAGACAAAATGGAAGTTTTTAACACAAAAATTCCTGTATGAGAATATAAATAGGAACTGAGAAATATTAAGGAGAAAGGAAATAAATTAAACTTTATCAAGGCTTCCCTGAACAAGAGGGATAAAGAACATATAAATGAATATCAAAGAAAATATTTAAAGAAGATAACCAAAAATAGAGTTCTTGGCATAATAATTTTTTATCGACAACATCTCAAATATAAGAAGTGCATGTAAAAAACATTAGACAAAAGCTATTTAAAGCATGATTGTGAAACCATAGGATCTCAGTAAAAAAGTGGGTGGAAAAGCACACCCTAGGTGGAATAAGCGCGTCCTATATATATCAAGTGGAAAAGCACACTTGAGGTGGGAAAAAACACACCATATGTATGGTTGTACTCATGTAACACTACTAGAAATAAAATAAGTCTAAGACATGAATAAATATATATTTATAAGTAAGTATAGTCAAGCTCATTTAAGAGGATGAGAACATCCAACAATTACCATGTGGGGTCAAAGGACCCATACAAAATATCCAATCATATCTACAATCAAGATACATTATAAGACCACAACATGCCATCACATTAAAAAAATAAGATTTCATTTAGTTTAGTGTCTCAAAATAGGGTTAACACTTGTAAAAAGATCAACAATATACAAGTTAGAGTCCAATAAGAATATCCATCAACTTGAATAGACAACAAGAACCATTATCAGGAATTAAATTCTCAAAAGAGAGAGAGAAACTATGTAAGGTATGTCTCAAAAGACCAAGAGATAGAAAACTTGGGTGATTGCTCAATATGGAATATTAGAATGCAACAAAGATCAAGAGAGAGGAAAATTATATTAGTTTCTTAACATAGAATTTAGGAGGTGCAACATAAATCTGATTGAGTTCTAGATATATCCAGGTTCAAACCTAGTTCCACATCATATTCATATGCCACCTATTAAAAGAATATATCAAATTAGGGATAATTTCATTTAACTACATAAACCCCAAAAGTCATCTTTTTGTTATTACTGAACTAGGTTATAAAAATTGTACCATCTTGTAGGTTATGGTTTAATAAATTCATATCATATTTTACTTTATTTTTCTGACTTATATATTATTAGATATGAATTTTTGAAATTTTACCTAATTAATAATTCTCAAAAAAATTATATATCTATTAGATTCCAATTAGGCAATGAAACTAGTACCATTAAATAGAGAAAAATCCTAGAATTCTAGAACATATTTTATTTTATTTTTGCAACTCATGGCTTATTTATAGTGAATTTTAGAAAACCAACCAATAAAAATACCGGAAAAGCCACCTATAACATATCATCCATTTAAAAACCCAATTGAGGTGGACCAATAAAGATTTGTCATTTGGCCCATGCCTTTAGCAAGTCAGGTGCATGTTCTAGACAAAAGAAACCATCAAATTTATAGAAACACTCAAAACCCACGTAACATGTTGTGATAAAACCATGGGCAAATTCATAAAAAAATGACCATTGTCTTTGCTTTGACTCCCAGTGAGAGAAATCACCCAGCTTCAACATAGCTCATACGTGAGGACCAAAACTACATTTTGATAGAAGGAAATGCCCAAAATAGGACCTGTACAAGTCCTCGTCCATCTCTAGACCTAACGAGCCATGGAACATACCTCATGGTGCACATGAGAAAAATTGGACCCTTCCTCCATGAATGGCAGTAGAGTGAAGATGCTTAGTGAAAATTCCTGGACAAGTAACCAATTAAAGCATACCAATGAATAAATGTTGATGAAAAAATGATACTTACTGGACAAAGAGGAGAATCTGAGTTGAAAATATAGGAAACCCAAATTTGATCAAACACACAAAAAGAAAGGGGCAGGGAAGATGAAACACATGAGCTTGGCATTGAGTCCCCCCAATGAAACTGGGGTCCTTCTCCATGAAGGAGAATAGTGCCATTGGGTTCAATACCCTCTCATCCACCCTTCCACCATTAGAGACCGAGAAAAAGAGTCAGAAACCAAAAACTGTCTTCAGAATGACCAAACCAAGAAAAGCACCTGAGAGATGTGCTCAATATCAAGATCATGTTGTACTGAATATGAAAGAAAATAAGTTTGAGACATGCTTCCTCACCTCAAGATGAACTCATGGAAAAAGCTTGCACATGTCAAGGTGGCCTTGAGAGGCCTAACGGTGGAGCTCTAACAAACTTTGGTAAGGCGAGTTCATCTGAATACCCACACCAAGCTAGTACACCCAATTCTCACAAACATCTTCATGAGCTCTTCATCAATGTATTAAACCAATTAATTGAACCAAGACATCGTCCATTACCACCAACCTATATTCGGGTTTGAAGCAAGGAGGGGGGACAATGAAACAAAAATAAAAGGTTCATGGAAAATGAATAGGGGGAAGGATTTCTGGAGACCCCTACCTATTTCCATGGTGTTCTTTACATAGGACAACAAGTATCGCAAATTCTATGAATTTTGATGGGGAGGGAGGAACATCAGTTGATGAAGATGTAACCCAATTTATAGCTATGGGGATTAAGACCAAGGTAAAATATAGATGAATAAATTTAGGAAAACATGAGGGAAATAATAGCAAAGAAATATTGACTATAGATTTAGAGGAGAGCGATATCATAATTTGGAGAGGGGTTGGTTACATTGTAGGTGAACCAAAAAGGAAAGTGAGGAAGAAGCTGTTTATGACATTGTTAGATTGAAAACCGAGGGACGAGAGAGAGTATGGGTTTTTATTTGTCAAGGAAACCATCATGACAATGATGAAATCCAAGAAACTTTAAGAAAGGATATGTACTGATTAAATACATTTATCATTAATGATTTAGAATCTATTTTTTCTTATTTATCTGAGGGTTCAAACATTGCTCAAATAATACCATTTTTGGTATCTAACATAAAATTAACATGTAGAATCTGATTTCACCATTAGTTTTACTTTTTAGATTGGTGGCTATATTTTAGTCTTTAAGCTATAAATCCTTTCCTTACTAAAATTAGGTCCCCCAGAAATATTCAATCTATATCAAACTTCACACCCAAGCTAATTGGGACCCGAGGAATACGAGTTGAAGTTATATCTCTATTTTGAAGTTTTCTTTTTATGATTTCTAATACAATTAGGGTTTATGCTATATATCTTCATATATATTATTATATATCCTTTATTTCATCAATAATAATAAATTAGGGTCCTATTAACTTCACATTTCTACCAAAAGAGTTATTATATCATTATGATCAAATTAGTTTATTCTTCTAAAGTACCCATTAAGTTCATTTAGACCAACGTTAACTTATTTAATATCATGTTAGTCTTATCCATTTATAATAAAACTCCAATTATTATTCAACTTCATATATTAAGTACATTATACCTCTCATGAGACATATTTTAGTCATTATGTATGCATTAATGATCAAAGGAGCATGCATTCCTTAATAAAAGAAATTACTTACATACCAAGCATCACTTAGGTTATTAAATTTATTTTAGGATTATTAAGGCATCTTATGTTATGATGACACCTAATGATGATAATGCATCCCATGATGTACAAAACTAAGGTAGGTTAGGTTAGCCACTCAAAAACTAGGGTTTGGGTAAATGCAATAACCTTAAACATCATCACTATGCTCGAAGCCTATAATTACATCACTATATCCTTTTCTTCATCATGTGATGGTTTATTATACATGAGTTACATTGTTCATTTATATTTAATGTGTACTAAGGTACAAACTAGTGCATTAAGGTTTATATGTATCCTTGTTTGGCCAAAGCTAGATATTTAGGCATGCAAGAATCCTATCCATGCGATTAGGGTTACTAAAGTCAAGATTCTAGGTTTTGGTATGATACATTATCATACTTTTGAATTCAGGTAAACTTTTCCCTTATATTTCCCCACTAAGTTGAAATCACATGTATAGTTTAGATTATAACCAAGTTTCTACCTATCAAAATTAGGTTCATTATTTTCATTTTGGGCTTGGACTTAAGCATTACATTCATTATTATTCAAGCAAATATCTCAAGGCATATTCATATCAAGTTCATGATTTAAAAAATACATCTTTTATGCAAGGTATGGTTTCATATTAGGTCAAGATTATGAGACCAATGTATCATATATGTATCTAGTTTTAACTCAAGTGAGGTTACTTTCACATATCATGCATTATGTTGAGGAACAACCATATCATAACATTGAATTTTCACAATTATCTCTCTTCTATCTATAAAAAGCTTCACCAGCTTGAGCTACTCAAGGTATGACTTACCTATGTACAACATGACATGCTAACCACAATCAACTACCTGTAACAAAATTTCTACCCCACTTTTAAGAATAAAGGCCACCCTTAGATTCCTTAACATAGAACCACTAATCCAAGTATGATGCTCATCATGGGGATCAAACATCATATGTACCATCTTAGGGTTGCGGGACATGTCCCTCACCTAGATGGAAAACACACATGTATTCAAATGTATCCATCTCTGGGGTTAGATTTTTTGATTGGAACTCTAGGGTTCAACATTATCAAGGGAACCATAAATTAGGTATCTCAACTCATATACCTAGAAGTAGTCTAGCCAGGGGCTCATCATCATGTACTTCGTCATTCATATTTTTTCTCAACATTTCATGAGTCTAAGAGGATAGTGCAATGAATTGAAATCCATATGTAATACTTAGTTTAGCCTTTTCCTAAGTTTTCCTTTCATTTATGTCCTTGATGTTGAATTAGTGGAAATTATAAAGGTTTGGTGTACATTTGTTCCCTATATTTTACTTTATAAGGATTTATGCACAAATACCTCAGTAAAAGTTTACTAATGGGTTTAATTTGCAAAATGTCCACTTAAGAGGGATAAGAATAAAATAAAATTGATCTAGAAGTTTCTATGGCTTTTTGTATGAGAAAAAGAAAAGAAAACCTTAAAATTTAGATAAAGCCACATTAAATGAATTAATTTTTCTATTAAGTGAAAATAAGAATAAATTGCCTAAAAATCCATAAAAGAGGAACCCAAAAGATAATTCTAAGTTCAAAATCGTTTTCTTTGAGTACAAGTTTACTAGAGTGATAAGTTTCACAACTTTTGGAAAATTAGTAAGTAAAATTGTATTAATTGGATGGGAAAATTGGAGATAACTCAAAAATACAAAATAAAATCATTAATGACTTCAAAAGTAACATTTGATGCCAAATTCAAGATCTACATACTAAAATATGCCTTTAGGCGAAATTTCACTCAATTTGGAGAATATTTGATTAAAAGGTACATTTAGGAGAGAGAAAGTGTGTAGAACCTTAAAAATATTAAATAAATGTACAAACAACTCTAACATGTAAAATTAATGGCAAATTTGTATCCAAGGCACTTAATGTGAGTTGTGGGTGAAGTTTCATCAAAATTAGAGAATTTTATAACCATTAATGATGGAGGAAATAGATCATAAGATTTGATTTTTTTAACACATAAAAAGTTCTTAAAAGGAAAATATAATAGCATATTTGGATTCCTCATATAAAAAATAGGCTAGGTGTCAATTATCATTTAATTTGGAGCATGTTTGCCCCCTCAAATGAGGAGAGAGAAAAGGGAAATCAATGCATATATAAGCTATATTCCAATATGATTAGGATTTGATTTATTTTACCACACTTTGACTTTGACATGTGTGATCATGATTGTTGGATCCATGATCTAATGTCTCATGGGTTGTCTTCTAGATCCCGCTGATTTTGCAATAGGGACGGAATTATGTTGGTAAAATTAATCGATTACTGACTCATTTCTCTATCAAATTGCATATAATCTTCTCCAAACGATTCCAAATAAGAAACCACAACCGAAGCCCAGTTATTTTTGTGTTTTTAAGGAGAAACCAGGAAAGACCCAAACCTTGCTCTCCAAGAAAGTTTGGTACTATTCCTTGTTGCTTTGTTTCTCAACCTTGCCTATAAATATTGGTACCTAAGTCTTCCCTAGCCCTCTTGCAACTACTCTCACCATCCAATTTCTCATGAGATCATGTCTTTGCTTGCTAATGATCAGGTTTTGTTCCTAGGCTTGTTGAGGCTAGTGCTTATTCTGTACTCCATCTCAGATCAAACTGACTTCACCAACAGGTTCGTGGTGATCTTCTCATTCTTTTCATGTTCTGGTTTTCGATCGAGTCTCACATTGTCGCCCAAAATTGGGGCTTGCTTCTTGCAGCCATGGCTCATGATCAGAGGAAGGGGACAATCCCCTGGTCAAATGACCATTATACCCCCCGTTGTTTCCTTCTTTCCTCTCTAGTTCTCGTGAGGGTTTTCTAGTCCTTTCGTTCTGTCTTTACTCGCGTTGATGCGAGGATGAGTTAGCATGGACCATTGACTTGGCGCCCCTAGTTGGGCCAATTCATGTATCCCATGTCTCTATCTCTCTCCATCTCTCTCTCTCTCTCTCTTGCAATGGATTTGATGTCGTGTCATCCCGTGGTTGGTCAGAATAAGAAAAATCATATCTTTTTATTGTTTTGTCCAAAAATTAAAAGAAAATATGTTTTGGAATCAGAAAAATGTAAACTTTCTAATAAAAATACTTTTGAGGCTTGGTTTTTAGTTTTATGAAAGACGTTTTCTAAAAATGAATTTAATACATAAAAATCACCAAAAATGCACTTTAATCCTCATAACTTCAAAATATACAAAAATATATGTTTTCTTAATCAGGAGAACCTAATAAAATCAATGGTGATAATTTTAGAGTCTAAATCAAGGTTTTGTTCAAAAGTCCAAAAGTTAGGGTTTCCTTACCTTTATGCATATGTAAAACCCTAATACATGGTTATACATTGAAAATAGGAAAAGTGGGCTTTGGACTCAATTAAAGTGGTGAAAGTGAGTAATTGGATTTCATTAAGAAAGGTATGTTCTTTCCTAACACCTAAGTTGGGAATAAATTCAAACCCTAACCTTGTTTCCCTAATGAGGCTTTTATGAAACCCTAATTTCTCTTTTGTGAATTGCTTTGCTATATTTACCTCAAAAATCGGTTTTGATACTTATTTCTTGGGTCTTGTACCCCACTACCATGTTTCTATTATTTGATTCTTATACCTGCCAGAGTTCTTTATCATGTTGACTTTATTAGACTATTTAACTAGTGTAGTGTTACTTCTGTACAATCACCCATAGATAAGGCATGTGTTATTTTTCCCAGGGGAATGTGTTACTCTCCCCAATATAAAATATTTGATAGTTGACTGGAATGTGTTAATCTCCCTCACCTGTTTGGTTGAGGTTAGGTAGGTGCCTCAACCTTACATAGTTTGGGTAGTCAATATTAATCATACATGCAACTATTTTATCATTTTTTCTTATTATGGCAAGCATCTACTTGATTATGCCTCTCGTTTGTCAAGTCAAATTTAGGAAGAGATGGGTATTGACTTACGTTTCAGTACGTCTTATCATCCACAAACTGATGGTCAATATGAAAGAATGGTGCAAATTCTATAAGATTTTTCTTCATGCATGTATTATGGATTGGGGAGGTGCATGGGATAAGTTTCTTCCATTGGCTGAGTTTTCTTACAGTAATAAATACCAAGCTTGTATTGGTATGCCACCTTATGAATCTTTGTATGGAAGACCTTGTCGTTATCCGTTACATTGGGATGATGTGGGAGAACGTACTCTGATGAAGACTGATGATATGCAAATGATGATAGAGAAGGTTCAATTGATCAAGAAGCGTATGAAAGTTTCACAAGATCAAAAGAAGATCTATGCATATAACAAAAGGTATCATGTGAGTTTCTGGTAGGTGACTATGCCTTCTTGAAGATCAAGCCTATATGTTCTATTGCAAGATCTATATTTAAAGGCAATCTTAGTACCCACTATGTTGGACCATTTGAGATCTTCGATAAGCTTGGAGACTGTGTATATCACTTAGCTCTTCCTCCTTCCACTAATTCCACTAATATCTAATTTATGAAAATCAAATATTTTAGAGCATAAGATTTAAAACAGATATTGAGCATTCTCAAAAAACGTTTTGCAATGGATTTACCTATTCCCTATATTTGACTTTATAAGGATTTATGCACAAATACCTCAATAAAAGTTTACTGATGGGTTTAATTTTCAAATGTTCACTTAAGAGGGATAATAATAAAACAAAATCGATCTAAAAGTTTCTATGGATTCTTGTATGAGAAAAAGAAAAGAAAACCTAAAAATTAAGATAATGCCACATTCAATGAATCAATTTTTCCATTAAGTGAAAATAAGAGTAAATTGCCTAAAAATCCATAAAAGAGGAACCCAAAAGATAATTCTAAGTTCAAAATGATTTTCTTTGAGTACAAGTTTGATTGAGTTATAAGTTTCACAACTTTTACAAAATTAGTAAGTAAAGTTGTATTAATTGGATGGAAACATGAGATAACTAAAAAATACAAAATAAAACAATTAGTGACTCCAAAAGTAATAATTGATGCCAAATTTGTGATCTACACATTAAAATATGCCTTCGGGTGAAATTTCACTCAATGTGGAGAATATTTGATTAAAAGGTACATTTAGGAGAGAGAGTGTGTAGAACCTTCAAAATATGAAATAAATGTACAAACAACTCCAACATTTAAAATTGATGGCAAATTGACTTGTGGGTGAAGTTTCATCAAAATTGGAGAATTTTATAACCATTATGATGGAGGAAAGAGAAAATAAGATTCAATTTATTTAACACATAAAAAGTTCTCAAAAGGAAAATATAATTGCATATTCAGATTCCTCATATAAAAAATAGGCTAGGTGTCAATTTTCATTTAATTTGGAGCATGTTTTCCCCCTCAAACAAGGAGAGAGAAAAAGGGAAATTAATGCATATATACACTATGTTCCAATATGATTAGGATTTGATTTATTTTGTCACTCTTTGACTTTGACTCACGTGATCATGATTGTTGGATCTGTAGTCCAACGACTCACATGTTGTCTTCTAGATCCCGCCGATTTGGCAACAAGGACCGAATTACATTGATTTAATTTTCTCCATTACTCACTCATTTCTCAATCAAATTGCATGAAATCTTCTCCAAACAATTCCAACTAAGAAACCACACCCGAAGACCCCTTATTTTCTTGTTTTCATGGAGAAATCAGGAAAGCCCTAAACCTTGCTCTCCAAGCAAGTTCGAACCTATTCCTTCTTGCTTTATTTCTCAACCTTGGCTATAAATACTGGTACCCAAATCTTCCCTAGACCTTGTGCAACTACTCTCACCCTCCATTTGCTCGTGAGATACTGTCTTTGCTTGCCAATGATCTAGTTTTCTTCCTAGGCTTGCGGTGGCTAGTGCTCATTCTCTACTCCATCTCAGATCAAATTGACTTCACCAACATGTTCGTGGTGATATTCTCTTTCTTTTCATGTTCTGGTTTTTGAGTTTGATCGAGTCTCGTGATTTTGCCCAAAATTGGGGCTTGCTGCTCGCAGCCATGGCTTGCAAGCGGAGGAAGGGGACAACCCCCTGGTCAAATGACCTTTCTACCTCTCTTGCCGTTTCCTTCTTTCCTCTCTGATTCTCTTGAGGGTTTTCTGGTCCTTTCGTTCTGTTTTTACCCACGTTGACGCAAGGACGAGTCAGTGTGGACTGTTGACTAGGTGCCCCATGGTTGGGACAAGTCATGCATCCCACCTCTCTCTCTCTCTCTATTCCTCTCTCTCTCACAATGGATTTGATGATGCATCATCCTGTGGTTGGTCAGAATAGGAAAAATCATATCTTTTTATTCCTTTGTCCAAATATTAAAAAAAATGTAAGCTTCCTAATAAAAATACTTTTGAGGCTTGGTTTTGAGTTTTTCCAAAGCTATTTTCTAAAAATGAATTTAATACATAAAAATCACCAAAAAAGCACTTTAATCCCCATAACTCCAAAATAGACAAAATCATATGTTTTCTTAATCAAGAGAACCTAATATGATCGATGATGATAATTTTATAGTATAAATAGTGGGTTTGTTCAAAAAGTCCAAAAGTTAGGGTTTCCTTACCTTTATGCACTAGGTAAAACCCTAATACATGATTATACATTGAAAATAGGAAAATTGGGCTTTTGACTCAATTAAAGTGGTGAAAGTGAGTAACAAGATTTCATTAAGAAAGGTATGTGCTTTCCTTACACCTAAGTTGGTAATAAATGCAAGCCCTAACCTAGTTTCCCTAATGAGGCTTTTATGAAACCCTAATTTCTCTTTTGTTAATTCCTTTGTTATATTTGCCTGAAAAATCTGTTGTGATACTTATTTCTCGGGTCTTGTACCCCACTACCATGTTTCTTTTATTTTATGCTTATACTTGCCATAGTTCTTTAGCATGTTGATTTTATTAAACTATTTAACTAGTGTAGTGGTACTTTTGTACAACCACCCATAGATAGGGCATGCATTATTTCACCCAGGGGAATGTGTTACTCTCTCCAATATTAAATATTTGATAGTTGAATGGAATGTGTTACTCTCCCTCACCTATTTGGTTGAGGTCAGGTAGGTTCCTCAACCCTAAATCGTTTAGGTAGTCAATATTAATCATGCATGCAGCTCTTTTATTATTTTTCTAGTTATGGCAAGCATCTACTTGATTATGGCTCATACTTTTGACCATCTTCATCTTATGATGAAATTTTAGCCGTACTTTCCATGTTGTGTCTTATCTTTTATCTTTGTTCATTATCTCTAACACATACCTTGTTATTTATTTTGCTGGGTGCTTTCCCAACCACCCATGGTTAGATCTAGGTGTTGAACAAGGCCAAGGTGACCAATTTCAGGAGTAGATTCAAGTTATGCTATCAAGGATGACTAGGTTTCTTATTGCTAGATCCAATTGTTTCTTTTTAGTTTTTCCTTTTCAAAGAAACTCATATAGTGATATGAGTTAAAAAAGTAATGAAATAGCTTAGTTTTCTTTCCACTACTATTGACATGTTACATGTATATGAAATATGCTTATTTACTTGGATTATTATACATGCATCCCACAATGTCTATTATTTTCAAAATAATGTGGATGTTTTTATTTCCTTTAAATTTTAGTATGTAGGTGATCTCGCCTCTTCAGAGTTAGGTACTCTAAAATTCTCCCATGTTGAGTTGACCCATATCATGAGTTTACCCTTATTGTATGTCCCATGGTAGAGCTGCTCCCTTGTAAAGCGATTGAGATCCATGTCGATCCTGAACCAAATCTCACATATTGTGTCTCAACATGTATAAGACTAGGAACAAGAAAGCATGCCAACCCACTAGCTATGTTTAGCACATTACCAAGTCATACATACCATATATGGTGCTAGAGTTATCTAGGGTTTCATGGTAAACTCATCTCATATCATCAAGCATACTTGAATTCTCCAACACTAAATGTATGTCACCAAGAAGAAAGCTCATAGTATGAACATGAACATGAACATTAACATTGAGATCAACATCAACATCAAACTCAGGTCATCTACTATAATACTATACTATCCTTTATCACAGATCTAGACAACTCTAAAGACTACATCTATCATCTAACCACTCTCATCTAGACTTATGCTACATCTATTTCTATCAAGTTACATGGACACTCACTGCCTTTCTTTGTGTGGTAACATTTTCTAAATGTACATATTCTTATACTTCAAATAGATGTTCTCAAATGTTGAAATGGGAGATGGAAACTACCATATTTCATTTGAATAAAACCAAAACCAAAATGAGTTATCTACTCATTACATGGTCAATTACCATGAAACCTAGAGAAATAGCAAGAACATGGTGCACATGTGTGTAGATACCCTAACCACATACCCCAAACATATGTCTAGGGCTTGAATAAAATCTCCATTTTATCACCTTCCTAAACCAACAACCCATTATACATAATAGAAGGAGGAGAAAAGAATGATTATAGGGATTATACAAGCCTACACCAAGTTCTAGAACATGTAGGTTCTAACTTGGAGGCTAAGTCAACTTAATCCATGAAGGACAACTTATTAAGTTCTAGGAACAAGATGTAAGGTTGAATAAACTTGTGTTTCATGTGAGAAATGTTTAGTGTGGTTATTGTTCATGCTCTAATACCATATATCATGGAACCATTTATTACTCAAATCTTAACTCCAAATGACTAGAAATTCAATGGCGATAGGACCCAGTCGTCTATCCCTAGCATGTTATTATCAAAGTACATGAAAATGAGTAAAATATTAGTATACATAAACACATAACAAGTTGAAGGCACAAACATATCTCAACAATCAACACATATTATTAATAAAAAAATTTATTATTACAAGATTTCAATTACATATTGAAGAGTACAAATACACATGTCTGCTCTAGTACACTATCTAGGATCTTATAACAAGTACACATGAAAAAATATCTCGAGCCATCAACTCACACGCTATCTTTGAACTTAAAACATATGCAAAACAAGTAGGTCAACCCTCTAGGCATTGAGTATAGGGAGAAAAGATACATATGTGTAAGCTTTGCATAGTTTCAAAAAGAGTTGCACAAGTAAACATGCAAGAGTAAACAAGCTAAGTACTTAGCAAAACAAGAGCCCGTGTTTTATGCCATTTTACTCCAATTCTACCAACAATATCATATATCATAAGGCCTTTGACCAAAAACCCATCGGAAGGGTCCCTAAGGGTTCTCAAGATTAGCTAAGCCTTTTTATTTACATGGTCCACCCTAACTTGGAAACTCAAGTAGGGCACCCATTCTTGTGTCCTTACAATGAGAATATAAGAAAGTGCACAAGGATTGTATAGTGGAATTGTTTATATGCTTGCAAGTTATAAAATTAATGAGACAAAGTGTTGAGTACAATACTACATACTACATGGGAATATTTGAGGAAATAAACAAACATACATACATATCAAGTTTATAAACAAGAAATACATAGTAATATAATAGTTAAAGATTGTACATGATTCAAATATTAATAACCTAACTTATCCTTGATCATATAGCCACAAGACACACCTAATTAAGAACAAGATTACATACATGTATTAGATTTACATCATTAACCCTAATTAGCTCCATTTTAGGGTTTTGTTCAAGATAGATTCAAAGTTAATTATTAGTACTTTTATGATCTTTAACTGATTTAGAGGTCATTATAAGGGTGTGGTTCAAATTTCAAAATATTTTGACATTTTATTCATTTAATATGATTATTACAAGATTCAGTGACTGCTGCCCATTTTACCGCATAATGACACAATAGATAAACAAAAATTAGGTACCAACATTCTCACATACATTCAATCATCATCATAGTGCACATATGCCATCAAGATTCAACATATGACTTAGGTAGTACACACACATCCAAGATATCATAATGGATAGCATATTCCCTAGTTTAGAAGGGGGGATAAGATATTAGGGTCCATTTCAGTAATAGGGTCCATCTTGCTATTAGGGCACAAACTAGGCAAATAGGACATGAGGGTCACCCTAGGTCATCAATTGTGAACCTAGATCCACAACTACTATCATACTCAACAATGGGGTGAATCTTAGATAAAAGGATCTCAAATAATCATGGTTCAACTGATTTCAAGGATAGAAAGGGGTTCTATGCACAAAGTAGGACAAACATAAAATATAAATTAAGAGTATAACATGCATTCCCATTAAAGGCCATAATTATGCATTTAGTGTCATATAGAACAAACGTAATCCAAAGGGGTCCATGGGGTGATATTGGTTCATGAAGGGGTAAATGGCACTATTTTAGGGCTAACATAAAGATTCAAGTAGGGCTAACATAAATGTTTGAGTCATTACCCATCACATTGGAACATCAAACATAAGGTAGTAGCATTAAGTGTATTATTGGGCATATTTAGGTAAATGATCACAATAAGTAATATAAAGGGGGTCAAGGTTGAATATTTAACAAGTGTTCATCAAAAAGTCATTGATTAGGGTCAAATGCATCAAGTGGGATCATCATTTGATCATTATTCAGCACAATAGGGTAGTAAGTATGTTAAGAAGATCAAAAGAGAACATATTTTTACAAAACAAGAGTGCTAGTAGCATATTCAGGTCATGAAACCATCCCTAGGTTGTAGATATTTTTTAGACGATCAAGTTGATATATAATATTGTATACTTTGGTTAAGGTATGGGGGAGATATCGATTTTATAAGATTTTCAATCAAAACTACAGAGAAATTAGGTTACGTCGTTACATCATTATTCATCCCAAAATTTCATTTGTTAATCCTAGATCATGGTGGCCCATCATGCTCCAGTGGCTTCATGGCCCTCATCTGACCTAGATCATCATAGTTGGGCATCACTCCCATGGCCTTATCCTTCCAACCTGCTACGTAGACCTCCCCTTTGTGAGTCCCCCACACAAGCTCTACAACATTGGCATACACAACAACATTCTTTATCAGGAGGTGGGGCGAGAGACTCTCAGGGTTGGGTCACAACATAAACCTTCTTCCCAGACCCGAATACATCCTACAAGCATGTTTCTAGCTTCTAAAAGGGATGAGGTGGCATGTAGTGAGGAGCCCAAAGTGGATCTCGACATTGATTGCCATTATGATCAGAGGCAGGAGCAAGAAAAGAAAGTGATACAATGCACCTATGTTGCGAAAAGTGAGGATGAGAAATAAGAAGGATAGGGGCATCAATCATTGGAATAGGGTCGGGATAGGGTGTATTAGGTGGTGTTGTGGTGGTGTTAGGTGGTGGCAATGCTAGTGATGCATTGCCTAGTACAGAGAAAGCTAGTAGAACATGTGGTGCTTGTTGGACCATAAGTCAATTTGTGGCTGGGTCATTCAACAACTCAGATTGGTCTACTTGAGGAGGTGCAGATTGTGGCCAAAAGAGAAAGGGACAGCTGGACCACAAGACCAATTCAATCCCACCAAGCACAAAAATGAGTTGAAATCAAGTTAAAAGGAATAACACCCAAATATCATAACTTTGACTCAACATCCTGATCGAGGTGGTTTTTATGGTGTTAAATTTGTAATTTAAAGCTATACAATATGATATACATTTGAGAGCAAGAAGATCATATAGAAGAGGTTCAATTTATATTTTAAGATGATGACATATTAAATCATGATACTTAGTTCAATTCTCAAATAAAAGCCACATATTGTGAAATTAGTCATTGATGTGATCAAATTGGGGTATCACAACACTGTAACTATAAAATTGACACCAAATTTATTAATAAGACCATTTGGTGAGAGGTAAGAGTATACTAAAGGATAGATAAAAGTTAGGTTGCCACAATTGGTATTATGTCATGCTGACTACTTGCATGAGTGTCCCTTGATACACACATATTTGCGACTGAAGACACATCACCCACCAATCCTTCATTATTATTTTTAAATGTGTCATGATGATGTATTGAGATGTGACACACTGATTAGTCCTATAGTTTCCTCTTGACATCTTCATCGTGTCATTCCAAGGTATTTCAGGCCTAGAACCTATTTAGGAGATAGTATTTGCCAATTTCCCTAAATTTGTTGTTTTTTAAAACACCAATTTTTATTTTTATAAGTACTTGGAAGAAAGTATATTTTTGTAATTGTAACCTAGTTTTCCAATTTGATTATTCATCTATTTTATAAAAGTTTGTCCACATGTTTTGACTTGTCATGGATCAAAGAAAGGAGGTCTATTAGAATCAATTGAACTTACCATTTCCATGTTGTTGGGAAGAGGAGAGCCACCATACTGATGTGCATTTTGATGAAGATGTTCATACTCCTCCTTTTTCAGAAAAATATGGCCTGTCTAGTTAGATTAGAAGCCAAAGTTGTTGTGGGAGGACCCTGACCAATGGTTGATGTTGAAGATTAAGTGTGTAGAATCCCTATCACATCCTTGTCCATAGTGAGAAGGGTAGACATACTTGTAATGACACACATACTCAACACAACTTAACTTTATATAGTAAGTGCATTCCGGTCACGGGCCAGAATGTGTATCGTGGCTCCATCCATATCCCTTGACAGCAACAACCATTCTGGTTTGGACTTCAAATACCTCACTAGTAGGGACCAGAGTAGAAGCCATTGCGTCCTGAGATATGCATGATAACCATACCAATGGATGGGATGGTGATCCCAACAAGAAGAAATTGTTGGATGGAAAAATATTGAGGATGAAGACTACTAAGAAGTTACCAATAATAAGAGTCTCTCTCCTTGGTAACTTTGGAAGATGTGGTAGGTCAGAAGAAATTTAGTTGTGCAAGAGGTTCATTAGAATCATAGTATTTTGACAAGGAATGGTCGTCTTGGTGTTCAGAATTTTTTTTATCCATAGTATTGTAAAAATGCATATAGTTGCCCTTTGATATGTCAAACTATTTTATTTTTTTCTCATATGAATTTAGTATTCCTATCTTAGATGCATTTAATAACCACATCAGACCCATCCCCAATACCAAGGAGTACTTGGTTGTTTCTCGTGATCCATTCATCATTGGATTTTTAGGTGTAGCTTCTTTTATGAATTTTAACTTCCCACTTAACTTCATGGAAGTTTGAACAACATTCATCCATAATAATAGGTTATCAGTATTGAGCTTAATAGAAGTGACATGGGGCATGACTTTATAGATAATAGTTTTATTTTCAGCCATGGTAGAAAGAAAGTATAGTACCAGATTGAAGGTATGTACACGAATAAGATACTATTGGAATAATGACAAGGTAGAGGGAGCAAAAAAGGAACTATTGATATATACACGTGATAGGAAAAAATTAGAATCACAAAAGTGAAGACACTATGATCTGCAACATAAAAAATATCCAATTCAAACATACACACTCAACAAATATGGGTTAGGAGAACTACATAGAGAGGAAGGAAAAATAAGATGACATTACTTTTTTTTGGTACTTTTATTAGCTACAATGGGGTCTTTTGCTTCTTTCTTTTGTTGGTGCTTTATAAACTAGCACAAATAACTTTCTGTAGCAGTATGCAACAATGAATAAGTAGAATCCACTTCCTCTATCCACCAATGATACAGTAAGAAAACCAGGAAAAATCAATTGTGAAACTACTAAATTCATGAATTATCCTGTTCAAGAATCCATACCTTCAACTTTATTTGGAAGTGGTTAGACTTTGCTATTTTCAACCAATTGTTCTCTTTATATAGGCGGTTGTGGGTAGCAAGAAAGTAGATAAATAAAGTATAAAGAAAAAAAAGAGAACATGGTGGAGAAGAAGGGTAGCATATGGGTGAAGTATTTGGTGGAGGAATAAGAAAAGGCAGCTATATGACAGGAATTAAGGGGCGGTAGTAAAAAGAAAGAGTAAAGGAAAATATAAGAAAGAACAAAAGGATTTAACCCTAATGGTTAATTAGGTTCTAATATCATGTAAAAAGTAATAAAAATAATCTCTTTGATTTGTGAATAGGTTATGGGTCCCCTATATATAGAAGTCTATGAATACATGGGTACAATAAAGTGCATAAATTGATCCTCACTTAAGTGTCATTAAATAATAACATGAAATACAAATATAATGGGACTAAATCTAATTAATAAATAAACCACTAATGCCTATCATAGCAGCTGAGACATACTTTAAGGTTTAAACAACTATGGTGCCTATGTCCATGTATACGATAGAGTATTCAGAATGCCACAAGTTAATCCATTGCTTTTTTAATCTTTCTATTAACCCTTATTTTTGCTATTTTTGGGTCCTATTAGATTTGAATCAACACACTTAATATTAGAAGCTGTGTTAGTATAAATTATTATTTTATAGGTGTGTTACTTGAGTCACTACTACAGAAATAACCTTTGGCGTCGGTTATTTATGGCCTAAGGCATCAGTTTCCAAGCGACACCTAAGTGGGCGCCGCTAAAAGTCGACACCTTAAGCGTCGGTCCCCCAACCGACACCATAAACCTTCCCGCCACCAAAAACACGCCAGCAAGGGGACTATCAGTGTCGATTCTTATAGAAAACTAACACGATAACATTATTGAAAACGTCGGTTATTAAGTAACAACTGATGTCATACCCCTTCCCACCACCAAAAATGTGCCAGCAAGGGCATCATCATCGTCGACTTTGTATAGGTAACCGACGCCATATCCACAGCCACACCGACCATGCTACCCAGCATGACCGTAGAACCTGGCTAAAATCTACTAATAAATGACACCATCGACGTCGGTTTGTATACTAATAACTGACGCCATCTCCCCTGCCACCACGGCCGTACTACCCAGTACGACCGTGGTACCTGGTCACAATAGGCGTCGGGTTTACGGATAACCGATGCTAGAAGGGGATAAAGACATCAGTTTTACACTAACAACCGACGCCTATGTGTTTTGTTTTCAGTTTTACACTTATAATCGACGCCTATGTTTTGATTTTTTTTTCTTATCAGTTTGCTGTATGGCTGGTCAGCAGGATGCAGAACCTGCAGTTTAGTTCTGAACTGCAGGTTTACAACATTCATTGATATCAATCAACAACAGGCCATAAACCTGCAAAATTAACAAGATAGACAATATTATGTATTTATCATGTGATTCACACACATGTATAAGCACATTTAATTCATATTATTTTTCATTACACACATGTAGGAACCAGTAGTTCCATTTCAAATTTCCTCCATTTTCACACACATTTAGCAACCTACAGTTCCATTCATTTCATCTCTTTTCACATCCAGACAGATGTAGAAACATTCATGTATTGATCACCTTCACATTCACACATATGGTAATTCATAAAAAGTCATTCACATTCACACAAAAATAATAATGAGAACAAAGTTTAGAAATATCATTCTTTATTCATCATCGTCATTATCCCAATTATATTTAAAAATTTCCACTACTTGTAGGGCTTCTGCCCATTATTCTCTTACATCATTTAACTCATCCATCCTATAGGGAGTAGGTACATCTAATAACTTTTTACCTGTAGTGAAGTCAGTTTTAAACACCTGCAAAGAGAATGTTGTATATATATAATTAATAATATATAATAAGATTGATATATTTCATATTATCTAATGAGGTTACATATAATACCTGATGTATGGTATCGATTTCCATTGTGGCATATTTGATAATTATGCTCATAAATTTCATCACATAGTATCCACATGCCCAACCGTTGTCTTGTGTAGCACACTATAAATTGAAACATACAAAATATTAAAAAATACAAATAAGCACAGTTCACATAAATAATGTATACATTGGAGTCGGGAAATTACTTTCACATTCTGCCAAGTTAGTGGTTGGTTTTTTTCCTTGGGGACCTTTCCTCCAGCTTTAGCATACTCTTGTAAAGCCCTACATGTTAATGTAACACATTAAATTTCATAATTAAATAGTAATGTAATAACAGATGTTAACGAATATAAAAATCTAAAATATTTCTCATGGGAATAATGACCTTTTCATTACGTGTCCATATATATTCAATTCCTTCCCTGTAGGATCGAGATAATAGACAGTCTCGGGAACAATAACTAGTAACTCCTAATGCTTACCACTAGAGGTAAGAAAGTTAGAAATTAATAACTCAAAAGTCACAATAAAAATGTAATTTTCTTAAGTCCAAATTATAAGCAAAGTAAACTTACCCGACATTGAATGGAGCTATTATCACCATCTTCTTATTTTTACTAAAATATTTAAAAACATCACAGCAACATGAAGTAACTGACCTAGGGTGTTTACCTACAAGACTAATCAAAGATGGAACCAAAAATCCCACATGGAGAAATGAAAAATCTGTACATATCGGGCGTAAGTGGCTGCAAAACATGTATTACGTATGATTAATATATAGGAAACCAGATCGCCGTATATAAAACAAGGTATATGGATGTATAAACAAGATCTCACCATATCCATAGCTCTATCATAGATGTATTCAGCCAAGCATAATGAAATATCTCCAAAATATCTTATATAAATAGCTTGTTATCGTATGATTGATCTACAACTTCCTCTGAAATAGTAACATTTATAGGGCAATTTGGATCATGTTTGCCTATCCAATCTACCATATCCCTACAACTTGGTATTTCAGGAGGTGGAGGTGGAGGCCGAGATGTAGTGGGTGTCTTCTTTTTGACCTGTATATATAATTTCAGATCAATTGACTCATATATACGTACACACTAACAAATTAACGTAATGTAAATTTACCATACAATATTAGTATAGACGACATCTGCGTTGGGCCATAATATCACTCTACCTTCTGCCTCATCAAGCATTTCAGAATCTGGGTGGGCATATGGCAATATAAGATCCCTCCATTTGGGGACTACACTTATCAGGCTCACACGAACCACACCATCTGGTACTGGAGTCCCATAAAACATTTCCCCTGGAAGGGGTGGGTAAACCGACGCCTCTGCAACGACATATTCTTGATTGTTTAGATGATATGGCTTCAACCCCTACAAATTTATGTAAAAAATGTTATATGTATATATACACAAACATATCATCTTACAAAGACTAGCTACTATGTCATAAAAATACTTTTAGAGGATGTGTTAGGTGGTGGGTCTATATGATTACTCCCAACCTCTACCGTAGGAGTAATAGAAGCGCGACACACCACATGTACCGTCTGAGTGGCCGTCTGAGACGACTACCACTTCACCATTGCTTCTTGGACTTTCCTCTCAATTAATTCATCTATCTATACATGGATAAAAGAAACACTAGCTATCGATTATTAAATTTCCTTTCACAATAACATTCTAAAAAAGAATAGATTACCTCAACTTGTGAAAGTCCCACTTTTGGGACAGGTTTGCGCTGGGATGGCCCAAAGAACGCTTTAATGCCCACACCGGCGCCTGCACCCTAACACGTCCATGATGCTCTGGGTTACCTAGAGCAACTGTCAGTTCATCCCTTGTGCCCTCATGGATGGACTTGCCTTCCTTCCTCTGCTCGTGCAGCTCCCGCTAATCACCATCAACAGAAATTGGTAAGTAAATATAACAATAATCAATATCGATCGATTACTCTAAGAGTTGAATTTTACCATTTTTATAGCCGTCTCAATAGTTGTGGGCTTCATTATATCTCCCTTCTTGTTTTGCCTCCCAGCTATCCACATAGCATGGCGAAATACCTTTAGTCGTCGGTTGGTTTGTTAATAACCGACGCCGTATTTTCAATTTTGGAGGTAATTTTTTACATTGGAAAATTTAGATTTGGCGGTCGATTTTGGGCGCCGGTTGCTTATTGAGGAACCAAAACTAAATAAAAAGTGATACCCATGTCTGGCCACTCTCCACAGATTTATGTCGGTTTTTGTATTCAACCGACGCTGTAGGTTTTAGGCGTCGGTTTTTATTAACAACCGACGTCTGTAAATGTGACGTTATAAGCCATTTCTGTAGTAGTGAGTCAAATGAATTAGTATCCTGAGTCTCCACTTTTTTTTCTTTATCGCAAGAGTGGTCGTCATTGTGTATCTACATTGTTGTCACCAAAAACTAAAAAAATTCACCATCATCCTCCTTTCCTCGTGAAAGTGTTGATTGTATTACACACGAGCAATATCTAGTGTTATTCAAGAGGAACCCAATTATTTTTGACGAGAAGAAACCATCTACCAACATAGTGGTATAGAATTATCCATGATTTAGACAACCTATTGATGTATATACATGTTTTTTTTCTTTTACTTTTTGGATCTAGACTCTGACTTCTTGTACATG
Organism: Alisma plantago-aquatica; assembly: GCA_963693085.1. Lineage (NCBI taxonomy): Eukaryota > Viridiplantae > Streptophyta > Magnoliopsida > Alismatales > Alismataceae > Alisma > Alisma plantago-aquatica. The sequence goes on from OY856413.1 coordinate 409,803,258, forward strand.
CCGTATCTTGGGCACTTATATTAATGAGAAGGAGTAACAGACTTAAAGATAATATTATATATATATATATATATATATATATATATATATATATATATATAGAGAGAGAGAGAGAGAGAGAGAGAGAGAGAGAGAGAGAGGAGTTTGTCTATTATATTTTCTAACTTTCACATCATGATACCCATCCACACACACACAAACATACATATTTGTAAAATATTAATATGCAACAAATACCAATGTGATTGTGCATTCATCAGATGCCACCCTAATCAAAAGTTTCAAAAATACACTTGTATTTTCCATTATCCTAAAAAGCATGTGCAACATAATGACCTCACATTGTTTCTCTTATGGTGCAAGCCGCATCCACCTCCTTCACCAGCAAACCCACCTCCACCTCCTCTACCCACACCATGCCACCACTCGTGGTACTGCTATGGCTAATGTGGATACAAAATTCCAGATTCACCGACGCCACCCACATATTATTACCAATGAGTGTAGTCCTTAGACCCCCACCGGTGGCCGCCAATGCCCTGGCATCTGCAAACATTGAATTATGTGTGACAATCCTTCTTTTGTGTTATGGTCTGTATGTACTGTCACAGTGCTTGCCCGTCCAACTTCAAATGTTTAATGTTTTTTGTTGATGTAAACCCCCCCCCCCCCCCCCCCCCCCAATGTTACCGTGGTTGATCGAATAGATGAATAAATGCGTGAGTATTTGTGGTATGCATAAGAGATTGATGTTATGCATGAGCTTTCCTAGCATTGTGCTCTTAAGTAGGCTTATTCTTTATTTGAGGACACATGTTGCATGTATCGGTTTTGATATACATAAATCAAGATGTTCAATAAATTTCTCAATAAAAATATTGTCAAAATATTTTCTTCAAATTACATTTATTTTTCATATTACTATTGAATCTGCTTAATGAATGTTGATGTTTATGAACACAAGGTCGTGGATGAGAGACGTCCATAGATTTAGAAGAGCTAAGGTCTTGAAGCAAGGGCTTAAGTACTACAAGGATGCCAAATCTGTCCTGATGGAGCGGCATATACACAAATGATCCTAACTGCCTAGTTTAGATTTATTATTGGGGATTTTATATAATTAACGTTTAAACATGATGCATCAATCATGATTTTCATTTAACCAAAGAGCAATTGCATAAATATTTTTCTTTTAGTGCCAAGTGGATAAATATTCATTTACTTCACTGATTGTGATAGTCATGTGTGTGACTCTCCCATAAATGCTACTCACGGTGTGGATGACGTGTGATTCCTTAGGCATGTGCATGTGCTTGGGAAGGTCGTCATTAGGAGTGAGCAAATAATGGTCCAGACCGCAAAATTGGACCAGACTGCTCAATTCGGTCCGGTCCATTTTGAGTTCGGTCCGGTTCGCGGTTCGGGAATTTCGATGAGTTCGGTCTTCGGTCCGGTCCGATCCAAAACTGGACCGTAGACTAAGTTTTATACAAAATTCATTAATATTTGAAGGTGTATTCTATAATAACTACAAATAAAGTACATATATAACTATAAATGTTTGATACTAAAGTTATATAATTGATAGAAGTGACTAAGATTATTAACTTTGTACAATTAAATAAGTTGTAAAATATGTAAAAAAGACGGAATGATTACGGTCCGGTCCTAGCACAAAACGGTTTGGTTCTACCTCAAAACTGTCCGGTTTGCGGTTCATATATTTGTTGAAATTCGGTCCGGTTCGGTCCGGTTTTGGACCGATGCTCAGCCCTAGTCGTCGCACTTGGCACTTGAAAATTAGTGTTATAAATCCCATTCCCTACCTAAACATATAAAAACACATAATCAACATTCAACAAGAATTCTGTTATCAACACATGAATACGTAACAACTAGACCTAAAAAAGAATCAAAATTAGGTCAACGCAGGGTTGCCTACCTGCGATAGGGGAAGCAACTACCAGACAAAACCACGCAGACGGCGATTCACATCACCATGATGATCACACTGTCGTGATGTCATACTGTTTTCCTTCTTCTGGAGGGCGATCGATCTCGTACTGTGTTATATATGAACAGGGTTTCAGCTCTCTAGCTCCCAGCAATTGTTAGCTGTCCATAGCCATGGCTTTCTCCCTGCGTTTGTCGTCAGTCGTCCCTCTCTTCGCCAGCGCTGCGGCTTTACTCGTCCTCGCAACTCTCGTCTCAGCCGCGGCTCACTGCGGCGTGACCGCAGCTAACGGTGGGAGCGTGGACGAGGCGCCGTCCTCCTCTTCCATCACCAGCCGCGCCAGGATCCTGAGGCGCGCAGCCTCCGTCCCCCCAACCCCCTGGCGCGCCCCGACAATGTTCATGTCTCCTCTACTCTCCCCTCCACCACCACCTCCTCGACCAGCGAACCCGCCGCCACCTCCTCCTCCCGATGTGCCGTCAACACCAACCACAGATCAATACCACTGGGCACAGCCTCCGATGCCTTCAGACCCGTACGGCTGGTGGCACGTACCACCGCATCCGTACCGCGGGAGCGCCCCGGCGCCACAACCCTTCTCATAACGTCATGATGCATGTGGACGTGTTGTCGATCTGTCCCACTTTCTGTGCATTGTTTTCGTTATTGATGTAAATTCCCAAGGTTGTTGAATATGTCGAATAAAGGGATCACTGTGGTGTAAACTTGAAACATATTGTTACAATATTAATCCTCTTGAGAAAGAGCTCTTGCCTCTCTGGCTGCTTCATTCATTCTTTCGTGCGGTATCAAGTGTGGGTTCATTTTACACACCGGTTTGGCCTCGCGAAGACAGCGCAAAGATCGCGCATTTCTCTTCCGTACGTGTTCTGTTGTTCTCGAATGTTTGGTAATTTATTCGATGAGGATTGACATAAGACAACCCTTGGGCAAACGCCCCAAAAGGTACAAGATGGGTTCATGAGAAAAAACCTTATCCTGTCTAGTGTCTAGGGTGCTCCTGCTGAGCCAAAGAGGATCTTTGTAGATCAGGTCGGTCCTTCCCGATGGTTGTGATTCCACTAAGTCCTTCCTCAACAATATGAGTTTAGACTACAGTGGAGTCCAAACCTCAGGGAAAGAGATGGCTTTTCCTACGCAGAGGAAATTGACCACGTACAAAGTAGCATAAGCTAAGATTTCTCTATTCTACGTACAAGTATATTGCAGAGCCTTGTAAGTACTCCTTATATGACCACGCAGGTCATGAGTAGAGATGAAAGAGATGTCCCACTTAGTGTACGTCCCACACTGTCAGTGAAGGGGTTGATGCAGGCCAAAAAAGATGCGGAATAATCTGCACGTATGGACTAGGCACGCAAAAATAATATAGAAACAAGCAACCCACGAGAACACCAGAATTTTACGTGGAAAACCCCCACAATGTGTGAGGGAAAAACTACTGGGTCAAAGCCCGACGGAGAAAATCCACTAATCAACAGATTACAATGTTCGTCTCAAGTTTAGACCCAAAACTTGAGGAATACAGAGCAAAAGGAAGAGATACAGATAATACTGAACCAATACGTCACCACACCGAACGGCCTCCCGGAAAAACACCGCCTTGCAGAGAATACCCAGACATAACAAGAACGTAGGCTGTGATGGAGAACTCGGTAAAGACCGGAGAAGAAAACCAGAGCGGTGTCACGCTCTTTCCTTTCTCTTCTTTCTTCTTTCTTCCTTTGCTCCTCTTTCCGTCACGAACAACAGTGAATAAACAGCAGCGGCGGCTGCTTATTACTTTGTGGCTGGCATTATCTTGTATATACCCTAGCGGCTGCGTGGATGGGTATATATAACCCCATCCTCACGACAGTAACACATCCCTAATGGGCCGCCCCCAAAAATCTCCCGCTCCAGCCCAAAGGAGAGATTGTGCTCATGACTCCTCAAGTGGAGTCCAATCCGGCGAGCTCCTTACAAGTAGTAAGCTTCTTTGTAGGAACTGCCTTTGTCAGCATGTCAGAAAGATTGTTGTTGGTGTGGACTTTCTTCAGCTTCAGCTGGTCATCACTGATAGCTTCACGCAACCAATGGTATCTCAGATCAATATGTTTTGTCCTGGAGTGAAAAGAAGAATTCTTGCTCAAGTCCATGGCACTCTGACTATCACAGTAGATAACATGCTCATCCTGTGTCACACCCAGTTCTTGTAAGAAACGCTTGAGCCAAATCATTTCTTTCCCTGCTTCACAAGCTGCGATATATTCTGCCTCAGTAGTTGATAAAGCAACACACTTTTGCAATTTAGACTGCCAGCTAATAGCTCCCCCTATAAAAGTGAATAGAAACCTTGAGGTAGACTTCCTGTGATCAAGATCACCTGCTAAATCTGCATCTGTGAAACCTGTAAGAACTGGTGGTGCCCCTCCAAAGCATAAACAAGCACTAGAAGTACCTCTCAAATATCTGAGTATCCATTTAACAGCATTCCAATGCTCCTTACCAGGGTCACATAAAAATCTGCTAGTCACACCAACTGCATGTGCAATATCAGGCCTAGTGCACACCATAGCATACATAAGACTTCCTACCGCAGAAGAGTAGGGTATGTGAGCCATCTCTTGCCTTTCCTGCTCAGTAGAAGGAGATTGTTTTCTACTCAGTCTGAAGTGACTGGCTAAGGGAGTCTCAACTGGCTTCGCCCCCTTCATGTTGAACCTGTCAAGTACATGCTCAACATATTTCTCCTGTGACAACCAAAGTTTCTTTACTTTCCTATCACGCATGATGTCCATGCCAAGAGTCTGTCTGGCTGGTCCCAAGTCTTTCATGTCAAAAGACTTAAACAATTCCTTCTTCAGCTTGGCAATCATCTGAGCATCCTTGCCAACAACCAACATATCATCAACATAAAGCAAGAGAATAATAAATCTGTCACCTAAAAATCTCCTGAAGTAAACACAGTGATATGCCTCTGTCTTGTGGTAACCTTGCTTCAACATGAAAGCATCTAGCTTTTTGTACCACTTCCTTGGTGCTTGTTTCCGCCCATAGAGACTTTTCTTCAATCTGCAAACCATGTGTTCTTTGCCTTTCACGACAAATCCTTCAGGTTGCTGCATATAAATCTCTTCCTCTAGCTCACCATGGAGGAAGGCTGTCTTCACATCAAGCTGCTCAATATCAAGGTCCAAGCTAGCTGCCAAGCCCAAAACTATGTGAATGGAAGTCATCTTCACCACTGGAGAGAATATCTCATCAAAGTCAACGCCTTGCTTTTGCCCAAAGCCTTTCACCACAAGTCTAGCTTTGTATCTCACAGTGTTATTGCTCCCATCTTTCTTTAGCTTGAAGACCCACTTGTTCTTTAAACCTTTTCTACCTTCAGGAAGCTTGCATAACTCATAAGTATCATTTTTATTCAATGAGTTCATCTCATCTTGCATTGCATGCAACCACTTATCTTTTTTTTGATGAGACTTTGCTTCCTCGTAGCTTTCTAGCTCTCCCTCTTATGTGATCAATGACCATTCTGTATCAGGATATTTTATAGATGCCCTTTTCTCTCTAGTAGACCTCCTCAGCTGTGAACCTACTGGATCTACTGGTTGAGGTTGCTCCCCCTGCTCAAGAACCTCCTCATCATGGACGCTATCTGTACGAGGATCATCCTCTGCCATATCATCATGTGGGATCTCGTCATCCTCAAAATGGTTTGCATCACCATTCTGCTGGACTGGAGAGGGAACTGACACCTCAATCACAATATCATCTTTTACCTGCTCAGACTCTGTCATCACTGTATCAGAAAACATCTGATCCTCAAAGAAAATCACATCTCTAGATCTGATTATCTTCTTATTTTCTGGATCCCAAAGCTTGTAACCGAACTGCTCATCACCATAGCCAACAAAAATACAAGGAACAAATTTGTCATCAAGCTTCTGCCTCTGCTCCTTAGGAACATGTGTAAATGCCTTGCACCCAAACACTCTAAGGTGAGAATAAGAAACTGGTTTCCCTGTCCACACACTCTCTGGAGTGTCAAAATCCAAAGGAACCGATGATGATCTGTTAATCAAGTAGCAAGCAGTGTTTACAGCCTCTGCCCAAAACTCCTTAGGTAGCTTTACATTCTTCATCATGCATCTGACTCGCTCCATAATGGTTCTATTCATTCTTTCAGCCAAACCATTGTGTTGTGGGGTATCGGGAACAGTCTTCTCATGCCGTATGTCAGATCCTTCATAGTAAGACCTGAACTCCTTGGAAGTATACTCACGTCCATTGTCAGAACGAAGACACTTGAGCTTTTACCTGTCTCCCTTTCAACCATGGCATGGAACTTCTTGAAAGTATCACAAACCTGATCTTTCCTCTATAAACAGTAGACCCACACTTTCCTAGATGCATCATCAATAAAAGTAACAAAGAATCTTCTTCCTCCTAAGGAGTTGACTTCCATAGGACCACAAACATCATAATAAATCATGTCTAACACATTAGACTTCAGCACTAAACTGGACCCTTTTTTGCTTCCCAAGCAAACAACTTTCACAAGGGTCAAGAGTCACATTTTTACCACATGGGATCAAATCTTTCTTTTCAAGCACCTGTAAGCCTTTCTCACTCATGTGTACAAGCCGCTTGTGCCATAAATCTGGAGAACCTGAACTGTCCACAACATTGACATTATCAGTGCAAACTTTTATATTCATCATGTACAAAGTGCAGCAAACTTTGCCTCTAGCCACGACCAACTGTCCTTTGGTAACAACGGTTTTCAAGTCACCAAAATGATATTTAAAACCCTCAATGTCGATACCATAGTCGGAGATGATGTTATAATCAACTTCAGGAATATGTCTAACATTCTTTAGTAAGATGGTATAACCCAACTCGGTCTCAATGCACACCTCACCAATCCCACGATTCTTTGCATAGCTTTTAGTACCCATCTTCATCATTCCAAAGTCCCCAGACTTGTAGGAGCAGAAGAAGTGTCTGTGAGGAGTGATGTGGTATGAAGCACCGGTGTCCAACACCCACTGAGTGTTGTCGTTGATATGTAGACAATGTCCCATGGAAACTCCACATGTGAGTGCCTCTTCGACATCTGTAACGACTGCAGCTCTGTTGCTATCATCATCTGTCACCTTCTGCTTTCCTTCTTTAATTTCCTTTTTGTGCTACCTGCAGAATTTTTGTATATGACCTGGATTGTTGCAGTAACGACAAACTACCTTACTTTTGGACTTTGATCTGTGCTTTAAATTTCCTCTGTCACCACCTTGGCCACGACTCTGACTCCTCCCCCTGTCCTCAGCAACAAGGGCATGTGAAACTGACGTCTCTGCTGAGCTGTGTCGTCTTGTCTCTTCATTCATCAAGGTATTGGACACCAAATCCAAAGTCAATTTCCCGTCTGGAGCAGAGTTGCTAATAGAAATCACCAATGTCTCCTAGCTGTTAGGTAAAGAACCAAGAAGTAGAAGCACCTGCAACTCGTCATCAAGTGACAAACCCATCGTGGCTAGCTAATTCACTATACTCTTAAAATCATTCAGGTGCACTGATATATTGCCGTCTTCCTTGAACTTCAGATTGACGAGCTTCTTAATAAAAAACGCCTTGTTCCCTGCAGTCTTCCTCTCGTACAACGACTCGAGCTTCTTCCACAAAGAGTGGGCACTGGTCTCGTTGGCGATGTGGTGGAAGATAGACTCGTCAACCCAGCGTCGGATGAAGCCCATGTATTTTCTGTTCATCTTTGTCCAGTCCTCCGGTTTTGTATCCACTGGCTTACTCGCATCTCCCTGAACCGGTTCATAAAGATCATTGCAGTAGAGCAAATCCTCCATCTTTATCTTCCACGTCGGCCAGTTTGATGCCATCAATTTCACCATATTATTTATGCTGTCCATCTAATCCACGTAGGCAACCCACGCTCTGATACCACTTGAAGGGGTTGATGCAGGCCAAAAAAGATGCGGAATAACCTGCACGTATGGACTAGGCACGCAAAAATAATATAAAAACAAGCAACCCACGAGAACACCAGAATTTTACGTGGTTTTACCTCACACATTGTGGGGGTTTTCCACGTAAAATTCTGGTGTTCTCGTGGGTTGCTTGTTTCTATATTATTTTTGCGTGCCTAGTCCATACGTGCAGGTTATTCCACATCTTTTTTTGGCCTGCATCAACCCCTTCAGTATGTACATCCTTAAGCTCTTTGCGTGTGAATATGACATTCCTGATAGCAGTGACAATGGTGTGGTTTAACTCCACAGCAGATTGTCGTGGGCCATCGTGGTTGCGATTATTCCTCTCCCTCCACAGGAAGTAAGTAGTGACACTCATAGAAGTGATCAAGAGTTGTGCCCATTCCTTTGATCTGCCTTCAAACAGAATACCTAGATCAGAGAAGGGTCCACATAGGCTACTATTAACCGCACAACGTGCAGCAATCCCAGACCAAATTCTATTTGAGTATGAGCACTCAAAGAAGAGGTGAACTATTGTCTCATCCTCAGTGTTGCAGAGGGTACACAGAGCTTCATAATCTGGTGCCCATCTTCGTATCTGATCTGCTGTAAGAAGAGCATTATGTCTAGCTTTAAACGCTGTCGATGCCCAATGTGGAATGTTTCTCTTGTTCCACAAGTATTTTCCCAATGAATAAGGAGGTCCATGAGGTCGAACAAACTCCCACGGATTAGGTGCTTTTTCCTTGAGCGAGAATACACATTGTTTAAATTCTTCAACCATTCTTTTCCGAGCGCAGATTTGTAGTTCCTAAATTAAACAGGAGCACGCTGCTTCTATTCTAATCTACGTACATCTTTTGGAGAGTTACAATCAAAAGGTCACGGCTAATAATGACAACCACGGGCATTAGATGCCATGCGGAGCAGCCTGCTCCGTGAAATTCTAGGAACATCAAATCTGATGGGTTCTTTTCCAGGTGCATGAGAAGCCTTGTCCAAGATCCCTTTCATCTGCCAAAGAATCCCCGTATTGCTTCCTCATCAATTGTGTCCATGCCGACTCTGTCTTGGTCAAGAATTTTGTGACTTTCTTCGCCCATCGAGCCACATCATTGAAATTCTTGAGGCCTAACCACCTTCTTCCTGTGGGAATACCATCCGCTCCGATGACATGGTGCGAGCTGAGGATCCCCAAAGGAAGTTTGTCGCATGGTCTGAAGGGGATTTAGAACAGCTGTTGGTATATGACCTTGCATGACCTAAAATTTCAAAAGTCTGAGAATATTGAATTTCACAAGGATCAGTCACCCCAAAAATAAGTGCGGTTTGTTGGCCGCTTATCTAGCATGCTACGAAGTCGAACTGTACATGAGCCATAGTTTTGCGCCAACATCATGCCTGCGGTCAAGGGGAAATTGAGGTACGTGCAAGGCAGTTGTTCCACAGACACACCTATAATGTCAGCAAAGATGTTTCCCATGGCTATAGCAGATTTGGATAGAAAAAGTGAAGACTTGGAAGAATTTGCATGGAGCCCATAGCAACTACCAAAAAGGGCTAATGTCTATTTTGCAACGCGTAGACCAGAGACTGACCCATCAAGGAAGAACATAACATCATCCGTGAAGATCATGTGTGATAGAGTTGGAGTTCTGCAGACCTTGAAGGGGCGTATGAGGTGGGTCCTTTCTTTCTCAAGTATCATCAACGTAAGCTGCTCCATTACAAGAGTGAAGAGCAGTGGAGAAAGGGGGTCTCCCTGTCTAAGCCCTCAATTGCTTGTAAATAGGCCAACAGGGTATCCATTCACTAGGACTTAGAATGACATCGATTGAATACATTCCTTCATCCACCAGATCTATGTTTCGTTGAAGCCAAAATTCTCTAGGTTCTCCCGAAGGCCTTCCCAAAAGACATGGTCATATGCTTTAGAAATATCAAGTTTAATGCAAAATTTTGGTTTAAGCCCTTTAATCACAAAGCCTTAAAGAAATTCACCCACCAACTAAGCACAATCAGAAATGTATCTCCCATGTATGAAAGCACCCTGGTATTGTGAGACAAGTACTAGGAAAATCTACTTGAGATGCCTTGCAAGGAGTTTAGACCAAATTTTATATAAGACTCCACAACAGGCTATTGGTATGAAATCCCTCATCGTTGTTGTAGTGTTCGATTTTTGTATAAGGGATGGAAATGCATGGTTGCATTGTCTAACCATGCTGCCTCCATCGAAGAGCCAGCGGATAGCAACACACACATCAACCCCAATCGTTGGTCATGCATGTCTAAACCATCTCCCGTTGAAGCCGTATGGTCTGGGGGATCGATCCTCGCCAATGGAACATAAAGAATATTTGATTTCTGCATCTGTAATGGTTGTACACAATGCATGGTTATGGTCTGCAGACACCCTTCGAGCGAGCAAGACACCCCGTTCTACGCTATCACCATTGTATAGATTAGTAAAATACTCTACCACCTCAGTGGCCAGTTTGTCTTGGGCATGAATTTGGTGACCCTCAGAGTCAATGAGTTCATGGATGGTGTTACGTATAGTCTTACGTTTCACCTCCCCTTGATAGAAAGAAGTATTGCGTTCATCATATCTGATCCATGTGCCCCTACTTCTTTGGAAATAGAAGCACTCTTAAACTTTAGATAGTGCATCTAATTGTTTGCGGATGTCCTCATCCTCTTAACTAGGGGCTTCATCGAGAGATGAGGACTGCAATGTGGTGTTGATACATGCAAATTCCTCCAAGGAGTTGCACTTGAGGGAGAAAATATTACACTTTTCACTTGTCGAAGATTTGATTTTTCTCTTTACTACTCGTAGCTTCTTGGAAACTATGAACATGGGGTTGCCCTCTACCTGGGTATTCTAGCCCTTGAGTATCACATCATCAAAGCCTTCCCAGCCAATCCAGTAGTTGAGACTACGAAAAGGCTTCTTAATCTTCTGTCCTGAATCATGCATCAAGTGTGTGATTAGTGTTGCGTGGCCACTTTGGGCCGAAGGAGAATCAAGTGTCGTGAAAGCCTCGACTAAGACATCAAGGAACACATCGTTCACCAAGACGTGATCAAGATTGCAAGAGAATCTCTTATCCACATCATGAAGGTTGCTCCAAGTCAGATCGCCTCCATTCATTGGCAGCTCGATGAGGCAAGAATTTGCCACAACATCATTGAAGTCAATGATGGCTCTAAGTCCCCATTCTCGTCCTCCTTTCTTTTCCCAAGAAAGCTCATGCAGTTGAAGTCCCCCATCAGGATCTAAGGACCATAAATGGTACCGACTAGATTCATGATGGTAAACTAGAGGGACCTTCTTCCATCCGTAGTTGTATATCTATAAACTGCGGTGATGCACAAACATGCTCTTGCAACATTGGAGCACCACACCGAGATAGTCTTATCAGTAGAGTCGAAGGGCTCTACATTCCATGCTTTGGGATCAAAATCCCAACAGATCCGACCACCATCTACCTATTCATGATTAGAAAAAAAATCCCAAACATATGGGAATAGATTAGCTGGCTTACACGGAGAAGATATAGAAATCCTTGTTTATGTGAGAATGGCCATAGAGGAGTTAAAGACCCGCACTATGCGTTGGATATCATGTTGGTGGTGGGATTTTACCCTCCCCATATGATTCATGTGAGGAGGGTTATTGTTCCACTGTAGCACACTGGTCAGATGTGCGGTTCCTACTGGTGTGTCTTTTTGGAATACTAGGATCCCTTTCTTTGTTACGACGTTCTTTCTTGTCGTCTGTTGTCTTGTTGACCTCCTAAGGGGCATTGCGTAGGGCCGTTGTTGGTGCTGACACCACATATGTGGAAATAGTTGGGTTAGGACCCACAATTTATATATGTACTAATCAATGCACATACTTTGCACATGACTCGTAAATATGATTATAATATTAGTTATAAAAAGTCTTCTAAAATAATGTCATGCCAATAAATTTGGATATATTGATAGTTTTGATGACTATGTAAAGGATACAAGTGACTAAAAGGATCGATTCCCAAATTCTCTTCTAAGTCTTAAGCCTACCATACCCAGTCCATTAAATGAAAAATCTTCCCCTAGAACAATCATTCCACAATGGACATTTTCTATAAAAACCTATCATTCCACCTTCAAAGACATGAAAATCCATTAAATACCTGATATATCTGAACTAGCCTCTAGAATGGACGTTTTAGTCACCACACGACCATGCTAGATTGAACATTTTCACTAATTCACTGTCCACTCAACTCAATCCCACAATTAATTCCATCCTCATCCAAAGTAGTCATTCTAACCAGATTAAACCTACCACTTCATGGCCAGAATAACCATTCAGATTAGAACAACACTTCATATCTAATAGTTGTACCACAACCATGAAAATGGTCATCCCACTTTAGAATGGTCATTCCAACTAGACCACCAATAGACTCACCCAAGCCCAGAATCATAGTTCCATCCTGGAACCCTATTACTTACCTAGTACAATACCTAAACTACCGCCACTTAACACTAACCACCCTAGCCCCCTATATATATTTGTGGATACTAAGAGGGAAAGGTTAGCTTCTCCTTGATGTTATATCCGCCACCCAGTCCTACCTATTCCATTTACTCCAGTACCTTCGATCTTCCACTTGAAAGCCCTAGTTTTCTATAGTTTTGACCATATCTCGTCCATCTTTCATACCATTCCATCTACTTGGAGAAAGAGACTGAGCTTGGAGCTATTGAAGGTGAAGATTGGAGCTTTTACACCCACGTTCATGGAATTTCAACCTTCTTCTACCTTGAATTTTGTTATTTCTTAAATCATGAGTACCTAAGTCCCTTATGTGGGCTATTTGGGGGCAAAATTTAGAACTATGACATTGTTGGGAAATATTTCTGCATTATAATCTATTTATAATGTAATGATATTTTATTACATGTTCTCCTTCTCTACCTCTTGCTATGGTTCTTAGAGCTATGGAATCACCTAAGGCATAGAGAAAGGGGCGATATGGCTTTTTGGTGGGAAAACTGCTAAGTTCTCTACAAGAAGCTTAGCTAGTTTCTCCCCTTTCTGGTTCACCCCTCCATTCCTTTAGGCCAAGGCAAGAGATCTAACTGACTAGGTGTAATCCTTCATATACCTTTAGAAAAAAGTATTGTTTAGTGGTTCGTTGGGGGAAATGGGAGGTGAAATATCTACCACCTACACCAACACCACTCCATGTCCCTAAGCGTATTAGGAGTGTCATTACTAGAAACTTAGACTTGGATAATCTAGGTTTTCTACCTATCCCTTAGTTAATAGAGCCTCATAAGGGTATATGGGAAGTGATAGGGACTAGTTCCCTATACACCACCATGCCACCCACGACCAACTAATAGAGTAGGATACATACTCTCCATTAACTATTGTTGTTTGGTTTAATAGCTTACTTGTTGGATCTATGTGCATGAGTAGGACCCTTGTACATGGTTGATGGTTTCATATCCACCCAAACAGTCCACTACCTCAATTACTTGCTCAAACCCTAATTTGCTCCCTTGTTAGATAGTTGTCTTTTGCTTGCTTTTGCTATTTGCTTGTTCATAGAAATGACTTATTTCTAGGGTATTTAACTCATTTCCTTAGTTTCTTGTGCTAGGTTTTGTGAATTAATTGTTTAGCATAATCTTTTCTTGCCTTCTTAGTGTAATTACTAGTCCAGTGTAGTTAGTTGAGCTTTCTATTATTGCTAGTTTAATTTAGTCCAATTGTTTTCTTAGATTGTCAGTTAGCACTAATTTTTTTAGGGTTAATCTAGGATCTTGCCTTTAGTTCTTGCATGTTCATCTTATTTTAACTCAAAACCTCAAGATTAAATCATTAAACCCCGTACCGTGCTCTATAAACCTAAAGAAACAACCTTAGCTTCCAAGCACCCTACTTCAGTTTGTGAGGATCAACCACCAACTTGCCTACTCTATATTACAACCTGAGCCCATGCATTTGCTAATCATTGTGATAGATTGTGGTATTTACAGTTACAAACATGTAAGCTTAGTATAGTTGCATCATGCTCTGTGGAACCGTTGTCGGGGAGTGTTCATAATGACCTAGCTAGTTGTTTCTTTTTAACTATTTCTAGTACCCTCATCATTGCTATTATTTAATATTTGTTATACTTTAACATTTTTGATCTGTAACTTGATTCTCTTTGCTTGGTTGTGCCTTATATAGGTCGCAACTCATATTTGGTCAGTGCTCCTTATCTATTGAATATTTCCTTAGAGATCTCAAAATAGGTAGGAGAAGGAGAAGTAACACGCACACTCAAGTAGATGAGTAGGAAATGGGAGACCATGAAGAAGAACACCAAGGTTATCCACCAATTCCACCTCCATCGAGGCCTCTACATGACTACTTCATGTCAGACAACTAGACCCACCAATTTCCACAAGAGTAGAGCATATATCAAGTGGGAAATCCGTTGGTATGTATGCCCAAAGAGCCAATCATATGATCGTTGTAATGACATATCTTGTAAATGATTTGATCAATAATAAAGGTGATCTTCCAATTTATTTTGTTTTATTTAGTTATGAGATAATGATGTAACATAATAAATGTCTAAATAATGATATTACTAAATGGTATATGTCTTTGGGATGAGGACCTAAACAATGAGATCACATAGATGTCAAGAGTATAGACATTCTTGCTATGTCCCTAGTCAGATGTTGTTGTGGAAGATAGATAGACAAGAATAAAACATAAGACTGGAATGTGTGTTGGTTGATGAAAAAATCTCATTAAGTCATGATATTTGATATCAAACCAAACACATAGATACATATTAGAGAATAGTGTATTAGACATACCCACCTATAGAGTGATACATGGAAACCATTTCATGGTAGTCAGAATCATCTCTCACAGTGATGGTGGTGATTGTGGTTCTTAGATATGAAATTAGTGCACTCATCACATGTTGTTTAGTGTACTTTGACATTATCCACTATGAACTTGAATAAGGGTTGCCATAAAGGTGGTGCTCAGGTGCACTATGACACATGGAGATGACTGTGGGTGATGTAGATGAGATTTTTCCCTCCTACATGAGTATGATATCCTGGCCACTTGATAAGCAAGATTGAGAAATACATGCCCATTCTCATGTGAATCAACATATGATATTGAGCTTACATATATCTCAGACAGTCTGCTCAAGTTCAAGGAATGTGTATTGAACTTTGAAGAGGATGATGATTCCATGCCTCAAGTTCAATATGTATATCAGTGACAAAGGAGCTACACAAACACGATAACACCAATCATAGATTGTAGGTTGAAGTTGTTCTCCAACTTTCCAAATTGTTTGGGTAGTAATGATGTGTTTCTAGATACTACACATTGCTTGTGATATCATAAATTAGTTATGAATATTCACTACTAATGTAACTTGGAACCTATAGGGTCACACACATAGGATATACTTGGAATAGGAGTTTATTCATGAATATAATTTATAATTGATTACTAAAGAGTTAGATATTCAATTTGACTGAACTATGAATAGACCGATTTAAATATTGAACCAATCGATTCAAGTGTCAGGTCAATTGAACCCACTTTGGCATTCAGAACTATGATACAGTCGATTTAGCAAGTGAACCGATCGACTCGTCTATGTGAATCGATTGATTCAGGTTATGAACCGACCAATTGGTTGATCAATTTGATTGAATTAAGGACTATTGCTGCTATCATGTTATGCATTAATCAAATATTAATTACCAATACAATTGCGATTTAGAGACATGTTGAAATGACCGGTTTAAGGGTTGAACTGATTGGATCACATGCCAACCGACCAGTTCACATCTGAACTGGTCGTTTCATCACTCGCAAGATGTAAAAGTTCATCAAATTATGTCCCATTGACTCCCGTTCAGACTAGAAACCCTGACCATGACCCTCCTAGAAATTGAGGGGTATTGGGCCTTCTCAGACACAATAATAAGCTTTGATAATTGTTGTCTTCTCTGGTTGTGCTAACCAAGAGATCTCGATCAAGTCCTACCTGTCAAAGGGAGGGAGACAATTGGGAGAACAAGTAAGTGCTCATTCACTGACTATAAGAGATAACTCCTTGTTTGTTCATCTAGAATGACAGGAGTTCCCTGTGGTCTATGTTGACTACTATTGAGACAAGGAGGGTTTTTCCTGTCGCTCAGAGGATAAAGTCAACTATTGTCCATGATGAACAACCATGAGGCCGACACATTCATTATCTAGGTATAACTTGATGAAAGGTGCACGCTATAGAGAGGGAATTGTCACTCGACTTGCTCCAAGACTAGGTATAACCTCGCAACCATCCTTCCCATTACATAGTTTTTGACACAATCCCCTATTAGTAGGGTAATATGGTAGTTAAATTTTTGTTTCTGCTTCCTGGTCTCTCACCATATTTCCTTACAATGGTATCGAAGGCATGTTAATTTATTTTACTTTGGAATTTAATCAGTATGATCGGATTTTGGTTTTTGTCATTTAATTTTGAAAATAATGTGAATATTTAAATTGATTAGTGTGCATAACCAATTAAATGCCAGATATGATCCCAACTAATATATATATATATATACATGCAATTTACACACATCTCCCTAAAAGTTGGTTTTGATGGTGGATGTGAAGCATGGTTATGGCCTATAACCCAAATATCTGTACATAGTTGTGTGGTTGTTTATTCCTATTTATATCTTAGTTTTTCATATCGAACCTTAATCTTCTCTTCCATATGTAAAAGTATTATTCTCTCCTTCCTATGCTCCTATGGAATGTAACTTGAGGTTTCTTGTTACTTTGTAATATGTTAAATATCATTAGGATAGTTTTAATTCTTGTTATGATGAAGAATAAGTTCAACATCAGACGAACTACCTATTTCATATGATGAGCCAATTGACTGGATAGATCACAAGAGGATCCTAACCAATTAATTGGTGGCCCTAATAATGAGTAGAGGGGTCCAGAAGATGTTGGACCAGAGAGTAGACGATTAATCATACAGACCTACCAACTGACCAGGAGGCTAGCCGATCAGTTCATAAGTTGAACATATCAACCTAGATTGGTTTGAGCATGTATCTTCATTAACAATAGGTTGCTACATGTGATTTGGACCTTAGTTGGTGGCAATTCATTGTGGCTCCAAGGAATTACAATAGTATGGCCATAACCATCACTTATTTTTAATTGCATGCTTTTGTTTGTGGGATATATCATGTATGTCATATGTACTATATGTGTGTGGTGATTGGATATGTATATGTATTTATAAATACAAATCCCTCAACAACGTATTAAATTTGAGATGCTTTACATTATCAATACACATGAAAAGCTTGATCAACTAAGCGTGGGCAAGCCAAGTGTGGTGTGCAGTCCTTCTTGTGAAAGTGTGATGATAGTCATGTGGGCATGCCAAGTAGGGTGCATCATTATCATGTTGGCTTTTGGGTGAGACCTGACTAGGTGATCTTAATGAGATTAAACACCATGAAGCATGCAAATGACTATGGCAACGAGTTGCACATACCTTCTATTTAAAAATTTCATAATATGCGATCGAAAAATGTTAACTACCTTAATGATTGATTATGGATGTTGGCATTGTCTAGGTAATAATTTAATTATTTTTGATCTTGGCTCAATATAAAGTTGTACGGTGTATATGTGAGGGCTATAAATTTGAAAAAAATAGGGGAGTGATAATTAAATAAAGGCCTAATTAAATATCATCAAATTTTATTCGAATCAAATCAAATAAGAAATGTTTTGACAAATGTGAATTTTCTATTGTAGAAACAAATGGAAAACAAATTGTCATTGTGATCTTTCCTTAGGAAGGACAAACTCAACATGAAAAATTTGTCCGACTAGTTTTGGACTTTGAGAAGGGTTCTCAGCGATGAGCATAAGCTCTGTGTCCTAGATGCATCAGTTCTAGAAATACCTACACCTGATGTACCTAGGGCTAAGGTGGATGCTTAGTGAAAGCATGCGAATGATGCCTTAGACTTAGGGCACCTTATGCTATGCTGCATGAACTATGAGTTGCATGAGCAATATGATGACATGGAGATTATTGAGATGGTAACACATTTTAAGAATGTGAACCACAATCATACTAAGAAAGAAAGGTACAATGTGTTCAAGGCACTTTTTGAGTATAAGATGACAGAGGGAGATCCAGTAGAGACTCATGTTTTCAATATGATTGGACATGTAGAACATGTAGAAGATCTGATATTCTCTTTGAGCCAATTGTTGTTCAAAAATATGATTCCACAATTAGTGCCTAAATCATATATCCATTTTATCGAGTGTTACCACTTGAATAACATGGCCAGACCGTTGTCAAAATTGATTGGTGTGATGATAAATGTCGAACCACGAATGAAAAAGGACAAATCCATGATGGTGATAAGTGGAATGGAGTCCAAGGATGAATGCAAGGACATGAAGAGTTATGAGGCTAAGCATATATCTAGAACTTCAACACTCCAGATAAGGAGAAAGAAAAGTACAAGTGGAATATGTCCTTTTTACTTGAAGGGATCCATGAAGATGAATATGGGGATAGAGATCTCCACTTTAGGTATATAAATTATTTTGATATATTTGCCTACTTCTTCATCATGAGTACTAGATACCAGATGTGATCTCATAGATATTTGAATATGTAGGATCAAAAAAGAAGTAAGCCTTTGAGGAAGGGCCAGGTTGACTGTGAGTCACAAATGGAGAAATAGCTACTACCACTGCCGTTGGAACCTATAATTTTCTCTGCCAGAGGGCTTGTAATAGACTTAATGAGCTATGATTGTTTACCTGTCATAAGTAGAAACATCATTTATGTATCTTGTATGGAAAAGGATGGATATGAGCTTCATATTAAGCATGGTCAATGTTCTATTTCAAAAGATGAGTTCTTTTATGGAAGTGACCCAATGTATTATGGTTTTTATTTGCTGGATCTAAAGACAAATGTTTATAATGTAAATACCAAAATATTAAAACTCAATAACTCAAACAAAAAGTATCTTTGACATTGTCGTCTAGGGCACATAAATGAGAATTGCATATCTAGACTCCATAAATATGGTTATATAGACTCTTTTGATTTTTTTTACCAATAGAGACATGTGAGTATTTTTATTGGGCAAGATGACCAAAAATCCCTTCACTAGAAACAATGAGAGGGATACTTATCTATAAGGAATGAAGGACCCTAAACTTTCTTAATGAGTTGAATGACCATAATTATCATAATTAAATTCTTATAACCCTAGTATAACCTTTGATATGCTATGAAATCATAAGACAAACTTAAGTTTCAAATTTGGTCCAATTTGGACACTGTTTGAGCAAGTTATGCAATTTTATGCACATTTTGGATTTTTCTACGATTTACCCAATTGAGAGGTTTTATTTGCAATTTATCAGTTGCATTATGTTCCTTGTATATTCTATCATCATTCTTGAGCTTTTTGAGACATGGGGCACCTATTTAAACCTTGGTTTGAATGTGTTTTCTCCAAGGGTATTTTAGGGTTTACCCCTTCACGGATGAGCTACCTTTAGTAGCTATCAACTAATGAATTATTTGATTGGATGGGAAATTAGACAAAGGAAATATAAGCAGGTCTATAAACATGGTGGGGAAGCTTATTGTGTGTGTGCTTGTATATTATTAATAAATTAAGGCCATGGACACTTGGATAGATACTAGAACTTCAACTTTTTCTTTATCTTTATCTTAAAGTTTCATATACTTATCCCCAAGCAACAAAACGAGCCATTTTCTCTCCACCACTTCCCTCCTTCTCCCAACCTCGTTCTCCCTTTGTGCTTCTGCGAATTTTTTTGTCCAAGGAAGAAGAAAGGGGGGATCTTCTTAGAAAAAGGATCTAGGGTTGCAATTGACTTCATTTTAGGGTTGAAAAAGCTTCCGAAAAAGCTTCCTTCTAGTGATCTTGACCTAAAAGAGTAAGAATTCCCTTCTTTACTCCATTTATTTCTTTTTTATCCTTCCTCCTAGCTTTCTCCAGGTCGTAACCTTGCTTTTCCATGGTAGAAATTGCTCTAAAGCTCTAAAACCCTACCTTTCTTGCTCCTTATGCTTAGGGTTTGCTCATTTGATGAAGAAAGGTGCTAAATGGACGAATTCATAGCTTATTCTTGGATTTTCTACCCTACCTGCTCTAGTTTACTTCTATGTGGGGTTTCTTCTTCTCATTAGAGGCAAGTTTTATAACTTGTTGCACATTTATTGCTTACCATAAGCTTTCTAGATCATGTTCTTGCTTGAAAATGATGATCCATGCACTAAAAAGCTATACTTGACTTGGATTTCGATTTTTATAATGTTCCCTGTTCTGATTTTAGTTATATATGAAACTGTGATCATGTTTATGTTATTCCTTAGGTATAATATGACTTGTATTGGGTTGGTTTGACAACCTATGGTGCTAAGAACCTATCAACCAATGGTCAATTTTAGGGTTTTAAGCTGATTTCTTCTACAAACCCATGACCCGATGATGGTACCATTGCAACAACCCTATGGTGTTGTCTTCATGAAAATTGATGGTCGTGATCAAAGGTGTCATATGATGGTGACAACCTATGGTCACCCCCTGAGGTAAGGTTTTGGATCAATTAGAAGTTTAATGATCAACCATTAAGTACCTACTTATGTTATCAGTCAATGATGACATTAGCTTAATATTTGATGCTGATTAATGAATATAGTGTTGATCTAACAACCTATGGTGATTTAATGGTCGCTAATGATGGTGAATCAGGTCTCTAGAACCTATGCTGATTTAAGCATTGTAGTTGTAGCATCAATTAAGCCTTAGACCAATGGTTTCTTGGGTCACTTGATGCAATGGTCGAACCTATACTATAATTGATGGTTTTGACATATGAACTTGACCTAATGATCAAGATCTAATGTTTATTCCTCCAATAAAGTGGAACGATGGCTAATGTAATATGTTTGTCCTAATAATGTGATTTATATGGTTTCCTTTATATGATCAACTTAAGGAGCTTACTTGTTGACAATGGATGGCTTGTTTTAACTGAAAAGTCAATTGTGGGTTTAACCCTACTCTCAATGGAACTTTTTGTGTAGTTAATCAAGGGATGTTTAGGGTTAGATGGTGACTCTTTGTAGTGCACCAATCAAGAATTTCATAGGTGGTTTATCTAAGGCATTTACTTATGTAAACAACTAATGGTCTTACCTTTTAAACATCTAATGATTTTGGGTGACATTGTGGTATGGTGATATTGGTTGAATGATGATGGAATAAATGGAGGGTTACCCTTAACAAGGTCATCTTACCTTTCAATCATATTAATAGAAGGGATGATAATCATAATGTGTTGATATGTAACCCTAATGAGGTATAGCTTGTTATAGCTAGCTTTAATATAACTAAATGATGGTAATTGGGTATGAATAGTCCTTGAATGACTAATACAATCATGGAATACTCTATTACTATTGTTGAAACTGTAGTATGCTATAACCCGATCGTTTCACCTTGATTTATGTATGGGCTCATACTTGATAATAGCATGGAATGTGACGGTGATGCTTCACCTTATGCATCCATGATCCAATGGAGATATTGTGAGTTAGGGTTTGGGTATAAGTGCTGATTAGTAACATTGATATAATTTATCATGTAGAACCTAACTCTAATGCAAATAGATAAAGATGAGTATTTATGTTTAACATTATTATATGATGGAAAGATGGTGGAATAATCTCCTTAACATGATCATAACCTTAATGTGTTAATTGGTGGTTATCATAGAAACATGGTTGATACTTTCTTATGCTAAACATGTGCATTATGAATATGATGAGTGTTAATCATATCTAGATTCCTTGCATGTTGATGTAATAAAGGAATGTTCCTAATGTTAATGTGATCCTACTATAATTGTTTATGAATATCTCCTAGCTCATTAACGCAATATTGTGCTGATCTGGTGTATTATATGTAAGTGATGTTATTGAGACTTGTTATAAGACATGAAAAGATAATGATGATCTTGCATGGAATAGTATGATGGTATTAATGAGCTTTTGGCATGGTTGAGCCCTGAATGAGGTGTAATCCTCTTGTGTTGATAAGGGTTAATACCCTGTGATATTGTGAAAAGGATTTATATCCTGTGATAGTATGATGGTCTTAGTGACCTTTTAGCATGGTTGAGCCCTGAATGAGATGTAATCCTCTTATCTCGATAAGGGTTGATACCCTGTGATATTGTGAAAAAGATTATTATCTTATGATAGTATGATGACTAGTGTGGTCTCATGAATGGCAAGTGAATAGTACCATGTGATGATGATATGAGAAATTATGTTTCACATGTTTTATATATTTTAAAAGTTGTGATATTTATATGCTTGCTAGAAGTGAATTAGGGTTTTTATGTCCACTTGTTTGATGCTGCCTTAATTCACCCAATTGACATAACTAATCAAGTGCAACTCTAATCATGTAATGCGCTATTCCATAGATCCATTTGAGTGTCAGAACTTTCGATATGGTGAAACGAGTAAGCCTAAGGGAAACTCAGAGCACATACTATTGAGTATGTGGGGGTGGCTGAAAACCTCTAGAGGGGGGGTGAATAGAGTTTTATAGATAATTTAACAATTATTGCACTTCAACAACCACAAAGAAAATATTGGACAAGGAGACACAAGGTTTAGAGTGGTTCCAACTATAGCAAATACTATAGCTGTCAGTCCACTACCCGGTTGCTTACCCAACCGGGATTTGAAAAGAAATTTATTTTATTACCTCTTCAAGGAATTTACATAAAATACAATCTCTTTTCCTAAACCCTTCAAGCAGCCTTCACCTAGAAGTAATCGCCAACCTTGAAGTAGCCTTCCCTTGAAGTAGATGCACCAACTCCCGTTGCACCAGCCTTCTGAAGTAGCTTCCCCTGCGATAGCCTTCTTGAAGTAGCTTGAAGTCCCCTTCTCCACCTGAGAAGTCAACCCTCTCCAATCCGCAGCCTCCAACCCTAGGAGTAGCAAGGAGAGTACACAAGATAAACAGGAACAAGAAAGGAAAACAGAAATTTACAACTTATCCTTTAAGCCCAAGGCTTGATATGCCTAGATCAAGCGTAAGATCTCCTAGCCAAGTATGTGAACTTGTGATTGCTGTAGGTAGGAGAATCTAGCCTATATGACACGAGATTGAGCTAAGGAGAATGTAGGCCAATGATCACAGTGCTCAAATTTTGCTTGCAAAAGATTGCTCAAGTATGCTCAGGTGTATTCTCAAGTGTAACAAGTGTAAGAAGTGTGTTCTAGTGTCCTATGGCTTGTCCTATTTATAGGAATGGCCTAAGTATGCTTAAGGACGTTCTAGACAACTTCTAGGGGGTTCCTAGTGCTTAACTAGCCGTTAGGAATAAGTTAGGCGCATTAGCAACGGCTAGTTAATTAATTCTGCAGTTGCTGTCAGAGACCATCTCGGTCGAGGACTTGTCGACCGAGATGCCCAGTCGGTCGAGGATTTGTCGACCGACAGGCTCTCTGGATTAACGTTGATTTGCAACTGTCAACTGCTGTGTCTAACGGCTACTTTTGGTCAATCTCGGTCGAGAAGTTTGTCAACCGAGAGTGTCTCGGTCGAGGAGTGTGGTCGACCGAGATTGACTCTGTTTTCAATCTTTTAATTAAGATACTAAGTATGTGCATTATGTGATCTATTAGAAGGAGATGACCTAACTAAGTGTGGTGTTTAGCTAGGGAGATCTAACGCTTGATTTACATGAAGTCTAAGTACTTGTACATTATATATTTGTACAAGTTTACAAATGATTACATTGTATGACATTTATAAACATTCAAGCGTAAGGATTCCCTAGAACTTTGTCATCACCTTGTTCCTGCACACTTAAGTAGCTCGTTAGATTAATAAGAATGAAATGTTTGTCATCATCGAAACAAAAGGATTTATCATAATATCCAATTTATCCAACAATCTCCCCCTTTTTGAAGATGACAAACATTTCCTAAATATGAAATAAGGAAATATAAAGCATGTGAGTTTCATACCTGAAAATTTACCTTTTGTAGCTATTTATGTTTTTCAAGTGAGTGCTGGCCAAGATGTGATGAAACTCTTTTATATTCTTTCTCCCCCTTTGTCATTTCAAAAAGATATCCAAGTTGAATGTTTTATTTGTCTTTTCCCCCTTAATATAATGCTCCCCCTTAATTAGATATCCTATTAGGAACATGGATTTTTATCTAATTTATCCACAATTTGTTTCTTAATCATTCGCAAAGGATGTTAAGCCTTGAAATGATATGAGATTCCTTTAAGCATATGATGAATGTATATTGATTTCTCATGAATCAAAGGATGTTAAGCCCTAGATTAAATGAGAATCCTCTAAGCTTAGATTACATAAAAATGTCTCCATCTAAAAGCCCTATTTTGGGTAGAGAATTCCTGTAAATACAAGATACCATTTTAAATAAATTCATAAATTTCTTGAAAATTTTCAGCTACACATAATATTTTTGTAAGCTTCTTTAATCAAATGGTCAAAGTTTTGATAATCTCCCTTTTTTTTTTCTTATGCTTTGCTCCCCCTTAGATAGATGAAAGTTTGAATACTAAGCAAATATATAAGATGTCCAAGATTTAACAAAGATGTATGCAATTTATGTTAATCTGGAAAACAGAAACCCAGTCGGTCGACAGTTGCTCGACCGACAATGTTCTCGGTCGACTAGTTGCTCGACCGAGAATGTTTCTAGAGAACTGTTTTGTTATTTGAAAATTTAATTTTGATTGTAATAGTTGCCTGTTTGAATTATTATTCCCTTATTTGTTATGCTCTACAATAATGAACTTATAATCCATGTTTTGAAGATGTCTCATATGCCAAACAAATAACCATGTGAATAAAAAAAATGGCAAATTTCATTCAAGAGCATGAAGAAGATTACAATCATATAGAATTTGACTAATCATTTTCATTACAACTATTACAACTCCAAAACTTCACAGGAAAGATTTAAGAATTACATCGATGTCCGGATCTTTCCCAAGGAATGGCTCGGCTCCATAGTATTGGACCAGAGTTTGCCAATCCAAAGCACCAGTTGTAGTCAACGCATATGCTTCCAGGAAAGTGGGAACTCGGTCAAATCGGAAGTGAGCAGCTATGTCTTGCAATTGTATGGAAGAAAATTGAGTATGTGCAAGATCCATTGATGGTGAAGATGGAGGTTGGTAGTAGTTGTATGAGGGGTTAAATGGGTTGAGCATGCCAGGGTTTAAAGAATGCGGATATTCATCGGTTTGGCCAGGAGAAAGGTTTTGCATTCTTTGATTTAAGTATGTCATGGCATGGTGATTGTAGTTTAATTGTCTACTAAGATGATATTGGGAGCCAGCAATATAAGTAAGGGTATTTTGGATGGGATCAATGGAAAGGTTAGTAGGAGGAGGGGGTGGTATATCCTGATGTGATGACTCTCCTTCTACTCTTGCCCTTTTATGGCCAAAGTCAATTCCCATCTTCTCTACGGTGTTCTTACTTATCTTTGGTGGTCTACGCTCCCATATGTATCCCATATCTTCAATGTTTGACTTAAGAAAATGTTGAGTAATCTGGCATACAAAATCGGCATATGGTCGATTGCCAGAAAACTCAAGCATATTTTTAAGTATTATGCGAATGAAGTTGATGGGAATTTCTTTTATGATAGCATAAATTAGACACATACGGAAGATAGGAACCTCGGATTTATTGGCTCGTGGATGTATGTTGGTGGAAACAATGAGGTTTACTATTCTACATGCCGGTTTTAGGTTTATTGCATAATAGGTTCCCCTATCTTCATGACAAGTGGTATTGGCTTGAAATATGGCTCTTTTTATATCACTAAGACTAGTGGTGTGGTCATCATGGGAAAATAAATTTATTGGATTGCCGGTGGTAAGGTCAAGGAAATCTTGATATTCATCTATATCAATTTCAAGCATGTCAAGAATATCCCCTTCGGAAAATTTAAAACTATGCCCATTGACCATGGTGTAGAAGAATGTGGTGTCATTTTCGGTGTGGGATAGAAGATTGGCATAGAATTCGTTGACTACCTTAATAGAATAGGAAGGAAAGGATGGATTGATGAAGTCCTTCAGCTTTTGTACTCCAAAGAGATGCTCCAGGTCGACTATGTTGATGAAGTCCATCACTTCGACCGGACGTCGGGGAAGAGGAGCTTTAGAGGAAAGCCGAAAGTATCTATCTCCAGCATCTCCGTCGACGAAGGCGATGTCATTGATGATCGTTAGTGGCGGAGTGGCTTCCCGATCTTCTCTTCTTTTTCTTCCAGCAACTTTCTTCTTCCCACAGACAGTTGATGATGAGGCCATTGTGTTTCTTGAGAGTGGAGAAGAAGCAAGGAAGATTTGAGGGTAAGAGTGCTGAAGGATTGCACGAAATTGCACTAGAGATGGACTATGGAAGCAAGGAAATGCAAGTGTGAGTAAGTGGCTCGTTTTTGCACTTATTTATAGAATTCCAGCGACCCGGTCGGTCGACGACTCGTCGACCGAGCGTTCGCAACGGTCGAGTTGCAGACGCGCCACTTGGTCCTCCAACGGTAAAGAAAACGGTCATAACGGTCGGGTCGCAACGGTCATATCCAACGGCTATTTCTCGGTCGAGCGCTTGTCGACCGATATTGTCTCGGTCGAGCACTCGTCGACCGACCGTTTGTCCGATACTGAATCTGTTTAGAATTTGTCGGTCGAGTGAGATGGGCTGACCGAGTGGTTCTCGGTCGACGAAGTTGTCGACCGACAGACTTACTGAGTTCAATTTTTTTACTGAATTTTAGAACATTTTTGTAGAGCATATGTATATGTATATTCCAAGGGAGTAATAATATTTAAGGCTTCTAATTTCCACAAATGATTTGATGTTTTGATTTAAAAATATGCTAAGATTAAGTTCAATAAAATAATGTTCAAATAAGTAATTTTTTATCAAAGTTTATTTTAGGTCGCCCTTGATTACGACCATGACGCCCCTTGGTCAAATTTTATTTTAACCAAGAGGCATATTCTGCAGGTTTCCAGTATGAATCATTCATATGCGAAGTATGAGTTCTGCAGATAGCTTGCATATATCAATTTGAGACTCATTATGAGAGCTTAATAAGGACATCAAATATGATGAAGCATATTCAAGAATAATATCCATTCATGAATTTAAGATTACTTTGGATAGACTAAAATAAATGATGCTTAATATAAAAGCACACAAAAATTTATTTGAAACATTTTATTCATTGCAAGTATTTCTGAAAAAGAAATGTGCAATAAAAGAATGATTAAATAGAAATGTAAGCATGATCAGTTAATATTTATTCCATATAATCTTTCAAGAATAATTTTCTCATACAATGTAAAGATTTACAGCAGTCTGAGAACAGTGATATGCTCGGTCGACAGTTGCTCGACCGAGGATTATTCGGTCGACAACTTCTCGACCGATCAAGTTTCTGGAAACTGTTTCAAAAATATATTTCAAGTGCAATATAGGCTGTATCTTATTCAATTATTTCAAAGATCAGTTTGAGATAAACATATGTGTATCAAGGTGCTATTAAATCTTTTAATTTTTTGATTTTGTTATCCCTAAATGTTAAGTTGAGATAGACATAAGGATATACAAATTAAGGTCTTTGGTCATATCTCAACTTAGTCGAACCTATTTAATTTGGGGTTTTTGGAACCCATACCATCTCGACATGCTTTTTCTTGTATGGGCATGAAAAAGAATAATGTCCAAGGCGTGAGCAATAATGACAACAAATTGAATCAACCTCAAGCCTTTTTCTATGGTTTTGATCTAGGTTATTCTTGGGTATATACATTTTTGTGCCTCTAGGTATATAAGCAGATTGACTCGCTTGTGTTCTTCTAGGTTGTTGATGGGATTTCTCATTAGGCTTATAACCTAGTCCTCTTCTCCCTATTTGATGATAGGAATTTTCTAATATTCTATCAAGGATTCCATTGTTGCTTAACTTACTAACTTCTTGTTGCAACTTAACGATCTCATCCATTCTTTTCTTGATATCTAATTTTACTTGGTCTAGATTGGATGATAACATATTTCTTTCTTTTACTATATTGTCATAATCTACATGGGTGCACAATATAGGTTGTTTTTGAAAATCATTTAATTTTGTAAGCAATTCAGCTTTTTCTTGACATAGAAGATCATAGTTTGTTTCTAGAGTAAAGATCTTTACTTCACTGTTACTTAGAGATGATTTCAAGGTACGATTATCAGACATAATGCTGTCCTTTTCAAAACCAAGAGTATTCAATTTAGCATATAAATCGTCATTTTCGGATGTAAGAGCAAGAAGTCTAGCATTTAGATCATCATTTTCTTTACTGGATTTCTTTAACTTCTTTTTGCATTCAACATATTTATTATGTGTTTCTTCAATAATAGCAACTAACTCCTCCTTGGGTAAATCAAGCAAGCTTACCTCTTCTTCTTCTTCCTCACTTATTGTAGCAACGAAACACTCTTTATGTGCATCTCCTTTCTTTGACCTCCATGGACATTTAGACGTAGAGTGCTTTGTTCCTAAGCACCAATTGCAACTTGTCGAACTTTGGTCCATGCTCCTTTTCTTGTGGTTGTAGTCACCTCCTCCCTTTATCTCTTCAAGACCTTGTTAGGGCTCCTTGAAGCCTGCTCTGATACCAATTGAAAACCTCTAGAGGGGGGGTGAATAGAGTTTTATAGATAATTTAACAATTATTGCACTTCAACAACCACAAAGAAAATATTGGACAAGGAGACACAAGGTTTAGAGTGGTTCCAACTATAGAAAATACTATAGCTGTCAGTCCACTACCCGGTTGCTTACCCAACCGGGATTTGAAAAGAAATTTATTTTATTACCTCTTCAAGGAATTTACATAAAATACAATCTCTTTTCCTAAACCCTTCAAGCAGCCTTCACCTAGAAGTAATCGCCAACCTTGAAGCAGCCTTCCCTTGAAGTAGATGCACCAACTCCCGTTGCACCAGCCTTCTGAAGTAGCTTCCCCTGCGATAGCCTTCTTGAAGTAGCTTGAAGTCCCCTTCTCCACCTGAGAAGTCAACCCTCTCCAATCCGCAGCCTCCAACCCTAGGAGTAGCAAGGAGAGTACACAAGATAAACAGGAACAAGAAAGGAAAACAGAAATTTACAACTTATCCTTTAAGCCCAAGGCTTGATATGCCTAGATCAAGCGTAAGATCTCCTAGCCAAGTATGTGAACTTGTGATTGCTGTAGGTAGGAGAATCTAGCCTATAGGACACGAGATTGAGCTAAGGAGAATGTAGGCCAATGATCACAGTGCTCAAATTTTGCTTGCAAAAGATTGCTCAAGTATGCTCAGGTGTATTCTCAAGTGTAACAAGTGTAAGAAGTGTGTTCTAGTGTCCTATGGCTTGTCCTATTTATAGGAATGGCCTAAGTATGCTTAAGGACGTTCTAGACAACTTCTAGGGGGTTCCTAGTGCTTAACTAGCCGTTAGGAATAAGTTAGGCGCATTAGCAACAGCTAGTTAATTAATTCTGCAGTTGCTGTCAGAGACCATCTCGGTCGAGGACTTGTCGACCGAGATGCCCAGTCGGTCGAGGATTTGTCGACCGACAGGCTCTCTGGATTAACGTTGATTTGCAACTGTCAACTGCTGTGTCTAACGGCTACTTTTGGTCAATCTCGGTCGAGAAGTTTGTCGACCGAGAGTGTCTCGGTCGAGGAGTGTGGTCGACCGAGATTGACTCTGTTTTCAATCTTTTAATTAAGATACTAAGTATGTGCATTATGTGATCTATTAGAAGGAGATGACCTAACTAAGTGTGGTGTTTAGCTAGGGAGATCTAACGCTTGATTTACATGAAGTCTAAGTACTTGTACATTATATATTTGTACAAGTTTACAAATGATTACATTGTATGACATTTATAAACATTCAAGCGTAAGGATTCCCTAGAACTTTGTCATCACCTTGTTCCTGCACACTTAAGTAGCTCGTTAGATTAATAAGAATGAAATGTTTGTCATCATCGAAACAAAAGGATTTATCATAATATCCAATTTATCCAACAGTGGCAAGTTGAGGATATATTCTTGTCATCCACAATGCAGATTGTGGAGGTTGGCTATGGTCATGCCTCATACATGTAATGTGATTGAAATGGCTGCAGTTGTGTCTCGGTGATTATATATGTGACAAGATTGGAGGACAATTGCGGTTGTACCTAGGATGGTAGGGTATGCGTACCCACCTCCTTTCACTAGTGATGTGACCTGTACTAAGGATGGACTAGGCTGTTAGCAGCTTGACCTTATGTGTCGCTATGGCGGACCCGTACTGACCGGGGGCGGAGAAGATCTTAGGAGTCTGGCTCTTCTTAGATCTTGTATGACACTGATTTCGAGTTAGCAGTGGTTAGTTGGATTTTGAGTGGTATCCTCAAATTCCTCAGGGTATAATAAAATATGTAATACCACCGTTAAGCATATCTGTTTAGGGTTATACACGATGCTTCACATTGGATGATAACCTTTATTTATTCTCCTTACATACAGATGATGCTTAGTGAAATTAAGAGATAGTATATATACTTATGTTGCAGATATGCTTAAGATTATTGATGCATACATACAGTAGACATGATATGCTAATAAGTATACTACTACTGTTGATTATAATCATGATGCTACCTATCTCATGTTGTTAGTTATGTTTAGCATGCTAGCCATGCCTATGTAACTAGAGATGTATATAATGCTAATCATGCTTATCGAGATAATTGTGCTTATGTTGTTAGCTCTTTTTGTGATGTTGATATGATCAATCTATTAGACATGCTAATGTTGTTAGCTATTCTTATGTGGCTATACTTATTCATAATGATAGAGATTCTATGTTACTAGATTTTCTCATGATGCTAGATATACATATGCTACTGAATTGCTTTTATTGTCAACAAGATAAAGGATGATAGTCTGGATAATGATGATAGTTATTATCTACTCCTTTATGTATTTTGATAATCATCAGTGCTACTGAGCTTATTTGTTATATCTAATTAAACTGCTTAACTATTTAATTACTTAAAATGTTGTAATTAATAATCATTGTTGGAGGTTATATCTCTTGCTGGGACATGGGTCTCACCCTTGTGGTTCAGCACATATTTTTTTAGGTAATCAAAAGTGACGAAAACAAACATGTGGAAGAAAAGAGGAGCTATAGTAATGAATCTTTAAGAAAGTTGATTAGATGTCTAGTGTGTCCTAGAGACGTCCCTGTACTCTCAGGTCCAAGTGTGAAAAAGTTTGTATATGTGTTTCAAATGAATCATACTTTTGTTAACATATTAATGTTTGTTTGTGTGGCATATATGAATATTGTTCTCCTGTGTATATATGTGGTGGCTAAGATGATAGAACAATTTGTATCAAATTCTTGTCATAGTATGGATATAAGAAAGATTTTGGGCTCTTGTGCAAATGTTTATGAGCGGGTGCTAATGTTGAAATCGACTTTAATTTACCCATACTTTTGGGTATGTGATTAATTAGTGATTGATTGTGTTTTATATTTTGATTAATCGTGTTTAGTGTAACAGGTTCTCACAAGTTGGTATCATAGATTTAGGTTCACTGAGTATACAGGGACACTAGGATTTAAGACTAGGATGATGTCTAAATTATGAACGTGACACAAAAACATGGTGCATACTGCCTAATATCAGTACTTGGATGCCCTGACCAGGTATTCAATTATTGGAGAAAGGTAAGTATGGAACTTTTAGATTGTTATCTTTCTGATTATTCTGATCAAGTAGTGATTTTCAGGCAATCTTAAGAGCATAATGAATAAGAAATCATGGTATTAATATCTCAATCCTACCTTAAAAAAGATGAGAAATTGCATCGTTATCTATCAAAACTTGAATGTTTGGTAACTATAAGAGAAAGATACAATTCCAAGAAATCTAAATCCCAATGCAAATAAGCAAAAGAGAAGTTCTTGAAGATGTGATTCATGAAGATAATAAAGTAAAAGATAGATAAGTCTATGATTATAAAGTGAATAAAGGTATGAAATCCACATAAGATGGAGAGAACTCCTATAACAAGTATAAAATGAAAAGATGAATGGGAACAATGACAAAGGAATTAGGTGGAACCTGAGTTAATCTCATACCAACCTATGTGTGTAAGAAAGTGTTAATGAAAAATCAGAATGGCATGTGAAAGAAATTAAGGGAGATGATCCATGTTTAATGAAGAAAATGTGGAATATGAGTATTTACATGTTGATAAGTGATTGAAAAATACAATAAAATAAGAGAACCTTCCCAAGTGTGATAAATAGTCATCAAGAAGGAGTAATGAGATATGTTAATCATGATGATTCCTATGCTAATGGCAAGGAACCCAAAATGAAAAAGGTAAAATGATACATAAGAAGTTGTAACCTGCATAATGAAAATAGAATTGGTTACCTTTCTACTAGTGACCTTTGAAAAATACTACTATGGTATGGGAAGTGTGTTTCCCTTTGTGTCTTTCCTTTCTAGGGAACAAATTTCAAGTGGATCATTGCCACTTGGTATGTGTGGATTTGTTGTAAACATGAGGGTGGGTAGCTTATTATAGCATAAGGTTGCTTGGAGTATGGTTCCAAGATCATAACGTTTGTGATGAGTTTGCTTTTGAACCTTCCAATAATTTGGGAGACTCCTCTTATATGTTTTTAAATTTATTATGTTGGTAAAAGTAGATGAGAGAAGGATGTGAGTTCCTTATAGCACATGAGGTGGATACCTTGGTAATGAATCCTAGTATCCAAGATGTATCAACTATATGGGAAGTATGTGAAGGTTGGGAATGTTTATTAAATGAACATTCCAAGTGTTATTCCCCTTATATAGAGAGAGAGTTGATTATGACCCTCTAAATGTTGTTTGGAAGGAAAAACAAAAGTGATTCTATAATGTTGTGTATGGTTAAGTGATAGCTGGGCAAGACCACTATCAAGGATAGATGGTTTGTTGGTCAATAGATATGTGATATCATGTTCCTTTAAGATAAACCTATGATCATATATCAATGCATAAGAGTTATATTGTATGACATAATTCACATGACCATGATGAGTTTAGAGTTATGTCCTTTAGACCAACCAATGTACAAATAGAATTTATGAATAGGAGGAATAGAGTGTTCCAGTCATGTCATACAAGTTATATCAAACTTTTAATGATGACATGTCAAAGTATTTAAATTATGGTAAAAAATATGATCAATATTTCTTCAAAAACCTTAGGGTTGCCGAAGCAGCAATAGCTATGAGACAAGTTGAACAAAAGAGAGATGGGGTTCATTAAATTTCTTTATGGGATCGTGATATGTCTTCTTAGGTGGGAGTTTTTGTGCTGACCCAAGATGAGATATGTACGAATGATGTGACACTATGATATGAAAGTAACCATGTGAAGGTAATAATATGAGGTGCAAAGTGAGTACCCATCTTTATTTACTGTGGATTTCAGGGGCAAAATCCCTGTTAGGGGTTTATAGTTGTAAGGCCCCTAAACTTGCTTAATGATTTGAATGAGATTAATTATCATAATTTAATGGTTATAACCTTAATATAACCTTTTTATATGCTTTGAAATCATAATACAAGCTTAAGTTTCAAATTTGGTCCAATTTGGACATTGTTTGAACAAGTTATGCAATTTTATGCACATTTTGGACTTTTCTAAAATTTACCCAATAGAGAGGTTTTCTTTGCAGTTTATCACTTGAATTATGTTCCTTGGATATCGTATCATCATTCTTGACTTTTTGAGACATCATAAACCTATTTAAACCTTGGTTTGAAGGTGTTTTCTCTAAGGGTATTTTAGGGTTTACCCCTTCACGAATGAGCTACCTTTAGTAGCTATCAACTAATGAATTATTTGATTGGCTGGGAAATTTGACAAAGGAAAGATAAGAAGGTATATGGGGATCTTATTATGTGTGTTATTGTATATTCTTAATAAATTAAGGCCATGGACACTTGGATAGATATTAGAACTTCAACTTTTTCTTTTTCTTTATCTTAAAGTTTCATATACTTATCCACAAGCACCAAAATGAGCCATTTTCTCTCCACCACTTCCCTCCTTCTCCCAACCTCGTTCTCCCTCTGTGCTTCTATGAATTTTTCTATCCAAGGAAGAAGAAAGGGGGGAATCTTCTAGGAAAAAGGATCTAGGGTTGCAATTGACTTCATTTTAGGATTGAAAAAGCTTCCTTCTAGTGATCTTGACCTAAAAGAGTAAGAATTGCCTTCTTTACTCCATTTATTTCTTTTTTATCCTTCCTCCTAGCTTTCTCCAGGTCGGAACCTTACTGTTCCATGTAGAAATTGCTCTAAATCTCTAAAACCCCACCTTTCTTGCTCCTTATGTTTAGGGTTTGCTCATTTGATGAAGAAAGGTGCTAGATGGACGAATTTATAGCTTATTCTTGGATTTTGTACCCTACGTGCTCGAGTTTTTTTTCTGTGTGGGGGTTTCAGCTTCTCATTATAGGCAAGTTTTATAACTTTTCCCACGTTTATTGCTTACCATAAGCTTTCTAGATCATGTTCTTGCTTGAAAATGATGATCCATGCACTAAAAAGCTATGCTTGACTTGGATTTCGATTTTTATAATGTTCCCTATTCTGATTTCAGTTATATATGAACCTATGATCATGTGTATGTTATTAATAAGGTATAATATGACTTGTATCAGGTTATTTTGACAACCTATGGTGCTAAGCACCTATCAACCAATAGTCAATTTTAGGGTTTTAAGCTGATTTCTTCTACAAACCCATGACCCGATGATGGTAGCATTGCAACAACCCTATGGTGTTGTCTTCATGACAACTGATGGTCGTGATAAAAGGTGTCATATGATGGTGACAACCTATGGTCACCCCATTATGTCAGGTTTTGGATCAATTAGAAGTTTAATGATCAACCATTAAGTACCTATTGATGTTATCAATCAATGATGACATTAGCTTAATATTTGATGTTGATTAATGAATATAGTGCTGATCTAACAACCTATGGTGATTTAATGGTCACTAATGATGATGGATCAGGTCTCTACAACCTATGTTGAGTTAAGAATTGTAGTAGTAGCATCAATTAAGCCTTAGACCAATGGTTTCTTGGGTCACTTGATGTAATGGTCAAACCTATACTGTAATTGATAGTTTTAACATATGAACTTCATCTAATGGTCAAGATCTAATGTTTATTCCTCTAATAAAGTGGAAAGATGGATAATGTAATTTGTTGGTCCTAATAATGTGATTTATGTGGTTTTCTTTATATGATCAACTTTAGGATCTTACTTGTTGACAATGGATGGCTTGTTTTAACTGAAAAGTCGATTGTGGGTTTTACTCTACTCTCAATGGAACTTTTTGTGTTGTTAATCAAGGGATGTCTAGGGTTAGATGGTGACTCTTTCTAGAGCACCAATCAAGAAGTTCATAGGTGGTTTATCCAAGGTGTTTACTTATGTAAACAACCAATGGTCTTACCTTTTAAACATCCAATGATTCTGGGTGTCATTGTGGTATGGTGATATTGGTTGAATGATGATGTAATAAATGGAGGGTTACCCTTAATAAGGTAGTCTTACCAATTCACTCATATGAATAGAAGGGATGATAATCATATTGTGTTGATATGTAACCCTAATGAGGTATAGCTTGTTATACCTAGCTTTAATATAACTAAATGATGGTAATTGGGTATGAATAGTCCTTGAATGACTAATAAAATAATGGAATACTATGTTACTATTATTGAAACAGTAGTCTGCTATAACATGATGGTTACACTTTGATTTATGTGTGGGTTCATAATTGAGAATAGCATGGAATGAGATGGTGATGCTTCACCTTATGCATTAATGATCCAATGGGGATATCGTGAGTTAGGGTTTGGGTATAAGTGCTGATTAATAACATTGATATAATTTATCATGTAGAACATAACTCTAATGCAAATAGATAAAGATGGGTATTCATGTTTAACATTCTTATATGATGGAATAATGGTGGAATAACCTCCTTAACATGATCATAACCTTAATGTGTTAATTGGTGGTTATCATAGCCACATGGTTGATACTTTCTTATGCTAAACATGTGCATTATGAATATGATGAGTGTTAATCATATCTAGATTCCTTGCATGTTGATTTAATAAAGGAATGTTCCTAATTTTAATGTAACCCTACTATGATTGTTTATGAATATCTCCTAGCTCATTAATGAAATATTGTGCTGATCTGGTGTATTATATGTAAGTGATGTTGTTGAGCCTTGTTATAAGGTGTGAAAAGATAATGATGATCTTGCATGGAATAGTATGATTGTCTTAATGACCTTTGGGCATGGTTGAGCCCTGAATGAGGTGTAATCCTCTTGTGTTGATAAGGGTTAATACCTTGTGATATTGTGAAAAGGATTTATATAATATGATAGTATGATGGTCTTAATGATCTTTGGGTATGGTTGAGCCCTGAATGAGGTGTAATCATCTTATCTTGATTAGGGTTGATACCCTGTGATATTGTAAAAAATATTATTATCTTGTGATAGTATGATGACTAGTGTGGTCTCATGAATGGCAAGTGAATAGTACCATGTGATGATGAGATGAGAAATTATGTTTC
This sequence comes from Alisma plantago-aquatica, assembly GCA_963693085.1. Lineage (NCBI taxonomy): Eukaryota > Viridiplantae > Streptophyta > Magnoliopsida > Alismatales > Alismataceae > Alisma > Alisma plantago-aquatica. The sequence goes on from OY856413.1 coordinate 409,840,126, forward strand.
ACACATTTTACATAGATGTAATGCCTTGTTCCATAGATCCATAGATCCATCTCACATAACTAATCAAGTGCAACTCTAATCATGTAATGCCTTGTTCCATAGATCCATCTGAGTGTTATAACTTGCCAGATGGTTAAACGAGTATTCCTAAGGGAAACTCAAAGCTCATACTATTGAGTATATGGGGGTGGCAAGTTGAGGATATATCCTTGTCATCCACAATGCAGATTGTGGAGGTTGGCTATGGTCATGCCTCATACATATGATGTGATTGAAATGGCTACGATCATGTCTCGGTGATTATATATGTGACAAGATTGGAGGACAACTACGGTCGTACCTCAGATGGTAGGGTATGCGTACCCACCTCCTTTCACTAGTGTCGTGACCTGTATCAAGGACGAACTAGGCTGTTAGTAGCTTGACCTTATGTGTCACTGTGGTGGACCCGTACTGACTGGTGGCGAAGAAGATCTTAGGAGTCCGACTCTTCCCAGATCTTATATGGCACTAATTTCGACTTAGTAGTGGTCAGTTGGATTTTGAGTGGTATCCTCAAATTCCTTAGGGCATAATAAAAGATGTAATACAACCATATAGCATATCTATTTAGGGTTATACATGATGCTTCACATTGGATGATAACCCTTGTTTGTTCTCTTTACATAAAGATGATGCTTAGTGCAATTAAGAGATAGTAGATATACTTATGTTGTGGATATGCTTAAGATTGTAGATGCGTACATACAGTAGCCATGATATGTTGATAACTATACTTCTACTGCTGATTATAATCATGATGCTAGCTATCTCATGTTGTTTTTTATGTTTAGCATGCTAGCCATGCCTTTGTAACTAGATATGCATATAATGCTAATCATGCTTATCCAAATAATTGTGCTTATGTTGTTAGCTCTTTTTATGATGTTTATATGTTCAATCTATTAGACATGCTAATGTTGTTAGCTATTCTTATGTGGCTAGACTTATTCATAATGATAGAGATTCTATGTTACTAGACTTGCTCATGATGCTAGATATACATATGCTACTGAATTGCTTATATTGTTAAAAAGATAAAGGATGATAGTCTGGCGAATGATGATAGTTATTATCTGCTTCTTTATGTATTTTGATAATCATCGATGATGCTGAGATTATTTGTTATATCTGATTAAACTACTTAACTGTTTAATTACGTAAAAATGTTGTAATCAATAATTGTTGTTGGAGGTTATATCTCTTGTTGGGACATGGGTCTCACCCTTGTGGTTCGCCACGTATTTTTTAGGTAATCAAATGTGGCAAAAACAAACATGTGGTAGAAAAGAGGAGCTATAGTAATGAATCTTTGAGAAAGTTGATTAGATGTCTAGTGTGTCCTAGAGTCATCCCTATACTCTCAGGTCTAGGTGTGAAAAAGTTTGTATATGTGTTTCAAACGAATTGAACTTTTGTTAACATATTAATGTTTATTTGTGTGGCATATATGAATATTGTTCTCCTATGTATATATGTGGTGGCTAAGATGATAGAACAATTTGTATCAAATTCTTGGCATAGTATGGATATAAGAAAGATTTTGGGCTCTTATGCAAATGTTTTTGAGCGGGTGCTGATGTTGAAATCATCTTTAATTTACCCATACTTTTGGGTATGTGATTAATTAGTGATTGATTGTGTTTTATATTTTGAGTAATCTTATTTAGTGTAATGAGTTCTCACAAGCTGGTATCAGAGCTTTAGGTTCACTAAGTCTACAGGGACACTAGGATTTAAGACTAGGATGATGTCTAAGTTACAAATGTGAAACAAAAACATGGTGCATACTGCCTAATCTCAGTACTTGGATGACCTGGCCAAGTATTCAATTATTGGAGAAAGGTAAGTACGGAACTCTTAGATTGTTATGTTTCTGATTACTCTGATCAAGTAGTCATTTTGAGACAATATAAAGAGCATAATGAATAATAAATCATGGTATGAATATCTCAATCCTACCTTAAAGAAGATGAAAAATTGCATCATTATCTATCAAAACTTGAATGTTTGGTAACTATAAGAGAAAGATACAATACCAAGAAATCTAAATCCCAATGCAAATAAGAAAAAGAGAAGTTCTTGAAGATGTGATTCATGAAGATAATAAAGTAAAAGACAGATAAGTCTATGCTTATAAAGTGAATTAAGCTATGAAATTCACATAAGATGGAAAGAACTCCTATAACAAGTACAAAATGAGAAGATGAATGGGAACAATGACAAAGGAATAAGGTGGAACTGGAGTTAATCTCAGACCAACCTACGTGTGTAAGAAAGTGTTAATGAAAATCAACATGGCATGCGAAAGAAATTAAGGGAGATGATCCATGTTTAATGAAGAAAATGTGGAATATGAGTATTTACCTTTTGATAAGTGATTGAAAAATATAATAAAATAAAATAACATACCCAAGTGTGATAAATAGTCATCAAGGAAGGAGTAATGAGATATGTTAATCATGATGATTCCTATGCTAATGGCAAGGAATCTGAAATGAAAAAGGTAAAATGATACATAAGAAGTTGTAACCTGCATAATGAAAATAGAATTGGTTACCTTTCTACTAGTGACCCTTGAAAAATACTACGATGGTATGAGAAGTGTGTTTCCCTTTTGTCTTTCCTTTCTAGGGAACAACTTTCAAGTGGATCATTGCCACTTGGTATGTGTGGATTTGTTGTAAACATGAGGGTGGGTAGCTTATTATAGCATAAGGTTGCTTGGACTATGGTTCCAAGATCATAAAGTTTGTGATGAGTTTGCTTTTGAGCCTTCCAATAATTTGGGAGACTCCTCTTATATGTTTTGAAATTTATTATGTTGGTAAAAGTAGATGAGAGAAGGATGTGAGTTCCTTATAGCACATGAGGTGGATACCTAGGTAATGAATCCTAGTATTCAAGATGTATCAACTGTATGGGAAGTATGTGAATGTTGGAAATATTTATTAAATGAACATTCCAAGTGTTCATCCCCTTAGATAGAGAGAGAGTTGATTATGACCCTCTAAATGTTGTTTGGAAGGAAAAACAAAAGTGATTCTATAATGATGTGTATGGTTAAGTGATAGCCGGGCAAGACCACTATCAAGGATAGATGGTTTGTTGGTCAATAGATATGTGATATCGTGTTCCTTTAAGATAAACCTATGATCACATATCAATGCATAAGAGTTATATTGGATGACATAATTCACATGACCATGATGAGTTTAGAGTTATGTCCTTTAGACCAACCAGTATACAAATAGAATTTATGAATAGGAGGAACAAAGTGTTCCAGTCATGTCATACAAGTTATATCAAAATTTGAATGATGACATGTCAAAGTATTTAAAATATGGTCAAAAATATGATCAATATTTCTTCAAAAAGCTTAGGGTTGCTGAAGCAGCAATATCTATGAGAGAAGTTGAATAAGAGTGAGATGGGGTTGATTAAATTTCTTTATGAGATCATGATATGTCTTCTTAGGTGGGGGTTTTTGTGCTGACCCAAGATGAGATATGTATGAATAATGTGACACCATGATATGCAAGTAACAATGTGAAGGTAATAGAATGAGGTGCAAAGGAAGTACCCATCTTTATTTACCTTGGATTTCAAGGGCGAAATCCCTGTTAGGGGTTTATAGTTGTAAGGCCCCTAAACTTGCTTAATGAGTTGAATGAGCTTAATTATAATAATTTATTGGTTATAACCCTAATATAACCTTGTGATATGCTTTGAAATCATAAGACAAGCTTAAGATTCAAATTTGGTCCAATTTGGACACTGTTTGAGCAAGTTATGCATTTTTTTGCACATTTTGGACTTTTCTACAATTTACCCAATTGAGAGGTTTTATTTGAAATTTATCACTTGAATTATGTTCCTTGGATATTTTTTCATCATTATTGACTTTTTGAGACATGTGGAACCTATCTAAACCTTGGTTTGAAGGTGTTTTCTCCAAGGGTATTTTAGGTTTTACCCCTTCACTAATGAGCTACCTTTAGTTGCTATCAACTAATGAATTATTTGATTGGATGGGAAATTTGACAAAGGAAAGCTAATAAGATCTATACACGTGGTGGGGGAGCTTATTATGTGTGTGCTTGTATATTCTTAATAAATTAAGGCCATGGACACTTGGATAGATTCTAGAACTTCAACTTTTTTTTTTTTTATCTTAAAGTTTCATATACTTATCCCCAAGCACCAAAACGAGCCATTTTATCTCCACCACTTCCCTCCTTCTCCCAAACTCGTTCTCCCTCTGTGATGCTGTGAATTTTTCTATCCAAGGAAGAAGAAAGGGGGGATCTTCTTGGAAAAAGGATCTAGGGTTGCAATTGACTTCATTTTAGGGTTGAAAAAGCTTCCTTCTAGTGATCTTGACCTAAAAGAGTAAGAATTCCCTTCTTTACTCCATTTATTTCTTTGTTATCCTTCCTCCTAGATTTCTCCAGGTCGGAACCTTGCTTTTCCATTGTAGAAATTTCTCTAAAGCTCTAAAACCCTATATTTCTTGCTCCTTATGCTTAGGGTTTGCTCATTTGATGAAGAAAGGTGCTAGATGGATGAATTCATAGCTTATTGTTGAATTTTCTACCCTACTTTCTCAAGTTTTATTCTGTGTGGGGTTTCATCTTCCCATTATAGGAAAGTTTTATAACTTGCTCCACATTTATTATTTACCATAAGCTTTCTAGATCATGTTCTTGCTTGAAAATGATGATCCATGCACTAAAAAGCAATGCTTGACTTGGATTTTGATTTTTATAATGTTCCATGTTTTGATTTCAGTTAAAACCTATGATAATGTGTATGTTATTGCTAAGGTATAATATGACTTGTATCAGGTTGGTTTGACAACCTATGGTGCTAAGCACCTATCAACCAATGGTCAATCTTAGGATTTTAAGCTGATTTCTTCTACAAACCCATGACCCGATGATGGTACCATTGCAACAACCCTATGGTGTTGTCTTCATGACAACTTATGGTCGTGATCAAAGGTGTCATATGATGGTGAAAAACTATGGCCACCCCCTTAGGTCAGGTTTTGGATCAATTAGAAGTTTAATGATCAACCACTAAGTACCTACTGATGTTATCAATCAATGATGACATTAGCTTAATATTTGATGCTGATTAATGAATACATTGTTGATCTAAAAACCTATGGTGATTTAATGGTCACTAATGATGGTGTATCAGGTCTCTACAACCTATGTTGAGTTAAGCATTGTAGTTGTAGCATCAATTAAGCCTTAAACCAATGGTTTCTTGGGTCACTTGATGCAATGGTCGAACCTATACTGTAATTGATGGTTTTAACATATGAACTTGACCTAATGGTCAAGATCTAATGTTTATTCCTCCAATAAAGTGGAATTATGGATAATATAATATGTTGGTCCTAATAATGTGATTTATTTGGTTTCCTTTATATGATCAACTTAAGGATCTTACTTGTTGACAATGGATGGCTTGTTTTAACTGAAAAGTTGATTATGGGTTTTACCCTACTCTCAATGGAACTTTTTGTGTTGTTAATCAAGGGATGTCTAGGGTTAGATGGTGACTCTTTGTAGTGCACCAATCAAGGACTTCATAGGTGGTTTATCCAGTGTGTTTACTTATGTAAACAACCAATGGTTTTACCTTTTAAACATCCAATGATTCTGGGTGACATTGTGGTATGGTGATAATGGTTGAATGATGATGGAACAAATTGAGGGTTTCCCTTAATAAGGTAGTATTACCTATTCACTCATATTAATAGAAGGAATGATAATCATAGTGTGTTGATATGTTACCCTAATGAGGTATAGCGTGTTATACCTGACTTTAATATAAGTAAATGATGGTAATTGGGTATGAATAGTCCTGGCATTACTAATACAATCATGGAATACTCTATTACTGTTGTTGAAACCCAAGTATGCTATAACCTGATGGTTACACCTTTATTTATGTGTGGGTTCATACTTGAGAATAGTATGGAATGTGATGGTGATGCTTCACCTTATGCATACATGATCCAATGGGGATGTCGTGCATTAGGGTTTGGGTATAAGTGCTGATTAGTAACATTGATATAATTTATCATGTAGAACCTAACTCTAATGAAAATAGATAAAGATGAGTATTCATGTTTAACATTCTTATATGATGGAATGATGGTGGAATAACCTCGTTAACATGATCATAACCTTAATGTGTTAATTGGTGGTTATCATAGCCACATGGTTGATACTTTCTTATGCTAAACATGTGCATTATGAATATGATTAGTGTTAATCTTATCTAGATTCCTTGCATGCTGATGTAATAAATAAATGTTCTTAATGTTAATATAACCATGCTATGATTGTTTATAAATATCTCCTAGCTCATTAATGCAATATTGTGCTAATCTAGTGTATTATATGTAAGTTATGTTGTTGAGCCTTGTTATAAGAATGAAAAGATAGTGATAATCTTGTAGGGAATAGTATGATGGTCTTAATGACCTTTGGGCATGCTTGAGCAGTAAATGGGGTGTAATCCTCTTGTGTTGATAAGGGTTAATACCCTGTGATATTGTGAAAAAGATTTATATCCTGTGATAGTATGATGGTATTAATGACCTTTGGGCATGGTTGAGCCCTGAATGAGGTGTAATCCTCTTATCTTGATAAGGGATGATACCCTATGATATTTTGAAAAATATTATTATCTTGTGATAGTATGATGACTAGTGTAGTCTCATGAATGGCAAGTGAATAGTACCATGTGATGATGCGATGAGAAATTATGTTTCACACATTTTATATCTTTTACAAGTTGTGATATTTATATGCTTGCTAGAAGTGAATTAGGGTTTGTATGTCCACTTATTTGCTGCAACCTTAATTTATCCAATTGGCATAACTAATTAAGTGCAACTCTAATCATGTAGTGCCCTGTGCCATAGATCCATCTGAGGGTCAGAACTTGCCAGATGGTGGAATGAGTATTCCTAAGGAAAACTCAGAGTGCATACTGTTGAGTATGTGGGGGTGGCAAGTTGAGGATATATCCTTATCATCTACAATGCAGATTTTGGAGGTTGGCTATGGTCATGCCTCATACATCTGATGTGATTGAGAATGGCTGCAGTCGTGTATCAGTGATTATATATGTGACAAGATTGGAGGACAACTGCGGTTGTACCTCGGATGGTAGGGTATGTGTACTCATCTCCTTTCACTAGTGCCGTGACCTATACCAAGGACAGACTAGGCTGTTAGCAGCTTGACCTTATGTGTCACTGTGGAGGACCCGTACTGACCGGGGGCGGAGAAGATCTTAGGAGTCTGGCTCTTCCTAGATCTTGTATGGCACTGATTTCGACTTAGCAGTGGTCAGTTGGATTTTGAGTGGTATCCTCAAATTCCTCAGGGCATAATAAAAGATGTAATACAACCGTATAGCATATCTGTTTAGGGTTATACATGACGCTTCACACTGGATGATAACCCTTGTTTGTTCTCTTTACATAAAGATGATGCTTAGTGCAATTAAGAGATAGTAGATATACTTATGTTGTGGATATTCTTAAGATTGTAGATGTGTACATACAATAGCCATGATTATGTTGATAATTATACTCCTACTGTTGATTATAATCATGATGCTAGCTATCTTGTGTTGTTAGTTATGTTTAGCATGCTAGCCATGCCTTTGTAACTAGGGATGCATATACTGCTAATCATGATTATCCAGATAATTGTGCTTATGTTGTTAGCTCTTTTTATGATGTTGATATGTTCAACCTATTAGACATACTAATGTTGTTAGCTATGTTTATTTGGCTAGACTTATTCATAATGATAGAGATTCTATGTTACTATACTTGCTCATGATGCTAGATATGCATATGCTAATGAATTTCTTATATTGTCAATAAGATAAAGGATGATAGTCTAGATAATGATGATAGTTATTATCTAATCCTTTATGTATTTTGTTAATCATCAGTACTGCTGAACTTATTTGATATATCTGATTAAACTTCTTAACTGTTTAATTACTTAAAAATGTTGTAATCAATAATCGTTGTTGGAGGTTATAGCTCTTGCTGGGACATGGGTCTCACCCTTTTGGTTCACCACATCTTTTTTTAGGTAATCGGAAGTGATGAAAACAAACATGTGGCAGAAACGAGGAGCTATAGTAATGAATCTTTGAGAAAGTTGATTAGATGTCTACTGTGTCCTAGAGTAATCCATGTACTCTCAGGTCCGGGCGAGAAAAAGTTTGTATATGTGTTTCAAACGAATCAAACTTTTGTTAGCATATTAATGTTTGTTTGTGTGGCATATATGAATATTGTTCTCCTATGTATATATGTGGTGGCTATGACGATAGTACAATTTGTATCAAATTCTTGGCATAGTATGGATATAAGAAAGATTTTGGGCTCTTACGCAAATGTTTATGAGCGGGTGCTGGCATTGAAATCAGCTTTAATTTACCCATACTTTTGGGTATGTGATTAATTAGTGATTGATTATGTTTCATGTTTTTAGTAATCTTGTTTAGTGTAACGGGTTCTCACAAGGACTCTTACATACTAATGTATGTGGCCCTTTTAGAAAATATTGTAGAGGAGGATATCAATACTTCATTACCTTTACTGATGACTTTAGTAGGTATGCTTATGTTTACCTGATGTAACATAAGTCAGTAACCCTTGAAAAGTTCAAGGATTTTGAGAATGAAGTACAAAACCAACTTGGAACATGTATTAATGCACTTCATTTTGATCGAGGTGGACATTACTTAAGACAAGAGTTTGAGAACCTTCTGAGAGACTGTGGTATTGTATCACAATGGACTCCACCTAGAACACCTCAACATAATGGTGTATCAAAAAGAATAAATCACACATTGCTTGATCTGGTGCAATCAATTATGAGTGTAGTTGAACTTCTGACTACCTTAAGGGGTTATGATTTAGAAAGCTCCACATTTACACTAAACCATGTACCATCTAAATTAGTTCAAAAGATTTCATATGAGATATGGTATGGCAAGCATCCCAATGTTTTTTTAATAAAGATTTGGGGTTGTGAAGCTTACGTGAGAAAGTAGTTTCCCAAAAAGATTGGACCCAAATAAGGTAAATGTTATTTTGTTGGATATCCTAAGGAACTGAAGGATATTAATTTTATTCCCTATATACCAACAAAGTGTTTATTTCCAAGGATGTTGTATTCCTAAAAGGGAATTCATTATGAAAGGAATCAGTGGGAAGAAAGTAGAACTTAAAGAGGTTCAAGACCAACAAGAAAACATTGAACCAGTAGAGGTACAAGAGCAACAAGAAGACTCACAAATTGTTGTGGAATCTCAAGTTCCTCATGTAATACAAGGGCCTTGTAGATATAGTAGGACATGCCTTGAGCCTAAAAGATTTATTTATCTTATAACTCAAGAAGGCAGTGAGTTGGTTATAGATGATGAGCCAACAACCTACCTAGAATCTACTACGGACCAGAATCTGAGAAAGGCTTGAGGCCATGAGATCTGAGATGGAATCCATGTACACCAATAAGGTATGGACCTTGGTGGTTCCACCTAAAGGGGTAAAACCAATAGGGTGCAAGTGGATTTTCAAGAAGAAGACCAAAATGTATGGTAATATACAAACCTATAAGGGTAGATTGGTTGCAAAGGGTTTCAAACAAGTTCAAGGTATTGACTATGACAAAACCTTTTCTCCAGTTGACATGGTTAAGTCCATTATGATCATGCCTGCCATTGTAGCTTATCATGACTATGAAATTTGGCATATGGATGCTAAAACTACATTCCTTATGGGAATCTTCTTAAGGATTTGTACATGACACAACCTGAGGGTTTTATAAATCTGATGGATGTAAACAAATTCTATAAGCTACAATGGTCAATCTATGGATTGAAGCAAGCCTCTTAGAGTTGGACTCTTTGATTTGACAAAATAATAAAAGAGTTTGGCTATAGTCAAAATGAAGATGAACCTTTTTTTTACAAGAAGGTTAGTGGGAACATGATTGTGTTCCTCATATTGTATGTGGATGACATACTATTGATGGGGAATGAAATACCTACTTTACAAATAGTAAAAATCTAGATAGGAAATAGATTCTCTATGAAGGACTTATGCAAAGTATCCTATATCTTAGGAATCAAGATCTTTAGAGATAGAATCAAAAGTCTTCTTGGACTAAATCAGAGCTCATACATTGACTTAATGTTGAAGAGGTTCAACTTGTAGGACTCAAAGAGAGGAAACCTACCCATGTATTATAGTGTTACTATCTCTAGATCTCAATGTCCAAATTCTTGTAAAGAAAGGGAACACATGAGTAGGATTCCATTTGCATCTACAATTGGATCAATCATGTACACAATATTATGTACTTTCCTTGATGTCTCATATGCTTTGAGAATGATGAGAAGATATGAGTCATATCTAGGGAATGCTCACTTGATAGCTATTAATAACATCATTAAGTACTTGAGAAGAACTAAGGATCAATTCCTTGTCTATGGCGATGATGAAGAGTTGGTGGTATAAGGTGACACCGATGCAAGCTTACAAACTAACAAAGATGACTAGAGATTGTAATTTGGATTTGTGTTTTACCTCAACAATGGAGTTGTGAGCTGGAAGAATTCAAAGCAAGAGACCGTTGCAAATTCTACAACAGAGGTCAAGTATATTGTTGCATCCAATATAGAAAAAGAGGTTGTTTGGATCAAGAAGTTCATTTCTTAACTTGGGGTGGTTCCAAGCATCAGAGATGTAATTGACCTATATTATGACAAAAATGGAGCTATTGCATAAGCTAAGGAACCCATATCATAGCAGCATTCCAAGCATATACTGAGGCGGTTCCATCTCATATGAGAAATCATACAATGAGGAGATGTGAAGATTTGTAGAGTTCCAACCAAAAGCAATGTATCAGACCCCTTGACAAAATCACTTTTATAATAGAAGCATGAGGGTCATGTTATATCACTTGGGATTAAGTTCATGGGTGATTGACTCTAAGTGCAAGTGGGAGTCTGTTGGTATGTATGCCTAGAGAGCCAATCATATGATGATTGTAATGTCATATCATGTAAATGATTTAATTAATAATAAAGGTAACCCTCCTATTTAATTTGTTTTATTCAGTTATGAGATAATGGTGTAACATGATAAATGTCTAAAGAATGATATTACTCAATGATGTATTCCTTTGGGTTGAGGACTTGAATAATGAGATCAGACAAACCCATAGAGAACACTGTATTAGACAAACCCACCTTAAGAGTGATACATGGAAACATTTTTCATGGTACTTAGAATCATCTCTCATAGTGATGGTGGTGATTGTGGTTCTTAGACCTAAAATCACTGCACTCATCACATGTTGTTTGGTGTACTTTGGCATCATCCACCTTGACCTTGAGTGAGGGTTCCCATAAAGGTGGTGCTTGGGTGCACTATGACACATGGAGATGATTTTGGGTGATGTAGATGGGATTTGTCCCTCGTACATGAGTATGATATCCGCCACCTAATAGGAGAGACTAAGAAATGCATGGCCATACTCATATGAGTCAATATATGATATTGGGCTTACATATGTCTCATACAGTCTGCTCTAGTTCAAGGAACATGGATTGAATGATGAATAGGATGAAAATTCCATGCCTCAAGATCAATATAGATATCAATGATAAAGGAACAATACAAACATTGTAACACAAATCACTGATTGTAGGTTGAAGTCATTCTCAAACTTTTTGAATCACATGGATAGAACTGATGTGTTTCTAGATACCACTCATTTCTTGTGATGTCATAAATTAGTTATGGACATTCAATGCCAACACAACTTGGAACCTATAGGGCCACACACATAGGATACACTTGGAATAGGAGTTTATTCATGAAGTTAGTTTAAACTTGATTACCAAAGAGTTAGGTATTCAATTTAAACAACAATGGTTGAATGTTGACTGACTGGAGTGTGAACCGAATGGTTCAAGTGTTGAACTGATCAATTCAATTCTTAGGTCAATTGAAACAACTTTGGCAATTGGAACCATGAGACGAGCGGTTCAGCAAGTGAACCAGCTGATTCATGTCTTTGAACTGACTAATTCAAGTTATGAACTGACATTTGGTTGATCAATTTGATTGGATCAAGGATTATTACTGACGTCATGTTATGCATTAATAAGATATTAATTACCAATAAAATTGCAATTGGGAAACATGTTAAAATGACCGGTTTAAGGGTTGAACTGTTTGGCTCACATGCTAGCCAATTGGTTCACCTTGGAACTGATCAGTTCACCTCTAACCTGATCATTTCATAGCTCACAGGATGAAAAAAATCATGAACTTCTGTTCCATTTGACTCTCGCTCAGACTGGGAACCCTGACCCTGACCCTCCTATAAGTAGAGGGGTACTGGGGGCTTCTTAGACACAACAATAAGTTGTAAAAATTGTTGTCTTATCTAGTTGTGGTAACTGAGGTACTCGAGAAACTTTCAAAGAGAGGGATAAAAAGGGAGAGACAATTGGGAGAGAAAGTCGATGCTAGTACACTGACTACAAGGGATAACTCCTTCTTATCTATTCATCTAGAATGTTAGGAGTTCCTGGTGGTCCATGTGGACTACTATAGAGGTGAGGAGGTCGTTGCCTACTGCTCAGAGGATAAAGTCAACTGTTGTTTATGGTGAACAACCAGGAGGCTGACACAGACATTGTCCAAGTGCAACTTGAAGAAAGGCACAGACTATAGAGACAGAATTGTCATTGGACTTTCTCCAGGACCAAGTATAACCTCCCAACCATCCTTCCCATAACATAGTTGTTGATGTAACCCATTTTTAATAGGAAAATATGGTAGTTAAAATTTTGTTTCCATTGAATGCTATGTCACCATATTTCCCTACAAGACCATGAAGAAGAATACATAGATTATCCACCAATTCCACCTCCATCGAGGCCCGTACGTGGCTGCTTCATGTCGGGCAACTAGACCAACCAATCCCCACAAGAGTAGATCATATGTTGAAGAAAGTGTTCCTACTCCACCAACTCTATTTAGACTCCTTCCTACCTTATATGGGTTCGAGAATGAAAACCCCTATAAGAAAATTGATACATTCTTGGGGACTTGTTTCAAATTCTGCACTCTAACTAACGTGGATGACTCTATCATCCTCACCCTCTTTCCTTTATCCTTAAATGATAAATCAAAGGAGTGGTATTCTATAAAATATAAAGTAATGACATGGGAGGATATGAACAAAGAGTTCTTAAAGAAATTCTATTCCATAAACACACACACACGAATGAGAAGAACATCACCCACCTTCATCCCATTTTGTCATGATCAATTTCATGAAAGTTGGAAGAGATTCCAAAAGCTTTAGAGAGAGTGCCTTGTTGGTATTTATGCCCAGAGATCCAATCATATGATGATTGTAATGGGGCATCATATATTTAATTTGATAATAATTAAGGTAATAATGTCTATTATTTTTGTCTCAGTCATGAGATGTTGAAACAAACACATTAGATGTCTAAAGAATGATGTTACTCAATGACATATGTCTTTAGGTTAAGGACCTGAGAAATGATAAGAGTACATACATTCTTGTTATGTCCCTAGTTGGATATTACTATGGAAGCAAAATAGATGACAATAATACAAAAAATTAGAATGTGTGCTGATTGATGACAGTCTCATTAGTTATGATATAGGATATCAAGTCAAACACATAGATACTTGTTAAAAAATAGTGTACCATAAAGATAAGATGAACTCAGAACACGAGTTCACTCATGGATAAGGTTTAATTTGGTTACTAAAACTATTTGGGTAATGAAATTGAGTAGAACTGGATATGAGTCGACTGAATGGGATGCCCAATTGACCGAATGATGTGCTAGTTGATTAACTGGAATGTGTAGTCGAATGACTGAACAAAATTTTGCACTAATCGATGGAACTAGATAGTTGACCAGTTAGAGTCCAACCAACCGACTGGGCAATGTTCCTAGAAGATGGCCAAAATACTCAATTGACCAATTGGAGTGTATGAATCAATCAACTAGATGTGAAATGATCAGTTTGATTGGGTCAAACGATCAATGTCATGCGTAACAATGTGCATTGATCATCACATTAAAATCCAAAGTTACTGTGATGTTGACCACATGCCAATTGACTGACTGTAGGGGTGCAATAGTTGTCAAAACATGAGATTTGTCTTTTCATATCCCCTCTGCTTGTGAAAACCCTAGCCCATCCACTCCTATATAAAGAAGGGGTGGCCAATACTCTAAACTAATTTTTTCTCAACGTTTTAGTAACGTGAGAACCTAATCAATCTTACCCTAGAAAGGGAGATACATCAAGGGAAAAGGAAGTCAACACTGCCACATTGACAACAGAAGGATAACCCCTTCCCATCGGCTTGAAAAGCATGATGTGGAGTTTTTGGTGGTCTGTATGGACTATGAAATGGAATGGAGGATTTTGTTGCAACACTAGGAGAGCACTGTCAACCTTTGTTTGTGTTCAGTATCCCAAGAGGATGTCATTGGTTACCATTTTTGTGCTGCTTACAACGGAAGAACACCTCTACAAAAATTGTCGATGAACTTGCTCTAAGACCATGTACACACCTTGCACCATCCTTCTTGTCTTATAGTTATTGACATGATCTGTGTGTTATGAGAATATGGTAATAATTTTTTATTTTCACTACCATCTATATCACCATATTATCATACAATCGTATCAGAACCACTTCAACTTACTATGTTTTAGGATCAATATAATCAGTTTTGGTTTCATCATTTATTTTATTACATGTGATATAAATATTTAATTGATTAATATGCATATCCAATTAAAATTCCACATACACTAGGGAATGTCCCGTAGATCATATATATATATATATATATATCATGGTTTAGGAAAGCGATATGCGGTGTACGGGCAGAGAGGGTACTGCATAGAGTATATGCGGTATGCGGGAGTATATACGGGAGTATATGCGGTTTTGGATTTTTTTTATTTTAATAAACTAATTATATATAAAATAATATAGCAAGATCATAAATTAAAATATATAGAGTAGGCACGTACATCTATTTACTTATAAACATATTAATATGCATGTATGATATGCTTATATATGTATATATGTCTATATATAGAATGTGTTTGTAATATATGTACAAATACTAAAATGTAGGTAAATCGATATACAAATATATGTAGAGTGTGTATAAATTTGAATAAATAAAAATGTGTATATACATGCATAAATATGTGATTGTATATTTAGGTATATTGTATATGTATCTATAGATGTTAATATATCAAATGGTATTCGAATAAATGTACAAATGCGTGTGGAAAATTTTTATATGTATTACAATGTATACATATAATTCAATGACTATATCTCAATTTATATATATAATGAAATGTCTGTATATATATGCATGTATGTACGAAATGTGTGAACATTAGTTGTGAGATTTTTGAAAAGAAAAGTTTAATCGGCCGCTTAATCGGCCAAGCGGGAGTATATGCTGCCCATGACCGCTTAATGGTCCAATTAGTAATATGCGATGCGGTAGGGTGACTGAATAGGTATATGCGGGAGTATATGCGGTCGTACGAACTGATTTCCCGAACAGTGATATATATATATATATATATATATATATATATATATATGCAATCTATATGCGTTTCCCTAAACTTGTTTTATGGTATATGTATGCATAGTTATGGTTAAAACCCATAGATACTTGTGCATGATTGAATGGTTTATTTCCTTCCTTTTTAAATACATTTTGCATACTGGGCCTTCCTCTTTTTCTCCATATATAAATTAATGCTTTCCTCCCTATACTCCCCTCAAATGCAACTTGAGGTATTCTCTTTTCAAAATATACTATATAGATAGGATTAGCATTATTTTCATTTTTGCAAGAAGAAGGTGTTCTAACCATTCGAGTCGACTGACTAGAAGATGAGTCGATTGACTGGAGGAGCCATTCAATCAACTAGAGACCAATTGATTGAATGGAGGAGTCTAGCCAACCACTTGAGCTAGGAATTAGTCGATCGACCGATGGAGGCCAGTCGACTAATAGGAGGATGAATCAATCGATTGGAAGGTCCATTCGACTGACTGGCTTGTTATCAGCAATAGATTTTTCCAGTACATGTTGTACGCATATGATGTATGAAACTAGGTGGATAGATATTCTTTGTGGCTCTAAATAATTGTATTATTATGGCCATAACTATCAGTTGTATAATTATGATTGCATGTTTTAGTTGTGGATATAGAATGTCAATGATACATATTATAAGTATGTCGTGATTGGATGTGTATATGTATTTTAAACAAAATCCCTCAATAAATATTAAGTCTTAGATGCTTTCCATAATCAACACACATAAAAAGATTGATCGACTAAGTGTAGGTTATGCCAAACTATGGTGCACGGTCTATCTCGTAGAGTGCCATGGTAGATATTTGTCTTTACTTATCCAACATAGTTGTGACTCAATACAGTTAGATACTGATTGACGGTGGGAGAATGGATGTGGCACTATCATCCTCTTCCCCACTAGTCGTGCTAGGATCCTAACATGTGTATCCTTAGATCCCCACCACATGGCACAACACAACAAATTCAGGTCTCCTCCACTCCCCCTCCACTACCAACTCATCCTCCACCTCCTCAACCAATGAACCCACTGCCACCTCCTCCTCCATCATTGTTCCACCACCCATGGAAACATTTTGTCTACTACAAATATGGAGCTCCCGATGTGCCATGCTAGGTAAATAGGGAATATTGCATGCTAAGTCTCCTTGTACAAATAATGAATGTGGATTTATGACTCTCTTTGGAATGATCTAAGAGAGATTAATATCTTGTGCTAGAGTTATGAGTTGAGATATAAGTGATATTGCCACCTAATTAGTAAATAAGTGAAAGTCAATAATCATAATATAGCATGATATGTGGACAAGATGAAAATTAATTTATTTATATAACTGTTCATCACACGATTGGTAGGTGTTTAGACACCACATGTATATATCTGAATTAATCATTTATAAGATCATTTATGATAATCTTAGTTAATTTAGGTCATAATCAACCATAAATTCTTCTTGCTTAAATTAAATGCTTGATTGGATATGATTTGTGTTGAATTGCATTTAAGTTTTGTGGAGAAGGTCTTAAACTATACTACATGTTGACCCATCCTATTGGAGGAATCTTGAGTGTAACTTAGGTTTTTATTGTAAATAGCACACACATTCTCATGAGGATACATCAATTCCTCTTATGTTTGCTAATTCCCCTTCGAAACTTAACAACCATGATTTATTTTCTCCTTGCTGCCTATACACTTATTGCTGAACTAGACCTTTGGCTTGGTAATATTAAATTCCATACCAAATGCTCTCGTGAATGCCAATATTTTTACTATCCTGAAGCATCCACCTAGGTTTCATACTACAAAAAGTATAACATCATAAACAAAGAATGAATGGAAAATCATGGTGTCATTCTTCTAGTTTTAACACCATGGATGCCACCTTCATTACCATCCTCAAACATGTCAAATCTCTTACACTTAAAACACACTTACATGGAGATATTGGGTCACATGTATGTATCATGTGATTGGTAATGTGTATCCCTGCATTTTGCATTTATTTAAGAGCATGTAGAACACAACTGATGCATGCCATGATTTCATCAATCCACAATGCTTCAAAAGTTCACATTTGTTAGTACTAGCATAATGAAAGGCTTAATCTACTTTGACATATATTTTTCTCACATCTAGCACTAGACACATTGGCCCCTATTTTATAATATCCTTTAAACTGCATGACATGAAAAGACTCACATCCACATAGTGTGTTGTTAGGATATATAGTTTGTATTAGATGTTTAAAATGTAATGATGAACATAGTTTTAATTACTTTATTTGATATTAATCAAAATATTTCAATGATAGTTGCTGAATTTTAGAGTTACCATTAATTTGTATGATTGCAAAATCATAAGAAAAATGTGCTACACGTATATGATTCAAATGATTTTTGAACACAACTAATCTACCTAGTATACTTTCTATCAATGCAGCTGCATCATGTCAAGAGTGTTGGAAAGTATACAAAATAAAGTTTAGGTATATAAAATCCCTTTATATATACATATATATGTATATATATTTATGTATATATATAGTCAGAATACAATACAGTCGAGTGTATTCTTCCCTGAATACAATCAACATTTAAACTGTTGGATCTACAATCTGATCACATCCTACAATAATAGTTTAACACCTACTATTCTCATTATTTTGGTGAACTAGCCATTAACAAACTTCCATTCCCCCCATGACATCCCTCCTCCACCCTCTATCCCCCTTCTTCTCTATCTCACACACACAACAACAAATTTCTGAGAGGGCAGTAACATTGACACCCTCCAGTGGTCAGTCTCCCCAATCAATGACAACCACACTGGCGACTCCCCTCTTCAGCGGCGAGTCTCCAATGAACAAACTCCCCAAGCACCAAAAAACAAGATGTGATTCCCCTCTCAATGGCTAGTCTCCAACGACAAGGGAAATCCCTACTCCTCTTTTTATCTAAGCTTTAAGGAGAACTAGTAATCGAGGAGGGAAAATGCCCTGATGATGAGTACTGCTGTAGATTTTTTTTCTTTAGATGAAAACTACTCCAGGGTAATACACCTTCAACAATCTCTCTCCCTCCTTCCCTTTCTCTCTCTCATCAGCAACTAGGCCCTCTGCCTAGCATCTAGATCCCAAGCATCGATATCATAGGTTGGGCGAGGCAATAAGGGTCGACGCAGGTTGGGAGGCAGCAAGAGCCAAGGAGTCAATTTTGCTTCAGGTTCTCCATTTTTCTTCAGATTCTCACCAGCAAGAATCCACACTACTTTTAGGTTTATTATTGTAGCATGAGGATGGAAAACTAATACTATTTCCCTTGATTCCGTAACTACTATTTTCCTGATTTGGTAGTTTATTTCCCTTCATTTTGTAATTACTATTTCCTATGCTTTCTGGTTTCCTATTCTATTGCCTATGCTCACTGCCTATTCTTCCGATCATCTAAGTAGTGTATGTTTACTGATTTCATATCATTTGTGCCTTTTGTATGTTTATTTTTTCATCCCAAGGCATGGCTAATAAAAATGAAAATGGTTGCACAATTTCGACATGTTCAGATAATTTTAGATAATTTTAGTCAGAGATCTTTGATGAGAAGAGTGGTCAAGTATTGCAAATGTGGTCAGTTAGTTGAGGCTAAAATATCTAATACCCAGAAAAATTATAGTCGATTATGCTTTGTCTGTCCCAACTACAAAAAAGAGGTGGATCTTGTTATATTTTTTACAGAGGAATTATGAGGAATGCACTGAATATAATATGTTTCTTTTTATTTGCAGGTAAATCTATATTGTAATTTCTTTGAATGGGGTACCTCAAGTCCAACAACTACTGAAGACCCCAAGAATTTAGAGGGAGAAGTAAAGGTGGCCAGTTTCAAGGAATAAAGGGCAACTACAAAATATAGATATTATTTGGCCAGATTATTAGTTTCCTGGGTTGTATTTGTACTTGTGTATACTGAATCAAATTATATATTATAATGTGGTTGATTAGTGGCAATGATTAAACTTGATGGATTGTAATATATTTTCATATCAATGAATGAATGAATGATGAGAAATGTATTTTGTGCACTGAATGTCAGTGTGACTTGTTATCAATGTGTGTCTTTACATATTTTTGGATATTTGAAACAGCTTGAATGGCATGGATTTGAAACATCATCATATTAAACCTTTGGAATGCAAGTTAATTTAGGCTCCCTCTTAGTTTTCGAAACTGGTAATGTCTATGCTTATGTTACCTAAACAATTTACATGATAATGAAATGATCAATGCCATACAGATGGCAAGCAGATTACACATGATTAGTTAAATGGTCAATGCCATATAGTTGACATTTAATTGATCATTTGATGTGGCCAATGCTTTGTTTGAATGTAATGATGAGGAGCACATAATACAAATGACCTGAGTTTTAATAAAGCAACCAAACTACATATTTAATAAGGTAAAAAAGTGAAGAAAGTTAAACCATATGTTTAATACAACAAATTGCTGCAGTAGATGCCCACCAACGTGTCCGGAAGTGCTCTGGCATATGTAGAATTTATTTGTAGATAGTTTATATATGAAAGGTGATTCAGTGAGCTTTATTAA
The DNA here is from genome assembly GCA_963693085.1 of Alisma plantago-aquatica. Classification (NCBI taxonomy): domain Eukaryota; kingdom Viridiplantae; phylum Streptophyta; class Magnoliopsida; order Alismatales; family Alismataceae; genus Alisma; species Alisma plantago-aquatica. Next base: position 409,860,549 of record OY856413.1, read on the forward strand.
TATATTATCTTCATCGTAATGGTACACTATATAATCTTACACGGTAGACAAACTTCTATCCAAAAATGTGACAATGTGATAATGAATGTAACTGACCTTATGTTCGGTACAATATCTGACAACATATTGTATCATAGTTTTAAGAAAACCGCATCAAACTGATCTTATATTTAGGACAACATAATCTTTAATTTTATGAACCGTTCATACAGAGGGGACTGCAATCTAACTGACTAGTCCTCTTAACAAATAACTACCAATCCAATGAAGATACTAAAACCAATTTCACACAAAATCATATACTAATTACACAATCCATATGGTCATACCACATTGCCAATAAGTGAACCACTAACTTCCAGCAATAGCAATGCTCATTCATCATAAAACACTAAAATTGGTACATAAAAGCTAGGTTCAGTAGAAATTGGTACATGCACAAAAGAAAAACACACTAAAATCAGATCCAGGGTTCTTGGTACATGAACAAAAGACAAACACACACTGGAATTAGATCCAAGGTTCTTGGTACATGAATAAAAGACAAACACACTAAAATTAAATGCAAGGTTCACTACAATTGGTACATTCAAGGCTCAAAATCCACTTCAATGCCTTCATCCATGTTCAGGTCAAAGTCACATTGCCATTATTCTTTGTCAAACTCATCAATTTGGTCAAGATAATGAACATTAGATGTGTCTTTGACAACCTACAATGTAAGATTATGAGCATTATTTTTCATCCCTTGTAAATCATTATAAAATGAAATTTAAATAATACAAATGAAATTAAAACCAATGAGACCAACTTACGCCAGATTTGCATGTACGACTATTGTTTCCTTTTCCATTACATGTACTGCATGTCCATTGTCTTTTTATCTTTAACTTTGTTTGTGGCTTAAAGCTTTGTGGTTTCCTATTTTCTTTACATTGTAATGATGGTCGATCTTGAGGGGCTAAATCATCTTCCACATATTAAATTTGGGAGCACATATTGACTACCTTGTATTGCAATATGAGTTTGGGATAATGGGATGCCTTCTTCACAAGAACCCATTTTCATACTCTTTTGCAACAACACCATGTTTTCATAAGTTTTTTCAAATAACTCTTGCACAATAAGTTAAGGGACCTTGTGTTTAGAAGCTATATCAAATAATTTCATTGCCGATCTACAAAGTGAGTTATAGCTACCCAAAGGGGTACTACCATCAACATCTGTTAGAGTTTCTTCAATATAATGATTTTTACTTGTTGTTTTTGCTTCCCAGTCCATCTATTTAGCATGTATAGAGGCAATATCTTATGAACTGTAAGATAAAATATCACTTTTAGTATATGACCACATAAGATTCCAAAAAACTAAAATAGCTTTAATTCACAAAGGAATTCTTCTATATTAAGATCAACATGTACTTTGTAGCTATTTTTAGATGTAAATGCAAGTGACTCACCACCAACACGTGAAATTTGATACATAGAATCTTTGCTAACTTACACTATGTCATAGCATTAGGTCAACTTCATTTTCTCTTTGACAACTTTAATGACTGATCTAGTATAGATATGATTTTCATGTTTCTCAATGGGAGCATAATACCACAAAGATGATTGGCCATCCTTAGATCTATAGTCTTCTTCATCCTCTTTGTCATAACTTTTCTCAACCACCTTTTCAAATGCTTGGACAAAGTTAAACAAGGGAAAATGATTGATTACATGATATTTGAATATTTTATTCATGCTCTCACTCCATTGTGTTGTAGACATTTTGGAAAAAATGGTGTCTCTGAAGTATACAAGTATCCATTGCTCTCTGATATTCCACAACAAGGTTAGATTGTGTCGTCACTCAAATTATATGAGTTTATCATCAGCTTCCATCTTTCCTCAAACTCATCAATGGTGATGAGGTGATTGATGCAAGATTGAAACTCTTCATTCAGTCTGACAACAGTCCCATAGATCACACCTAGATGTTCACATGATTTTCTCATTACGTGACATTGGCAACATCTATGTATTACATTAGGAAATACAATATGAATTGCCTTCTTCATTGCATGATATTGATCAACTAAGATTTCTTTTGGGCACTTTTTGTACATTGCTTCTAGAAATATTTGAAAAACCCAAACAAAGGAGACAGTAGTCTCATCATGTAATAAAGCACAACCAAACAAAGTAGATTTCTTATGATTATTCACTCCAATAAAAGGTGCAAATGACATATTATTTCTATTAGTCATGTAAGTTGTGTCAAATGTAATCACATTTGCAAATGTTTGTATGCCATTCTTGATTTTGCATCTACCCCAAAAATATTGTGTGCACATCCCTCATCATCAAATAGCATAGGGTAGAAGAATGCATGATTTATAGCTTGTAGCTTTCTAAAATGCTCTAGTGTGGATGCTACATCAACACCTATGTATCTCCTTCGTATAGAAACAAGAGTGTTATTTAGATATTTTCTTGTGAATTTGACATTGTGGATTCCTCCGTGCTAGAAATAAGTGACATTATTTAAGCTAGTAAAAATATTCTGGTCATGCATAGCGTGAATCAAATCCTGAAGCTTAGAAGACATGTGACGGTGTGAGCAGTGAAACCTCTTTTTTAATGGACTATTGGTGAAATCATGGTTGTGCTCTTTCTCAACTTGTAACCACCCACTTTGTATCCTCTTCTAGTTTGATTCACATCTGATCTTTGCATCCTGCTCGGTTTGAAATGATATCTTTTTGTGGGGTGCCCTATATTATCTTTCTTCACCTTTGGTTTATGTAACCCTTTCTTGGAGCACATGAAAATAGTACTTCTGATTTTTATGGTTTTAGCTGAGACATCATGATTTCCCTTCCTTATGGTTAATATAATACAATATGCATATTTATTTTAAAACTCTTCAGCTGTATCAAGACTATCAAATTGCAGACCTATGAATGGTTCTAGTTCAGATTGTACTTCAATCCTTTCATCTTCTATAACTATTGCAGTTCTTATGGTAGGGTTTCATTTTCATCTATAACATGATCATAACCCAACCAATTGATTCCCGCCATGCCTCCAATATCATGAGAAAAATCCATATATAAACAAGATAGGGCATACTCATTTCTTTATTATATATTTATACAGTAAGATGTAAATTTTCTAATGAACAAATGAAACCAAATTGATAATGGAAAATAAGATCTAACCAGGTAGGGGTTGTTGTGCTGCGCTAGTGCCTTCCATATCATAAACAACTGGAATGTAACCTTCCATATCTTAAACAAGAAAAAAATCATGAAGAAAAACTATACCGATACCTAGTTCAAGGTTCAAATATTTGTACAAAATTAGAATGATATCAAGAAAATTTTAAATGATATGAAATTATATTGATATCAGAAATAATTATGATGACACAAAATTATATTGATATCAGGGAAACTATAGTGACAAAAGGAAAATTATATTGGTACCTAGTTCAAGGAAGAAATTTTGACCTGATGGATGTTCTCCTCAACACCCTATTCCTCCGGTTAGTTGGGATGAAGGATGCTAGGGAGGAGGATGCTAGGTAGAATGCCTGGTTGCTGATGAGAGAGAGAGAGAGGCAGCATGTCTGGTCACTAGAGGTGTTTCCCCTAGAGTGATTGTCGATTTAAGAAAAAGACAGTAGCTATAGATTGTTTCTCCTGGGTGTTGGAGACAGGCCGCTGAAGAAAGTGATAACCAACGTCTTTGTTGGTGCTCAGGGACACTGGTTTCCGGGATAGATCTATACCATGGTGCCGTCACTGGAGACAGGTCATTGTAGAGGGGCCTTGTCTACGTGGTTGCCGTTGATCGGGGAAATTGGCCGCTGTTCGCTAGTGGGAGTCGACACTGCTGCCCTCCCACAATACCATCATTGTTGCGTGAGAGAGAGAAGGTTGGGGGACTGAGAGAGTGGGGGAAAGAGAAGAGCAGGGGAGGAGGGTTACATGGGGAATTTGACACATATGATGGAGGATTGTTAACAGCTGGTTTACGTTAAAAAAAGATTAGTAGGCGTTAAGTTGTTGTTGTCGGATGTGATCTGATTGCAGATCCAACAGTTTAAAAGTTGATTGCATTCTCAAGTGTATTCTAGCCTGACACACACTATCTCTCTCTCTATCTCTTTAAATATATATATATATATAAATAAATAAATATATATATATACATATATATACATATACATATATATATACATATAAATATATATATATACATTTAAATAGATATACATATATATATATATATACATACATATACATATATATATATATATATACATACATATATATATATATATATACATATATATACATATATATACATATACATATACATATACATATACATATATATATATATATATATATATATATATATATATATACATATATATACATACATATATACATACATATATACATATATATACATACATATATATATATATACATATATATATACATATATATATACATACATATATATATAATATATATATATATATATATATATATATATATATATATATATATATATATATATATATATATATATATATATATATATATAGTCCGTTTTCATTGCCCGCGCGGGTACTGTAACGGGGCTACCTGTTTCAGGAAATGCGGTGGCATGTATTGTAAATAATCCAAAAAAAGAAAGGGCACATGAATTACAGAAGAAGCACATTCGCAACTCGTTCTCCGCCTGAGAATCCCCAAATCTGCCATCTTCCCGCTCCAGAACTCCCGAATTCCTCCACCTTGGTCTCCACTCCCCAACCCCAACTGCCGAATTCTCCGGTCGCTGGTCTGTACTTGCGCTGCTGTGTGTGGCATTCTTCTCCGCTGTAGCATTCATCGTAGTTTCTGCCGCAACTGCATTTGCCAGTCTCTGCCGCTGAGATCAAAATGGGGAAAACAAAGGTAAAAGCAAAGAAGGCGACATGAAAGGGAAGTACAAAAATAACGGATAGTGAAGATTTGTTGAGCAAGCACCATGAAGATGTGGACAACATGGTAGAAGAGGTAGCTGCAACCATACTACAAGGAGATGAAACGGGCAAGAGTATTGAAGAGCCGAGAAAAGAAAAGAAAGTTAAGAAGAATAAATACAACATTGAGAAAACTGACACTTTCCAGAAGACTGCTGGAGATGACAACACATCAGGGGAGAAACCAGCCGATGAGGTTACTGAGAAACAATTGGATGTAGTGCATGAAGAGATTGAAGAGCAAGAAACTGAAAACGAATCAGGGGAGAAACAAGTTGATGACGTTACTGAGAAACAATTCGCTATAGTGCATGAAGAGACTAAAGATCAAGAAATAGAAGATGCTGAAGAAGTTGAATAGGATGAAGCAGAAGATCGCAAAAGAAACCAGAATAAGACTTCGGAACAAAAAACCAAGAAAAAAGGAAAAGCAAAATTTGCAGAAGAAGGTAATATTGATTATTTTTACACTATATACGAATGTGTAACTTACTGGACTAAAGAGTGCTGACAATAGAGTAACTTTGATCACAATAATTATCCTGAAAAGTAACTTTCATCCAAGAAAGGTAACTAGATGAACCAACAAGTAACTATATCGACATGAAAGTAACTCTCTGGATCAAAAAGTAACTGTTATACATCAAACAATAACTTTGATCCAAGAAACGTAACTAAAGTAACTGAAAAGTAACTTTGATCCAAGAAAAGTAAATAGATGAACCAACAAGTAACTATATCGACATCAAAGTAACTCTCTGGATCAAAAAGTAACTTTGATCCAAGAAACGTAACTAAAGTAACTGGAAAGTAACTTTGATCCAAGAAAAGTAACTAGATGGACCAACAAGTAACTATATCGCCATGAAAGTAACTCTCTGGATCAAAAAGTAACTGTTATACATCAAACAGTAACTTTGATCCAAGAAAGGTAAACCACATTTGCAAATGGGATACTGTACTATGTAACTCTGAAAAATGAATAGTAACTCTGAAAGTTAAAAAGTAACTACCTGAAAATAAGAGTAAATGTGACAGATAGAAAATAACATGTTGAAATGAAAAAGTAACACTGAAATATAAAAAGTAACTAGACAAATTAACACAAACTTTTTCATATAGATGTAGGTACAAGAAAGCTTTTCCATATATGCTACATAAAAAGTTACAACAGCATACAAAATAGCATGTTGTATAGCACTGATCAAATGAGGATGATGAAGTCAACCACATTTGCAAATCTGATAGTCATGCCTCATCTTACTGTAGATGTGACTCTTTTAGAAGATCTGATAGAGAGATATGTTGAAGATGACAAGTTCATGTTAGCACCAGGTTTTGAGGCGAGGATGACTGTAGATGATGTAGGAGTGATACTAGGTTTGCCTAGTAAAGGTATGGATATAGTTCCATGAAAGCAATCACAGATTGTAAGAAAAATATGGGAGGATTTTGCTAATGCAACAAGAGGAAAAGATACAGTTGGTGAAAGTAGTAAGAAAATAAAAGAGAAGGATGTGTTACACAAGGAGAACTTGAGTAAACTCTGGCAGGAATTTGCAAATAATGACTCTGAAGAAAACTACCAAAATATGTATCGTGCATGGATGTTGCACTTTTTAGCAACATTCCTTTTACCAGACACTAGCTATTGTTCCCCCATTTACCTTCTACATTATTTGGATTATGTAACTGCTACAGGGTAGTTAAACTAGGCAAAGTTAGTGCACAGAAGCATATTCAAGAAAATAAAAGTTTTAAGTGAGAATATAAGGATGAGGAGAAGAGGGGAAACAAGCAAAAGAACACTCTACACAACTGGATGTGTAATGTGCTTGTGTGTAAGTGACACATTTCATAGTTACTTTGGTTATATTAAACAACCATATATGAACATTTAAAACACTGATTTATACTTTTCTTGTCAACACAGGTCTGGGCTTATGAGTTACAGGGATAGCAGAGCCTACATTCTTTGAGGAAAAACCACGAATAAAAAGATGGGCATCTCCTGTTAAGATGGTGAAGGATTTTAAAAGTTTGGACAATGACAATGTAAGAATCATTGTGGGTAAAGTGAAAATAAATATGCCAAATAATATAAAAACTTTATAATAAATTGATAAGTTTTGTGCACAGGTTTCTGCAGTGTTGAAGAAGGATGACAATGATGATTGGAAAGTTGCAAAGGTAGTGAAAAATTTGCCTTATTATCTCACAACAAATAAAGCCAAGTGCAAGGTAGTTAGTAAGAAGATACTTACATCATATAACACAAGCAGAGAAGTCTCAGGAAGCTTGGAGAATAGAGTATTGATTCTTGAGGACGAGCTGAGACTGCAGAAGGAAACATGCAACAGAATTGCACTAGAAGCTTTTACTTCTCTAAGAGAAGAAAATGAGCAGTTGAAGAGAGGACTAGAGGAAGTTGAAGCTGAAAATAGATTGCTAAGGATCCAAGCTGACAATTACAAGCATTCACAATCTGCAGCTACACCAACTACCAATTTCATTGAGAATGAAAGTTGGCATTCGGGTGATTTAAGTGTAATAAGACATAGGACGCAAGATCTGAAGAAAAATTTGTTGGAAATGGACCAACATGGACCTACACAAGAAAGACCAAGATTGAGCAAGCTTCGACTAAGGAGAAAATTAGTGGAGAAAATGACAGAAAATGTACCACAAGATTCAAAGAAAGTAGAAGAAGTTCCATCTGAAGAAACCAAAGAACCAGCACAAGATGAAATGGAAAAAGATCCATCTAAAGAAGATCCAGCTGAAGAAAAAAACACAGAAGAAAAAGAACAACTAGTAGATAAAAAAGACCTCACAGAAGATGTAATGGAAAGCATAATGATGGATATAGACAATGAAGTTGGAGTGAATGAGAAGGAGATAAATTTTGGTGAAGTTGAGATGAAAACAACTAAAATGTTGAGAAAGAGGAAGGGGAAGATGAAGATGCATACAGGCATTGGGAGCATAGAGGAAAATATCAAGATAAGAAGGCATGCACAGGTAAAATTTGTTTTGTAATGGTGCACGTTCCATCAATGAAGCAACGGTCTGATCTGAAAAGTAAAATATGTCATCCATAAAGTAACTATGTTAATATAAAAAGTAACTGTGATAATGATAGAGTAATATTATGGAATGTAAAGCAATATTATGGACTAAAAAGTAGAGTAACTGCAATAAAATATGTCTTTTACATAGACTACTAACCAAAATTTGTACTTCAAAAATAGAAAAAGAATTCGACATTCATAGGATTCGAGCACTTTAGACCAAAGGAGATGAAAGAGGATGTCAAAGAATTTATTGACAACATTGATGAAGTGTAAGTAGATACTTTTTAAAGTTCTATCAGTCACATGTTTATTATGTATTACTTGATCAATCCATAAATTTCTGTCTCACATCTTCAGTATGAATTCTTTTGAAAAAAAATAAAATGCACAGGTCAAGAAGAGAATGGATTTTTGGAAAGGACGCATGGTGCATGGGAAAGGACTTATCAACGCTGTTGTTTAAGGATAAGATGATGCAGTCACCTGTAAGAAATGGAATATTAAACATTTATTATGAAATTATAGATTGCTAATTGTTGCTTGTGCATTTTCAGATAATGGATTGGTTTGTACAAATGTTGAAAGAGACAACAAACAGAAAGAGGAAGAAGGGACTGCTTTCATGGCATTGCTTAAGCACTTATGTTCCGGTAAGACAAATAGACTATCACACTAGATTACATTTATCACAACAAGGCCACTAAAGGTTGCAGAAAAGTAATTCACAATATTGTTTTTACAGCAAAAGCTAAACATGATGGTGGATGAGATAACACTCAAAGAGATTGATATGCTGTCACCACTCTTCAATGTACCTGACAAGGAATTCATGACAATGGACTCCGTGTTTACAATACTTAACAACGACAATCACTGGCATTTGCTTGAAGCAAGGTTTAGGGATGGGGTGCATAAGTCTTATAATTCAATGTCAGGAAGTTCAAAATCTGAGAGAGAAGTGAATAGATGGGTAAGGAACAAAAAAGAAAAACTATTAGAAAATAGTTGAATGAACTAGTGTAGGTTACATTATACTTATGAATGTTTTGTTGTGCATGCAGGTGGGGTTCGTTCATGAATTCTTCAGGGGGGTGCCTGAGCGTGGAAGTCAACTGTCTCAATGGCCAATAGAGTACCATGATTGCCCCCAGCAAGAAGATGATGATGTTGACTGTGGAGTCTATGTTATGAAGTATCTGGAATGCTTAGTGAATGGAAAGGAAATGAAATTCATGAGAAAAGACATCCCTGCAATAAGGGCAGAGATCTTCCAAACAATGATGAAGAAGGGGAGACTGCAGCCAGTTGAAGAACATACTAGAGATCAATAAGAGACCAAAGAAAGAGCAGGTGACAAGCGTAACAAAGAAAAATTAGAAGATGTTGTGCCAAGTCTGAATGCTTGGCTTATGTCAGATTAAAAAGAACTCTTAGATAAACAATGTAGTATCACAATGAGAAGTGTATGTTATAGAAACTGAAGTAAACTTTGCAACCAGTACTATATGTATATGGTTATGGTTATGTTTTGTTACTTTTTGTTTGACATTTGCACCTACGGGTTCATAAGTTATATGTGTATATGGTTATGGTTTTTTGCCAATTCTGAATGCAAGGCTTATGTTACAGAATCTGAAGTAAACTCTGTAAAGTTATAGTACATCAGTTCTGTGGGTATATGGTTATGTTTTGTTGCTTTGTGTTTGGCATTTGGACCTATTAGTTTGATCTTAGTTGAATGTTCTTATAACTTTAGCTAGCTATTGTTGTTTTAATGATAATTACTGTGATCAGTAGGTGCTCATTGCATGAGTGTAGTAACTCTCTTCCGAACTGAAAAGTAAATATGTATCCTGAAAAAGTAACTTTGATCCAAGAAAAGTAACTAGATGAACTAACAAGTAACTATATCGACATAAAAGTAACTCTCTGGATCAAAAAGTAACTCGTTTAACAAAAAAGTAACTTCTGTGATGTATAACGTAACTCTCTGGATGAAAAAGTAACTCGTTTGACAAAGAAGTAACCTATGTGATGTATAACATAACTTATTGAATTGGGAAAGTAACTCGTCCAACAAAAAAGTAATTGAAAAGTAAATATGCAAAACAAAAAGTAACTCCCTGAGAAGGAAACTAACTCGATGAACTAAAAACTAACTATATCGACATGAAAGTAACTCTCTGGATGAAAAAGTAACTCGTTTGACAAAGAAGTAACATGTGTGATGTATAATGTAATTTATTGAATCGAGAAAGTAACTCATCCAGCAAAAAAGTAACTTGAGCGATGTATAACGTAACTTATTAAATCGGGAAAGTAACTCATCCAGTAAGAAAGTAACTTGTGTGATGTATAACATAACTTATTGAATCAGGAAAGTAACACAACAAATGAAAAAGTAACTATGTAAACACCAAGAAAAGTAATCTTCAAAAATCTGTAACTTATCAAAAATAGTAGAATCTCTGCAGACTCTAGTGTGCATCTTTGCAACACCAAGAAAAGTAACCTTCGAAAATTTGTAACTTATCAAAAACAGTAGAATGTCTGCAGACTCTAGTGTGCATCTTTGCAACACTAAGAAAAGTAACCTTCGAAAATCTGTAACTTATCAAAAATAGTAGAATGTCTGTAGACTCTAGTGTGCATCTTTGCAACACCAAAAACACAGATCACTGCTACCCTCATTTCTCCCTTTCACTAAGAGCTCTCATTTTGCCCTTTCATCCAGTGCTCTCATCTCACCCTTTCACTCACTTCCGAACAACCTACCTTCTTCACAGACTGCTTCCATCTTTGCAACACCAACATCACAGAGCACTGTTGCCCATCTTTACAACACCAACAACATAGAGCACTGCTTCCCATCTTTGCAACACCAACAACACAGAGCACAACTGTGCATCTTTGCAGCATCAACACGAACAACCTACCTTCTTCACAACCTACTTCTTCACAACCTACCTTCTTCACAGCCTACCATGGAGCCGTTCATCCAGCCCATCAACTACACCATTGACGACAAGACAATGGAATCCATTCAACTTCCTATAGAATGGAACCATCTCCATTTTCACATCAAACCAGGCAAGACCACTTTCCATGTCGAAAACCAGACATTCCAGATAACCCTTATGCAGAATAAAAACGGATCACTTTCAACTGCTAAGGGATGGAAAAGGATGATCGCACAGCTCAATATTCGCAAAGGTTGGATCATCTTCCTCAAGCCAACTAATCACCAGACTATTACAACATGGATGACAGATCAGTTCTTAGAAACACCAACCAAGCTTATTCCTCTCTTCAGAATGCCTGGTGACAAAGTATTCTCTGGATTGGACGACTCTGCAGATCAGCTCTTTGTTAGGGACAAATACCCAAGCACAACCGGGATCAGCTGTAAATCCCGTTCAGGTTAACTCATCTACAACAGCGGACACATCAACATTTGCAGAAGACACTGCTTCTTCTTCTATCCAGCCTTCCTATCATAAATAGGTATGCACCGCCGCCCTTTTATCCTTGCCTTTTGGTCAATAATATTCCCCATCACTACCTACGTAGTCTACCCCTCCTAGAGATTTTTACTTCACAGAGCTATATATTGTCTGATTTGATCTTGATTCTCAAGTGTTTTTTGGTTTTGACTGGCTGTTCCTACTATAAACAGGTTTGCTGGTGCTGACCCATTGCACTAGAGATTAAGAAGAGACCAAAGATAGAGCAGGTGATAAGCAGAATGAAGAAAAATCAGAAGATGGTGTGCCAAGTCTGAATGCATGAAAGAATAGTAACTTTGAGGTTCAAAAAGTAACCTTCGCAGAAGGCAGATCAGCTGTTTATGATTATGGTTTGTTACTTTTTGTTTGACATTTGAACATATGGGTTCATCAGTTCTGTGGGTATATAGTTATGTTTTGTTGCTTTGTGTTTGGCATTTGGACACTATCAGTTTGATATTAGTTGAATGTTCATATAACTTTAGCTAGTTGTTGTTGTTATGTTGTGTTTGGCATTTGGACACTATCAGTTATAGTACATTAGTAACTCTGTGGTTCAAAAAGTAACTGCTACACATCAAACAGTAACTTTGATTCAAGAAAAGTAACTAGAAGAACTAACAAGTAACTATATCGACATGAAAGTAACTCTGTGGTTCAAAGAGTAACCGATACACATCAAACAGTAACTTTGATCCAAGAAGAGTAACTAGATGAACTAATAAGTAACTATATCGACATGAAAGTAACTCTGTGGTTCAAAGAGTAACTACTATAGATCAAACAGTAACTTTGAACCAAGAAGAGTAACTAGATGAACTAACAAGTAACTATATCGACATTAAAGTAACTCTGTGGTTCAAAGAGTAACTGCTACAGATCAAACAGTAACTTTGAACCAAGAAGAGTAACTAGATAAACTAACAAGTAACTATATCGACATGAAAGTAACTCTGTGGTTCAAAGAGTAACTGCTACACATCAAATCTCCCAGAGATGCCCGTTCTTCAGTGTGGTTGTGGTATTATCAAGGATGAAGATAATAAAGATTCGTATTTCTATTTATAAAGTAATTCAATTACATCAGAATCGGGGAAGTAACTGGTGCACACAAAACGTAACTGGTGCACACAAAATGTTTGATTTAGATAGAAATAGTAACTCTGAGGTGCAAAAAGTAACCTTCGAAAATACAAGTAAGTTATTGATTTAGGAATACAATATCACACAACAAACAAATTTTTTTATGAGACTAATTAAGAAGTATGATGCTAATATAAAGGAAATATGAGACTAATTAAGAAATACATATATAACATAAAATGGAAAAACATATCACACAACAAACAAATTTTGGATGATCTTTATAAAAGATTTAAATTGGATACAATTGAAGCTACACAGTACATCTTGGCCATTACAATTACATCAGAATTTGACATGTCTCACCCACTAAACAATTGGATACCATTATAATCAAATATCAATTACAACTGTCACACAGTACATCTTGGCCATTACAATTACATCAGAATTTGACATGACTCACACACTAAACAATTGGATACCATTATAGTAAAACTAGTGAATAAATCAACTTCAATAACAACATTGTCAGCAGCAGCAGAAAATTCGCAGCTTCAGGAAGCACAACAGGAAGACCACAACAGACCACAACAGCAGTAGCATCAAATCCGCAACTTCAGTAAGCCATACGACCCACGGCAGACCACAGAAGCTGAATTCAAACACACACCTATTTCTTTAATGGGCAGTTTCTGCTGTCATGGTTAACACCATATTGTAAACAATTCTTACACTGTCTCATTTTAGATTGAGAAATTTCAACTCCAGATTTAAACCGCACATGAGTAGATCTAGGTCTACCTTTAGTTTTACAAACACTGGGAATATGGACCTTGAAAACAGAAGAAGAAGCTGTATTCGAACCAGTTACACCAACATCATCAACATCTAATTCCAACGGCTCCTTTCACAAAGCAATGAGTTTTTCAAGACACATATCTATAGCGTTGTTCCTACACACTATATTATTAATTGAATTGCAAGCAGATACCAACTGCAGTCTCTTCCCAGTGGATAGCTACATGATAGACGATTTGCCGAAAATCAAAGGATGATCTCTATATCCTTTAGTCCACCTCTTCAGTATATATGGCTCAGGAAGAGTACAAAAATCATGACTCTTTAGATAAGCAAGTATGTCTCTACATGGAATTCCTTTGAATTCTAACATGAAACAATTGCATGATACCATACCAGTGGATGAGTCTTTCTTCAAAAGACGAGGAGAACAAGAACCACCAAGACGATATACATCAAACTCATCATCATCAGAAGTTTCTTTTACATTATATACCATACTTTGATGAACTTCAGCTTGAAAGATCTTAAAAATTGCCTTGGTGTATATACCTCTCATTTTCTCCTCCAAAGGCCACACTGATGACAAAGGAAGATTGTTGTAATCATCATCAAAATCTTTGAAATTTTCAATCTCCCGCACATGAGAGTAGGCAGTCTCTATGCAACATACAAGTTCAAAAAGCATTTTCCTACTGTTGACATGACTTCGAATGAAAGCATTCAAGCTCTCACTTCTTTGTGTTGTCCTCATACCAGCAAAGAAAGAATCCTGCATAAAACATGGAACCCAATCCCACCGCATAGCATACATATCAGAAAGGCAACTAATATATAATAGGTCATTCTCTTCAACTACAGAATTCCACCTCTCTTCAAATGTGTCTGTATCGTCTGTATTCCATACACAATCATTTAAAGAGCTAATAATCCGATCCTTGTTTGGAACACCGTCAAGCTTAGATGGAAGCTTTTGTAGGATGTCCCAGTTGCAGAAACAATGCTTACAGTTTGGAAAAATAGTAATGATAGCAGCATTCATAGCCGGGTCTTGGTCAGTTATAATGGAAACCAACTCTTTGCCAAAACAAAGTATGTATTGCTTGAAAACCCAAATAAAAGAGTCATACTTCTCATCAACCAACAGAGCTGAAGCAAACAACACCGTCTTGTGATGGTGATCCACACCACCAAACATTCCAAAAACCATGGAATACTTGTTGGTACGGTAAGTGGTGTCAAATACCATAGAATCTCCAAATAATGTACAATCATCAACAAAAACCAGATCAGACCAAAACAAATGTGTCAAGCAACCATCAGAATCATTTTGATAAGAGTAAAAGAATTTAGAATCTAAAACCTTCAAGCTTGCAAAACGATCCAAAACCATGTCCACATCATATAAAGATGACTCTTTCCTCTTGCTACTGAGATGTCCATGAGCTTGTCTACTTGTAAATTTCAAGTTTTCATAACCACCAAACTCTGTTGCTATCAATGCAAGTTGTCTGGAGACAGGTATATTTGCTTGACTCATAGAAGAAAGCATCTCTTTTTGAGTTTGGTCAAGAGATGAATTACACTTCAAGTACCGCAAGTGAGAATCATCGACAAGATCATGATTGTGTTCATCAACAAAAGCAGTAACAAACCATACATATCAAGACTTATCTAATGTAAATAGGATCATTGCTTTACAACCACACCTTTTCACAGAACGCTTATGCTTCTTAGATAAATTCTCATGCAAATCACCCATATTTTCACACACATGACTAAGAAGTCCTTTGGATCTCTTAGAACAACTACTCTAACCTTGCTTATCACATACCAAATCTTTAGCAAGTAAGATCTTAGTACCTCGTTCATAACGATTATCATCTTTCCTAACATTAAACCCAATCAAACCAGCATACCTATAGTAAAATGATATGCCATCATCTAAACTTCCAAATTGTAATCCAATTCTAGGGACATCAACTGAGGACACAGTATCAGCAGCAACAGATGAAGAAGAATGAACATTATCATCGTCAATGTTAATAATAGCATTAGCAGCATCAGTATCAAGACTAGCATCCATTGCAGAGATCGAAAAGTAACTCTGTAAACAAAACAGTAACTATATAAATATAAAAATGACTAATACATCACGAAAAATAACTACAACAAACATATCATATAAAAGTAACTACAAAATAAAACATGTAGTACGATTGTGTTACTACTAAATAGACATATACATATACAATGAAAAATACTAAAAAACTTCATTTAAAAACATATAGCACAAAAAGAAGGGAAATAGAAGGGAATATACTTAGCAGATAGTCAACTGCTCAACACAGAATTTGGTATTCAGGTTGTAAACCATAATTCAAAAACACACCTACTTCTTCAATGTGGGTTGCGTTGCTGGTCAGCTGGCGGAGTAAGGCAGTTTCCAGCTTCGGATACCTTTACCCCTATCCTGCCAATAAGGCATTTCGTGATGGAGCCTACTAGTAGATTGCCGGATACATCCACAAACTCGAGCACCTTGTCACATCTGACCACAGCCACACTACCGGATGTTCAATGAATGCGATTACCTCCAAGGATAGTCATAGATTGGAACGGCGTGGAAGATGGATTTGTGATGAAGTCCGTAAGTCACCTGTTGGGATTTAGAACCCTTCTTATTAGAGAGATTATCGAGTCGGAGATAGGCGGATGTCGGAGATAGACGAAGCCAGGACTGCAGATTCCAGAGACAAATTCGGGAAGTACGCTGGTATTATTGAACTCAGCAGATGTCTACCAGCTCTTCCAGTGCTGCGTTGCTCAGAGACGGCCAGTTAAGACGCGCGTACAGAGTGTTGATGGACCTGACCATCGCAATCCTCGATGAGAAGGATGCCGCAACGGTGGGGTCGGCGGAAATGCTCGACGAGAAGGATGCCGCAATGGCGGGGTCGGCAGCTGATGCGTACAACAATCAGTCGTATTTACGTAAAATGCCACCGCGTCAACGAGACGGGCAGCCCCGCTACAGTACCAGCGCGGGCAATAAAAAATAGCCATATATATGTATATATATGTATGTATATATATATGTATGTATATATATATATATATATATATATATATATATATATATATATATATATATATATATATATATATATATATATATATATATATATATATATATATATGGGCCCATCTTTATTGCCCGCGCGGGTAGCTACCCGCCCACCCTTCCGACCACTTTTTTTGAAAAAAAATTTCGCAATTGTAGATGAGCATTTTATCTAGCTCCCCAAAAAATTTCATCCAAAAATCATATCATTTGCCCCCCCCCCCAAATTAAAAAACCCGTCCTTATATATATCTGTTGTATATTTTGTACATAGTTACTCTTTTAGTCATGTAGTTACTTTCTTATCACCATAGTTACTTTTTCACAACAAAGTTACTTTTGTGGCCAGAAGAGTTACTTTTTTGGCTGCCGGGTAGTGAAATTCCAGGCTACCCGCGCCGACAATGAATGAACGCCCTATATATATATATATATATATATATATATATATATATATATATATATATATATATATATATATATATATAGATATATATATATATATATAGTCAGGCTAGAATACACTCGAGTGTAATCAGAGTAGAATACACTCAAGTAGTTTTTCATGATGCAATATTTTTTTTCTTCAAAAATATAATTCATTGATCTTCTTAAACATCATGAGAATAGCTCATACGCAAAATTTGAGAACATTTGGACATTTATAGGTCATGTTATAAAGACCGCAAAAATTATGCATTTCAAATTAGTTTCACACGTTGATTTTGTTGCCATTAGATGAGTGACTTACACTCATACAAATGGGCTCAAAATTTGGATGTAGCCTATTTATAGTATGACGGTGAAGATCAATAGTTTATATTTTGCAAAAAATAGTCTTGATGTGCAAACACACTTGAGTGTATTCGTGTGATCTGTACATTCGAGTGTATTCTAGCCTGACTCTCTCTCTCTCTATATATATGTATATATTAATCATATACGATAATTAAATTATATATGCCATATACTACTAGTAGCATTATGTAAAGTTGTTTAGTTCCAATGTATAAGTCATACACATCTATAGACCTAAACGATAAGGTCGAGTATAATGAAATCCTAAATCTAATCAGATTTCTTCGTGTACATGCCACACTGAATGGAATTGGTTGGGTTCATTTAGATCTCAAAGTCAAGCCTAGTGGGTGTGACGAAGTCCAATTTGATATCATTGTCTGAGTTTTACATTCAGACCACATAAACTTCAAACCATACCTCATTTCGTCAAGCAGCCCAGAACTTCAACCAAGAAGGATCCTGTTAGATTATGAGAAAATCGATAGATGGCTTGTGTGAAGCCTTACATTGTGTTCGGTTACTAACTTTTCAAGTACCGGGATTTTATACATGAATTACCTATTTATGGTAATTCAGCATCTTGCAAAGTCGGTGTCGCTGTAGCAGGTACGTGTGGAATGAATGGCCAGAAGATAGGAACTGCAAAGCATTTTAAAATTTTGTCAACATTGATGTGATTCTAGATCACCGTGGTTATTGCTTCATAGGATGGATACATGTATTTATGAAGTCCACATATAATAGCAAATTATGAAATTAACTGGATAGAAATTTCACATTCAAAAATCTACTTCCCAAACTAGGCCTTAGGATTTTTATAGCAACCTTACTTTCAGCATCCCCAAGTTAAGAAAAGACCTTCAAGTTGAGAGACATTAGCTATATTCCCAAGGATCCAGATTCAACAAATAATAAATAATAGAAAATTATTAATAATAATTTCAAACATTATTTCCAAGATGCTCCTCTAAGGATTTATATGAATCTCTATCATAAAAAATGTACATATGAGAAGAAGTATCATCTATCTAATCCTTCTGGTTAAAGATTTAATACCTTCATTATCATTCATCTTATTCTTCATGTCCTTTATCTTGTGTATCATATACCTAAAATGCCAACAAACAAAACAAACTTTGCATATTGCTATAGTGTACATGGGGTGCAACCACGATGTGTGAATCACATATAAAGCATCAAATATTGCAAATAATAATTGGTATTTTCTTTACATATTCTAGCCCTTATGCGATATATTGTCTTGAGTGTGATCACTGTTCCTTCTAGGGCTCCTGTGCATCACCCCTTGATACTCGTCAACATATGTTCAAAGTATGATATCTAAATTTATGTGATACTCATAACAGAATTATAATTGAACGTAATGCAAAAAAAACTCAAACAATTTATTCAGTCAATCTTCAAGAAAACCTCAAAAAACACTGGAAAACTATATTGCGAGTAGTCATAATCGTAACCACACACCTGAATGTAGAACAATGCATATTATTGAATCATACTTTAACCAAATCATCCAATCTAGAAAGCAAAGAGGAATCCAATCATTTAATCAACATGTATGTAAATCCTAAACTGGAAGCATTACATTATTTGGAGTAAACCCTACTCGAGTTCTAATCTAGGGTTTAGGGTCATGTTCGCGTTTGGATGAGGAATAAGGGTACAAACCCTAATTCTGTTACACAATACTTTATTAAACTTACTAATCCACATTATACATCATGTGTAACCCTGATTATCAGGTTAGGCCTTTTCTGTCATTAAGAGAAAATATGTTATATTACACAACTTAAGATCCAAATGATAAATAAGATTAGGTACTAAACACTAATAATTAGATCTATCATATCCTTTCATTTAGGAACACTTAGATCACATTAAGTTCTATAATAAAATAGCCAAATATGATCTTTAACCCTAATTGTTCATATGCATAGCTATTCATATAAGAAACTACAATTATCATCATTATGGTCATGATCATATTGGATTATTATCATCTTCAACAATATGAGTTTACATTTAACATCATTCACAACCTATTCATCAAAAACTAAGGTTCATCTACATTAATCACCACTTGAACCCATATTTACACTAATTTTAGAATTGGGATCAGATTTAGTTATCATTGATATTTTATTCATGTTCCTCTCATTTTTTTCATCAACTCTCATATATTATTGGTTGCAATCCAAGTTTCCAATAATTAATTATGCTTTTTACATGATAAGTATTAATCTGACCAATCCCATCAAGACTCAGCAGTAAAAATAGTACTTACCATGTTTATGTTGCATCGGCTTTAGATAGGAGGAAAATGACTATAGTACCCTCATGTGCCACACATACTTTGGGGGGCTTACTGGTCATTTGATTATGACTTCCCCCCACCTGACATCGGGGTTGTCCCAGCCCTACCCAGTTGCATGAGAGAAAGAGAGGGTCAGGGCACCATCCTCCTCACTTCTAGGCTCTACTGGCTCAAGAGAGGACGAGGCAGATCTGACAACCACCGCCAGAGTCGTAGGGCACTTGAACTCGCCAGAAGTATCCTGAGTGGGATAGAACTATGAGGTCCCTCCAGAAGCATCCCTAGGTGGAAAACAAAGTCAAACATGACAAGCATGTACATGATGTTGTGGTAGGAGTGGTGACATTTGATGGCTCTCTCTCTAGGGTTACGGCTCTGCCTTCTCTCTAGCCACTTCCGGCGGCCGCCGCTGGGGGGAGGGAGCACCCTAGGCGCCTTCCTCCCCCTGGTTCTCCAAGCATCCACGACAGTGATCCTAGTGTGGCGTGATGCGGATCCATGTGATAGAGAAGCAGTTCGGTTCGTCGGATTTCTTTCCTCAGCAGGTCCGGATGGGAGGCACGGAGCATCGCGTGGACGAGGCCGGGATCTGTGGTTCGCACCGTCGACTTAGTCGACTTCCATCTTGTCCAAGCGAGGCAGATGGAAAGAGCGCTCCCTTCTGGTCTTGGTTCCTGCGGGATGCTCTTTGTTTCCGCTGGTTAATGGGGGTTTGTACCCCTGTTTCTCACGCACCTCATCCTCTTCTCTCGAGAAAGACCTGGTCCAACCTGGTGGTCTGAAGCTCCTTCCGACCTCGACATCGACTTCGACCTTCTAGGAGGTTGCGAAGCACCGCAAGGGTAGATCTGGACCAGCGGAGCTGGTCGTTCCATTCCTCAGAGCGAGTCCTGGGTCCTGGTTTCTTCCGACCCCAGTGCTTCCGGCGGTGGATGGGGTCGTCGCTGGTAGATTGGCGGCGCACCCGTTCTCCTTTAAAGGAGCTTCACTAGTCGTCCTAGAAGGTTCGTGGCTTTGATGGTTTGGCGTAGGGGTTTCCCCCCTCCGGTGGTCTTCTCCTGTCGTGCTGTCCTCTTCAGGCGTCAGGCATTTGGCTGCTTCCAGTATTCTCTTGGCTGGTTGGGTGCATCGTGGCTCCTCTGTAGCTACGGATTTGAAGGTATTTCAGGTGCTTGAGGAGGCATCTCCGTGGATCACAGATGTCTCATTCACCAACTGCTGAATGGAAGATGGTGCTGGCGCATACCAGGAGGTAGCTTGTTGTCTCCTCTCTGCTGCGTGATGGAACACTCTCAAAGTGTTCGATGATGTGCCTCATAAAGGTTGGGGGCTGACCCCTACCTTATCATGCTGATTTTCTGGTTTCAATTTTGTTCAGTGTTCACCTCTGAGATTCTTAATATGCTGGTTGATGTTTGGGGGTCCAATCCTAGATCTTTCCCCCACACCTTCAGTTTGTGTTTTTTAACGCCAGTTGTGGGGAGGCCTAGGAGCTGGTCCACTGGTGTTTGATTCTGCTGATTCAAGTTTTGAAGATGTGTGCTACTTAATAGGATGATGACATGAGATAGTCCCAATGTTCACTTAATGTGGATGCCGATGATGGTTAGACTTGCCAATATCTGAATACGTTCATATGCCCTAGTACAAATGTTGGCTGACAGTCATCTGCCCATCAAAGATGAGTCTGCACATTTTGTGGGTAAGCATAATGATAGTGGAGCTCCTCATCTGAGATGGCTGCTGGCAGACCAGTCTTCTGTTTGTATGTAGGCTTTGGTGTATTTTTTGTTTGGCCTTTTCTTTCTGTTTGAGGTCTTCTGTGTAAGACTTTGGGTTGTTTTATTTGTGTTTTCTTTGGTAATCCTTTTAGAGGATTAGGGGGTGCGTTCTTTTGTACCTAAAGTTTTTGGTATCATTTAATAGCAATAGAGTTTTGGCCGACCAAAAAAAAAGACGTGGTGGTAGGAGAGGAGGGTCGCTTTGGACTTCCCGGAGGTACTCTACACCAACCATAACTCGTTAGGTCCCTCGCCCATATCTACAACCCGACCATGACATGTTGACATCATGTGTTGCACCCATGGTGAAGAGGGTTTACCAGAAATCTGGGAATGCAGACTGTGGGTGAACTCACTATGGATAAAAACTTGGATGTGATGTTTGGGTTAGAAGAGAAGGTTCTTAGGGCCTAATTTATATAGTCTAGAAGTTTAGGGTTTTGGAGAGAAGGGTGGAGAGGGAGAAAGATGGTGGTAGGCTACAATCTGCTCCACCTTTGGGTGATGGGAAGGGGACCGTATCCTAAAAAGTACGACTTTCCTTTCTCATATAGCCATGAGTGATAGAGAGAGTTGTGATCGTGAGTCATTGATATGAAAAGGTGTTAATGTAACCTCTTGCTTTCTATTTTCATAATTCTCTTGACATGTACATGATAAACGTATCCCTTTTCTTGCCTTCCACTGGTGTAATGAACCCCTCCTCTGTTATCCCCTATTTAGGCGAACTGAGAGGGTAAGGGCCATTACCATAAATACATGATCAATAGTTTAACAATTAACAAAAAATAAATAATAATTTCAAAAATTGAAAAGTGTTGGTACAAGATAAAATATAAATGCTCCAAAATGGTGCAAAAAATATGGATTTTCTAAAGCAATAAGAAGTAAGCCTTCGAACTATATCCTCTAGGAATTACATTAAATCCTTTCTATTGGTGTCTTCTTCTATGGGTGTCCATTTTTCATCATTAATTGTAGGATATGAGAAGATTCACCTAAAACGTCATGAATCCAAAACACAATCAGTATAACAAGTTATACTGGTGTGTGGGGGAACAAAATATTCACATCTAGTTATAACAAAATATTCACAACAATTATTGTTACAAAAACAAAATTAACATTTTCCTCATAACTTCTCAACCCATTTTTACTTAACCTCTGGGATACTCTTTCAGGATTTTGTCCCTACAGTGGATGTTAGGCCACCTCTCAATCTGGAGTTAGGTTCCATGTTGGTTGGCCACCTCCTAAATCTAGAGTTAGGTGCCATGATGGTTGGCCGCTTTCTCAATCTGGAGTCAGACCAAATATGACCTTCCCAATCTGGGTTCGGGTCCTAGTATTCTCAAATATGACCTTCCAAATATGTGGTGTGGTCAATCTCAATATTATCATACTTTAAGAGTTAGTATGAGGGGTTCAAGGAAGTTATAAGCATATACTGTGATATCCATAGTGACTTTATAGATTACATGAAATAAATAAAAAAACAAGCATTCATGGCAATCTATTTCGACAATCCTTGAAAAACGTCAACAAAATAATGTGGTTAGTATTAGGCATAACCACATACCTTTCTTAGGTGCTACTTGATATCCAAGCAAAAGTAACAAGAGCAACAAAAAAAAGCATCTACCCTGAAAATAAAGCATAATACCCATGTATAACTATTTTATCCATAATTCACCATAAGGACTGACTTATGGTACATGTTAACATTTTTAGTGTCTACTTAGGGTTTTATGATGGTTTTGGCTTTCTAAATCGTAATTATTTCTTTCTATGCTCTTTTGGTTTACAAACCATAATCTTATCATTATTTGTACTTTTAATATAAAGGAAACCCTAATTCATCAATTAATGGGTCATAAATCTCAAACTGGATCTAAGTTGTCATTTTTATCCCAAAAAGATTATTCTCTGATTATTAAGATCAATTGATCATATCCAGATCATCAAAATCTAGAATTTAGGGTTCTTGTGCATTAAACACATTAAAGATGGAATATTTAGGTCTTTTTTTGAATTATAGGCAGATCTAGGACTTGAATATATTTTTATTACATTCCTTGTATTTTTCTAATCAACTTTCATGTATAATTTGGTACCCTTTCCCTTTTCTATGCAGACCTGGGCTCCATCAATGAGCTTCGACAACGTACACGGCTCGCTCCACGTGAGCATGGTGTTAAGCCAAGGCAGAGGGATGCATTTTCACTTATGACCTGGAGCTAAAGTCTTGCAAGACCAGGGGAAAAATGGTACTTTTGTCCTTACTCATCTTCAACCTCACGAGTTCCCTCTCCCACAAGTAGTCTTCCCAAGCAAGTCAACTCAGGTGTTGACTTTGGGCTTCTGAGCCTTCGAATAGAAAATGAGGGTGCCTCCCGCTTTGCAGCATCTCGTCGAACTGATGGGTTGACTAAATCAGCCAGAGGGATCGCTGGAGAGGGGAGAAGAAGGGGACTCACTAGAGGTAGTAGCATAAGAGAGAAGGGGGATTTTGCAAAGATAGTTGATGAATTTGCTGACATAGAATCATTAGCGGGTGCTAGCGAAGTCTTATTAATGGTCTTGTGGCCTCATAGAGGGTGGATACCCCTTTCATAGGTTCAAACTATGGAGGGTTCATCTTCCAATGGTCAGAGAATTGGTGAATGCTATTATTACCTTCCAAAGTACCCAAAACCAGGGTCAGTTAGATTTATAACTTCTCTCTGGATTGATTGGGAAGGGTTTTAGGAAAGATGGCTGTAAGAAGAGAGAGGATGGGTCCACGGTAGGACTGTGCATCCTGTTCAATACCTTCCCAGAAAAATCCAAGCTAGGAGATGATCGAGAACCAATAGTTCTAGGATCTGACGGTCCTCAATCCACGTGTATGAATAAAGGACCAAAAATAAGTTTCCAAAATTGATTTACAGGGTGACATTTAATACTTTGCCTTATAAATCCTTTCACTTTATGAAAACTTGTTAAAATTATATCTCTCTCTGTGTTTATCGTTTTAATCCCAAATTTTGAGAGAACGTCCATAATGATTTTATCTAACCATGGGCAAAGTTTCAGACTAAAACTGGAAAAGAAAATATAATTTTATTAACATGAAAGTCATCCTCTTATTTCATGTATTTAAAGCATCAAAACTAATACTTTTCTCTTTCTATCTTTTCCATATATTTTATTTTAATTAATTTTCTTATTAGGAACCATGTGAAACCAAAGTCTAACTATTAGTGGTCATACATACCACTTTCTAGACAATTTCACACAATTCTCACTAGTAAATTACTTATTATCCATTATGTTTTGCCTTTTTCTTAATATTAGAGTTTCTTCTCTTCCTTTTCCCTTATATTCATTATTTAATAAATAAAAACAATAGGAAAAAAAAATCACAACAAAAGGAAATTATTCAAAAGAGAGCCATACTTTCTAAATAAAGCATAAAATATTTCCAATATGTCCTTTTTATTAAAAAAATTGCATTGCAATTTTACAATACATGTGAAAAAATAGGTATAACCTCCTTCCCCTCTTATAGGAATTTGTCCTCAAAATTCAACTAATCATAAAAACAATTCATGATGGCACTTTCCCATGTTCCTCTTTAGCTCCCATGTGGCTCCATCCTCTTCCATGGTGCTTCCAAAGACCCTTTACCATATCTATCTTTTTATTCCTAAGCTCTCCCACCTTGGTATCTAGTACCCTCACATGTAACTCAGTGTATGTCTATCTCCCTTGGATTTCAATAGGTTCTATGGTTGACATATAACTAGGATCCTTCACATAGTGCTTCAGATGACATACATGGACCACATCATACATTCTATTATATTACGGGGGTAAGGCTAGATGATAATCAGTTTCACCACTCCATTCTAGAATCTCAAACAGACCCACGTAATGGGGACTCAATTTTTGTCTGTTCTTAGCTATAGCTTGGAGGGGTTGGGTTTTCAAAAACACATAGTCACCTATAGTGAAGTAAAAATCTATCCACTTTGCATCAACATACAACTTCTATCGATTTTGGGCTCTCTTCAGCCCCTGCTCGATCAAAGTGACATTGTTAGCATATAATTGTAGTTCCTCTCACCGACACTATCCTAATGAAGTGGTGATTGACATAGCCTCGCATATAGAGCTTCATATAGAGGCATTTCATATTGGCTTGAAATCTAATATAATAAGCAAACTCGGCTAAGGGCAATTATTGCTCCCATGATCCACCCCAATCGAGCACACATGCTCTTAATAGGTCTTGTATGGTTTGGATTGTTCTTTCAAACTGTCCATCAATCTGGGGGTGATAGGCGATACTGAATTTCAACCTTGTATCGAGTTCGTCATGCACTTGCTTCCATAACTTTGAAGTGGACTTAGGGTTACGATCAAAGATAATTGAACTCAGAACACAACGCAGGCTAACTATTTCTCTAACATACAGTTCATCTAGGTATCTCACCTTGGTGGTAATCTTTAAGGTGAAAAAGTGTGCTGATTGGTTAGGTGGTCCACTACAACCGATATTACATCATGAGTTTTCTTTGTCTTGGGGAGACCCACCACAATATCCATAGTGATTTGGTCCCATTTCCACTAAGGAATCTCAATCGGTAACCCAACATGTCATTGGTATTCACCCTTCACCATCTGGCACATGAGACAATTGGGCACATATGCCTCTATGTCTCTCTTCATTCCAGGCCACCAGAATTATCATTGCAAGTCTTTAAACATCTTCACGGTACCAGGGTGTACCTTATAGTTAGAATCATGAGCTTGTTGCTACATATGAGTCTTCAAGGGGAATCTTTAGAAACTCTAATACGTCTTTCATATGGGATTTCACCATTCACACCCATTGAGAGATGTATCTGAGGTTTCTCCATCCAACCCTTCATCTTAACTAAGTCTGGGCCATCTAACTGGGCTGTTATAAGCTCAGTCAACAAGTCAAGCTTGGTTTATCTTTATTTTGGTACCTGAACTTTTCATCCATAATTTTGATCATGAAATTCATTCCTATACCTATAAAATTCAAATCTACTTGGTAAATAGATCCTCCTTTGATATTTGAATTTGGTGATTACCTTGTTCACAAAACATTTACTCAATTTTCTATCATCGGGTGTGGTAATACCTTAAAACCTTGATTATCCTCAAGGATTTCAACTTAAGTATTTATTTTTCATATTATTTCCGTTCCTAATATGGCATGTGTCTGTCTATTCACTCACACTCATAATAAGAGGAAATAAGCATTTGGATATAGTCCAAATACAAAGCTCACCTTATTCCAAGAGTAGAGACGGTGCATCACACATTACCAATTAATTTACAATCAAGGTTTAATCACTATACACATGACTCCAAAACCATGAATACCACCATTCCCTTAATTCTATGTACACATATAGGAAAATATTTCTCATAACCTTTGACTCTTATCATAAATCTTATTTAAGATCCTTATTCCAACCTAATCACATGTCTTCATGTATACATCTCATGACTCATCATCCTTAATCACTTCCTCAATATTTCTAGGGTATAGATACCTTTGAAATGATCTCCTCTTAATTCCCAAGGGCCTTATGCATTTAGAACATGACCTTTCCTTATCCTCATAAATTTCATATACTTATACTCATCTGACAGGATCTTAGGTTTGACTTGTGGCCCTACCCTTCCGAAGGGTTTCATTGAGGCATCATAACTTTATTTTATCTCACCACACATTCTATTGGAGGATTCTTTGATGATATCTAAGAACTTTATTTCCTTTAAAACCCTTCCACCCGAATTTCGTTCATCTCTTAGGGCACCCATAGTTTTCTTTATATATCTTTATTGGGCTCATGGCGACCTACCCATCTGAGACTGGTCCCATTCTACTGGTCACTTCCATAGTGACTTTTCCTCATGTCCCTTAGAGATGGGCCTACATGGGTTTAAAGAATCATACCCACTA
Source organism: Alisma plantago-aquatica (assembly GCA_963693085.1). Lineage (NCBI taxonomy): Eukaryota > Viridiplantae > Streptophyta > Magnoliopsida > Alismatales > Alismataceae > Alisma > Alisma plantago-aquatica. The sequence continues at coordinate 409,888,071 of OY856413.1, forward strand.
TATGTGCTTTTGTGCTTCATGCACTTAATCTCCAATGTTTTAAGTAGCATTTAGTGTTACCTCAATTCTTAGATGATTTTTGAATTCACCCTTTCTAGGTAAGGTCCTATCCCAGGACAAGATAAATCTATCTTTTATTAGAAACCAACAGAAATGATCTTGTACTAAGATTTATATTATCACAAGGAGAATGTCTTTTAGGAATATTTTCCATTATATCATCCATGCTTTCTATACCTGAGAGTTACATCATTATATCCAGTGATCTACCATTCCAGAGTTGGATCACTACTAGTACCTTACTACCACAAATTGAAGTGTCTGGATATAATGGTATTGATGCATTACGTCTCATGTGTTTAGGGGTACATGTTAATATAATGCCATATGCCAAGTGTATTATCAAATCCATAGCATATATTAGGAAAAAATAGGTAAAATGTACTCTAAAGAAGGTAAATTTATTCATCACATATCCCTCATGTCAACTGCAACCTCATTATATATATGTCCTTAGCATTATCTCATTTCATTTTCTCACAATAGGTTTCATTTTTTCATTAGAGGTTCAACCTCAGCTAATCTAGTTACTTCAAATTATCATATTCCATGCATATATCTTGACCAGTTGAAGATAGAGAACTTATTAAGCCATGTATATGTCTTCCATTATATCATACCCATGTGTCACCTCTCTAGGTTAGATCATCTTATGATAATATGGAAGTTCCAAACCAACTTGCATGAGAGACTCACCAAAATATATCAAAATCCTAGTGGGATTTCCCTTAACTCATTGCTTGAGGGAGGTGCCATGCTCAACCTTGATGAAATCACTTAACTCCATGGGTATCATATGCACTAGATCTATTTTCTTTCTCTGATCCATGATTTTAGGCCCACCTTATTAGCATTAATAACAAAACCCAACCATTATGGTACAAATCACACTAAAACATGATATGCTTCTTAGATTTCAACTCATGAAATATTCTTACCCAACTCTCTGACAAACATCCCTTAGGGTCCTTCTGAAGGGACTACCATCCCAAGTATGCGGCTTTGTAACATATTATCATTCTTTACCTTTACAGGATCTTGGGGCTCTCCCTCTCCCTCACCTAGATGGTAGGTACACATACCATGTACTTATCCATGTAAGAAACCCCTTTCTATGTCTCTGGGGTTTGGTCCATCCAAAGACATCTAGGATATGACAAGCCTCTCAACTCATCCACTCAGGGGTAGTTTAGTTTATTACAAATATTACTCGTGTTTCCTCATGTCTTGGAGTCTAGGTTTCCAACCTTCTCCTTCTAGGTCCCACTCTCTCAATAGTTAATCTTAGCGATGGTCCTAAAACTAGGGGTCCCCCTTTCATAGAAGAGGTTGAGGCTCCTGTGGATTCACATCCTACTTTTGCTTAGTTTTAAAGAAGCAAAAACTCTCAAATACCATGAGGTCACCATAGAGCACATTATCTCATATGTAAAACTAAACTCACCTCATCCATTTATGTATCATGTACTCCAAAAAGGATTTATGCATCTGGTCTATAACTAATTACTCTTTAAACTGATGCACCTCACTTCCATTTACTCATACGAGTGTGAGAATATGCCTCCCATTAGGGTACCTACTAGAAAGAATTTAAACTTTCTAGTCACTAACTTAATTTTTGGTTTAGGGTGTTATCCCTCTCATATATCTTTTCTACTTTCTCGGGTCGACCCACCCCATATCGGGACACCTAAACTAAATTCATGTCCTTCATGTGTGTCATGCATGACTTATCTTACGTACTTGAATGCTTGGAAAAACTTAGGTTCCCAACTTATTGGGTTCTCTCTTTCCTACTCCATTGCTTTGTTGGTAAGGTATGCCCATAGAGACAATCATATGATGATTGACATCGTATAATTACCTAAAAGGATTTCATTGATAATAACATATATATAGGCAAGCTTCTAATTCATCTGTTTCACTTAGTTATGAGATAATGAGGATACAAAGTGAATGTCAAGAGAATGATATTACTCAATGACATATGTCTTCAAGTATTAGCCTTGTTGAAATGAGATCATGCAGATGTTAGGAGTACATATACATATTCTCATTATGTCCCTAATAGGTTATTCCTGTGGAAGGTATATATACACTAGTAACACATAAGACTAGAGTGTGAGTTGGTTGATGACTAAGTCTCACTAAGTCATGATATGGCAATATCAAACTAAGCATACAGATACATGTAGGGAATAGCGTATCTGACAGACCCACCTTGAGAGCGGCACATACTTTTGTGGTCACAATCATCTCTCATAGTGAAGGTGGTGATTGTGATTCTTAGACCTGAAATCACTACACTCATCACATGTTGTTGGGTACATTTTGAAATCATAAAACGTAATCCTGAAACATGGGCTATTATAACAATGATTATTGGGTGAATTTAACACATGGGGATAGACTGTGAGTGACAGATATGGGACTTGTCCCTCCTATTAGAGTATAATATCCTAACCACTTGATAAGCAAGACTGAGAAACACATGTGCATGCACATGTCAATTAATATATGATATTGAGGTCACATTATCTCAGACAGTCTACTCTTAGTTCAAGAAACACAGATTGAATGTTGAGAGGATGAAAAACCATGCCTTGAGTTCATCTTAGATATCAAACACAAAGGAATTATACAATCACTACAACACCTTACACAAATTGTAGGCTGAAGTTGTTCTCCAACTTTCCATTCACTTGGGTAGCACAGATGTGCGACTAGGCATCACTCTTTTCTAGTGATGTCATAAGCTATTTATGGACATTCACAGGATATGTGACATGGGCCCTATAGGGTCACACACATAGGAACTCATCTAGAAGAGGAGTTTTGATCTTGAATAACTATTGGATTCACTACTAAAGTGTTCAGGTACTCAATTCACACAAATGATCACAAGATTGGATGACCATGTCTACCTAACGACCATGTCACTGGGTGAGATATCTATTTGGGTAGCCAGAAGGGCATCTCAAGTAGTTGAGATGACATTTTGGGAGTTAGGCTGATAAAGGATCAAATTGGCTTAGTTCTGCCCCTAAACTGACTGATTCAACATGATTGAACTGATCGGCTCATTGACTCAACTCATCAGACGACCATTTGGGTGAGTGAGACAGGCATCTCACTTGGGTGAGATGACCCAGTTGGGGCCGAATGAAGGTTTGAGATGTTTCTTGAATAGTTCTGATTGCATATACTTGAAGAGAAAGTAAAATTAATATATATATATATATATATATATATATATATATATATATATATATATATATATATTGATTGGAATCAAAATTGCCAAATTTGTGTGTGATTGAGAAACTACCAAATGGTCAATTAGCAGTCCGACACAAACTTCTCACACACCAGACAACTATTTGGGTGTGTGAAATGGCTGTTTCGGCTGTCGTAGGTTATAATAGTTCAAGTTCTTCACATCCTGCCCACTCCCATACAATCACATATAAAATGGGAAGCCTGACCCTTGCCTCACCTATGGTGGATTCCCAAGGCACAACAAAGACAACTGAGAATCAGTTCCTCTGACAACTGTGGTCCTCTCTCGTTGTGGTAACCAAGAGAGCCCAAGAAAGTCCTACCAGATAGGGAGGGATAGCCAACAGGGGAGAACAACTGAGAAGTTGTTGTTGTGAGGCTAGGTTGGTGACTAGTACACCAACGAGAGGTTCAATCATCTAGATTATTAACTGAGTTTATGTTGATTTTATGCAGGTCATAATGAGGTTCAACCATCATGTGGCACTCACATCCTTTTAACCCTAATCCACCTTAAACATAATCACAACCATCGCTTGCTTCATACCACCTCGATCACCATAAACCATCATCCGAATCAAACCCTAATAAGTGGGCCCCACCTTTCTCAACCCTAGATCTACCTTCACCCATGATCCTCTCACCCTGGGTCTTGACCAGACGGTCTTAACCATATGGTCTTAACCAATCGATCGTGATCCATTCAGTTTCACCCACTATTGGTTAGGTTCCATTCGGTCTCCACCCTCATTTGGGTCTCAAGACCGCAAGTATTCTACAACTTCAGATCGTAGATCAACGCCCCTCATTCACCTCCCCACTCGGTCCCCCTCCTATAATTCTACCCTTACTGTTTTCCCCTTTCATACGGTCTCAAGACCGTACGGGCAGCCACCTGCTCAAGATCGCATGGAGGACCTGACTTCCTACCTCCCTTCTTCCTCTTCCTTCCCTCATTATCTGCAAACCCAACTCCACCATCGCCATCCCGTCCACTCTCTTCTGATGACGACACCACCAGGAACCATGTGCCTGTGCCGCTCTAAACTCTACATCCATGCCATCATTGACAACAACGCTGCCTCCACCTAGACCTGCATCCCTAGATCTTGGCGCCACCTGCTGCAAGCCATGCCCTCGTTGCCTACTTCTTCACCACCGTGAGGGAAGCAATAATTCTGCAACCCTAAAAGCCACCACGCTTCCTGCTCGTCCAGGACCTGCAGCATAAGCGGTGCACGGTCTCAAGACCGATAGAATAGCAGGCCACGAGACCGTTTGGGCGTGAGATTGATCAGAGGGAAGACCATTTGGGTACGAGACCGATCAGAGGGAAGACTGTTAGGGCACCAAGACTGAGAAGTAGAGACCGCTTAGCGGCGATGCTCACACCTCCAAGAACGTCAGCACTGAAGACCATTTGATTGCTGAGGTAGCAAGACTGTGTGGATCGTTGAAGTGCCCAAACCGATAGGCACAGACCGTTTGGTCCTCAAAACCAATAAGGGCATCAAGACCGTTAGAGCAGAGAAGCCAGGACCATTTGGAGAAAAACTAATACAAGACCGTTTGGCCATTAAATGGTCTCAAAGTCTTTTTGGACAAAAGTCCTAGACCGTTAAGAAGACTAAACAGTCCCCAAAACTGTTAAAACAAAACTATAAAAATTGCAACTGGGCCCAAATCATGAAGACCCCAATCAGTGCCTATAAATAGGACCGGAAGGGTCCTCATTTGGGGCATCAGATCTGGGATGCCGCTGGGCTGCCCGAACGCAAAATTCGATCCAGATCCATCATCCACACTACCATCACTTCACATGCTCTTCCTACTGCGAGCAAGGTGACCGAGAAGAGAAGGAAGGAGGAGTGAGAAAGACTACCTGATTTATCTTGGCATCCTTCATTCCTCATCCAGATCTGCTCCGACATGATGTAGAAGACCGCATCATCTTCACCGAGCTACAACTACCTTCTACATCATGCTCATGGTAGAATCATCCCTCTTTCTTATTCTTCTTGTTTCTCACATCATGAGAGAGTAGTTCCTTTTCACTGGGGTGCGGGGACTAGCCCCGCTTCCCATGTTTTCATGTCTTTTCATTTAACATTCCAAGGCAATGTATATAACTTACCATTTCATTGTTAATCGTTGATGTTTGCTTGTAGATTGATCGCCTGCTTGCTTTTATCTTGTTCTTTCTTATGTTGCGAGAACTTATGTAGGATAGACTGTCGATTAATGCGGTTGACTCCCAAACTAGAAATAGAATGGGATTCCTTGAGGTTTTAAGTGTATGACCTGTGAGGGGATGAGCCATCTAGCCTATGGTGATGCTTCTGTGTGCCTAACGCCTATATAGGGCGGCCACAAATTCATTTGGATTTCTGTATCTTTGGAACTGTAAGTGCATGATCCAGATGGTGATGAGACATCTGATGCCTAAGGTGATGCTTACGCGGACCTAAACATCCCTCAGGGAGGGTTCACAATAGTTCGATTTGGATAGTTATATCTTGCCTGGATGTTTGATGTTTGGATGTGTTTGCATGTGTAGTGGTGGCAAAACCTAGTACCATCCCAGCGATCCCATATCATTAATCTAGATCAACCTTAATTCTACTCTTTACTTTCTTGCACTTAGTTTAATAAACTTCAAAATCAATCACATTCTAAATATTAGTTTGTCTTGAGCTAGATTCGACTAACAACAATTCTTAAAAACATTGTCTCTTGGGATTCGATCCTCAACTATACTAAGATATGACCCGTCCACTTACGGGTGGTATTATTGCACAATGTTTTGGTAAAAGCTCAGGGATTTCAACCCTGAGTGAAACTTTTAGTGTGATAATAGACTACGTCAAATTCTAGTGTCGTTGCCAGGGACAACGGAATCAGTTAGCCAAATCTAGTTCTTTTAAGGCTAATCTAGGATTTTGTTTTTCTTTTGATATAATTGATCATTTACTTGAATTCAACTCTACTCCATCACCCTTACTTTAGGAAGATTTTTCCCATCTCAAGTACCCCCAAAAGACTAGTACATGCACCGCTTGAACAGTCCCAGACTCTCTGCTAGCTTTGACCTAGAGATAGACATGACCTTTCATCGTCAAAATAGAGAAAACCAAGTAAGAATGGCTCAAGAGGAGGAAGTAGCCCGAAGGGTAGCTCAACCCATTAATGCACAGAGAGAAAGGCTCATGCAAGAAGCCAGACCTATAGTTCAAGAAGAAATCCTAGTAGCACAAGCAGCAGTGCAAGCAGTCGAACTACAAAAGGATCTTACGGAATTCTCAATCCCTAAAGCAGCTAACGTTCATCATCCAGTACTACCTCCTCCCATCAACACTCCAAATTTTGAGATACGAGCACATTAGATTACCTTGCTTCAAAACAACCCATTCTATGGTAAACCAGGTGAAGATAGCCAAGAACATCTTCTAAGATTCATCGATCTATGTGCTATGACAAAACAAAATGGAGTTACAAATGATGCCATTCGACTCCATCTCTTTAAGTATTCTCTTACCAATAGAGCTATAAGTTGGTACAACTCCTTACAATGTGAACCCACCACTACTTGGGAACAACTTCAAAATATTTTTCTAGAAAAGTTTTACCCTCCTCTCACCTATGAAATTAGGAGTCAAATAACAATGTTCACTCAAGCCCCTAGAGAAACCCTTGCTGAAGCATGGGAAAGATACAAAGAGCTTCTACACAGGTGTCCACACCATGACATTCCTAAGAATCAACTCATCGAGATCTTCTATAGAGGTGTGGATGACGATATCAAGAGATTTTTAGACTCCTCATACGGAGGAAACTTCATGCGTCAAAGTTATGACAACGCATGGAAGGTTGTCACCCTTGGAGCTGAAAATCAAACTAATTGGGGTAGGTCTATAGGTAAAGGCATGTTGAAGGTAGCTATGGCTGAAGTTATTCTAGAATATAAGTCTAATGCTGAAACCCTCAAACTCTTAGTTGCAAAGCAAGACCATATCGAGTCATCTCTTGCTGCATATGAAAGAAGACACTCACTCCCTCAACAACAAGAACAAATCAAGTTAGCTTCACTGTTCCGTGAAGCATGTAAAGGTACTGATCATTCTACTTTAGCATGCAATGTTCTCTATGATGTTGTTCTTAGCAACGCATGTGGCCAAGGAGATAATAGTCAAATGGAAAATCTTAATGCTATCAACACGATTCCCAGTCAAGGATATTACAATCTGAATCAGAATAGGAACCATCCAGGTTTTGAATATGGAAATCCTTCAGGAGCGGAAAACTCGTGACAACTTCATGCAATTAATGAACAATGAGGCCCACCAGGATTTCAGTATAACCAACAACAAAGCTTTGGAAATCACGAGAACTTTAGGGGAAACCTTCAGAACAGGAACTACAACCAGTACCAGAACAACTCTCAATTCCACAATCTTGACCAAGTTCCTTATCAACAACAAGGACAACAAGCCGGTCCCATTTCTCCTGATGACAAGCTGACGACCATTGAAAAGATGTTGCAATCACAACAAACTATGATAGCTAACCAGCAAGCCCATCATAAAGCTATTGAATCTCAACTAGCTCAACTTGCAGCTAGTATGAAACCACCTATCGGAGCCTTTTCTGGCTAGCCAGAGAATAACCCTAAACACCCTAAGCAACTAAAGGCTATAACCACCAGGTTTGGAAAAGATTATTCTAATTCTCCTGTGGTTATTACAGATGAGGATGAACCTATGATTGTCCAAGATTCAACAACACATGAGTCTCAACCAAAAGTACCAGTGACTACTGATAAGACAGCCGAGCCAAATTATGAAAAAACTACTGGTACTGAGAAAGAAATACGAGAGTCAGATGTGCCAGTGTAAATATCTCGTCCACCTTTCCCTTCTCATTTAAGGCAAACCAAGCTTGATACTCGTTTCAATAAGTTCATGGAAGCCATGAAAAAGCTTCATGTTGATATACCTTTTCTAGATGCGCTGGCTGAGATACCAGCCTGGACAAAGTACTTGAAGTCACTTCTCACCAGGAAATATATAACTGAAGAATATGAGATAGTCAAGTTAGCAACAACTACTTTAGACATCATCCAGCGTAAGATGCCCAAGAAGCAAAAAGATCCAGGATCATTTGGGATCTCCTACCATATCGGTGATTCATTGTAGATTGGCCGATATTGGTGCCAGTATCTCCATCATGCCACTTAGCCTTTGAAAAAGTCTAGGGTTTGCTAAACTACTCTCGACTGGTATGACAATACAACTTGTAGATAACACTGTGACTCTACCCTTAGGAATCATTGAGGATGTCCCTGTCAAGGTTGGCAAAGATTCTTATTTCCCTTGTGACTTTGTCATCATGGACATAAAGCAAGACACTAGATACCTTCTCCTATTTGGAAGTCTATTCGTCACCACTGCAAGAGCTCTAATTGATGTTGAAGCAGGAACCTTGCTGCTCAGATTAGGAAAAGAAACCCTCAAGTTTAAAGTTTTTGAAAGTATGAGAAGACCGAGTATGCAAGAAGAAGTCTACTTTATTGAGTGCATAGAGCAGATGACACTGCTTATGTAAGAGGATTATGAACAAAACAATCCGTTAGAAGTGGCTCTAACAAACCCATCTGCTGATAACTCCATTGATGAACAAATAAAGGATTGTGTTCTCCACCTCGATACAGTTGAAGAAGATCCTGAAGCCAGGATTGAGGAACTCAAAGCTATGGATGTCACTGAAGAACCATGTGAAAAACCACAAGCTTCTAAAATGAAACCCCTATCTGAGGGATTGAAGTATGTGTTTCTAGATGACCTCAAAGTCTGCCCAGTCATCATAAATTCTGATCTAACGGCTGAACAAGAAGATAAACTCTTAATAGAATTAAAAGAAAGAAGAAAAGCCATAGGATGAACAAGAAGCACTGTGCATGAAAAAAATCCCCATGATGGAAGATTACAAGCCAACTGTTGAACATGAAAGGAAGCTTAATCTGAATATGAAAGAAGTTGTCCTCCTTGAAGTTATAAAGTTGCTCAAGACAGGAATTATCTATCCGATCTCCAATTCACCATGGGTAACTCTTGTGCACATTGTCTTGAAGAAAGGTGGGACTACAGTGATACGGAATGAAGACAATGAACTCATACCCACTCAAACAATCACATGGTGGAGGATGTGTATTGATTATAGGAAGTTGAACAAGGTGACTCGAAAGGATCATTTCCCAATGCCTTTTCTTGACCAAGTACTAGAAAGGTTGGCCCACCAAGAGTAATTCTGTTATCTCGATGGTTACTCTGGATTCTATGAAATACCTATACATCCATATGACCAAGAGAAAACAACCTTTACTTGCCCATTTGGAACATATGCCTTCAGAAGGATGTTGTTTGAACTCTGCAATGCACTTGCAACTTTCCAACGTTGCATGACTTCTATATTCGCTGGTCACACTGAAACTATCATGGAAATTTTTATGGATGATTTTTCTATATATGAAGATTCTTATGACTCATGCCTGAAGCATCTCTCCCTTGTCCTTAAACGGTGTGAAGAATCACATCTTGTGTTGAACTGGGAGAAGTGTCACTTTATGGTAAAGGAAGGCATTGTCCTTGGTCATAGAGTTAGCAATCGAGGAATCGAAGTTGACAGAGTGAAAATTGAAGTGATTTCTAAACTTTCTATTCCAATGAATGTAAGAGAAGTTCATGCATTTCTAGGTCATGCAGGTTTTTATAGACGGTTTATTAAGGATTACTCCAAAATAACCAAACCTATGATGAATCTATTGCTAAAGGATGCTGAATTCCACTTTGACGAAGAATGTGTTAAAAGTTTCAACAACCTAAAGCATGTTCTTACAACAACAGCCATCATTAGAGCTCCCGATTGGGATCACCCATTTGAAATTATGTGTGATGCCAATGATTATGTTGTGGGTGTTGTTCTAGGACAATGTATAGAAAAGAAACATTATGTGATCTATTATGCATCAAAAACCGTCGATGAAGCTCAGAGGAATTATGCAACTATCGAGAAAGAACTCCTGGCAGTCGTGTATGCCTTTGACAAGTTCAATTCCTATCTCATTGGTTCAAAAGTCATTGTCTACATAGATCATGCCACTATTCGTTACCTCCTAGCGAAGAAAGATGCTAAACCCAGGTTAATAAGATGGATTCTCCTCCTACAAGAATTTGATCTGGCTAAACCCAGGTTAATAAGATGGATTCTCCTCCTACAAGAATTTGATCTGGATAAGAAAGGTACAAAGAATGTTGTGGCAGACCACCTCAATCACATCCACACCCTGGAAACTGAGAAGATCCCAATTAACGATTCTCTTCTGGACGACCTGCTTATGAAGGCTACATAATCCACCCCTTGGTACTCAGACTATGTGAACTACCTTGTTGCTGGTGTCATCCACCTGAATGCACCAGGAATGCACTGAAGCAATTCATGCATGATGTGAAGCAATATCACTGGGACAAGCCATAACTCTTCAAACTCTGTGCTGATGGTCTCTACAGACGTTGTATCACTGAAGAAGAAGCCCAACTCATTTTAGAACAATGTCACTCAGGCCCAGTTGGAGGCCATATGAGTTCCAAGAAAACTACCTTGAAGGTTTTGTAATGTGGTTTCTTTTGGCCAGCCATATCCAAAGATTCCTACAACTTTGTCTTATCATGTGACAAGTGTCAAAGAACGGGTAACATAACAAAGAGAGATGAGATGCCACTGCTGTTGTGGTAAGAAGTCGAGATATTTGATGTTTGGGGTGTGGACTACATGGGTCCATTCCCATCATCTCATGGATTTTCCTACATCCTAGTGGCGGTGGATTACGTCTCAAAATGGGTAGAAGCCATACCAATGATGAATGCATATTCATCTTGGTTCAATCGTCTCGTTTAGCCCAATTTTGGTTGCATTCATGCATTTATCGGCTTTATCTTCTAATATGTTCATTCACTTGGCTTAATTAGAATGATCCCTATTTTTATTGAATTTTTACACCTTTGTATAGGTCACTTTGGGCATTTGGGCCTTGTTTCCATGGCCCAATACTCTATTCTGGGCCTTGGTCTGTTCGAGCATGCTTGGGGTCAGTAGCAGTCTGTGGATCCCCTTCTTCTCCCAGTTTTACCTAATCACGATTCATAGAGCCTGGTCGCAATCGTTTCTAAGCCAACAGTCCGCGGTCTTCTCTTCTATTCCCAACCGCGGTTCCCCCAACCACACATACCACAACCAAGTTTCCCCGTGACCGTGGCAATCCTCTAATACCCACGACCTGTAGCTAAGGTGACCGAGCCAGGTAAAGCCCACGACCACGGCATGCACAAAGCCCGCGTTCGCGGCATCACCCCTACAGGACCGTGGTCCCCCCCATCTTCAAGCCACATCTACACAGCAGTACGACGCTCCCTCACCTCGACCCGTGAAGGGAAGCTACCATAGATCGACAGTAGTGCGACCCATCTGCCTCCGTCGCCTACCACGACCCGCGGCGTTGAGTGCAAAGACCGCGACCTGTGGTGCCCTACACCTCGGCCGTGGTCTGAACATCTCCTTATGTCACGACCTTCACATCCTCTCTACACCGCCTTAAGACTTCACCACGACCATCAGATCTACTGCTGCTTCGTCCTCTGCCAGCAACCACCTCTGCAACCACAGCAGCACCGCACCATCTACATCCACCATCTGCATCCATGTCAAACACACCTCGACCCGCAGTAGCCTACACCACGATCGAGGTCTCTGCATTTTCACCAATCGATAGTAATGCCTCCAGCCTCTTCACCTCAGTAGTGATCTACACCACCCACTCCATCATGTAGCTGCCATCACCTCAACGCCCTACAGTCTGTCCTCTCTCAACGACGATCATGACCCTCTACCTCGCCACTTCAACCTTGACCATACCAACTGCACAACGACCTCCCCTGCATAGTCACGATCGCAACCGTGCAATTTGTCGTGACCATGACAAAAGCCACGACCACGATAAAAGTCGTGACCATGACAAATGCCACAACCACGACAAATGCCGCGACCATGAAAAAAGCCATGACCCGCTGCAAAAATGACAAGGTCGCGATTTTAAGTCGGTGCCCAGACTGCCTATAAATAGGACACAACTCTAGTCAGCCAAATCATCGATCTCGAGATGTCGTTAGGCTGCAGGACTATCCTGGGCCTAAGGAGACGATCTCCATAGCCAAGAACTTGCCCCCGTGGTGATTTTGCAGCCTGTTCACCCAGATCTTGAGTGAAGACTCAGATCTGCAAGCCACCTCATTTAGATCTAGATCTGGATCTAGATCTACTGTGTCCATGCCACCATCTCGTCCACGAGCTGCTCCTTCTGCTGTGAGAGAGGACTACGAGAAGAAGAAGAAGATGGAGAGAGAAGATCTACCCCGTCTGCCGTGGTGTTCTTCCCTCCTCGTCCAGATCTACCATGACATCGTGTAGAAGACCGTTTCTCCATCGAGCTGTGATCATCTTCTTCACCATGCTCATGGCGGAATCTTCTCTTTCTCTTATTTTTCTTGTTCCTCTCACCATGAGCGAGTAGTTTACTTTCACTGGGGTGCGGGGATTAACCCCTCTTCCCATACTTTCATATCTCACTGTTAAACATTCCATGGCATGTATATAATCTTTCATTTCGTTGTTAATCGTCGATGAGTGCTTGCAGATTGATCACCTGCTTACATATATCTTGTTCATTTCCTATGTTGCGAGAACTTCAATGCGTAGGTTTTGAATGTCGATTAACGCAGTTGACTCCCAAACTAGAAATAGAATGGGATTCCTTGAGGTCGTAAGTGTATGATCCATGTGGTGACGAGCCATCTAGCTCACAGTGATTCTTCTGTGTGCCTGATGCCTGTATAGGGGGCCCACAACTTCATTTGGATTTCTGTATCTTTGGAGCTATAAGTATGTGATCTGGATGGTGACGAGACATCTGATACCTAAGGTGATGCTTATGCAGACCTGACGCCCGTACGGGGGGTTCTGCAGTATCTCTATTTGAATGGTTATACCTTGCGTGGACGTTGATGTTTGGATGTGATTGCATGTGTAGTGGTGGTGAAACCCGGGACCATCCCAATGATTTCCCTCATTAATCTTTAATCAACCTTTAATCCTGCTCTTTTACATTCCTTGCTTTTAGTTTAATTAAACTCAATTCAACCAACCTTGCTCTAAATATTAGTCTTGATTCAACTAGATTCGACTAGAGAAAGATTCTTAAAAACGTTGTCCCTTGGGATTCGATCCTCAACTATAATGCAATAAGACCCGTCCGCTTGCGGTTGGTATTATTGCATGTTGTTTTGGTTAAAAACTTAGGGATTTCAACCTTAAGTGAGTTTGTTAGTGCGATAATATAAGCCACGTCAAATTCTGGCTCCGTTGCCTCCCGACAAGCACCTTTGTTTTACGTCGATGGCTCGACGTGATTTCTTCAGTTTTTTGGTAGGTATGTCGGTTTGGACAGATTCATCAATTCATCAGTGCTAGTATCAGCTGTGGTGAAATACCTCTTCAAGCTCTATGTTGATGGTCTCTACAGACGTTGTATCGCTGAGGGAGAAGCCCAACTTATTTTAGAACAATGCCACTCAGGCCCAGTTGGAGGCCATATGAGTTCTAAGAAAACTTCTTTGAAGATTTTGCAATGTGGTTTCTTTTGGCCAACCATATCCAGAGATGCTTATAACTTTGTGCTGTCATGTGACAAGTGTCAGAGAATAGGAAGCATTACGAAAAGAGATGAGACGCCGCTTAAGCTATGGCAAGAAGTTGAGATTTTTGATGTTTGGGGAGTGGACTACATGGGTCCATTCCCATCCTCACATGGATTTTCCTACATCCTAGTCACGATTGATTATGTCTCCAAATGGGTAGAGGCCATACCAACGGTTACTAGCGATTCAAAACCCGTCATTAAAATGTTCAAAGAGATCATTTTCCCCCATTTTGGAGTTCCACGCACTGTGATCTCCGATGGAGGTTCTCATTTTCTGGAAAGAAGCCTTGAAACATTGTTGAGAAGATATGGTGTAACACACAAAGTAGCTTCTCCCTACCACCCACAAACAAGTTGGAAGGTAGAGGTTTCAAACCGTCAAAGCAAAGCTATCCTAGAAAAGACAGTAGGATGCAACCGAAAGGATTGGTCAGTGAAAATCAATGCCGCTTTATGGGCCTACCGAACTGTCTTCAAAACTCCTCTTGGAACAACACCCTTCAGACTCATCTATGGAAAATCATGTCACCTACCCGTGGAACTAGAACATAAAGCATGGTGAGAAATCAAACAGCTGAATTTCGACATGAGGAAAGCAGGCAAAGCCATGATTCTACAACTTCAAGAGTTGGATAAACTCTGAATGACAGCTTATGAGAATGCACGAATCTACAAGGAACACACGAAACTTTGGCATGATGGTCATCTGAAAAGGAAGGACATTCAAGTGGGAGACCAAGTTTTGGTGTTCAACTCGAGACTGAGGTTATTCCCAGGGAAACTCTGCTCTCGATGGTTTGGACCATACATTGTCAAGAGCATCTACCCACATGGTGCATTTACCTTATGGAGTGAGAAGTCAGGTGACTTTGTGGCAAATGGCCAACGCTTGAAGAGATATTTCACCACAGCTGATACTAGCACTGATGAATTGATGAATATGTCCAAACCGACATACGTACCAGAAAACTGAAGAAATCACGTCGAGCCATCGACGTAAAACAAAGGCGCTTGTCGGGAGGCAACCCGATCTTTAACTTAGCTTTTACTTTTAATTTTGTTTTTTAGAAAATTTTGCACCTGATAGACAATGCATCGTAAGATGCAGTCTTAAGTTCTGATAGGTTCCATTTTTGAGATTTCAGATGGAGGACGCGTCACTGAAAGGAATGCAACCGCATCTGGTGGACCAACCGACACGAGTTTACCCCTCCATCTTGGATTTAGAGCTTGCTCGGGATGAGCAAATTTCTAAGTTTGGGGTGGAGGGTGGGTGGTACGTACTTTACTTTCCACCCTCTCCTATCCGTTCCAGACTTAAGATTTCATCGTTGAAATGTTGTTGCAATTTTGAGCAATTTTTTCAAAAAATTTCAAAATTTTCAAAAAATTTTCATAGCAACTTGTATAGAAACTTGATGAAGTTGTGATGCTTTTGTTTCAATCAAAGCCATTACCTAGCCGGCTATCCTATTTTCCCATGCAATTTTGAATCATTATACCCTCCTTATTCGAAGCGAAGCCTCAAGGAGAACAATTTCTGAAACTAGCCTATGATTAGAAATCACCGTGTGAAGCTTATGAATCCTAACATCATGATCAGTAGATATGGCAAGTATCTGTCAAACTGAGAGGGATCAAACATGTTGTGCTTCCTATCTGACTAGTGGAACAATAGCATGGAATCTCCATCGGATCCTCATCAAGTCATTATTTGAGCAGAGTATGATAAGGAGAACAACCCGGTGCACTGAATTCTAAATCAAGTTGCATTCTGATCTAAACTCTCTTCTACACTTCTTCCATCATCTTCTTACCCCTTCTCTCATAAAAAACAAACAAAAATAGCCAATATAGTGCCAAACCCTAAGTTCGGGGTAGCACACTCTCTCTTCCTTCATGCTTCTTCCATACCCCTCACTACGAAATAGGGGTGTATCACCAAGAAAAGATGCCTAAGCGCACACAAAACGAAATGCAATCTTGAGTCGAATAGAGGAGAGATTCGCACAAAAAAATGCAATCAATGAAATTGCAAATCATATAATATAAATCTCGAGTCAAATAGAGGAGAGATTTATTTTTCCCTTCCATACCACCCTTCACTCCTGTTTCCATCTAAAGGCACAATGAATGCCTCCCTGATCCTAATAACACCAATGTCAGATCAGGCGCACACTTGTTGTTCTGTGGGTATCTCTAGACTCCTACAAAACTCTCTGACATGCTTGATTTTGGAAAAAGTAGAGAAGAAGTGATATTGGGAAGCGAACTTGGGAACGAAGATATGATAAAATGTGTTCTGTGATCTCATGATGTTGAGACACTTAGTCATACCAAGCAGAAAAGAAATATTCATGATGTGAAGGTGAGGCAGTCACACATTTCGAAAGTATTCATTTGGCGAGCGTTTCAGATTTCGTGTTACTCGAGGATGAGCAACGATTAAGTTCGGTGTATTTTGATGAATGCATATTCATCTTGGTTCAATCGTCTCGTTTAGCCCAGTTTTGGTTGCATTCATGCATTTATCGTCTTTATCCTCTAATATGTTCATTCACTTGGCTTAATTAGAATGATCCCTATTTTTATTGAATTTTTGCACCTTTGTGCAGGTCACTTTGGGCATTTGGGCCTTGTCTCCACGACCCAATACTCTATTCTGGGCCTTGGTCTGTTCGAGTGTGCTTGGGGTCAGTAGTAGTCATTGGATCCCCTTCTTCTCCCAACTTGACCTAATTGCGATTCATAGAGCCTGGTTGCAATCGTTTCTAAGACAACAGTCTACGGTCTTCTCTTCTATTCCCATCCACAGTTCCCCCAGCCACACATACCGTGACCAAGTTTCCCCGCGACCGCGAAAATCCTCTAATACTCGCAACCTGCAGCTAAGGCAACCAAGCTAGGAAAATCCCGCGACCGCGGCATCACCCTTACAGGACCGTGGTTCCCCCCATCTTCAAGCCGCGTCTACACAACAGTCCGACGCTCCCTCACCTCGACCCGCGAAGGGAAGCTACCATAGATCGACAGTAGTGTGACCCATCTGCCTCCGTCGCCTACCGTGACCCGCGGCATTGAGTGCAAAGATCAGGACCTGCGGTGCCCTACACCTCAGCCGCGGTCTGAACATCTCCTTTTGTCGCGACCTTCACATCCTCTCTACACCGCCTTAAGACATCACCACAGCCATCAGATCTCCTGTTGCTTCGTCCTCCGCTAGCAACCACCTCTGCAACCACAGTAGCGCCGCGCCATCTACATCCACCATCTGCATCCACGTCAAACACACCTCGACCCGCAGTAGCCTACACCACGATCGAGGTCTTCGCATTTTCACCAATCGACAGTAATGCCTCCAGCCTCTTCACCTCAGCAGTGATCGACGCAACCCACTCCATCGTGTATCTGCCATCACCTCAACGCCCTATGGTCTGTCCTCTCTCAATGACGATCGTGACCCTCTGCCTCGCCACTTCAACCTTGACCATACCAACTGTACAACGACCTCCCCTGCATAGTCGCGATCGCGACCGTGCAATTTGCCGCGACCACGACAAAAGCCATGACCATGACAAATGCTGCGACCACGACAAATGTCGCGACCACGAAAAAATCTACGACCCGCTGCAGAAATGACAAGGTCGTGATTTTAAGTCGGTGCCCAAACTGCCTATAAATAGGACACGACTCCAGTCAGCCAAATCATTGGTCTCCAGACGCCGTTAGGCTGCAGGACTGTCCTGGGCCTAAGGAGATGATCTCCATAACCAAGAACCTACCCCCATGGTGGTTTTGTGGCCTGTTAACCCAGATCTCGAGTGAAGACTCAGATCTGGAAGCCACCTCGTTTAGATCTAGATCTGCTACGTCCACGCCACCATCTCGTCCACAAGCTGCTCCTTCTGCTGTGAGCATGGACTACAAGAATAAGAAGAAGGTGGAGAGAGAAGATCTGCCCCGTCTACCGTGGTATTCTTCCCTCCTTGTGCAGATCTGCCCCGACATCGTGTGGAAGACTGTTTCTCGATCGAGCTGCGATCATCTTCTTCACCATGCTCATGGTGAAATCTTCTCTTTCTCTTGTTTTTCTTGTTCCTCTCACCATGAGCGAGTAGTTTACTTTTGTTGGGGTGCGGGGATTTTCCCCGCTGCCCATACTTTCATATCTCACTGTTAAACATTCCATGGCATGTATATAATCTTTCATTTCATTGTTAATCGTCGATGAGTGCTTGTGGATTGATCACTTGATTGCATATATCTTGTTCGTTTCCTATGTTGCGAGAACTTCAATGCATAGGTTTTGAATGTCGATTAACGCGGTTGACTCCCAAACTAGAAATAGAATGGGATTCCTTGAGGTCATAAGTGTATGATCCGTGTGGTGACGATCCATCTAGCCCACAGTGACGCTTCTGTGTGCCTGAAGCATGTATCTGGGGGCCCACAACTTCAATTGGATTTATGTATCTTCAGAGTTGTAAGTATGTGATCTGGATGGTGACGAGACATCTGATACCTAAGGTGATGCTTACGCGGACCTGACGCCCGTACGGGGGGTTCTACAGCAGCTCTATTTGAATGGTTATATCTTTCCTGGATGTTGATGTTTGGATGTGATTGCATGTGTAGTGGTGGTGAAACCCGAGACCATCCCAAGGATTTCCCTCATTAATCTTTAATCAACCTTTAATCCTACTCTTTTACTTTCCTTGCTTTTAGTTTAATTAAACTCAATTCAACCAACCTTGCTCTAAATATTAGTCTTGATTCAACTAGATCGACCAGAGAAAGATTCTTAAAAACATTGTCCCTTGGGATTCGATCCTCAACTATACTGCGATAAGACTCGTCCGCTTATGGGTGCTATTATTGCACGTTGTTTTGGTTAAAAACTTAGGGATTTCAACCCTAAGTGAGTTTGTTAGTGTGATAATATAAGACACGTCAACCAACTATCACTAGCTATTCCAAACCCATCATCAAAATGTTCAAAGATATTATTTTCCCCCATTTCAGATTCCCACGCACCATGATATCCGACGAAGGATCTCATTTCCTAGAAAGAAGCTTTGAAGCATTGCTGAGAAAATATGGTGTAACACACAAAGTAGCCTCACCCTACCATCCACAAATAAGTGGATAGGTAGATTTTTCTAACCATCAACTCAAGGCTATTTTGGAAAAGTCCGTAGGCCACAATCGAAAAGATTGGTCAGTGAAAATCAATGACACAATCTAGGCCTACCGAACCGCTCTAAAGACTCCCCTTGGTACTATACCATTTCGGTTAATCTATGAGAAGTCATGCCACCTGCTTGTAGAACTCAAACACAAAGCATGGTGGGCAATAAAACAACTAAATTTTGATATGAAGAAAGTAGGCCAAGCCAGGATTCTACAACTTTAGGAGCTGGAAGAACTTTGGATGACAGCTTACGAAAATGCACGAATCTATAAAGAACGTACAAAACTTTGGCACAATGGTCATATGAAAAGAAAAGACTTACGAGTGGGAGACCAAGTTCTTATATTCAACTCAAGACTGAAGTTATTCCCATGGAAACTCCGTTCTCAATGGTCTCGGCCTGATATTGTCAAGAGCATCTCCCCACATGGTGCTTTCTCTTTATGGAGTGAAAAGTTAGGCGAATTTGTGGCAAATGGTCAACAATTGAAGAGATATTTCACCTCAGCTGACACATGCACCGTAGCAATGCTGGATCTTTCAATTCCAACATATCCACTGTAAAATTGAAGGGTTCAGTCAAGCCATCGACATAAAACAAAGGTGCTTTTCGGGAGGCAACCCAATCAATAAATTCATTTTTACTTTTAATTAGAATTTTCCTTAATTTTGTTTTTAAATTTTAGATAAGTTTGCACTAAATAAAAATCGCATCACAAGATGCCATCTTGATTTTTGATTGATCTTCATTTTGAGATTTTTAGATGGAGGACGCACTCTGCTTAGAACACAACCACATCTGGTGGTCCAAACGACATGGATTTTATCCTCCATCTTGGATTTAGGGTTTGCTCGGGATGAGAAAATTTCTATGTTTGGGGTGGAGGGTGGGTGATACGTACTTTAATTCCCACCTTCACCCATCTATTTCATACTTAAGTTTTCATCGTTGCATTGTTGACCAAAATTTTCAAAATAAAATTCTCGTTGCATTGTTAACCAAAATTTTCAAAAAAATTCAAAAATTTTAAAGTTTTTCAAAGAAATTGAATAGATACTTGATGAAGTGTTGACACTTTCTATTTCATTAAAAGCCATTTCCTAGCCTGCTATGCATTTTGAATCATTATACCCTCTTTATTCTAAGCAGACCCTCAAAAGGACCATTTTCTTGAAACTAGCGTTTTGATTAAAATCATCTTGTGAAACTTATGATTCTTAACATCATGATCCTTCTGCAAATATGGCAAGTGTCTGTCAAACTGATAGGGATCAAACACTTTGTTCTTCCTAACTGAGTAGTGGAACAATAACATGGAATCCCCATCAGATCCTCATCAAGTCATTATTTGAGCAAAGTATGGTAAAGAGAGTGACCCAATGCACTGAATTGTAAATCAAGTGGCATTCTGATCTAAACTCTCTTCTACACTTATTCTATCATCTTTGTACCCCTTTGTCCATAAAAAAGAAACAAAAATAGCCAAAATAGTACCAAACCCTAAGTTTGGGGTGGCACTCCATTTCCCTCTATATCCTCTTCTTCCATACCCCTTGAAAATTAATAGGGGCGTACCACCAAGAAAAGATGCCAAAGCACACACAAATAAATGCAATCTCGAGTCGAATAGAGGAGAGATTCACACAAAAAATGCAATAAATGAAATTGCAAATCATATAATAAAAATCTCGAGTCGAATAGAGGAGAGATTTATTTCTTCCATACCACCCTTCACTCCCTTTTCCACCTAAAGGCACAATGAATGCCTCCACTACCCTGAAAAACACTAGTGTCAGATCAGGTGCACACTTGTTGTTCTGCGGGTATCTTTGGACTCTTTCAAAACCCTTTGACATGTTTGTTGTTGGAAAAAGTGAGGAGGAAGTGATGTTGGAAAACAAACTTAGGAACAAAGATATGGTAAGATGTCTTCATTGATCTCAGGAAGTTGAGATGCTTAGTTATACTAAGCAGAAAGGAAACAATCGTGATGTGAAGATGAGGCAATCACACGAGTTAAAAGTATTCATGTGACAACTATTTTAGATTTTGTGTTACTGAAGGACGAGCAGCGTTTATGTTCAAGGTGTTTTGATGAATGCATATTCATCATAATATTCAATCGCCATCTTGGGCTCAATTCAACTCAATACATCCGATTTCGTCTCCTAAATATCACAATATGCAAAATTGCTTAATTAGGCTCAATCATCAAGATTATTAATTAAGTTTATGTTGATTTTATGCAGGTCATAATGAGGTTCAACTATTAGCTGACACTCACATCCTTTTAACCCTAATCCACCTTCAACATAATCACCACCACTGCTTGCTTCATACCACCTCTATCACCATAAACCATCATCCGAATCAAACCCTAATAAGTGGGCCCCACCTTTCTCAACCCTAGATCTACCTTCACCCATGATACTCTCATCATGGGTCTTAACCAAACGGTCTTGACCAAACGGTCTTGACCAATCGATTGTGATCCATTTTGTTTCACCCACTATTGGTTAGGTTCCATTCAGTCTCCACCCTCATTTTGGTCTCAAGACTGCAAGTCTTCTGCACCTTCAGATCGCAGATCAATGCCCCTCATTCATCTTCCCACTAGGTCCCCCTCCTATCATTTTGTCCTTACTATTTTCCCCTTTCATACGGTCTCAAGACCATGTGAGGACACACGATCTGAAGACCGTGTGAAGCCTCACGGTCTCAAGACCGTATGGGCAGCCACCTGCACAAGATCGCATGGAGGACCTGACTTCCTACCTCCCTTCTTCCTCTTCCTTCCCTCATCATCTGCAACCCCAACTCCACCATCGCCATCCCATCCACTCTCTTTTGACGATGACACCACCAGGAACCCTGCGCTTGCGCCGCTCTGACCTCTGCATCCATGCCGCCGTCGATAGCAGTGCTTCCTCCACCTAGACATGCATCCCTAGATCTCGGCGCCGCCTGCTGCAAGACACACCCTCATCGTCTACTTATTCACCACCATGGGGGAAGCATTGATTCTGCAACCCTAAAAGCCACCGTGCTTCCTTCTCATCCAGGACCTACAACATAGGTAGCGCACGGTCTCAATACCGATAGAATAGTAGGCCACGAGACCATTTGGGCATGAGATCGATCAGAGGGAAGACCATTTGGGCATGAGACCAATCAAAGGGAAGACAGTTAGGGAGTCAAGACCGAGAAGAAGAGACCTCTTAGAGGCGACACTCACACCTCCAAGACTGTTAGCACTAAAGACCATTTGATCGCTGAGGTAGAAAGACCGTGTGGATCGCTGAAGTGCCCAAACCGATAGGCGCAGACCGTTGGGTCCTCAAAATCGATCAGTGCATCAAGACCATTAGAGTAGAGAAGCCAAGACTGTTTGGAGAAAAACTAATACAAACATTTGGCCATTAAACGGTCTCAAAGAACGTTTGGACAAAATTCATAGACTGTTAAGAAGACTAAACGACCCCTAAAACTGTAAAAATGGCAACTGGGCCCAAATCATGAAGACCCAACCAGTGCCTATAAATAGGAGCAACAAGGTCCTCATTTGGGGCATCAGATCCGGGACACCACCAGGCTGCCCAAACGCAAGATTCGATCCAGATCCATCATCCACGCTACCGTCACTTCACCTGCTCTTCCTACTGTGAGCAAGGAGACCAAAAAGAGAAGGAAGGAGGAGTGAGAAAGACTGCCCAGTCTATCTTGGCGTCCCTCGTTCCTCATCCAGATATGCTCTGACATGACGTAGAAGACCGCATCATCTTCACTGAGCTGTGACTACCTTCTGCATCATGCTCATGGTAGAATCATCCCTCTCTCTTGTTCTTCTTGTTTCTCGCATCATGAGCGAGTAGTTCCTTTTTGCTGGGGTGTGGGGACTAGCCCCACTACCCATGTTTTCATGTCTTTTCATTTAACAGTCCAAGGCAATGTATATAAATTTCCATTTCGTTATTAATCGTCGATGTTTGCTTGTAGATTGATCACCTGCTTGCTTTTATCTTGTTCTTTCCTATGTTGTGAGAACTTCAATATGTAGGATGAAATGTCGATTAACGCGGTTGACTCCCAAACTAGAAATAGAATGGGATTCCTTGAGGTTGTAAGTGTATGATCCACAAGGGGATGAACCATCTTGCCTACGGTGATGCTTCTGTGCGCCTAACACCTGTATAGGGGGCCCACAACTTCATTTGGATTTTTGTATCTTCAGAATCTTAAGTGCATGATCCAGTTGGTGACGAGACATTTGATGCCTAAGGTGATGCTTACGTGAAACTAAACAACCCTCAGGGAGGTTCGCAGCAGTTCTATTTGGATAGTTATATCTTGCTTGGATGTTTGATGTTTGGATGTGTTTGCATGTGTAGTGGTGGAGAAACCCGGTACCATCCCAGCGATCCCATATCATTAATCTCGATCAACTCTAATTCTTCTCTTTACTTTCTTGCACTTAGTTTAATTAACTTCAAAATCAATCAATCCTTCTAAATATTAGTCTTGCTTGAGCTAGATTTGACTAACAAAGATTCTTAAAAATGTTGTCTCTTAGGATTCGATCCTCAACTATATTGCGATAAGACCCATCCGCTTGAGGGTGGTATTATTGCATAAGGTTTTGATAAAAGCTCAGGGATTTCAACCCTGAGTGAATTTGTTAGTGCGATAATAGACCACATCATTACTGTTAGGGGAATATAGATGATAAATTTTTTGTTTTCTCTACTATACTCTGTGCCCGTATTCCCTAACATAATTAAGGTTTATTAAGGTGGGTTTATCATTTTTATACTACTTTTCTCATACCCCAAGATTAAGGTTTTGGGTTGTGATTAGGGAATACAACATGTACCTCAGGGTTTTGTGATTCCTTGATTCCCATGACTCGCAAAGGTTGTTCCCAGCTCTATTTCCATCTAGTTTTACCTTTATAGGGAAAACCTATATGCCATTTTTCTTTATTATTATGTCCACATTAATATTTGGAGGAGGATGCCTTAGTTCCTAGTATCCATAACCCTAGTACTCAGAAAGAGATACAGAGAGCAATTATAGTTACCTAGGGTTTAGTGAGTGAAGCAAGGGTTAGAGAAGGGATGATAGTCATTGAGAAATCCTAGATGTATTTTATTTTGAGTGAAATCCCCTGACTTTGGCCAGATAGGATGTACAGGTCTGGGGGTCCTTGTAAGATGACTAGTAGTGTGGAGGAAAGTATTGCCAACCCCTAGATCGTGGTCCTTTCTAGACACCATCGTCTTTGGACAACACTCTAATAATTCCATGGGGCTCTAAAGAATTTCTAAAAATTTAGTAATTATTAGAGGTTAAATGGTAAGCCATCTCTGATACCAAATATAATGACCCCCTCCTTTGTTATCCCCTATTCAGAAGGACTTGGAGGCTAAGGGCCATTACCATAAATACGTGATCGATGGTTTAATAATTAACCAAAAATAGTTAATAATTTCACTAAATTGAAAAGAGTTTGGTACAAGTTAAAATATAAATGCTCCAACTTGGTGTACAAAATATGGATTTTCTAAAGTTTCCAACAAGAAGTAAACCTTCTAACTATATCCTCCAAGAATTACATCAAATCCTTTTTATTGGTGTCTTCTTCTCTAGATGTCCATCTTTGATCATTAATTGAAGGATATAAGCAGATTCACCTAAAATGCCATGAATCCAAAATACGACCAGTATAACAAGTTATACTGGTATGTGGGGGAAACAAAATATTCACATCTAGTTGCAAAAACATATTCACAACAATTATTTTTACAAGAACAAAATTAACATTTTATTCATAACTTCTCAACCCATTTTTACTCAACCTATGGGATACCCTTTTAGGGTTTTGTCCCTATAGTGGACATTAGGCCACCTTCTCAATCTAGAGTTAGTTATCATGTTGGCTGGCCAACTCCTCAATATGGATTTTGGTGCCATGATGGTTGGCCACCTTCTCAATCTGGGGCCGGACCAAATATGACCTTCCCAGTCTGGGGCCAGATCCTAGTTTTCTCAAATATGACCTTCCAAATCTATTATGTGGTCACTCTCAACATTCTTAGACTTTCAGTTGGTATGAGGGGTTCCAACAAGTTATAAGCATATAATGTGATATGCATAGTGACTTAATAGATTGCATGAAATAAATAAACAAGAAAGCATTATTGCAATATATTTCAACAATCCTAAGAAAGCATCAACAAACTAATGTGGTTAGTCTTAGGCGTAACCACATACCTTTCTTAGGAGTTACTTGATGTCCAAGCAAAAGTAATAAGAGAAACCAAACAAACAACTATCCTAAAAATAAAGAATCATACCCATGTATTACTATTTTACCCATAATTCTCCATTAAGACTGACTTATGGTGCAAGTTAGGATTTTAAGGGTTGACTTAGGGTTTATTATAGCTTTGGCTCTCTAAACCCTAATTATCACATTTAATGCACTTTTGATTTACAAACCCTATTATTATTATTTGTACTTTTAAACTCAAGGAAGCCCTAATTCATCAATTATTGGGTGACTAATCTCAAACTATATCTAAGTTGTCCTTTTTATCCCAAAAAGAACATTCTTTAATTTTTAATATCAATTAATCATAACAACATCATCAAAATCTAGAATTTAAGGTTCTTGTACATTACACACATTAAAGATGGAATTTTTAGGTATTTTTTGAACTATATGCAGATCTAGGACTGGAATTTTTTATAGCATCCCTTTTATTTTTATGATTATATTTCATTTTTAACTTGTCTTGATTTGAGTTACTAACAATTAACTATAAATTTGCAAGATAAATTACCTTTGGTGAATGAGGTGTAGCCACATCATCATTTTGGTCCCTTTTCCCTTCTCTAAGTGGATTAGGGTTCTAGAAATGAATGTCGTCCACGTACGTGGCTTGCTGCATGAGAGCAGGGCGTCAAGCCGAGGCGGAAGGATGCCTTTGCTCTTATAACCTGGTGCTAATGTCTTACGAGACCAGGGGCAAGATGGTACTTTTCTCCTTCATCATCTTCAACCTTGCAAGTTGCCTCTTCTGCAAGTAGTCTGCTCGAATAAGTCAACTCAGGTGTTGAGTTTAGAATTCTGAGCCTTTGAACGATAGGTGAGGGTGCCTCCCTCTTCGCCCCATCTCGCCGAACCAATTGGTAACCTCAATCGCCTAGAAGGAGGGCTAGAGTGGGAAGAAGTAGGGGACTCCCTAGCGGTAGTAGCAAAAGATACAAGGGGGATTTAATAGATATAATTGATGAAATTGCGGGCATATAATCATTTTTGGGTGCTAGTGAAGTCTCACTGATGAACTCGTGGTCTCACAGAGGATGGATAAACTTTTGATAGGTTCAAACTATGGAGGGTTGGTTTTCTAGTGGCCAACAAATTGGGAATGGTATTATTACCTTCCAAATTACCCAAAACTAGGATCAGTTAGATTCTTAACTGCTCTTCGGATTGATTGGGAAGGTTTTTAGAAAAAAATGGTCATTTGGAGAGAGAGGATGGATCCCCGGTAGGATTATGCATCCGGCTCACAACCTTCCTAGAAAAACCCAAGCTAGGAGATGACTAAGAACCATTTGATATGGGATCTGACAGTCCTCAATGTATGCACATGAATAAAGGGCCGAAAATAAGTTTCTAAAATCGATTTATAGGGTGACATTTAATACTTTTCCTTATAAATCCTTTCACTTTAAGAAAAAAATTTGGAATCATATTTATCTATCTATTTATCCTTTTTATCCCAATTGTTAATGGAAAGTCCATAATGACTTTATCTAACTGTTGGAAAAGTTTGAGACTAAACTAAAAAAGAAAATATACTTTTCTTAACATGCAAATCTTCCTCTTATTTCATGAATTTAAATCATCAAAACTAATCCTTTTCTCTTTCTATCTTTTACATATCTTTTATTTTAATTAGTTTTCTTATTAGAAACCATGTGAAACCAAAATCTAACCATTAGTGGCCATCCATACCACTTTCTAGTGAGCTCCCCACAATTCTCATAAGTACATTACTTATTATCCATTATCTTTTATCTTTTTCTTAATATTGGATTTTCTTCTCTTTCTTTTCCCTTAAATTCAATATTGGATTAATAAAAACACTAGAAACCATGACATTCACAACCAAGGGAAATTTTTTAAAAGAAAGCTTTACTTTCAAAATAAAGCATAACATTTTTCAAAAATGTCCTTTTTATTGAAAAAATTGCATTTCAATTATACAATACATGTGAAAATCTAGGTTATAACATATGGTATCCTTCCTCTTTCTCATAGATATGAACATATGCTCATGGAAAGAGTATGCATGGTTGTCAAAGGAAAACATCTTATAAATTCCCAATACAGGAATGCGTGTAACTTAATTGCCAACTTTACTTGATTTACACAAAAAGCCATAAAGGAAAGAATATACCTATATGTATACTATGGTTTACTTGAGTATTAGTCTATAAAGAAACACTTTATGATGTATATATCTCTTTGATGTATCCCATAAATGAATGATATTTATTTCAAGTAAACTCACTAAAACTATTTCAAATTTTTATTTAGTGATTGGGATTTATTGGGATGTCTTTTCCATACAAAACTTGCTCCTTTTAAAATTATTTAAAACAATACCATTATCTCATGGAATATCTTTTTTCTCAAAATTTCTATAATTTTTATCTTTTCCTTATTATTTTCATGTATGACAAAAGTTAGATCAAAATATCTTTGTTTGATGGTCTAAACATCATGTTGCTAATCCTAATTAGATAATTATTCCATTAAATATCTAAAATACTATAAATCTTATTTTCTTTTTGAAAAGTTTCTTATTATTTAATATTTGAATCTTCCAATATTCCTAAATCCATTTCCATTTATTTATTCACAAAATCTCTTATTTCTTTGTCTTGCGCCCCCAATGACATATTTGTAAAGAAAATAGTCTTATCAGCCTTTCTTAGGCCATAGGTTGCACCCATGCCCCTAAGGAGAACATAATTAATCCATCACTAATAGCATCACTTATCAATTCATGTCTTACATTTATATAATGTGGTTTTCACAAAATTTGAGGATATAAGATTCACCCCTCCTTAAAAGGAATTTTTTCTCCCAAAATTCACGCCCATTAAAGTTAAGGTGAATGATAGCTCAACTTAATTTCACAACTTAGGGTTAGAAACCCTACTTAGATATCATTAACATCTTTTTCTAATATGCAAATTTCCTCGCATCATTATTTGTATTGGTACTTGAATTGCATTCAAGGTATATCCACATCCTTAGTATTTGCATGACATCATTTCTTGGTGATTATATTTTTATTTGTGATTTCAACTTTACTAAGTGACTACCTTTTCACCTAGGTTTTCAGCCTATCACTCATTTATTTTATCATATAGGTGAGGTAATACCTCAAACCCTAGATCATGTCATTAAGTTAAACTTAAGGTATTCAATATCGTATGTCAATTTTAAGCATAACATGTGTTTACACAATCTCTCTCCCTCATAATAAGATGATCAATGTTTGATAGCATCCCAAGAACAATGTTCAATCAGTTCCTAAAGTAGTTATGGTGTACACACATTATCCTAAAATTTCATAGTTTAGGTTGAATCACTCTCAACATGACTCTAAACAATACATACTTCCCAATATTCTTATATTTCTTGAAATCAAAATCCATTTCCACTCTTGATTTTACTCCTCTTAAGATTTCATTATTACATGATTTCTTTCATCTTTTATATTTACACATCATGTATCATTAGTCTTAGTCATTTCCTCAAGGTAACTAGGGAGGGGTACATGTACTTTTAGAGTGATATCATCCTTATGAAACTAGGGAGTGCCTCTCACACTCATCCCATGGGCCTCATGAACTCATGAAGGTGGCCAATCTCCTAATTCATGGACCTCGGGAAAACATGGTTGTTACCTCCCAACCCTATGGTCTTATGCATTCAAGGCACAATCACTTCCGAATCTTATCAGTATTATGTATCTTTAATCCTACCTACTTGACCATAGGATTGACTTAGGGCTCTACCCTTCCCAAGCATTTCTTTGAGATGTCATCACTCCATTTTATTTCATTAAAGATTTTACCTGAGGTTTCTCTAATTATATCTAAGCACATCATATCCTTAAAAGATCTTTCACCCAAGTTCCCTTCATCTCATAGGGAAAACATTGTTTATTTTATGCCCCTTCGTTGGACTCATGGTAACTTTCCTATCCAAATTTGGTCTCACACTATCAGTCACTTCCACAGTGACTTTTCCTCATTTCCCTTAGAGATGGCATACATAGGAAGAAAGAATTTATTCTATATATGTTATTTAATGTTTTATATACTTAATTCTTTGCACTTTAGGTGACACACATGTTACCTCAATTCCTACAATTGATTTGTGAACTCATCCTTCTAGGGAAGGTCCTAACCTAGGGTGTCTTTTTGACTCACATGAGGGGTTTCGACTCTCTAGCCTAACCTAATCCAATGGGTTTTAGGATTTTTCCTCCTCCTTGGGTCCTTTGTCTACTCTTGGGGTTGATCCAACCTAGGTCGAAACACCCATACTAAAAGTTGAATTGAAGGTTTCATATTTTCATTTTTATTCAACCTAATTATTCATTTCTTGTTATATATTCTCCACCCTTGTGTACTCAATCTTTGAGATAGCCTCTCATAGGGTTTTGCTCCTACAGTGGACTTAGGCCACCTTCCCAATCATTGGCTTGGTGCCACGTTAGCCTTCACAATCATGGGTTTGACCCTTTGTTTACCTTCTCTATCCGGACTTGGTCGTCTACTCCATGCACTGAGGTCACCTTCCCACTCTGGGGCTTGGTTCCATGTCTATCTTCCCACTCATGAGCTTGACCCTCCTTGACCTTCCCCTTAAGGGATTTGATCTCTTACGACCTTCCCCTCAAGGGGCTTTATCTTGTGTGACCTTACCCTCAAGGGGATTGATAATATTCATCTCATGACTTTCCTTCCATATCCAAACTTCCAGTGATATCATGGGGAGTTTGACATGTTATATCATATAATTCTTTAATCTTTGGTCGCTTATGTTTCTTAAAACCATGTGCACTAACACCTTGCTCGACATACACACATGCATAGGTGACTGGGTCACCTAAACTCATTTTATATTTGTTATTCCTTTTCACCCTAATTAGGGTTCATAGAGGTAGGGTTTTGTATCTCATCAAGAATACTGACAATTTCCTAGGATTAGGCTTTTAGGTTAGGGTTAGAGACTAAACCATGCATTTTAGGGTTTCTATGTCCCCTGAACCACTAGTGGTTTTCCCTAAACCAACCTAGGCTCCATCTAGGGTCTACCCTTGAAAGGAAAGGCCCATAATAGATTTTTCTTTTTCCTATATCATTATCTACACATTACATTTTCATTAATTGGTAGAGGGTGCCTTAATCCTACTTGTTCTTATAAACTCTAACTTGAGATGAGTAGGGAGGTATCTTTTAGGGTTTATTAAGCAAGAGTACAAAATGTGGATGAAATTAGGGATGAGAAGCCTTAGAGGAAACATTACTTTAGTCAAACCCTAGGTTCTGGCTTGGCCGGTATCATTGTGGAAGAGGGAGTCCTCGTATACCAACTTAATTCTATTAAAGAAAATATTTCCAATCCTCAAAGTCGTGACCATTTCTAGATGTCATTACCTTTAGGATATGCCCTAATAACTTTCCTTATATTTTATATATTACTTGATTATAAACTATTAAATATTATTTGAAAAATCCAGGGCTCTGATACAAAATGTAACGACCTCACTTTCAACGTCACCCAATTAAGGAAATACCTTCAAGTTGAGTCATTACCTATATTACTAAGGATTTTGATTTAAAATAATAGTAAATAACTTCCATTAATTTCAAATATTGTTTACAATATGCTCCTTAGAGGAGTTACATGAATCTTTATCATGAAAACTCTACATATGAGAAGAAGTATAATCTATCTAATCCTCCTTGGTAAAGATTTGATACCTCATTATTATTCATCTTATTCTTCTTGTCCTTTATCATGGGTATCATATACCTAAAACACCAACAAACAAAACACAGTGAGCATATTGTTGTACTGTGTACATGGGGTGAAACTACAATGTGTTCAACTAAGATAATCTCATATAAAGCATCAAATATTGCAAATAATAACGGGCATTTCCTTTACATATTCTGGCCCTTATGAGATATATTATCTTGGGTGTGATCATTGTCCTTTCTAGGGATCATGTGCATCACCCCTTGACACTCGTTAGCCTATAGTTAATGTGATATCCTAATTTATGTGATACTCATAGTTCCATTATAATGGAACATAATGTAAATAAACACTCAAATAGTAAATTCAATCAATCTTCGAGAAAATCTCAGAAAACACTAACAAACAATGTTGCTGGTAATCATAATCATAACCACGTACCTCGATGTAGAACTATCCAGGTTATTGAATCATACATTAACCATATCATTCAATATAGAATGCAAAGAGGAATCTAATCAGTTAATCTCTGTGTATGTAAATCCAAAAGTGTCACCATCACATTATTTAGAGTAAATCCTACCCATGTTCTAATCTATGTCTTAGATCATGTTTGGGTTTGGGTGAGGAATAAGTGTACAAACACTAATTCCATTGCACAATACTTTATTAAAGTAATTAATACACATTATACATCATGTGTAACCCTGGTAATCAAGTTAGGACCTTTATGTCAATAAAAAAGGTTAGAGAACATAAGATCCTAACGATAAAGAAGATTTGGTTCTAAACCTTAATCATTATATCTATCATATTCTTTCATTTTGGAACACTTAGATCACATTTAAGTTCATTGACAACATAGAAAAATATGATCTTTAATCCTAATTCTTCATATGCATGGTTATTCACAATAAAAACTCTAATTATCATCATTATGGTCATGATCGTCTCAGATTATTATCATCTTCAACAATATAAGTTTACCTCTCAAGGAAACATATTTAACATGATTAACAACCTATTCATAAAAAACTAGGGATCATATGTATTAATCACCACTTTAACCCATATTTAAACTAATTTTAGAATTGAAATCATATTTAGGAATCACAGATGATTTATGCATGTTCCTATCATTTTTCTCATTGATTTTCATATATTAATTGTTGCAATCTGAGTTACGAGTAATAAGTTATGATTTTTACATGATAAGTATTAATCTGACCAATCTCGTTAGGGAACATTAGCAAAAGTAGTTATTACCATGTTTACATTGCGCTAGCTTGGGATAGGGGAAAAACGACTGTAGTACCGTTGTGTGCCAGACATACTTTGAGGGTCATACTTGTCATTTCATTTTACTCTCCTCCTACCTCACATCGAGGCCATCCTAGCCCTACGTGGTTGTGCTAGAGAAAGAGAGTGTAACACACCAAAACTTTGACATATTCTATTTTTGGCCCTTTCCCAATATTTTTGTATCATGTCTATCCTTTTTGGTCTTGGTGCTTAAATTGTGGAATTTATAGTGGTTTGGTGAACATTTTTTAATTAGTTATACCAATGGAAGGGTTTATGAAAAAATACCTCGGTGAAATCTTATTTAAGGATCTAATATGTAAAATCACCGCTTAAGTGGAACAATGGTAAATAAATCCATCTTAGAAGGGTAAGGCCCGAAACCTTAATTAATGTATTGAACAAGTTTAAATACCATAATTAAGTACTCTAAACCTTAATCTAACTCTGTGAGGTGTTTTGGAATCATGAGAAAAGATTAACTTTCAAGTTTGGTCCCATTTGGATGTTGTTTGTGCAAGTTATGCAATTCAATGCACATTTTGGACATTTATGCCATTTACCCAAGTCAGAGGTTTTATTTGTAAATTGTCATATGAATTATAATATTTAGATATTCCCGTACCATTTTCAAGTGTTTGAACCATGGAGCATCTAGTTTCACCCTGGTTTGAAGGTGTTACTTTCCAAGGGCATTATAGGGATTAACTTCTTCATAAATGAGCTTATCTTTAAAAGCTATTAACCAATGGGGTTATTTATTTGATTGGAGGATGGTGGGGATGGAATATAAGTCTCCATGGGCTTTAGGACTGACCTTGGATATACAATAAGTCTCTATGAGCTGTCCTCTTGCATTGCCATGGAGCCTTAGCCTAAGGACACATAGAATGTCCCATAGACACCTCATGCTTGCCCCCTTCTTTATAAAGCCATGCCTACCCCTTCCCACCTACCAATCTAAGAATCAATCCTCTCCTTCTCTTTCCCCCAGATTAGAACATCATTCCTTCTATGTTTGGCCATGAAGTTTCTATCCCAAGGTAAAAGAGGGTGCCTACCTTGGTGAAGAAGGCTCCTAAGGTTCCAAATTTCTCTATTTAGGATTTCTTAAGCTCCTCCTTGGTTATTTAGACCAAAACCAATAAGTATCCTCCTTTCCTTCCCTGTTTTCATGCTGTTAGTATTCCTCCCACCTTCTTCTAGGTCTGGATCATGACCTTCCATGGTAAAACTCCACCTAGATCCCTAAAACATCTCATCTCCATGCTCTTTTTCTAGGGTTTGCACCTCTAAAGTGGATAAGGTGATATTTTCTCAAGAAAGGAGCTTGGCTTGGAGCAACCAGACCTTCTAATCTTGGGTTCCTTTCCCTTTGTACCTTCTTACCTTCTAGAGGTGAGTTTTGTTAACCCCCATCTCATATATTGCTTACTAGGTGCTTAAAACTCATGCTTCTATGTTTAAAATCGATGATCTCCATCTCTTTTCACCATGTTCTTCTAGGGTTTTGGTTTCTTGCTGTTTTACCTTATTTAGAAACTCTAGTTTGGTTACCTATGCAACTTCAAACCTGATATTAGGTGAAATGGTTTTTTCTCTCTCCCCCTCTCTCTTCAATTATCTCGATCGATTTGATGATGGCAATTTCCTATTCATCAATATTGAAAAATTCATATCTTCTAATCTGCTTGTCCAAATTTGACAAATAAATATGTTTTGGAATAGGAAAATTAATCAATATCTAATAAACATATTTTCAAGGTCTTATTTCATGGTTAGACAAAGGGTGATTTTTGTAAAATGAATTCAATGCATAAAATCCATAAAAAGTACATCTTAATCATCATAACTCCAAAATTAACATAAAAATATGTTTTATTGATCAGGAGAACCTAATAAGGTCATTGGTGATATTTTCAAAATATAAATCCTAGTTTTGTTAAAAAGTTCTAAAATTTGGGTTTCTATACATTAATGTGCATTTTGTACTCTAATACATGTTAATACATTGAAAATAGGCAAAGTGGGACTTGGACTCAATTAAAGTGGTGAAACTTAGTAATTGATATCAATAAGAGAGGTATGTGAATTTTTTACACCCTAATTTAAGATATTTGCAAACCAAACCCTATATTCCCTAATGAGGCACAATATGAACCCATTTTTCCTCTATTCATGATTCTTTTGTTAAATTGCCTCAAAATCAGTAATGATATTCTTTTTCTTGGGTCTTGTACCCCACTACCATGGTTTAATTGATATGATGCTTTTACTTGCCATGAATTATTTTCTAGCATGTTGATTTTATGGACTATTTAGCTATATTAGTGGTACTTATGTACCACCACCCATAGATAGGACATGTATTAATTTGTCCT
The DNA here is from genome assembly GCA_963693085.1 of Alisma plantago-aquatica. Classification (NCBI taxonomy): domain Eukaryota; kingdom Viridiplantae; phylum Streptophyta; class Magnoliopsida; order Alismatales; family Alismataceae; genus Alisma; species Alisma plantago-aquatica. The sequence goes on from OY856413.1 coordinate 409,923,165, forward strand.
GGGGAATGTCTTATTAGGTGACTGGGAATGTATTAATTCTCCCCTCACCTATAGGTTGATGTCTGATAGGTTCCTCAACCCTACTTTGTTAAGGTAGTCATAATTATCATACATACAACCCTTTTATTATATTTTATAGGTTGAGGTCTGATAGGTTTATGGCAAGCATCTATTTAAAAATAGCATCATACTCTTAAAATATTCATCTTATGATGAAAACTAGACTTTATTTACATGTTTTCTTTTCCTTGATATCCTATTCATATTTGTTGACACATACTTTCTTTTCCTTTCCCTTTTGCTGGGTGTTTTCCCAAGCACCCAGGTTTAGATTGAGGTGTTGAACATGACCAAGGAGAACATAGCTTCCAACATGGACCTAGCTCTTGGAGATGTTGCTTGGAGGCATATTTGAAGTAGTTTAGACTTCCCTCTATCTAGATCCTTTTTGTTGTATCTCTTTGTAAACCCTAATGGGAGATTTTTGATGTACTTGTGTAATTTTTTATGAAAGTTGAATATAGTCAGTTATTTTTATTTTGCTGCTACACTTTAGTCTTTTGCATACCATTATAATAAATTTGGAAAATTTATATCTATTAAAACATACCTTTGAGTGTGTTTAGAATCGATGTTAATTCTTCAATTTTTTTAGTTAGGGGGTGATCTCGCCTCCTTACAGAGAGGGTCGGGGCACCATCCACCTTGCTCCTGGGCTCTGCTGGATCGGGAGATTTTCAGGAGATCCCACATCCTCCGTCGACATCGTAGGGCGCTCAACCTTTTCGGAAGTAGCACAAGTGGGAGAGAACTACGAGGTTCCTATAGCAATGCCCCTAGGTGGAAGACAAAGTCTAACCAGGGCACTCATGCACCTGGCATCATGGTAGGAGAGGAGGGTCTCTTTGGACCTCCTTTAGGTACTCTGCACCAACCATTAGACCTCTAAACGGATCGAATACAGATCCTATACTAACATATCCGATATCCGAACCCAAAAAAATCCGATCCGATGACGGATATCATGTGATGAAATCCGAATCCAATCCGACAAATAACATTCGAATTCGGATAAATATCCAATCTGAACCAAAAAGCATAAATGTATTGTTATTAATATATTATATATAGAAAACATTGATATATGTATGAATATATATGATAAAATATCTATATTTTTATGTTTTTATATATAGATAATATATATTTGATAATATATGTATATATTTGTCAGATTTCAAATTTTTTGGAGCGGATATAGCCATATCCAAAATACTATCTGAAATTTTTGGATATGAAATTTGATATCCTAAATCCAATTTGGATTATGCGAATGTCAAATTTTTTTCAATATTTTGGACTCAAATTGGGATCAAATTTGCAGATTCCGGATATCCATTTACAGGTCTACCAACCATGACTCGTTCAGGACTCTTGTCCAAGTCTGCACCCCGACCATGTCCTACTATCATCATGTGTTGCACCCAAGGTGAAGAGGGGTAATTGTACTCTGGGAACATAGACTATTGGTGAACTCACTATGGGTAACAACCTAGATCTGATGTATGGGTTAGAAGTTTTCGATTCTTGGGGTCTACTTTATATAGGCTAGAAGTTTAGGGTTATGGAGAGAATGGTGAAAATAGAGAAAGATAGTGGTAGGCTAAGATCTTCTCCCCCTTTGGGTGATGGCAAGGGGAAAGTCTCACGAAAATTACAACTTTCCTTTCTCATATAGCCATGAATCAGAGAGAGATAGAGAGTTTTTGTCGTTAGTCATTGATATGGAAAGTTGTTAATATGACCTTTTCCTTTTAATTTTCATTATTCCCTTTCCACATACATGATCAAAGAATCTATTTTGTTGCCTTCCATTGGTCTCCATCCCTTTCTCATATCTATGAAGAAATACTCATGGAAAGAGTGTGCATGGTTGTCAAAGGAAAAATTTAATAAATACCCAATATAGGAATTCATATAACTTAATTGCCAACTTTACTTGATCAACACACAAAATTTCATAAAGGAAATCATACACATGTACGGTACACTTTGGATAACTTGATTATTAGTCTTTATAGAAACACTTTATGATGTCTCTCTCTTTGATATACCATTAAAATCAATCATCTTTATTTCAAGGAAACTCACTAAAACCTTTCGCAATTTATATTTAGTGTTTGCAATTTATCGGGATGTCTTTCCCATAGAAAACTTGCTCCTTTTAAACATAATAAAAACAATACCATTATCTCATGTAATATCTTTTTTTCCTAATTTCTAGAATTCTCATATTTTCCTTATTATTTTTAAGTATTACAAAAGTTAAATCAGAATATCCTTGTTTGATGGTTTAAACATTGTGTTGTCAATCTTGATTACATAATTATTTCATTAACTATCTAAAAGACTGTAAATCTTATTTTCTTTTTGAAAACTTGCTTATTATTTCATATTTCTATTTTCCAATAATTCACAAAGCCATTCCCATTATCTATGCACAAAGTCTCTTATTTCTTTTTCTTGTACCCCAAGGACATATTGGCAAAGAAAATAGTTATATCATCATTTCTTGGGCCATGGGTTGCACCCATGCCACTAAGGAGAACATTATTATCCCATAACAAATACCGTTGGAAAATTAACTTATCAATTCATGTCTTACAATTATATAATTCAATTTTATCAAAATTTAAGGATATAATAGTTGTATAGTTCTAGGGATGTCACTAGTGATTTGACTTTGAGTACTAACATCATTATAAAACAAAATCATGAGATCAGTTATATGATAAAAATTAGCAGTGATAGTAATTGAGGGTTTAAAAGTAGAAAATGAAAAAGTTACATAAACAACATGGAAAATGACTAGGGGCGGAGGATAAGAAATAGATTTAAACTGTAAGAAGTGTGATTTGAATTAAAGGAGAAGTGCAACATGAGTATATTGTTATCTGATATATACTCTTGTAGTTGTAGCAATAAAGATGAATAATTCATTCTTACCTCAAATATTTTAATGTTAGAAATGATTATTATATACGATAAAACTGAGAAGGATAAGTAAGAAGAATAAATTAGTAATGGATGAGAAAGAAATCATGAAAAACAAATGGCTTGAAGAAATATCAATAATATGTGAATTTATTTGTATACATAAAATTTCCTAAAGATATATCAAGGCATGTAAATTTGTTTTACATATGATTTCAGTTGTACAGTCATAAGCAATATATTAAATTGAAAAGGGTGTGATGGTTTTAGTCAGTCATACCTGTAATCTAGCTCAATATAGTACAATTATTGTTAAATAAAGTCTTGTAACTTGTTAATGCTTTTCTATTGGATAGCACAATAGTAAAATTCTAAATAAAAAAGTGAATTATCTTTAATAACTCTAGTGTGAAGAAAAAACAAAATAGTATAGTTTGAGCTATGAATTGAGATAATGGGATCAGATTACTAGCACTGAGGTAATGCCCCAAGAGTGAATGACATGATTGAAAATGGTTGATTTCTCTTCCTCTTTCCTACTATTGATTGTGACATAGAAATTCTTTTTCCGTCATCGAGAAGTTTTGTTTTAAATTTGTTGAGATTAGAAGAGAAACAAAGGACTCAATGATGAAAACATTATTCATATATGAAATACAAGAATATACTGATGTATAAGATTTTAGAAGTTTGAAAGAAACCTTGAATGTACTTTTCCAATGTATTTATGTTTCGAGGATGAAACCTTTCTAAGGGTGAAAAAATTGTTATGATTGTGTTTGAGCTAATTAATAAATGAGGGTTTACTTGGATGATTACATGCTTAATTAGATTGATCATCACTTAAACCTAATTAATGATGGTAGATCAATTGTGATGTTTATAGACTAAGAAATAAATTTAATCAAGATTTTACATTGAAGGACTAGTGTTTGAGAAGTGTAAACCCTGATCGCCAAATTTATGGTTTTTATAGTATATAAATACAAAATTTGATAGGTATAATAGTATGGTAAATGATTTTTTATGGTTTATATGTAACTTGTATTTAATTTAAATTTGGATATAATACAGATAACTCAATCATCCATTCTAGTGAAAATTTTTAGAATATTTAGATGTTCTTTGAATGTTGTTCTCAATGGAATTACACTTTGACTGACCATGCTGCAAACTGATGTTCAATTGTGTAGTGTTTGGTTTGTAATTATTTATTGGAAGCTTGGAATGATCTAAAATTTTAATGGAGCTCTAAAACTATGTTTTAGACAACTTTTTAATTTTTCATAATTTTTTGAGGATCTTTAACCTATTTAGTAAATGATTTACAATAACCTTTATATGACAAAAAAAATTCTATTGAAATAAAAGAAAGTATAGGTCGGGTTAATTTGCAATTGACCCACACACCTCAATTACTCTATATACTCAACCTAACACACTAGGAGCTCCTATGTTTCATGATTCATTAAGATAAATGAAATCCTAGGGAGAGAAGAGAGTTAGGGTTTGGATGGAGAAAGTGGTTTAGATGGCGATCTAGGGTTTTCTCTTCCTTAAGTTGATGAAATCAAGTAAGTTTGTCATCTGTATATAGATTTTCTTGGTGATTCTTCTTTCACATATCAAAATTCCATCCCTCCTCTGATTTGATTTGAAATGATATCAAATATCTCCCTTTTCTCACTCTTTCTCCAAAATTATCCTTTCTCACAGTTTGCGAGTAGAAAGAAAGAAGAAAGTGATGGACTGCTAGGAGTTTGATAAGAATTCTAGAATTTCAGTCCTTGGGCCACGTTTTTATGGTGTTTTTACACCTTAGATCTATGAGTACTTCCTTTAAATAGTAGAATATATGAAATTAGATTAAGTCCAAAATAATCTTCAATGCCTTTGTAGAGATTGCAAACCCTAAATTTGTCTTTCAATTTAAGCTTATGAAAGATGATCTAGAAATTAATTGTTTTCCTATTGTGAAGAATTTCAGATGATAAAACATATTATAAATGGAAACAAATCATCTAAACTAGAATTTGTAAAGTTATTGCATTGGTTATACAAATATACTGAAATCTAGGGTTTTAAGTTATGTCTCAAATTTTTGTATAATTGAATAAAGAACTTTACCTATTTGAATTCCCTTGTTTATGAATGATTGTTTTTTCTACAAGTGTAGTTTAGATATGTTAGATACTATCTTGGATTTCATTTTATATTATTATTTTTTTCCTTATATCTCATTAAGTAGGTGAAACCCTACATGAATGAAAGTTTGAAGTTTATGAATAGACATCATGAAATTCAATAGATGTGATTCTTTTAACATTATAAATTAATTTATTCAAGGTTTTTTATTCATGATATTTTCGTGAATGGCTTGGAAACCCTAGTTCATTTTATTCTAGATTTTCATATATATATATATTTGGTTATATATGAATAGTTGAAAGCAATCATTATTTAGTGAAAGTTTATGACACATTAAATCCTTATGTAAGTCATGTGATATGTGAATGAGGAAAATGAAACCCTAAGGATAGGGCATTCAATGAATCAAGTATTTTTAATATCAATGTTTCTTAGTATGATATGGGTTGATGCTCAATAGTTCAATTTGAGGTATATATTATAGATGAGCTATGGAGTGAAATGTTTACAAAGTTAAACTAAGAAATTTTGATGTGATGATGGAACCATGGATTTAAGAGTGAATTAGATATTAGATGCCTTGAACACTATAGAATATTGGCCTTTGTTGTGAGGAGGAAACTTACTTCCCCACTGGAAATATTGTGTCCATATCGAGGTAAGTCATAGCGCACTAGTAGGGTGTGGGGGTGACATGCGTAAACCATGCGTTAAACACAAGTGTACATATCAATGTAATATAGGCCAAGTGAGGCCCGAGTCAAACTCAGGGAAATGTGAATTTCAGAGGACTACTACTAACTGATTGCAATCAGCTAGACCAAATGAAAGAGTTGATTGGTTTTGCAAAAGAAAATAAAATAAAGAGAAAATAAAAGAGAGATGATTAAATGCTGGTTTAATAAAATGAGAATGGGAATCCTTAGGATTGCCTATTTCACTATGGAGTCTCGTTATACCTAATATCTTGCATAAATAACATAGATTTTATCGAATCTTGGATAGAGAGCCTGTAATTAGGATTTCCTTCTTCCACGGTACAATCCACTACCTAAATGTAAGCCAATTATACTTCTGTAGCAATTTATATCTGAGATTAGGCGCACTATCAATGACTCTGGGTATCTCTTGACTATATGTACATTGCCTAGTCTAAGGAACGTATAAGATAGTGTATAATAGTAGGTTTTATGACCTTTAATCCCCTTTCCAGAATAATTATTAGTCTAATTCTTTACCTATGGTCATGAAGCATAAGTAAATCAAGAAATCTCCACAATTATATATCTAGGAAATAAGAATCCTATATTAATTCATGCAAAATTTTAGTACAATGGTTCCCCGGGCTAGTCCCCGGTCCTAAGAAACGATGGGGATTAGCCCTACATGGTTAACAATGGAGAATACATAGGAGTAGAGAAGAAAAATGTGGGAAACATGGAGAAAACTCGTATAACCCCTGATACGAATGTGTTCCTGGAGATCCTCCTCGAGAAACGCGCATTTTGCAGTCTTCCGACAGTAAAATTGCCCGTCAGAGGTGCCCAGAACACCCGGTTGATGACCTTCGACTCTAGTCTCCTCTCTCCCTCCTTGGATGTCGAGCGGATCAATCTCTAATCCCCCCTTGGGCTGCCCGTCCTCCCCTTATGTAACGACCCCACCTCCCGGTAACCCCCACTTAAGGGAGAACAAGAAGTCAAAGTCGTTATCCCAATAAGCCGGATCAAAGATCTGACAATTAATCAATAATAATTATCAAATTCTCCCAACTAAACTGAAATCTGGTATAAAATAAAACTTTGCATACCTTTTTAAAAACTTTGGAAATCTACTTCTATCCACAACTTGAATCTATTCTATCTAATCCTCCTTGCACTTTATTTCTTATTTTCACAATGTGTCACTTTATTGTTTGTGCTTTTCAGGGTTGCACCTAAAACGCCGACAAACAAAACGTCAGTTAGCATAAATGAATATGCCAGTATGTGGGGGAAACAATAATCGTGCAATTAACTGTAACAACATATTGCAGTCAATTATGATTTAACAAACAACTTTACGTTTTAAGCATAACTGCTCAATCCATACATACCCTAGCCTCTGCACTGTCCCTACATTGGACCTAGATGCTAACTTCCTCATGGTAGATCCCCATTAAACCCCGCATGATCCTACCTAACAGGTAGATCAATATCTAGGGTTGAGTCGTATGGCACTACCCATAGGTAGCCCGATCCCTAACTCATGGTGTGCTAAAGAGTCACATGGCACTACCCATAGGTAGCCCAATCCCTAACTCTTAATAACCTGATGGTCCCACTTAACAAGTAGACCCTTCACCATGTTACCCTTTTCATCATTAGAAAAGCCACAAAGGAGGACCAGGATCTGAGCCAGTCATGTATACATACTTATGGTGATAATCGTAGTCACTTTATAGTTGCATGAAATAAAAGTTATCCAAGCAGTTATTTTTAGGAAACCGATAAAACAATCAGGAATCACCATGAAACTAAAGCGATTAACCATAAGCGTAACCACATACCTGTCAGGCTGACTTGAGACAAAATTAATCCAATCAATGCAAGAAATCCAATAGGAAAGCAAGCACACAAAGAGATCCTGAAATATGCATATAATTTCCTATCATTGATCATGCCATCAAGATATATTAAACCTAGATCTCTTCCTAGGGTCTCTAGTCCACATTTATGGTTTCCATTGCAATTAGGGTTTCACTTCATTTTTACTATTTAAACCCTAATTTTATACAATTACTCACAAATCCTAATTATTTCATCTATCCTTCACGAAAGATATTAAGGTTACCTTTTAACAACATATAACCCTAATTTCGGATTGAAGGCAAAATGTCCATTAAGTCTATTATGCCCCTTTTCATTAAAGCTACCATTTTTATCCTTTTAATTCACGACAAGATCATTAGACCCAATTATCATCTTTGGTTCCTTCCGGATTAACGACTCATAGTACATTATGGTCTAATTCACATATGAACTCTTTTATCATTAATTCCACCTTTATCGATTAGAAAACCCTAATTACTATATTAAGGGTATTTATCAACAATTAGGAACTTTTATACTCAAATTAACTTTATAATATCATATCTCTGTCTTATTCATGGATTTGCAGAACGAAAACCATTAAAAGACATAATTACTACAATTAGGGTTTCCAAGACCATTATTACATATTCATGTACATGGAACTTTAAATTAAGCCAATTATGTGAAAAGATCATCTTTTTAGATATAAACCTTCCTTTTATTAACAACAAGTTAATTTCTACTTTAAACATCCATATAACCCTTCCCAATTCATTAATCATCAGAGATTAAGGTTTTTCATTAATTAAACCATTAAAGATGATAACTTTATAAAAATTTTTATTTGCAAGCATAATCAGGCTTCAATTATATTTTTAATAAATTCCAAAATGACACAACCATTGGATCTCAGGTCTTCGTTGACCGAGCAGGATTGCACGGCTCGCAACACTTTTGCCCACTCAAGCTGTTCTGAAACGCGGAGCGACTAAGGCCATTAGATCTCGTCATGCACCTATAATGGATCGTCATCGGACGGTAGCTGTACCTGCTTCTCTTTCTTCCCAAACTTATAGCCTGTGGTGGGGCCACTACCCAAAGCTCGCCAGAGCAAACTCAATCCACATTTTGGGGATGCGAGAGCACATAAGAACATGTCGTTCGTGTTCGTTTGGGTGAGAGGAGTTGAGAGGGGTCACTATATATAGGCATGGGGGTCTAGGGATGGCTCCCTCAACCCATCGTGAAGCCTTGTCCCGATGGGATTTAGGCGTTTCCTAAAATGTCCATAAAACCTAACAAAACCTGGGTCATCTAGGTCTGGAATCATCTCCTGAACCTCATGATGGTATTCCTTTTCGTGCACGAGCATTGTGCTTCACCAAAAACGTAGTCAAACGTCAGCCGTCTTCCTCCTATAGTCTGACTGTAAATAGGATTTGCGTGATCTTTACACGCCATTGGATGTCAGATGAACGGCTCACGTTACACACTCCAATCCTCTATTAAATTGAATAAATGTGACATTTATTGATATCCACTCACTTTAAGAAAATTATAAAAATCATCTCTCTCAAACCACTTATCCAAATAATCCCAAAATTTAAGGGAAAGTTCATGGGGACTTATTCCATGTGTGTACCAAATTTTGGACTCAAACTAAAAAGGATGAGAGACTTGGCTTCATATTTAATTTATCACTTATTAAGGCATATTTTATGCATATTTTCTATCTCCTATTCCTTTATTCTCTTTATTTGGATTTCTTTTATCATTATAAACCATGTGGAGTCAAAATCTCAACCAATATGATTCCATTAACCATATTTCTCATATTTTCATTATTATCTCAAATTTCCTTCTTAATAAAGCAATATTTGATTTTATCTCTTTCTTCTCCTATAATGTTTGCAACTTGGACTCCTTGGAACCCAAGAAATCCTAAATACACGAAATCCCTCCTTGAAGGATAATTCTTAGCCTTCTAGGTGCTTCCATATCTTTCTTTTCTCATTATCTTAGTTATTTCTTTATTAAAAGATTTCTTTTCAATGATTTCTCTGTCTTTTATTTCATTTCCCTCTTTTCTTATTTCTTTCATTAGAAATCACATATAAACGAAATTTACTCAATTGTGGCCATTAATGCCACCTTCTAGAGATTTCCATGTATTTTTCATAAATACTTTGCTTAATCTTCATTATCTTGTATCTTTTCTAATATTTGAACTTTTCTTCTTTTCTTCTCTTTTATATCCATTATTGGATTAACATAATAATAGGAATCACAAAATTCCTATCCAAAGGGATATTTGCAAAGAAATCCATCCTTTGAAGCAAAGCATACAACCTTTTCAATTAAGTCCAAATTCATAAAATCAATACATTTCAATTATGAAAACATATGCAAAATTGAGGTTGTAACACCTTAGGTCATAGGACCACTTTACGACACTGAAAAAGCTCCACCGTCATATTAGAACGATCTGATTTAGTGCAGAATTCAGAATATCCCGACGTTGTGGATACTATCGACACCCAGGTCGATAGTATCAACCATGATGTTGATATATATTTCCTTCTGATTTTGAGTTCCAGGGTTGATTCCTGATGAAATCTCGATACTGTCGACACTGGGGTTGATAGTACGACTCTGTACAGTGTAAAAGTACCTGAAAAGTACCAAAACATGTTCATAAGTCCGAGGATTATATAAAATCATATTAATATGATAAAATAAGTATAATTTGATGCAAATAGAGTTTAAAGGCCAACTATAGTGAGTTATGCAAATATAATCAAGAAAATGACAAATACATGCATAAAATAGATATAAAATGAGCCTGTAAAAGCAACTCAAAACCCATGCATCAGGGGGTCTAGGCCAGTTAGGGTAGACTCCTTACAATTGTGTGGTACCCAAAACCAACCGGTAGTACATATATTACGAGTTGTGTTGATCGGTAGACATCTTTGGTAGGTCTGTTGATTCCCAACAAGCTAGAGTGCTTGGACTCTCTTCCTGAGTACCCAGGTTTAGAGGAGGAGTCCAGATATCTGGCCTTTCCTGGTAGCCACCAAGATCCATACGTAGTGACTACCCACTATGGACAAGTCATATGAGACTATAGGCTTCGAACCTCGGCATGCTTGTAAGGCTTGTATAGTGAGATTGAAACTTGTTGTGATACTTTCACATGTCATGGTACACTTTATGTGGGTTTAGGGCCTAATAAGATGAATGAGAGATTAATCTTATGTGTGTGTAGTTATTCCTTTGTTATTTATATGTTTCTTAATTACTAGTTTCATTTGTGATTAATGAATTACATTCAGATATTGATTTATTCTTTGTAGATACCTAGAGTATCCTTCCATATATATGTATGCAAATGATTAGTTATTGCATATCTCACTATTGCTCCACTTTATATTCTATTTCTCAGTAATATATGTTTTGACTATTAAAGTTCTTTGAACTGTTTCTTTGAAGTACTCATTCACTGGCGAGTAGGCTCACCCGTCTACTCACAATGTTTTAGGGAAATCTCATGGATTTGAAGAATGTCAATGCCGTAGTAGATCGTCCACAAGTATCTATGTATCAGACTAGTTAATTTCAGTCGGTCCCTCAGACTAGATCCTTGACTAGAAGTAAGATAGTTGTAAATGATGATATGTAACTTTGTTTACTTAATAATAGAGACAATATCCAATTATCATGTTGTATGTAAATGGAAGTGTGAGAAACAAAATGAATGTCTATATATGTAACTTTATTGTTGAGATGGATTCGAGTAATCAAATTTTAATTTGCCTTGTAAATTTAGTTTACGTGGTAGAATGTGATGAAACAGAGAGTTTTGAAATCAAATAAAAAATTGGGATTGATCTTTGTTTTATGTTAAATCCTCAACTTATGCTCTAATATCGTGATTAGATGTTTTTGTGGGATGTAGGTGAAATCTAAATAATGTTATGTCTAAGCATCTACAACAAGAGGCATCTATGACACAAACAATTAATTCCATAAAAGATCCACACTGATTATCAGATAGAAGAATCCAATGAACAACCAAAAATTATTGTTTATCAATGCAAATGGCCAAAATCTATAAAATGTTAGAAGACTACATTTCCAACATAGAAGAACTGGTCTTATGCAGTTAGTCCCATGATGTACCCTCCATCATCACCTGGAACTATCCTCTTATATGAGGACCATATGGGTACCCACCTCATATTAATTTAATCACATCACAAAAAAATGAAGTTCACTTAGAGGTCCATCATATTGATGGTCCCATTCTGAGAGGAATCCTACAAAAATTGAAATATATAGATGTCAAGATCGAATAAATTGACACTTTAGAGGTCACCATCAGTAAATCACAAAGCACGAAGAAAGAACATATGTTATCAAAGAGAATTGTTGCTTCCACCACAGTCAAATGAGAGATACCAACATAAAACAAAAAGTAGATCGCAACTAAAAGGGTCCCTCCTAGTAAGACTCTTTGATTGGTAAAGACTTTGTGAAGTTCCTAGCCATAAGGAAGCATCATAACCCTCTACTACAGAACTATAATCCCAACGTTCACTAGTGATTATCATCACATATTAGGACATGATACAGACTTGTGTCTTGCCCTAAAAATTGGCATTCTAGACCTAATAAAGGCCAAATTGGTCCAAGTGAAGCCTCTTCCAAAAGTTACTCTTGATCCTATTATCAAGGAGCGAGGTTCGATCATAGAATTGATTGAATTATTGATCTAGGTAGATCAAAACAATAACACACCAATAGGTGGAGTCTCATAATGTATTAAATTAGTGCTTGAGACTTATCATAAGAGAAACATACCATCAGGTGAAATCACATAATTGATTGAATCCTAGCTTGAGCTAGAGAACAACAGAAACTCACCAAAAGATGTAGTCGTAGAGTTGATTGAGTCTCCACTTAGACCAAACCTCTATCAAAGAGTACCAAGATACACAGTTGTCATGAGCCTAAAAGCATTCATGGATGTTTAAGGAATTATTTAATTATTTTAACTTCAAAATAATCAAATAAAAAATCCAAAAATTCAAGATAAACAACTCAAAATTAGAACAAAAAAAATCAAAATTATAATAAAAAATAAAAAATAAAATGAAAAAAGTAAACTCAAAATGAAAAAAAAATCCACTTAATGCTCTGTTGTGTCTTTTGTGAACCCAGAATCAGTAGAACACGAGACCTAATGGGTTGATGTCAAAAGGATCATGATAGTTATTCTGAGGCCCAAATGATTCACAAACCTAATCCCACCCATAAAAATCACTTATTAAATGAAATCATCTAAAGCTAAAATTACACAATATTACATGTTAATATCAACATACATCCTTTTCTAGGTCTTCTATAACTGAGCACCTTAAAGGTGAGTTGGAACATGCCCACGAAGTTTGGACAGTCTAAAAACAAATTTAGGGGTCACTTTCTATAAGAACTTTTAATGTTTAAACATGATAGAAACCCTACTCATGGTGTAGAAAAAGACAGGCAGATTGGAGGATAAGTATATTTGGATCCCTGCTGCATTGTTCATGTCTCATGGTATTCCATGATGATCTAGCATGGGAACACATGTGGCGACATCCAATGGGAAACTCCCATTAATCTACAATTCAAGTTCCCATCCTTAGGATCTGAGCATCAATGTCCAAAATGTCAAAGGATTTATCAAATACAGATTAATTTTGAAGCATAAAGGACACCCTAACTTGGACGTCTGTGTGTGGTCAATTGCTTCTACTAGTAAATGTTGATGATATAGTCCATGGTCTCTGACACCTTGAACCTTAACCCAATTGGGTGTGGATTTATTGCTCGATTACTCGCTACTTGATATCATTAAGTTCAATAAGCATGACATCCATGGCCAATGTAGCTTTAAAACTCTCTTTTCTGAGTCAAAAATCCCATGTGAGTTTGTAAGTATCAATTTCTAGGGAAGTACATGTAAAATGACCAAAAATATGAAAATTTTAGTCTAAAGGACACCTAACAATCTAGATGCATGCTTTTTACAAATTGCATACAGTAAGACGTGTCGATAGTAGAGTGCATAGGGGTGTCTCTGATGCTTGGAACGTTCACCCAACTGGCTAGGAAATTGTTGCTCCAATACTTGCTACATAGCACAACTTGATTCATATAATCATGCAATCAAGTGATAGTGGAGCATCATAAACATCCTACATGAAACTTAGCATAGTGGTACATCTTCCTATGATCATCTCAAGGGAAGAACAAACCTATTTATAGAAGACTTCAGGCAAGTATAAACATGCTTGGTGCCTCAAATCACCTTAAACTCTAGGACTTGAAAGTGGAAAGAAAGGTGAGAAGGGTAGTTATCCTTCTCCATCAAATAAGCTACAATGATTAGATGACCCCCCACATCACATCACCAACCCTTGACTAATATAGGTTACCAACAACTCACCAAAGGGATTATAGTTCAAAAATCCTAGATGATGACCAGCTTCATAAGCCAACAAAGAAACTCAAATGTCAAAATCTTGACATAAGACATGGTAAATAGAAGAATAAGAAGCCACAAACCATAGTATGTCAAGCCAAAAATTAAATTGAAAGAAAATATCAAAACAACTTTTTGTAGACCAACATGATCACATTAATGTCAAAAGAATAATTCAAAATCATTGAAACAAATCAATATAGAAAAATGTTGTCACTGTAATCTAATTCATGATTTTACCTTGCCTCAACAAAGATGAAAATGGCCCACTCTACGTCGATATCACAGATCATATCAACATCAAGAAGGTCTTGAGCCATGACCTATCTCCACCATTAGAGTCTGTCAGAGAATATTTGGCAAAGGATTGTAGGCAGAAAAGGCCAAGATGAGCCATTTCATATAGAGACAAAGTCTAACCCAAATCTAGCTCCATCAATGCTTGTGTACATCTTCAAAGAAATTTCTAAACAAGGCATATCATCTATAGAGATACTTAAAACGTTACTCTCATTTTAAGACAGATCTACAATCTATGAATGGGAGTTTCCTTTTATAAGTTAATACAACCTCACATGGAATTCTCTCCAAACACAATGGTTATTGCATTAGCAAAGGACGTCTGGTCCAATGACCCTATAGAAAGACAAGTCAACTACAATGAGCTCATGTCACCTCAAAACATATCTCTTATGGTAGATATAATGTGATACAACATCTATTAATGAAAACCATATCACATATTTAATCATCAACCTTCCAAGAAAGATGAACTACTTAGTTTACACAAGGCCACCAAAGACCTATGAGAAACTTGGAATCAGTTCCACATCTACAAAGAAATATTGAATGATATGTAGGACCTTGATTCCAAGCTATTACCATTACAAACTCTTTTGCAATGACATCCCTTACCTTCTAACTGGTTGAAGCTTAAGAGTTCAAAAATTCAATAAAACCTACATCATACTTCACTAATATTGCATGACCCAAAGTCTTAAACCATGTGATTGGTGGAAGCACACTTGCTTGAGATGTTGCCTAGGATCAAAAGTCCTACACTCTGGTAGGCATCCTCTGTTTATGGTCACTTCCAACCTTTTGGGTCTTGAACCACGACCTAAAAATGGACCAATATGTGCTTTACCTTCTATTCTCTTTTGGGTCACTGACTATGAACTTAAACTAATCCAACTTAAGTTTCTAAAAAAATTGGGTCATGGACGATGAACTCAATCTAGACCACTTCCTATTACAATTTTTTTTGGGTCCTGTGCTATAACCTTAAACTAATACAACTTCATTTTCCAATCCTTTTTGGGTCCTAGATTATAACTTTATACTAATCCAACATCATTTTCCAATCTTTCATGGGTCCATGACCGTGACCTAAAACAAGACCAATCATGTGTTTCATATTCAAATATTTTTGGGTCATGGACTATGACCTTAAACTAATCCAACTTCACTTTCCAAATACAATTTTGGTCCTATAGTACGATCTTAACTAGACCATGTCCAACATCAAATCTTTTTGGGTCATGGACCAAAGATTTTAAACAAGACCACAAGCCCTATCACGAACAAGCTCCGCTTTTCTCTTTTTGTGACAACCCCTTTGGGTCCTAGAGCGATATCTGAAACACTACCAACCAACATTCAAGCCCTACCTCAAGTAGGCACCCTACATTTTCAAGGCCTACCCTAAGTGGACTACTGATATCTTCAAAAATGTATCCTTGATGTTGTCACATCAACTTTTTCAAATCCCTACATTTAGTAGGCATATACCCTAAATAGGCACCTTGCATGTCAAAACTCTAACTTAAATAGGAACTCTGCTTGAAAGCCCTACCCTGGTAGGAAATCCTCTTTAAAGGCCTATCCTGAATGGGAACCTCTTATTTCTAAGACCTACCCAGAAATAGGCACTTCTTTTTTCACAACCCTACCATGAATAGCCTCCTTTCCTTCTAACTATAAATCCCTATGCTCGGGTAGGTACCTACGCTTAAGCCCTACTAATGGTATTCACTTCTCATGATAAAGCCTTGTCCTGAATAAGCACTGCATGACTCAAATACATATGGATAGGTACGTATCTACACAATGTAAGCCCTATACCATGTAGGCACTCCCATATTAATCCCTTGATTGGGCCTGGATCTTAGCTATCATCTAGGTCTTGAACCTAGAATATCATCCTTGCTACTCAAATTCATAATATCATGGTTAGAGCCCTAAGTCATCCATGATAAAGCCCTATCTTGAATAGGCATCTCTGGTTATGAAGACCATATCTTGAGTAGGAAAATCCATCTCTTATCATATTAATCATCTCGTATTGAAAATATTCTATAGGGAGAAGCCAAATGTATGATACAATAACTGGTCATGAAGGTCACCTTAGATCTAGAAACTTGTATGGTGCCCAACTTTATCTATCTTGAGTACTTTTGGAAAATAGGAAACACTCTAGGGAGCAGAAAAAGAACGAATGCAGTCACTATAACATCCCAACATTTGAGGCCTAGGATAAAATAATCTTAAAAGGAGTGATTGGAAAACCCACATCACTAAGGTGCACCTCCTTTTTAGTGATCCCATCACTAAGAACTCCATATAAGTGTGCTCATCTTAGAGTAGTTCTAGGATGGGTGACCAGTTGGGAAGTTGATCTCATTGTGTGTGAGTGAGGAAAAAGTTTGTAGGTACGGCCAATGGTGGTCTATGGGGCCACTCGTCATTCCTGAAACTCTATTATTATGACTTGGTAATTGTGCCCATGCATGGCCCTCAAGTAGGTGGCACCCACATTGGCATGTGACATGCTAGTTTTGAGTCGCGCGGTCCAAGCATGTTAGAAAGGGTTGTCCATGGTGTTGTAGACACCCTTGTGTTGGTGCCCATGATAGAGAACTAAGTATCCATGGGCCATTCTAGATCTTCACTCAAATCGGGAAATATTATGATGCCATATAGTTAAGCCTTAGCGAGGATGTCAAGAGTCTAGGTGTGGGAGATTGTTACAAATTGGGATTTGCGGCCTCCGATAAAATATCTTATAAGGAAAGATTGGACTACTCATATCACCAAGGTGTACCTCCTTTTTAGGAATCCCATCACTAAGAACTTGATAGATAGGTGTGCTCGGCTTGGAGTAGTACTAGCATGCATGACCAGTCGCAAAGTTGATCTTAGCTTGTGTATGAGTGAGGAAAAAACATGTAGTTAAGGTCAATGGTGGTCTATGGGGCCAATCGTCATTCCTAAACTCTTCTTCAATCTTGGAAAATGGGATCTAGTGTTACAAATGGTATCAGAGGCAAAACCCCTCGAGTAAGTGGGCCCTAATGGGCATGTGGCATGTTATTCTTGAGTCATGTGGTTCAAGAATGTTGGAAAGGGATGACCATGGTGATGTATCCACCCTTATGCTGATAGTCATGATCGGGAGATGGTTATTTATGGGCCATTCTAGGTCTGCACTGAAATGGGGAAATATTTTGAGGCCATATAATTGAGCCTTGGCGCGGAGATCAAGAGCCTAAGTGGGGGATATTATAACACCCTAGGATTTGAGGCCTTCAATAAAGTGATCTTAAAATGGAACGATTGGAATACCATATCACCAAGATGCACCTCCTTTTAAGGGATCACATCACTAAGAATTGCATAGTTAAGAATGCTCATGTTGGAGTAGTACTACAATGGGCGACTAGTTAAGAAGTTGATCTTGGCTTGTGTCTGAGTAAGTATAAATTGTGTAGTTAAGGCAAGTGGTGGTCTGTAGGGCCAATCTTCATTCTTAAAACTCTTCTTAAATACCTTGGGAAGTGGGCTCAATCATTAAAATAAATATCCATGAAGGTTTCCTTGAATTAAGAAATTTGTCTTCTTTCCAATTTTATCAATCTTATTGATTCAAGAGATGATCTAGGGAACAAACAATTGTTTGATACAATAACAGCATGTGAAGGAAGACTTAAATCTAGAAACATATCTCTTGACCAACCTTATATATCTTAAGCACTATGAGAAAAGATGAAACCCTCTAGGGAGAAAATAATTGAACAATATAGTCATTATCTGAGACCCCTTCCCTCTGCCCTCCATTCCCTATCTATAAAGTTGCTTGCTTCCCAACGAGCTGACTGCTGATGGCTTTTGGTCATGACTACTACCAAAAAGTGAATGTGAAGATTCTTTCCCCAAGTCTTTAGCCTTGATCTTCACTAAGGGATTGCTTTCCTTGTTCTTCTTCACCACTCTTAGCCAAGAGAGAGAAGCTTCATCTTCATGGTTGAAATGAGAGATAGGGAGGTGCGGGAAGTGAGAGCCTTACATGATATACAAATAGAACTAGCTCTCTTACAAATTTCCTACTCACTCTAATGAATGTAGCAAGTGATTACGCTTAGAGAGAGAGGAGGTTGTAGGATGCACTCAACTATAGAATGGGAACCTCACATACAGTTTTGCATTGAATGCTCAAGCTTGGAATGAAGCCCAAGGGGTCCCATTTATAGTTGAGGATGCCTCTTAGCCTTTGGGAACACTTAAGAATGCAAAATAGCCATTTTGTGGCTTGTAATGAATATATTTTCGATTGTTGCAACTCCACAACGGCTAGAAACACTTTTCTACATTTTTCCATACAATGCAATCAGTCGAGTTTCTATAAAGGTAACTCGACCAATCCCACTATGCCACAAGACCAATTTAAGCCATCAGTCAAGTTTGTTCTAGGTAACTCAACCGATCCACATATATCAGTTTTGATCTACAGAAGGATTGGTTGAGTTTTGTGAAACGGAAAATCGACCGATCAAAAGTCATTTTCAACATCCAATCAGGATCGATCGAGTTTGTTACTCGAATGATGAATAGTCTAATGTGAATTTTGGATAATGTCTTTTGAGTGCTTAAATATTCGATATAAGTGCTCCTAATTTTTTCTAAGCTTAATTAGAAGTCATACAATCATTACAAGTGATTTACAACATGCTTCTAATGGATTTACATCACATTCCAAAAACATGCACTTGTATTGACTTTGACATGTCTTTTCTCCAAGTTGAGATGTGAAAGTTAGGGCCCGTGGAGTGTGTCTATATCCAATATGAAATCACTCACGTAGAGACATTAGACACAAATAAGTGGAATGGTTTAGTCATCATCAAAACAAGGGTTTAGTCAATTTAGACCTTGAGTCAACATTGACCTAGAGTCAACATTCTCCCCCTTTTTGAAGATGAAAAACCATTCCATAAATGTATTGAAAGCATTGAAGTAAAGTCATAACTGTGGAGAAACCTAGGGATTTCAATGTAATTGAGTTCATATGGTCCCCCTCAATTGATGCTAGTGGAGTTCTCAAACTCCCCCTTAATTGATGTTATTTCTCCTGCATGGTTAGCTTTCAAAACATTTATAGAATACTATGTCTTCTACTCGTATATGTTCTACACATAGATGTTTTGTCCCCTTTACCTACTCCCATTTACGTGGACATGCATCTCCTCTTCATGTAAGACATGTCTTCTCCCTTTTTGTCAAAAGAAGACATACCTTTACCCCCCTTTGTCATTTCAAAAAGTGGGGGTACGAAGAAATAAGAAGCACCACTTGTTAAAAGAAAGGAGATCACAAAAAGTTATATAAGGAGAGTAGAAGATCACAACAAGTGGCTTCTCCAAGCATGGAATAAAAGCAAGTTAAAGCATGCACTTGAAAAACCCAAAATTCAAGGCTGCAAAAAAAAAATCACAAATTTAACCCTCAAGATGACGGAATTTACCCAAAAACTGTCAGGGCTCATGGCTAAGCGATGAGCCTTGCTCAAAAGACCATTTCTGCATAAAAAATACTAGTCTTGAATAAAAATCAGACATTGGAAGAAAATATGCATAAAATTTCAATTATGCTCCAAGTTCTACATATAATGTAGCTCTATGTATCCTACATCATAGAGCACCTACTCCGCCCGCTCTCTAGAATCCCCCGGCGGCCGTTGCTGGGGGGAGGGAGCGCTGGTTCAGTGCCTTCCTCCCCCTGGCGCTCTTTCGTCTTCTGCTAGGATTCTAGGCGGCAGGCCCTTGCGGTCCGTAGAGGATGGGAATGTCGCTGGAGCTCGTCAGTGGCCGATCTTGGCCTGGCTGTGGGAAGGGCGCGATGAGCGGCTGATGGCTGGATCTGGTATGCGAGTGGTAGCTCGACCAAGTCGACTCTGGTCTGTTTATAGGGATGGACGGAGGGAGCCACTCGTCGGGATCTGGCTCATCTGGTTCGTCACAAAAGGATGGTATTAGGGAGCTCGATTTCCTTCTCTTTCCTTTCACTTTTCCTCATGCTGAGAGCCAGCCACGTCCGTGGCAACGACGGCGATGAGTCGTATGTGACTTCACCTCGCCTTGCTACTAGCGGGAGCCTTTCCTTCCCTGGATGGATGGTCTCACTGGTGGTCTTCATCGTGCCATGGTGTGCCCTCGCGGGGTTAGCTCCTGGCCGTCCTCTGCTGCGTGACGGGCCTCTTGAGGTGGTCGTTCCAGGAAGAGGGCTTGCTACGGATGTGGGGGGTTGTGCGTCTAACGGTAGCTCCATGAGGGGGCTTCAGCTCCCGTTCCATTATCCTCATCAAAGGCCTGGCTCTGGCTGGGAAAGGTTACCCATGACGGCATCGGTGGTCTCCCTCGACAGACTACTGCTGCAGGGCGCCGGGTCACCACAAAGACATCGATGATTTGTCGCTGAGACAGGGGGATGCTCAGGCTGCGTAGTGGCCTTTGCTACTGTGTGATGGAGCATTCCCAAGGTGCTTGGTTCTCGGCGGTGATGCTGCTAGAACCTTGCGGGCTCCAGGGCGTGGTTGGTGGTTCTCGTCGAGTCTGGTGTCTCTTCGTAGCCAAGTAATCGATCTCCCTCAAGGTGTTCGACAAGGGTTCTCTGTGCATACAGGGGCCTTAGGTGAGATTGGGTTCAGAGGGAGGCATGGAGCTCTTCCTCTCATCCTAATCCTTGCTGCAGTTGCGTGATGTCGAGCTTGCAGGTTTCTAGTTTTCAGTTGTGTGCTGACCAATGAAGTGGGGCTGGACTTCTACTTGGATCCCACACATTCAGGGAACGTTTCCAACGCCAGTGGGGAATAGTGGTTGTCTAGCGCAAGGACATAAATCGGTAGTCAGCTGAAGGATGGACCCTGTCTTACTTCTTGTCTCCTCTGCTACAGCTGGATTAGAACACCTTCTAGGTGTTGGTGGATATGCAGTCATGTGCATCATGAGGGGTTTAGCTTTGAGTGTTTGCTGGTGGTAGAGGTCCTTTTGGATTTCTGCCAGTGAGAGACCTGGTCTTGAGTAGCTAAGAAGACCAGAGACTTCATGGTTGTTACTGGCAGGATTGCTAGATTTTGTTTTAAGACAATTTGTTGTTACTAATTGTGGGTACGTTGAATGCATGTAATAGTGGCTTGTAATAGACTTCTTCTAGTAGGATTGTCTGGTCCTAGCTTGCATAGTTGATTTGTCTTCTTAGTCTCAGTTTGGTTTAGTTTCTGGTGTGTCCCCCTACGTGGGGATTTTGATCCTTGTTGAGCTTCTTAGCTCTTGTCTATGTAATGGGGTACCCAGTGCCCAAAGTTTTTGGTATTAATAGTAACACACTTTTTTGACTAACCGAAAAAATGTATCCTACATCATAATGTTATGCAAGCAACTCAAGATAGTAGATATGCAAGTTAAGGGACAATCTTGAGCAAGTATAAAACAATATACAAGCATAGCGTATAGTTAAATATCACTTGATGAAAAGATAACCAATGCTAGAACTACTAGTAGATCTAGATCATTAAAAGAGATGCACAAGACAAAGCAAGATATCAATAGATGTAGAGATATATCCAAACAAAGAGATATGAAATTTTAGAAGTATGACAGGATATTACTCACTGGAAAAAATGCATCATACCAAAAGATGATTACCACTAAGAACCTCAAGGTTGTATCCACAAAATATATACAATTTTATAGTTGTAGAAAGTTTGAGCATAGTGGAAGCAATTTAAGACACAACTAAGAGATCCAGAGAGATCAGCATCAAAACTTGAAAAACAACTCAAAACAAGTAATTGCATGATATAGATATACCAATTTGGAGCAATTAGAGAGATAAAGTTGTAAGCAAGAAAAGCAATTTAAAAAATGGCAATGAGCACATATCAAAGGTACCAAAAGGAGTGCCAAAGAGAAGCAATTGGTTGAGAAAATCTAGTTGAGAGGGAAATTCTCATCCAAAAATCTAACTGTATATTCTGTGCACAATGTTGTCGGTCGAGTTTTGTGTATTGACAACTCGACCAATGACAGCTATTGAAAACACCCATTGGTGCCTATCGATCAAGTTACAAACTCGACCGAACATGTTGTCAGAAAGCACGCGCGTAAAAACACACACAGACATATATATATATATATATAGAGAGAGAGAGAGAGAGGCATGATAACAATATAAGCCATATTCAAACATGTGTAGGAAAGTTAGTAATGCACTATGAAAGCATTGGAAATAGTTTTTTAGCAAGAGTGTGAAAAGAATCACAAAATACCACTTTTGACTCAAAAACCATATGCAAAGTGCACACAAACTTGACAAAAACAAGTTAGGATTGGTTATAAGCAAGAAAACCTTTACCTTTGTTCTTACCATTCCTTTTCCACTTGTTGCCACCCCATACACATCTCACCTTTCTTCATTTATTTGGATTGAGAAGTCAATTTGCAAATCTCTACCTCATGTCGATCCATTAGCAAGATACCTACAAGAAGAAAGATGAAATGGTCCCCAATCATTTTTTTGGGTCCGGAGGGGTGAGCTTCACAACCCAAATCCAATTTCTCTTGCATGCTTTCCTAAAAGGACAATAATTAGAATAATGACCAAAATCATTGCAATAGTTGCATGTGCCCATAGCCTTAGAACTAGAGGATTCTCCATGGAAGATTGGAGGTCCTTTACCTTAGTTGTTGCTTTGGCTACCATCATACCCTAAACCATATCTACCAATTTTTTTAGTAGTATGGTGTAGGATATCATTAAGATTCTTTTTACAACTAAGAATATTTGCAAGGAAGATCCCAAACTATGATTATCAAGCATAAGAGAAGTAATTTTAGAAGACAAATGATTGATATTATCTCTAGCATGAAAAGGATAATTTTCTAAGCAAAGATCTTTAGTTAAATAAGAATATCTATCAATTTGAAGAACAACAACATTATTCTTCTACTAGTAGAACTACAACAAGATTCAAGCACATTGATTTTAGCAAGTAAGGAGGCATTTTGTTTTTCAAGAAAAGCAAAGTTAGCAGGATAAACACCATTTTCATATTCCAATCGTTGCAAAACATAATTTTTGTCCTTGTTTTTAGATTTAAAAACATCAATATCATGCATGAGAGAGTCAAAAATTAAGGTATTCTCTTCATTAGATCTACTCATAAGAGGTTGAGATTCTAGAAATCTAATCTTATCAAGCATGCTAGTATTTTCAAGTTTAATAGTATCTACTTGACTAAAACAAGCATTTTTATCATCAAGTAAGCAAGTATTTGCATGTTCAAGATCATATAATTCTACATGCATATTATCAGTAATTCTATCAAGCTTTTTCCTTTTCTTTTTAGAAGACTTAAGAGAGGCACTAGTAGCATTAATGATATCAATTAAAGGTTCTTTACCTAAAGAGTTTAGATTTACCTCGTTTGAGTCTTCACTCATTGATGCCATAAGACAAAAATGGAATTCTCCTTCATCACTAGAGCTTGATCTAGATACTCCATTTGATTCTTCACTTTTTCTTGAGTTGGAGGAGTCACTTGAGCTCTTGTTCCATTTCTCCATCTTTTTGTACTTCTCTTCTCTTTCCTTGTGATGATGGGTCTTTTTTCCTTGTAGATAATCTATCTTGAAGTGACCCTTCCTTCCACACTTGAGGGACTGGATGGAGGATGAATTCTTTCCTTTCTAGAATCTACCCTTGGAGTACATGACATCTTCTTCAAAATGAAAGGATAGAGAGGCTTGTCCCTTAATAAATTCAATTTGTGCCTTGATTTCAGCCTTCTTCATTCTGTTTATCTCTTTATCCCCTTGTCTTTCAACTTCTTCTCTTTGGTCAAGTGTAACTTCATGGCCTCGTAGATTTCCAATGAGCTCTTCAATGGGGATATCATCAAGTGACCTTACTTCTTCAATGGCAGTCACTTTGGGTCTCCATCTCTTGGGGAGAATTCTAAGGATCTTAGAGTTGATCTTTCCTCTACTCATAGGATGATCTAGGATGGTAAGGCCATTTACAATTGTGTTGAGTCTTGTGTACATGTTGGATATCTTCTCCTCCTTTCCCATCTTGAAGTTCTCAAGAAGCCCTTTGAGGATTTAGACTTTGCTTTCCTTCACTTGAGTTGTCCCCTCATAAGTGATGCATAGCTTTCTCCATACCTCATAGGCCGTCTCACAAGAGAAAATTTGGTTGAACTTGGTGGGGTTCTGTAAGGAGTGGGATCCCAGAGGGGAACCACCCCCTACTAAAAATTTGAACAATAGAACCTCCAGTCCAAAGAAACTTCAAAGGTATGCTTGGAGTGGGTGTAAAATTTTCAAATCTTTATTATTGGTATACAAAACAATCAAATTATAGCAGCGGAATAGAAACATTGACTATATTCACTTCTCATAAGGTTACAAAAGAACATCATATACTTACATGTAAAGGTACATCATAAGGATCCATGTAGAGGAAAATCTAAACCACATCAAGATTGTCTCCAAGCTTTAACATCTTAATCTAAGTCCATATCTTTATGCCATATCCTCCATATCCTTCACCTAGAGTTGGAAGCATACCCCAACAAAAAGAGAAAGTAGAGGACATTAGGAAAGGCTGGTATATGCATACTATATAGAAATTGAGAAATATTATGAAATAAAGGACAACAATTATAAAAGGATTCCCATAGAAAAGTAAAGGACACCTAAAGTGGGTATCAAAAGAATTGATCCACAATAAAAGAGATACTTGCCATCAAATCAACATATCAAAAGTGGTAGAACATAAGCACATATGAAATTAGGGCACATAACCCATAATCCATAAACATCATCCTACATTCATGTGAGATAAACATAGCCATAGAACAATACAAAGACAATGGTGGACAAGCCTCATAAACTAGAAGCCTAATAGAGAATGGCACATAACCAAACTCTCAATATATAAAACATGGGCCAATAATCATACATCTTACCCTGACATGGGGAATCATACATGTTGGTATATATGCTCATAGAGCCATCCCAAGCGATTGCATGGAGTCAGATATTAAGTAATCAATTAATGTGATTATTTGGTTAATTAATGAATTCCATAATATTCTAATTAATCCATGAGCATTTTAATTAACACAGTGTTTCTATTTACCGATGGGTTTAGGAAACCCTACTTCCCTTTGTCTCCTATTTAAAGGAGGATTGACGACCGATATCTATATAAGATATTGAGAGAGGCTTTTTAGTTTACGCTCACGTACGTAAACCCTAGCCGTGACCATCCTTAGGAGAGAAAGGAGAGAAATGCACCACTAGCACGCCGCCACACAGACACGACTCCTTCCCGCTGGCTTAGGAAGCACGACGTGGAGTTCCAGTCCATCCGCGTCGACGAAGTAGAGACACAGATGCTGAGATGCCTACGTTCGAAGGACAACGCCGACCATCTATGTAGTTATGAGCAGCGCACATCATCACATGAATGGAGCGCCGCCAGATCTTCCTACGACAGTGAAAGGGAGAGAAGTTCCATCTGTGTAGACAAGCGTCTTTGCACACCTTTGTGCAGCGGGACATCGCCAGACTTGCTCCGCGATAAGGTATATCCCACAAACACTCCTTCCGAATACACTGTTGTCGACAAGATCATGTTTCAGGTTGAGTGGAATTTTTTGTTGCTTCCGCAGCGCATGTTTTATGCACAAAACCCAACAATACATCCACCACCCAAATGTATATAACATGGGCCAAGAATCATACATCTCGCATTGGATATGAGGTAACCTTTCCATCCCAAAAGAGCAGGAAATTACACATATTCCATAAACAAAAACCAATGCAATTACACTATTCTAGTGCTACTGAATCACATAGCATGTTAAATGTAGAGGCAAGTAGAAAAATATAGTCAAAATTATTCAATGTTGCCATATCATACAATGGACAACACATACATCCACATGCAAGTGGGAACAAGGTATCACATATCCACAAATCAACATCCACATCATTGTGGAAACATATCATCAATAGTCCAACATGCACCAAGGCACAAGATAAGAGTCAAGAGAATATCCAAGATTACCACAAACAAGATAGTTCACAAGAACCACAATATCAAAAGATAAGAGAAGTGTGTATAGGCTAGTGTCCATAGGACCAAGAGAAAGATAAAAATAGGTGAATTTCTCAACATAGAATAATAAGGGATACAATGTACCTCACAAGAGATCTACATATGTCCAAGTTCAGTCCTAGGTCCAAGCCTAGGTCTTCGAAGCACCTATGAGGTGTATATGAAGAATTAGGGTTAGGTTAACATTGATTTCATAAACCCTAAAAATCACATTTTTTATATTAGTGATTTAGGTTATCATAACACTCCATGTTTTAAGTTATATTTTTCTGATTTCAAAATATATTGTATTATATTTTTTTGGAGTTATATATATTTAGTTAGGAATTTTACAAGTTATTACTTATTTAGATTAATCCATTAAATTCTCATACTTTAAACATTGGTTTATGGAGACAAAACCAACACCATTAGAAATTCCTTATTTTTCAAAATCCAACGACTATTTATTTGTAATTTTTGGACCAACAGATAATTAGTTATGCATTTTAGAATTTTAACCAATCAGATAATTAGAGAATGCCACGTAAGTCGAGAAATTGCAAAAGAAAGGGAGCGAGGGCAGAAGTCGGGCCCAACTGATGTGGACCAACCACAAGCAGTCATGTCCCCCGATCAAACCTCGGTTGGACCCGCTCCAAACAAAAGAAACAAGGTGTGAAATGACCAAAATGACCCTGAAAGAAAAATCAAAACAAAAATAAAAATGAGGGTAGGGAAGAGAAACAACATAGGGGTTTCTTCCCCACTGTAGCGAGGCAGCGATCCCGCCATGGCTACCATGCATCTTCTGGTCGAGAAGCTAGAGGGTGAGTTAGGCCCCAAAAAGAGTGGAAAACTCATCTAGCGTCTTCGTTGAGATGCCACAATTGCAGACAACCCACACATGAGCCGAGAGGGAAAGCAATTGATCATTGCATCGCAAACAACAAGCAAGAGTTAAAAAGGGGGAAAAGAGCATGCCTTGAAAGACGGGGCAATTGAAGGGTGATCTACCTTCTATTCAATGTAGGGAACTACTTCGAGCTATCCCCTGGCCATAGAGAGGTCGAAAGCCCCTCCCCCAACTCCTGATCCACACCGCGGCAGTTGGAGTATGGAAGGGATGACCGGATGTGAATGAAACTAAACCGGAGTGGGAAACATAACCCTGAGGTCACAACAAAGGTTGGGAACAATTTCTCGGGGTTCCAATGACACAAGGATGCGCTGAGATGGAAGGAGAGAGGTGAACAGGGCAGAAATAGGCAAGGGGGTGGAACCCTAAGAAAGTGGGCTATGATGCTATGTGCCCCAGCTTATATAGGATCATAGTGTTCATGAGGAAGCTAGGAAGATGAAGAAGAAGAGATCAGAGGAAAAGGAGGAGAAAAGAGAGAGAGATCGTCTCTGGAAAAATCCTAGTCGCGCCCCTTATTTAGACCTACGACTGACTCGGGGTAGGAGACAACCCCTGAGTCGTTGTATTGGGGTCCGAGTAGATCCTGACCATCCAAAAATAGAAAAATAAAAGGAATTAGGCATGTCACACCTATATTTGATTTCCAACCAAATTAGAATAAAGTGGCACATGTATTTATTTAATCTTTCCTCTCTCCTCAATAGAGGGTGCAAATGAATTCCAAATTAGGTGAAGTTTTTCACAGAGGCTAATTAAAGCATGTAGATTCTGATTATGAAATTAGATTTGCCTTTTGAAGACTTTTAATATGTTAAATAAATCAAATCTTATTTTCTCTTTCCTCCTTCATTAATGACATTAGGATTATCCAAATTTGACGAAACATCACCCACAAGACATATTTAATGTGTTGGATACAAATTTACCATCAATTTCACATATTGGAATTGTTTGTACAATCATTTAATATTATGAAAGTTCTACACACTTTCTCTCTCCTCATTTCACCTTTTAAGCAAACTTTCTCCAAATTGGATGAAAATTCATCCAAATCCTATATTTATTATGTAGATTATGAATCCAAGATTATTTTCCTCTTTTGGAGTTAGTTATTATTTTATTTGATATTTTGGGGAAAACTTAGATCTTCTCTTTCCCAAATGAATTAAATTAATTATTATTTTGTGAATAATGTGAAAATTGACTCCCAAGGTAACTAGGACTCAAGGAACATGATTTTAAACTTAGATTTCACTTTTGGGACTTCTTTTTATGAGATATGCCATATGGCCCATTAGTTCTTTATTCAACCAATTATATTCTTATTATCTCCATATGTGTCATATATGGTTATTAAGCATGATTTATTATGTTACTCTCTATACAATACTTGTGACACATTTTATGTTACATTATTGGTCTAAATCTAATGTGAGAACACTGGGTTACATTAGGGTGATTTGTTCATGTATTATCTCAATAGGGTTATAATAAACCTTGTTTGGCTAAGACCAAAAGGACAAATTTCTAAGGTAGGGTTCTAGATCTGATATGTTTCAACACTCCACCCCTTAAAAGGATTTTGTCCTCAAAATCTATTGATCAACAACCTACTACTCTCCACCCATTAAAAAGTTTCACCTAACAAGTCAAATTAAACAACATTTAGGGTTACCCACATATCTTTTAGTTGCGAATGTTTTAGAGATTTATGTTATACATGTATCCATATTAAAGCCAAAACCATCTAGGTTTGAGCTTGGGTCCTTTGTCTCTAACTTATCCACCCTAAAAATCAACCAAAAAGTCATAGGGTATAAAGGTAGGTCAACCACACTTTAATATCATTCCACATATTCCTAGTCACATCACAAAGCCAAACTAGGATTAGAACTAGGTTTAAGGTTTCACTACCAAAACTTCTTAAAGCCTTTATTGTGACTTAGTTCAAGAAAACTTTGATAAAATCTAGAAAATTTTGTACATGTAATAGTGTAATTGAAAATATTTTTCTTTGAAAAATCATGCGATGTGAAACAAAGGTGATCTCAAAATCAATGTGAAAACCAAGTCACAATATATCCATACCAAGATCTCTTCATCCTACTTCCTCCTCAACCTAATTACATTCTCAAGTCAAACCTCTTAGCATCAAAAGATACAAATCATAACCAAACCATATGATAGGGTAAGATCTCCTAAAACCTCTTCACATAATTAACATAGATTAATTATAGGGCAAACTTTTCACCTAGAGGGTAACTATCCAAAGCAAGGGTTCTAATTAGGGTGGCAAAATTGAAATTGTCAGATTTTGACTACCATGGGCTCTGATACCATGTTGTAAGAAGTGGGATCTCAGAGGAGAACCACTCCCTACTAAAAATTTGAACAATAGAGCTTCTAGTACAAAAAAACTTCAAAGGTATGCTTGGAGTGGGTGTACAATTTTCAAATCTTTATTAATGGTATACAAAACAACCAAAGTATAGTAGAAGAATAGAAACATAGACTATATTCAATTTCTCATAATGTTACAAAAGAACATCATATACTTACATGTAAAGGTACATCATAAGGATCCATGCAGAGTGAAATCTAAATCGCATCAAAATTGTCTCTAAGCGTTAACGTCTTAAGCTAAGTCCATATCTTTATGACATATCCTCCATATCCTTCACCTAGGGTTGGAAGCATACCCCTGTAGGAAGAGAAAAATAGAGGACATCGGTAAAGGCTGGTACGTGCATACTAAATAGAAAATTGAGCAATATTGTGAAATAAAGGACAACAATTATAAAAGGCTTCCCATGGAAAAGTAAAGGACAATGCAAGTGGGTATCAAAAGAATTTATCCACAATAAAAGAGATACTTTCCATCAAATAAACATATAAAAAGTGGTGCCACATAAGCACATATGAAATTAGGGCACATAACCCATAATCCATAAACATCATCCTGCATTCATGTGAGATAAAATAGTCCTAGAACAATAAAGACAATGGCGGTCAAGCCTCATAAACTTGAAGCCTGATAGAGAATGGCACATAACCAAACTCGTAATATATAAAACATGGGCCAAGAATCATGCATCTTACCCTATAATGGGGAATCATACATCCACCACCAAATTGTATATAACATGGGCCAAGAATCATACATCTCACCCTGGGTATGAGGTAACATTTCCATCTCAAAAGAGTAGGAAATTATACATCTTCCATAAACAAAAACCAATGCAATTATACTACTCTAGTGCTACTGAATCACATAGCATGTTAAATGTACATGCAAGTAAAAAAGTATGGTCAGAATTATTCAATGTTGCAATATCATACAATGGACAACACATACATCCACATGCAAGTGGGAACACGGTACCACATATCCACAAATCAACATCCACATCATAGTGGACACATATCATCAATAGTCCAACATGCACCAAGGCACAAGATAAAAGTCAACAAAATATCCAAGATTTCCACAAACAAGATAGTTCACAAGAACCATGATATCAAAAGATAAGAGCAATGTGTATAGGCTAGTGTCCATAGGACCAAGAGAAAGATAAAAAAAGGTGAATTGCTCAACATAGAATAATAGGGGATACAAAATACTTCACAAGAAATCTACATTTGTCCAAGTTCAGTCCTATGTCCAAGCCTAGGTCTCCAAAGCACCTATTAGGCATATATGAAGAATTAGGGTTAGGTTCACATTGATTTCCTAAACCCTAAAAGTCTCCTTTTTAACATTAGAAAATTAGGTTATCAAATACACTCCATGTTTTAAGTTATATTTTTCTAAGTTCAAAACATATTTTATTATATTTTTCTAACTTATATATATTTAGTTAGGAATTTTATAAGTTATTACTTATTTAGATTAATCCATTGAATTCTCATACTTTTAAAATTGGATTCAGGTGACAAAAACAACAACCTTAGAAAGTCCTTATTTTTCAAAATCCAATGACTATTTATTTGTAATTTTTGGCCCAATAGATTATTAGTTTTGCATTTTAGAATTTTAACCAATCTAGATAATTAGAAAATGCCACGTAAGTCGAGCAATTGCAAAAGAAAAGGAGAGAGGGTGGAAGCGTAGCCCAACTAACATGGACCAACCACAAGTGGCCATGTCCCGTGGTCAAACCTCAGTTGGACCCGCTCCATAGAAAAGAAACAAGGTGCAAAAAGACCAAAATGCCCCTTAAAAAATCAAAACAAAAAGGAAAATGAGGGTAGGGATGAGAAACAACATAGGGGTTTCTTCCCCTCTACAACGAGGTAGTTGTCCTACCATGGTTGCCAAGCAACTTCTAGCCCAGAACCCAGAGGGTGAGTCAGGCCCCAAAAAGAGTGGAAACTCCTCTAGCGTCTTCGTCGAGATGACACGATCGCAGACAACCCACACACGAGCCAAGAAGGAAAGGAATTGATCATTGCATGGTGAACCACAAGTAAGAGTTAAAAAGGGGGGAAAGAGTATGCCTTGATAGATAGAGCAATTGAAGTGTGATCTACCTTTTATTCGATGTAGGGAACTACTTCAAGCCATCCCCTGGCCATAGCAGAGTTTGGAAGCCCCACCCTCAACTCCAGATCCATGCCGCGGTAGTTGGAGTATCGAAGGGATGACTAGATGTAAACGAAACTAAACTGAAGTGGGAAACACAACCTTGAGGTCCCAATGAAGGTTGGTAACAATTTCCCAAGGTTTTGATGACACAAGAATGCACTGAGATGGAAGGAGAGAGGTGGACATGGAAAAATAGGGCAAGGGGTGGCACCCTAAGAAAGTGGGATACAACTGTATGTGTGTAAGGAGGCAGGATCACCCCCTTACTAAAAATTTTAAGAATAAAACATCCATTCCAAACACAGTCAAATGTATGCTGGAATAGGTATAAAATTTCAAAATTTATTATAATGGTATGCAAAAGACCAAAGTATTGTAGCAGAATAAAAATAATGACTATATTCAATGTTCATAAAAGATTACAAAAGTATATCATAATATCCCATTAGGGTTTACATGTATGATACAAACATAAGGATCTAAGTAGAGGGAAATCTAAACCAGAACAACTTTGTCTCTAAGCTTTAACTCCTTAAGCTAGTCCAAAACTTCATGCCTTATCATCCAAGTCCTTCAACTAGGGTTGGAAGCATACCCCAGCAAGAAGAGAAAATAAATGACATCAACAAAGGTTGGTATGTGCATACTAAATAGGAAATTGAGCAATATATGGAATAAAGGACATAAAATATAAAAGGCATTCCATAGAAATGATAAGGACCACTCAAATGGGTATCAAGAGAAAAGGTATTGAAATCATATGATAACAAAAGAATACTTTCCATTAATAAAACATAAATATTGTGTGGCGAACAACTCACAAAAATAAGATTTACTTAAGCAGAAGCGATCATTTGCAGCGAATTACTGGAAATCACTAAACATTAAAGCCTTTTTCAAAGAGATCCAATCATAGGAAAACTCTTTCAATGAGAACCAATGTATTACATTTACATCCTGGTTCATAAGTACATATCTTGTACCATCTCTCCTCGAGGTTTACAACATCAACTGCTTCGTTAAAAGCTAAACATAGACAGTATAAGAACCTCGAGGCATCAAGCCAAAATCTCAATACGATTCATTAAAAGCACTAACTAATAACTCCAAGGACCTGAGAGTATAGAGACGACACATAGGACTTATATCTACAAGACATGACAGACAATACACTCCACCTGAGCTGTCACCGCTGTCCCTACTATTGCTGATGTACTTCCTCTGCAAGAGGTTCTCAGTCTCCTCCGTGCTTGTCCACCTAAAATTATTGGATCCCACAGGGGTGAGACAATTGTAATTGCCCTAGCGGGAGATATAATTCTCCACCAACAAAACATTATTATTGGAGTTTAATGATATAAAATTGGGCAAAGGATAAGAAGTTTAAAGCATTCTCTTCTTTTAAAGCATTGCAACTATTTATGATAAAACAATAGATCATCTATTCTCTTCATGAGGAATAGAAAGAACATGTATATCATTTATCCATCATATTATACCATCATGTCAAACTTTTCTTGTGACATTCATTATCTTGATATGTCACCCATGAGACATTCTTATTTCGATCTGTTGGCCTTAGCCACTCTACTAAACATATATGGGATTATATCTACCATGTACTTATATATCATTAATACAAGCATTGAGTTATTATCAATCATGTGTCATCATTACAGGCATTGGGTTATTACCAATCCTGTGTCATCATTACAGGCATTGGGATATTACCAATCCTATATCATCATTACAGGCATTGAGCCTTTGCCAGGTATTGGACTCTTCCAAACCTGATTACACCGCCAGGCATTGGTCACTACCAATCCTGATTTCATAGCCAGGCATTGGACTCTAACCAATCCTGATTACAAAGCCAGACATTGGACTCTAACCAATCCTGATTATATAGCCAGACATTGGACTCTAACCAATCTCGATTACACAGCCAGACATTGGACTCTAACCAATCCTGATTACACAGTCGGGCATTGGACTTTAACCAATCCTGATTAGACAGCCAGACATTGGACTCTAACCAATCCTGATTACACAGCCAGGCATTGGACTTTAACCAATCCTGATTACACAGCTAGGCATTGGACTCTAACCAATCCTGATTACACAGCTAGGCATTGGACTCTAACCAATCCTGATTACACAGCCAGGCATTGGACTTTAACCAATCCTGATTACACAACCAGGCATTGGACTCTAACCAATCCTGATTACATAGCCAGTCATTGGACTCTAACCTATCCTGATTACACAGCCAGTCATTGGACTCTAACCAATCTTGTTTACACAGCCAGGCATTGCACTTTAATCAATCCTGATTACACAACCATGCATTGGACTCTAACCAATCCTGATTACACAGCCAGGCATTGGAATTTAACCAATCCTAATTACACAGCCAGGAATTGGACTTTAACCAATCTTGATTACACAACCAGGCATTGGACTTTAAGCAATCCTTTAATTAAATACATTCAATTAGGGTTGACATAGGGTATTGAAATATTGCTTACTTAAGCTTTAGGGATTAACTCATCTAGGGTTACCAATTACTTAGTACGTTAAAGGTACAACCCTAGTGATTATCTATGAGATAAATCAGTAACAACCATAGGGTCATTTTATCTTTCATCACCTTAGGTTTCCAATTGACTTAATCACATTGAAACATCAAACGTTCTTGACCATTGATGCTCCAAACGGTTTGAAACCATTTAAGCAAAACCATGATGAAACTGTATGGACAATTCATACTTGAAACCACTTGGGTCTCCGAACGGTTTGAGACCATTTGATCCCAAATGGTCTTGAGACCATTTGGTCCAAACTCTCTCAAAACCGAATGGAACAAAAAGGTATTCCATCACTTAATCAATTCAGGATTTCAATCATTAAACTATCTATCAATTAATCCACTGATTTATTCTTCCATTGGACCATTGAATCACCCTTCAATTAGACCTTCAATTAGGGTTTTGAACCCAATTGAACTAGGGTTTATAATCAAGAAACCCTCCATTAGGGTTTTGAAATCGAGGAACCATCAATGGTTGACATTGTAGAACTAGTCCAATTGAAATCATTGGGTCATCATCAAACCATGACATGACCTGACCGCAAATGGTCTTGAGGTCATTTAGATGACCTCCAAACGGTCTTGAGACTGTTTTCCATATCCATCATTAAAAATTGTGAAATCCAATTAGGGTTTAGATCATTGGATTGATCGTGAAATTAGCTATTGATTGCCTTTCGATTTGATATCTCTAAATCTTCAATTACTCAACCCTAAACCTCCAAATGTTCTTGAGACCGTTTGGGTTAGTCAACCCAAAGATTAAATCAATGAATTTAGAATTTCAGCACTCAACCCGATTAGGGTTTCTAATTGGAGGATTGTCCATATATTGAATTAATCAATTGGATCCATTAGATCATAATCCAAAATGTACTAGGGTTCTAACCTCAAACGGTCAACCCATCCAAATGGTTTGGGATCCAAACCTCCAAACGGTTTGGTGAAACTGATTGGACCATATTGTTGAAACCATTTGCAATAGATATTTAGGGAGGTGTGTGCTTATGATGATGTCATCATCATCAAGCTCTAAACCCACGAAACTTGTTGTGATTTTCATGGTGACTACATCAATCAACCAAATAAAATTTTGAGAATGAAGAAAGGACCAAAAATTGATAAGGAATTGAATGCAATAACAATATTAAGGGTTCAAGTTATAAAACCTGCCTCCAATTGAGCTTCAAAGCTCCACGCTCCACGTCTTTAATGGTGGAAGAAGCTTTCTAAACTATCCCAAGCTCTTCCTCAAGCTTTTGAATGAAAAGAAGTGGCTAGGATAGAAGATTACATGGAGAAAAGAAGAAATCCATCATTTATTTTTTATTTCCACCATTAAATCATGGTGAAAGAAGGTCAAGAAGCTTACCAACAGGTTGGGGTCATCCTCCTATTGCTCCAAGCTCCCTTGGTCATTTTTTCAAGCAAGAAGTGAAAGGGGTTTCGAAATTACCCTTTCAACTCATGGATAAAGGAGCATATATGCATTTTATTAAAAATTCATTTTAGGAGAGAGAAAGTAGGGATTATCTCCTCCATTTCCTTGCCACTTGCTCCCTTCTCTTCTTTAGATATGAGGCTATCCTCCTTGCCTCTTATTCCTCTCAATTATCCATGATTTAAAGAAAAGAAAATTAAACACCTTAAATCATATTATAATAATATCCATAAGTGAGTGGATATTTCTTTTTCTTATAATAAGGTGAGTGAGTTATCCACTTCCTTTGGATATTTTCATGCCTTTGCAAGGCACATGGTCATCCATCCTTTTGCAAGATCATCCCTCACCTTTTTTTTAAAGGGCTCTTCAATTAATATATTTATTTTTTTGCATTAATTGAAGTAAAGTTCCAATTAAGCTTAAATCTTGATTATTTTAATATCAAGATTCTCTCTCCTCCAAAGAGATAGAAATCAGATGCGCTTCTCATTTTATTTTCTCTACATGATGCCAAGAAACATTAGGGACCCTCTAAAAGGGATATTTTGCATATTGAACCCTAGGTTTTGGGTAAATTGCACATTACACCAAAACTAGGTTTTAATGCACAAACATTGCTTTATCAGCTCTTTCTTAGTACACAGGCTATCACAAGCCATACTACTGCATCATCTTCATTCTCATGATGCTTCGACACATGAGGAACATTTTATCATGTAACATTTGCAATTTGACCCCTCATATTGGGTAATTTGCACTTTAGTCCAACATAAGCAAAACATTATTTGAACATTGTTCGAAAAGGACTAAAATTGAAACATAAGTTCCTCTTGAGCCTTAATTACTTTTCAAGAAATAAGATAAAGCATATAATTAACTTTATTAAGAAAAACCTCTAGGGTTAAGGCATAACCCAGGTCAGGGATGTTACAGATTGTGCCATACAAGCACATGTAAAGAATTAGGGCACACACCCCATATCATCAGCCTGCATGCATGTGAGATAAACATAGCCCTAGAACAATATAAACACAAAGGTGGCCAAGTCTCATAAACTTGAAACCTGATAGAGAAAGGAATACTTCCAATCTCCCAAATATATAAAATATGGGCCAAGAATCACACATCTTGCCCTAGGTATGAGGTTCCTTTCCATCCCAAAAGAGTAGGAAATATAACATTTGCTCGGCAGGAAATAACACATCTTCCATAAAAACCAATGCAATTACAGTACTCTAATGCTACTGAATCACATAACATGTTAAATATACAGGAAAGTAGAAAGTATAGTTAGAATATATAAACTAGTCACCACATAAGTGACCAACATATACATCCACCTCATAAGTGGGCAAAAGACATCACATGTCATCTTTTAGAGTTCCATCGTGAACAAAGCATAAGATAAGAGTTCAAAAGAATATAAATGATCACGTGATCAATATCAAATAAGGTAGTTCACATGAACCATGATTTTCAAAAGAAAAGACATTGTGTATAGGCTAATGTCCATTGGACAAAGAGAATGAATAAGCATAGGTGAATTGCTCAACATAGAAGAGAAGCAGATACATTATACAACAAGAGAAAGAAATTGCTCAAAAGAATAATTAGGTCTACAAACATACAATAAGAGAGAGAAATTGCTCAATATGAATAATAGGGGATACATCATACCTCAAATTCAGAGTCTAAATAGTCCAAGTCTTTACTAGATCCAAGCCTAGGCTTCTAAAGAACCTCTAGGGAAGGTGGACATGTCTAATAAGTAAGGTTCCCAAGCTTAGAGAGGCTGGTTTCTCCAACAAAGCTCCTATCTCGAGCAAGAAGCACCTTCTCCACTTTAGAGGTGAAAAACCCTAACAAAAGAACATGGAGATGAGGTGTTTATGGGTTCTAGGTGGGGTTTCACCATGAAAGGCCATGGTTACGACCTAGAGGAAGGTGGAAGGAAGACTAACAACATGAAAATAGGTAAGCAAAGGAGGATACTTACTAGTTTTGGCCAAATTCATCAAGGAGGAGCTTAAGAAATCATAAATAGACAAATTTGGAACCCTAGGAGCCTTCTTCACCAAGGTAGGCACCTTATTTTACCTTGGGACAACACCTTCATGGACAAAAAGAGTAGGAGTTATGTTCTAAGATAGAGGAAAGAACGAACAGCAAGAGTTTTTGAATTTGGAGTTGTGAAGGGGTAGATATTGCTATATAAAGAAAGAGGTCAAGTATGTGGTGTCTATGAGACTTTTCATGTGTCATTTATAAGGGTGTCCATGGGAATGCAAGCCTTTATGGATAAGGAAGAAGTCAAGCATGATGTGTCAAGTTACTTTCAATGTGTAACACTAAGGGTGCATATGGACATGCAAACCTTTATGGATAAGGAAGAAGTCAAGCATGAGGTGTCCATGGAGCCTTCCATGTGTTCTTAGCCTAGGGATTTCATGATCATGCAAGAGGACAGCTCATAGAGGCTTCTTGAATATCAAATGTCAGTTTATGAACACATATAGGCCATCCCAACCGACCTCCAATCAAAGAAATAACCACATTGGTTGATAGCTTTTAAAGATAAGCTCATTTATAAAGAGTGTAATCCCTAAAATGCCCTTGGAAAGAAACACATTCAAACCAAGGTGCAACTAGGCGCCCTATGGTTCAAAAACACACGAATGGTAAGGGAATATATAAGGATTATAATTCATGTGACAATTTCTAAGAAAACCTCCCAATTGGGTAAATTGTAGAAAAGTCCAGATTGTACCTAAAATTGCATAACTTGCACAAACAACATCCAAATTGGACCAAACTTCATCCAAAAGTTATCTTTGATGTGTTGAATATGAATTTTCCATTATTTATATATTTTGAAGTTATATAATCACATTATTCATTACTTATTCCTTTTACTCATTTTCTCTCTCCTAAACTTATCCTAATATTTCAAGGTTGTCCAAATTAGATGAAATTTGACATGTAGGCTAATTTTGATATGTAGATTTTGATTTTGAAGTTTGTTTCCACTTTTGAGACTTATTTTTATGAGATTTGTCATATGGACCATTAACGGCCCATTATATATATTATTCATCCAATTAAGTTTCTTATCTTCATATTACCACCAAAATGAGTTATGTGGCATATTTTTTGTATCCATTATAAACCTAAGATTAATGTTATAACATTAGGTTACATTAAGGTGACATATACATGCATTAGCTCATTGGGATTATAATAAACATCTATTTAGGTCTAACCTTCAACCTCGTTTAGCTAAGTCCAAAATGTCAACTTCCAGGGTAGGGTCTGAGATCTAGTATGTTACAACACACCACCCCTTAAAGGGATTTTATCCTCAAAATCAAAACATCCACATATAAGAAAACAACTTATTCACCACCCCTTAAAGGATTCATCTTATTAAGTCAAAACTATTCTTTAGGTACAAAAGGTTCAACTCCACTTCCTTACATCCAACTACATAAGCATCATGAAAAAAAAAGAAACATAACTTGTAAAGACTAACTATGAACTATGGGCTAACTTACTCTTGTCCATCCTCAAACAAGTCTTTACACTTGGAAGGCTAGTTCAACATATTAGGGTCCCTAAAGATAAATCATATAGATGTCTAAGGCTACTATTGCCTAAAAGCATGCTATTTTGAACAATTCATACCAGCTCAGGCCAGGTCGGTATCATATAGATTCGGGAGTCCTCATAAACCAAGCTAGTGGTGTGGAGTAAAATCTTGGCAGCCCCCAAACCTGAATCCTTTGTAGACACCTTTGATTTCAGCTTAATGTCCTAGTAGCTGCCTAAAGGCCAATCTAAACAACCTCAAGTTATTACAGTTACTTATGCATCTTTTAGTTGTAAGTATTTTAGGGATCTATTCATCATTATTCTAATGTGAAACTATAGGATCCCAAATCAATCCTTCATCATCTATTGATCAACTCTAGGGCAAACATGTCACTTAAGGGTAAGGCAAGGATTCTAACTAGGGAGACAAAATTGAAATAGTTAGATTCCAACTACCATGGGCTGTGTTACCATGTTGTAAGGAGTGCGGGATCACCCCCTTACTAAAGAAAAATTTGAAAAATAAAACATCCATTCCAAACACACTCAAAGGTATGCTGGAATAGGTGTAATATTTTCAATTTTCAATAAATGTTATGAAAAAGACCAAAGTACAGCATCGGAATAAAAATAATGACTATATTCAATTTTTACAAAAGATTACAAAAGTACATCATAATATCCCATTAGGGTTTACATGTATGATACAAACATAAGGATCTAAGTAGAGGGAAATCTAAACCATAACAACTTTGTCTCCAAGCTTTAACTCCTTAAGCTAGTCCAAAACTTCATGCCTTATCATCCAAGTCCTTCACCTAGGGTTTGAAGCATACCCCAGTAAGAAGAGAAAATAGATGACATCAACAAAGGCTGGTATGTGCATACTAAATAGGAAATTGATCAATATATGGAATAAAGGACATCAAATATAAAAGGTTTCCCATATAAAGGATAAGGACCACCCAAATTGGTATCAAGAGAAAAGGTATTGAAATCATATGATAACAAAAGAATACTTTCCATTAATAAAACATAAATATTGTGCCACACAAGCACATGTAAAGAATTAGGGCACACACCCCATATCATCAACCTCCATGCATGTGAGATAAACTTAGCCTTAGAACAATATAAACACAAAGGTGGACAACTCTCATAAACTTGAAACTGATAGAGAAAGTAATACTTCCAATCTCCCAAATATATAAAACATGGGCTAAGAATAACACATTTTGCCCTACGTATGAGGTTCCTTTACATCCCAAAAGAGCAGGAAATATCACATCTGCTCAGCAGGAAATAACACATCTGCCATAAAAACCAATGCAGTTACACTACTCTAGTGCTACTGAATCACATAACATGTTAAATGTAGAGGAAAGTAGAAAGTATAGTTAGAATATATAAACTAGTCACCACATAAGTGACCAACATATACATCCACCTCATAAGTGGGCAAAAGACATCACGTGTCATCTAATAGAGTTCCATCATGAACAAAGCATAAGATAAGATTTCAAAAGAATATCCATGATCACATGATCAATATCAAATAAGGTAGTTTACATGAACCATGATTTTCAAAAGAAAAGACATTGTGTATAGGCTAATGTCCATAGGACAAAGAGAATGAATAAGCATAGGTGAATTGCTCAACATAGAAGAATAGGGGATACATCATACCTCAACTTCAGAGTCTAAACAGTCCAAGTTAGTCCTAGATCCAAGATTGGGCCCCCAAAGAACCTATAGGAAAGGTGGAAAACTCCAATAAGTAAGGATCCCAAGCTTAGAGAGGCTAGTTTCTCCAACAAAGCTCCTATCTCGAGCAAGATGCACCTTCTCCACTTTAAAGGTGAAAACCCCTAACAAAAGAACATGGAGATGGGGTGTTTAAGGGTTCTATGTGGGGTTTCCCCATGAAAGACTAGGGTTAGGACCTGGAGAAAGGTGGAAGGAAGACTAACAACATAAAAATAGGGAAGGAAAGGAGAAAACTTACTAGTTTTGGTCGAAATAACCAAGGAGG
The DNA here is from genome assembly GCA_963693085.1 of Alisma plantago-aquatica. Classification (NCBI taxonomy): domain Eukaryota; kingdom Viridiplantae; phylum Streptophyta; class Magnoliopsida; order Alismatales; family Alismataceae; genus Alisma; species Alisma plantago-aquatica. The sequence goes on from OY856413.1 coordinate 409,965,011, forward strand.
AGCTTAAGAAATCCTAAATAGAGAAATTTGGAACCCTAGGAGCCTTCTTCACAAAGGCAGGCACCTCCTTTTACCTTGGTAAAGAACCTTCATGAAAAAATAGAGTAGGAATGATGCTCTAAGCAAGAGGAAATAAAGGAGAGAAATATTTTTTGAATTGGGAGTTGGGAAGGGGTAGATAAGGCTATATAAAGAAAGAGGTTAAGTATGGTGTGTCTATGACACTTTCCATGTGTCATGTATAAGGGTGTCCATGGACATGCAAGCCTTTATGGATAAGAAAGAAGTCAAGAACGAGGTGTCAAGTTACTTTCCATGTGTCCAGTGCTAAGGGTGCCTATGGACATGCAAACCTTTATGGATAAGGAAGAAGTCAAGCACCATGCAAGAGGAAAGCTCATAGGAGCTTCTTGAGTATAAAATTTCAATTTATGGACACTTATTGGCCATCCCAACTGACCTCCAATCAAAGAAATAACCCCATTGGTTGATAGTTTCTAAAGATAAGCTCATTTATAAAGAGAGTAATCCCTAAAATGCCCTTGGAAAGAAATACCTTCAAACCAAGGTGCATCTAGGCGCCCTATGGTTCAAAAACTTGAGAATGGTAAGGGAATATATGAGGATTATAATGCATGTGACAATTTTCAAAGAAAATCTCCCAATTGGGTAAATTGTAGAAAAGTCCAGAATGTACCTAAAATTGCATAACTTGCGCAAACAACATCTTAATTGGACCAAAAATTATCCACAAGTTATATTTGATGTTTTGAATATTAATTTGTCATTATTTCCATATTATAAAGTTATATAATTATATTATTCATTACTTATGACTTTTACTCATTTTCTCTCTCCAAAACTTATCCTTAATATTTTAAGGTTGTCCAAATTTGATAAAACTTTACATGTATGCTAATTTTGATATGTAGATTTAGAATTTGAAGTTTTTTCCACTTTTGAGACTTTATTTTATGAGATATGTCATATGGCCCATTATCTAAACTATTCATCCAATTAAGTTCCTTATCTTCATATTACCACCAAAATGAGTTATGCGACATATTTTATGTATCCATTATAAACCGAAGATTAATGTTAGAACATTAGGCTACATTAAGGTGATATATACATGCATTATCTCATTGGGGTTAAACTAAAAATCTATTTAGGACTAATCTTCAACCTTGTTTGGCTAAATCCAAAATGTCAACTTCCAGGGTAGGGTCTAAGATCTAGTATGTTACAACACACCACCCCTTAAAGGGATTTCATCCTCAAAATTAAAACATCCACATATAAGAAATCAACTTATTCACCACCACTTAAAGGATTCATCTTATTAAATGAAAACTATTCTTTAGGTATAAAAGGTTCAACTACACTTCCTTACATCATCCGACTACATAAGCATCATGCAAAAAAAAACACAACTTATAAAGACTAACTATGAACTATGGGTAAACTTGCCATTATCCATCCTCAAACAAGTTTTTACACCTGGGAGACTAGCTTAACATATTAGGCTCCATAAAGATAAACCATATAGATGTCTAAGGCTACTATTGCCTAAAAGTATGTTATTTTGAAAAATTCATATCAGCTTAGGTCAGGCCAGTATCATATGGATGCGGGAGTCCTTGTAAACCAAGCTAGTGGTGCGGAGGAAAATATTACCATCCCCCAAATCCTAGTCTTTTTCTAGACACCTTTGCTTTCAAATTCATGTCTGATGTATGCATAAATTGTTATTATTTTGATATCTAATTTGGTTATTTTCTGTGTCATTTGTGCTTAATTGAATATCTTTTTAATACATATTTTACCAAATTAGTAAAAATCACTTGTGCATCATTTCTTATATTTTTACATGTATTTTACATGCATTTTACATGTTTTAATTATTATAATAATTATTTGATTTTATTCATTGATTATTTTGTTGCAGATAATTATTATTTATTGGAACAAAGTCGATACCATCGACTTGCAACTCGATGGTAGAGACATGGCATCAGAGTACAACTATTTTTTGCTCCAGATTGAAAAGGAAAAAGACGTTTTACTGTGAAGAAGTCGATACCATCGACTTCCAACTCGATACCATCGACTCAGACGTTGCGGACGAAATTTGAATGTGTTAAATCTAACACATGTTGTATTAAAAATTATATTTTTAGGTTTTCTCTTGACCTAAACATGTACGATGGCTATAAAAGGCACCATTAGAACCGTAATTGGGGGATCTATCACCAGGGGACAATACGGCAGCTGAACGGAGAGAGAAAAGTAGAGGAACCCTACATAGAAGACCTCGGAGACGTTTTGGCGGCAGAAACGACGGCAAATTCTCTCCATCTTCTCCAGATCCACTCTTTAACCCTTTCTCCAATTTACTGTATCTCGAAATTCATGTTTTACATCTTTTTGACTTACTGTGATACTATGTCGTCTATTTTTGGCTAAAAACCGTAATTTCTTAGGACCCGAAAGTAGCCCGGGTAATCATTGTATGATACTTTTTACATAGTTTATCATATTTTGTCTCTTAAATCTGTGGTATGATTTCGTTTTCTCCATTATATCATTATGATTGATCACCCTAATGATAATCTAATGCCTTTAATTGCTTTGAAAGAAGAATTAACGGTTGAAAAGAGACGAGATTCACATTAATTAATAAATTCCTTGAACAAGGCGATGTACGGTTAATGGTGGAAACCCAGAGGTTATTTCTAATGCACCTAGTTTAGGGTATAGGATACTACGACGGTGGAACCGGCCTAGATTTAGGTAGTGAATTGTATCACGACAGTGAACAATTCTGACTACAGGCCACTACCCGGAATGAGAGACAAATTTGATTAACTATATAGAAATAAATACAATGAGAACCTGCGGTGAAACCGCAATCCTAAGGATTCTATTTTTAATTGATTAAACTAACCATTTAATCGATTGTTTTGTTTTCTTTTATTTTATTTTCTTTTTCAATGAACTCTTATTTTTGGCTTAGCTGATCAATCCTAATTAGTAATAGTCTTTAACCTCACAACTCCCCATGTTCGATAACTCGTGACTCATAATCCCATATTACTTTGACACGTACACTTGTGTATTACACGCACGTTATACGTGTGTCAAGTTTTTGGCGCCGTTGCCGGGGAGTTGGCATGGTTAACACTATAAAAAGTTAGGATCGGCCACTCTAGGCCATTGTATTTATTTTTTTAGTTTTTTTCCCATTTTTCATTACATAAAACTTTACTTTTAGTTTAGGCATTGTACATATTTATCTAAATATTTCTTTGTAGTTAGTCTTCTTTCATTTTAAAAAAAAGTTAAAAAAAGCACATGGCCCCTATTTGTTCTGACTGTAGAAATTCACATGTAGGTTATAGATGTCTGAGTCCACCTTCATTACATCATGAGAAAACCTCAAAGGAAATTCATCGTGAGCATATTAGGATTATGGTTCAATATGTTTTAAATAGCAAAGGTCCTATTTCTAATGGAGGTTGGGGTAGAGTAGAGAAAACGGAAGAAGTTGAGGTTGAGGATAAGGAATTAGAGAGTAAGGGAGGTTGGGGTAGAGTAGAGAAAACGGAAGAAGTTGAGGTTGAGGATAAGGAATTAGAGAGTAAGGAGAACATACTAGAAAAAGTTTTAGAATCATCTCTACCATGTACTTCCATTGAGACCACACCCACACCCTCGAATCCTAGGATTGATTTTGAATATGATTGGGGATCTGATGAGGAAGATGAGAAGAATGATGCAAATAAGGTGGATGATAATTTTGATACATGTGTTTGGGATATGAGTGAAGGAGAGGAGGATCCAGAAGGTGCTTTATTTAATAGTGATCTTAGAGAGGATGAAGGGAGTGAGGAAGAGGATATTGAGAGTGAAAAGGTGGAGGAATTTCCCATTACTCATCACATAATTCCTTCACCACAGGACCCATCTCTTCATTTCTTTATTGAGGATCCTATATGGGATATATATCCAGATGATAATTTTGAATGTTTTTGTGAGGATATTAATGAATGTGGGGGAATTGAATTATTAGAAGAGGAGGCACAGAAATTCACCTTTGATATAACCCTTCCATTATGTGTAGATAGGAGTGATCCATTGGGGATGGTCATAGAAATTAAGGATCAATCATCATTATACCTTTCACCTCATGGCTATATATTTCTACATGTGCTCCCACATCAAGACTTGATTGTGAGTCGTGTTCATGTTCATGTTCATTGCAATGATAATGTACTGTTGAAATGGAACGTCAACCATACATGTTGGTCTTCTAACTATTATTTATTTTTTTCTCATTATTGCAAGGAACCACAAGTTTAGAAGGAAGAGGCAGAGAGAGCTTTACCCTCCTCCATGACCACCTGATTATTGTTGATTGACATGTGTCCATCCTAGGACGTTAAACAAGGAAGCTTGTTGGAGGCAGCCCACTAATTAGGTTTATTTTGTTAAAATTTCAATTCTATTTTTACATTCCTATTTGTAGATTGTGATATCTAGTTTTGATGCAAGTAAAAAAGGTGCCTTGATATGTGCATTAAGTGTGTAGGGATGCATTGAGTCGGTACCACCGACTTCACTGTCGGTAGTACTGAGTTCTCATCAGTGACATCTCACAAGATGAGCAAGCATCGACACTTCACCAAGCTCGAGTGCTTATTGGAGGGCATGTCTTCATGTAGATCCCTCCCACACGTCTTTTGCCCCAGATCTGAGCTCACATATCGGTACAATCGTTCCATTTGTCTTCCTTTACTTTTGACATTGCGGACAATGTCATATTCAAGCTTAGGGGGAGGAATAGAACGGTGCTTCTATCTTTACCTCTTGCATCTTTTCTTTTTATCATACATCTACATATTTTTGTTTCAGAAAAAATAGATTTTTTATTTTGTTTTTAGAGTCCACTTCTATCTAGTGTACTTGTGGAAAAAATATAAAATTTTAGTTAGGATTAGCCGTTTGTTGACGACGTGGTATCAATTCTGAAAATTTTAAATAAAAATTTGAATGTGCTTTTATGGTTTGCACTTTAAGCTAAATTTGCTATGTTTAAGAGTACATAACTGGCGGAATTGTTTGGATTAGTCAGCTTGAAGACATACTGATTGAATGAAAAACCTAACTTAACCCTATGGCTTGTGTTATGACGATGATGTTTGAGTCCAAACCAACCAAACAATAATGTGATATTTAATGTGAATTCTAGAAATAAACTCTAAGGTTACCCTGTTACACAAGTTGATAGAAGAGGGACATATCATGGTTGGGAAAGACATTGTCTCTTAGTCATGTGATCTCATCCACCTTCCATTCATCTTCATTCACCACCATAGGATGATCAAGTTTAATCCAAATTATTTTCCTCTTATATGCATTACATGGCATGATAGGAAGCATATAGTTAGTTTATTTTATTATGCATTAGAAAAAGAAAAAAAATCATATAATCTCTTTTGAGCATTTGTAGTTTGCATAATAAAATTTCATATAGTTTCATAGCATTGCATATTTCATAAGGTGTTACATATTTGTTATCTTGTACCATCTTCTGTCATGAAAGAGTGTAAAAAAAGTTATATCTCCTTACTCCTTCTCCAAATAAAAAATAAAAAAACCCCAGCATGAACTGTTCATCTTGCTAAAATAAAAGGGCAGAAAAAAAAAGAGTTATTGAAAAGAAAAAAAAGAGGAGAAAAGGAGGAAAAGGATTTTTAATTTCAATGTCATATTCTCTCTAAGCAATAAATGAGGGGATTGTGATTCTTTTTATAAACACCTTTCCACTTATACTCATCATTAGGATGAGACATCCATTGCATGCATCATTCCACAAAAATAAAAAATAGTCATAAGAAATCATACATTCACATTTTATCCATCATACAGGTGCATCATATTTTTACTTTTTGCATAAATAATTTGGATGATTCTTGTGAATCCTATTTTCATAACCACCCATCTTTTCCACCCATTGCTCTGTATGGTAGACCACCATCACAATCAATCCCCTCATCTATATTTATTTGGGGATCTGCTTCCAAATAGCTTATTTAGGTAGATCAGAGCAATGTAGATAGGGAGATCACATGGTGCATCAAGCATGTCTCCTACTGGCCATGATATTAACTGCTTCATATTGATAGTGTTTTTCATTAATCTTATTGTTGACATCTATTATGAACATGATTGATCGCTTTAGAGTAGTTACTTGTTCAGTGGTTGGCAAGGATCGATTTGGGACCGACTGGTGGAGGGCAGTTAGAAAAAATAATTCATAGGTACCTGTCTTCTTGCTGACTTTTTAAAACAAATCCAAGAGTAGTGTTGCTCGAGGACGAGAAATATTCAAGCTTAGGGGTGTGATGTATGCATAAATTGTTATTATTTTGATATCTAATTTGGTTATTTTCTGTCATTTATGCTGAATTGAATATCTTTTTAATACATATTTTACCAAATTAGTAAAAATCACTTGTGCATCATTTCTTATATTTTTACATGTATTTTACATGCATTTTACATGTTTTAATTATTATAATAATTATTTGATTTTATTCATAGATTATTTTGTTGCAGATAATTATTATTTATTAGAACAAAGTCGATACCATCGACTTGCAACTCGATGGTAGAGACATGGCATCAGAGTACAAATATTTTTTGCTCCAGATTGAAAAGGAAAAGGACTTTTTACTGTGAAGAAGTCGATACCATCGACTTCCAACTCGATACCATCGACTCAGACGTTGCGAACAAAATTTGAATGTGTTAAATCTAACACATGTTGTATTAAAATATATATTTTTAGGTTTTCTCTTGACCTAAACATGTACGACGGCTATAAAAGGCACCATTAGAACCGTAATTGGGAGATCTATCACCGGGGGACGATACGGCAGCTGAACGGAGAGAGAAAAGTAGAGGAACCCTACATAGAAGACCTCGGAGGCGTTTTGGCGGCAGAAACGACGGCAAATTCTCTCCATCTTCTCCAGATCCACTCTTTAACCCTTTCTCCAATTTACTGTATCTCGAAATTCATGTTTTACATCTTTTTGACTTACTGTGATACCATGTCGTCTATTTTCGACTAAAAACCGTAATTCCTTAGGACCCGGGAGTAGCCCGGGTAATCGTTGTATGATACTTTTTACATAGTTTATCATATTTTGTCTCTTAAATCCGTGGTATGATTTCATTTTCTCCATTATATCATTATGATTGATCACCCTAATGATAATCTAATGCCTTTAATTGCTTTGAAAGAAGAATTAACGGTTGAAAAGAGACGAGATTCACATTAATTAATAAATCCCTTGAACAAGGCGATGTACGGTTAATGGTGGAAACCCAGAGGTTATTTCTAATGCACCTAGTTTAGGGTATAGGCTACTACGACGGTGGAACCGGCCTAGATTTAGGTAGTGAATTGTATCACGGCAGTGAACAATTCTGACTACAGGCCACTACCCGGAATGAGAGACAAATTTGATTAACTATATAGAAATAAATACAATGAGAACCTGCGGTGAAACCGCAATCCTAAGGATTCCATTTTTAATTGATTAAACCAACCATTTAATCGATTGTTTTGTTTTATTTTATTTTATTTTCTTTTTCAATCAACTCTTATTTTTGGCTTAGCTGATCAATCCTAATTAGTAATAGTCTTTAACCTCACAACTCCCCATGTTCGATAACTCGTGACTCATAATCCCGTATTACTTCGACACGTACACTTGTGTATTACACACACGTTATATGCGTGTCAATGTCCTAGTAGCTTCCTAAATGCCAAACTAAACAACCATAAGTTACTATGGTTACTTATGCATCTTTTAGTTGTAAGTATTTTAGGAATCTAATCATAATTATTCTAATGTAAAACTATATGATCCTAAATCAACCCTTCATCATCTTTGATCAACGCTAGGACAAACATGTTAGTTAAAGATAAGGCAAGGATTCTAACTAGGGAAACAATATTGAAATAGTTATATTCCGACTACTATGGGATCTCATACCATGTTATAAGGAGTGCAAGATCTCTCCCTTACTAATAATTTGAAAAATAAAGCATCCATTCCAAAGACACTCAAAGGTATGCTAGAATTGGTGCAAACTTTTCAAACTTCAATAAATGGTATTCAAAACAACCAAAGTATAGTAGAGGAATAAAAAATAATGACTACATTCAATTTTCACAAAAGATTACAAAAGTACATCATAATATCCCATAAGGGTTTACATGTATGATACAACATAAGAATCTAAGTAGAGGGAAATCTAAACTATAACAACTTTGTCTCGAAGCTTTAAGTCCTTAAGCTAGTCCAAAACTTTATGCCTAATTATCCAAGTCCTTCACCTAGGGTTGGAAGCATACCCCAGCAAGAAGAGAAAATAGATGACATCAGCAAAGGATGGTATTGCATACTAAATAGGAAATTGAGCAATATATGGTATAAAGGACATCAAATATAAAAGGCTTCCCATAGAAAGGATAAGGACCACTCAAATGGGTATCAAGAGAAAAGTAATTGAAATCATATGATAATAAAAGAATACTTGCCATTAATAAAACATAAAGATTGTGACATACAAGCACATGTAAAGAACTAGGGAACACACCCATATCATCAACCTGCATGTATGTGAGATAAACATGGCCATAGAACAATATAAACTCAAAGGTTGTCAAGTCTCATAAACTTGAAACTTGATAGAGAAAGGAATACTGCCAATCTCCCAAATATATAAAACATGGGCTGAGAATCACACATCTTGCCCTGGGTATTAGGTTCATTTCCATCACAAAAGAGCAAGAATATCACATTTGCTTGATAGGAAATAACACATCTGCCATAAAAACCAATGCAATTACACTACTCTAGTGCTACTGAATCACATAGCATGTTAAATGTTGAGGCAAGTAGAAAGTATAGTCAGAATTTATGAACTAGTCACCACATAAGTGATCAACATATACATCCGCCTCATAAGTGGGCAAAAGACATCACATGTCATCTTTTAGAGTTCCATCATGAACAAAGTATAAGATAAGAGTTCAAAAGATTATCCATGATCAAATAATCAATATCAAAGAATGCAGTTTACATGAAACATGATTTTCAAAAGAAAAGACATTGTGTATAGGCTAATGTCCATACGACAAAAAGAATGAATAAACATAGGTGAATTGCTCAACATAGAAGAATAGGGGATATATCATACCTCAACTTCAGAGTCTAAACAGTCCAAATCAGTCCTAGATCCAAGCCTAGGCCTCCAAAGAACCTATAGGGAAGGTGGATAGGTCCAATAAGTAAGGTTCCCAAGCTTGGAGAGGTTGGTTTCTCCAACAAAGCTCCTATCTCGAGAAAGAAGCACCTTCTCAACTTTAGAGGTGAAAAACCCTAACAAAAGAACATGGAGATGGGGTGTTTAAGTGTTGTAGGTGGGGTTTCATCAAGGAAGACCATAGTTCTGACCTGGAGGAAGGTGGAAGGAAGACTAACAGATGAAAATAGGGAAGGAAAGGAGAAAACGTACTAGTTTTGGTTGAAATAACCAAGGAGGAGCTTAAGAAATCCTAAATAGAGAAATTTAGAACCCTAGGAGCCTTCTTCACCAAGGTAGGCACCTCCTTTTACCTTTGGACAAAACCTTCATGGAAAAATAGAGTAGGAATGATGCCCTAAGCTGGAGGAAATAAAGGAGAGCAAGAGTTTTTGAATTGGGAGTTGGGAAGTGGTTGATATGGCTATATAAAGAAAGAGGTCAAGTATGAGGTGTCTTTGAGACTTTCCATGTGTTATGTATAAGGGTTTCCATGGACATGCAAGCCTTTATGGATAAGGAAGAAATCAAGCACGAGGTTTCAAATTACTTTCCCTGTGTCCAATGTTAAGGGTGCCTATGGACATGCAAACCTTCATGGATAAGGAAGAAGTCAAGCATGAGGTGTCCATGGAGTTTTCCATGTGTCCTTAGCCTAGGGATTTCATGGCCATGCAAGAAGACATCTCATAGGGGATTCTTGAATATCAAGTGTTAGTTTATGGACACTTTTAGGCCATCCTAACCAACCTCCAATCAAGGAAATAACCCCATTGGTTGATAGTTTCTAAAGATAAGTTCATTTATAAAGAGAGTAATCCCTAAAATGCCCTTGGAAAGAAACACCTTCAAACCAAGGTGAAACTAAGATCCCTATGGTTCACAAACTTGAGAATGGTAAGGGAATATATAAGGATTATAATGCATGTGACAATTTGCAAAGAAAACCTCCCAATTGGGTAAATTGTAGAAAAGTCCAGAATGAACCTAAAATTGCATAACTTGCACACACAACATCCAAATTGGACCAAACTTCATCCACAAGTTATATTTGATGTGTTAAATATTAATTTGTCATTATTTCCATATTTTGAAGTTATATAATTACATTATTCATTACTTATGCCTTTTACTTATTTTCTCTCTCCAAAGCTTATCCTAATATTTTAAGGTTGTCCAAATTAGATGAAATTTGACATGTATGATAATTTTGATTTGTAGATTTTGAATTTGAAGTTTGTTTCCACTATTGAGACTCTTTTTATGAGTTATGTCATATGGCCCATTAAAAGATAATTATCTAAATTATTCATCCAATTAAGTTCCTTATCTTCATATTAGCACCAAAATGAGTTATGTGGCATATTTTATGTATCCATTATACACCTATGATTAATGTTAGATCATTAGGTTACATTAATGTGATCTATACATGTATTATCTCATTGGGGTTATACTAAACATCAATTTAGGTCTAACCTTCAACCTTGTTTGGCTAAGTCCAAAATGTTATCTTCTAGGGTAGGGTTGGATATCTAGTATGAGAAAATTAGGAGTAAGAACATATAGGTATGAGAACATATAGTTAGAAGGCATATCAATATCATCAAAGAGTAGATATATGCAATTTTGATGTAATAAAATTAAATTGCTCTCTAGCTAGAGGTTTGGTGAAAATGTCCACAAGTTGATTTTCTGTGTCCACATTCATGATATAAATATACTTCTTGGCAATATGATCATAAAGGAAGTGATGAAAAGACTCTATATATTTATCTCTACTATGCAATATAGGATTGTAAGAAAGATTGATTACACTAATATTATCACAAAAGATAGGAGAAGCATCATAATGAACATTAAAGTCTTTGAGCATTTGCTTCATCCATAGGACTTGGAAACAACACCAAGCTGTAATGTATTCAGCCGCGATAGTTGAAAGAGCCACTCTGCCTAGTTTCTTAGATAACCAAGAAACTAAGCATGGTCCTAGGAGGAAGCAAGTGCCACTTGTACACTTTTTTATGAATTTGTGAAACTATAAGAAGTAAGAATAAAGTCCCTTGACTTGGGATACCATAGACCAAAATTTTGGGTTTTGGCTAGGTACCTTAAAATCCTCTTAACCGCTCTAAGATGGGATTTTCTAGGGATTTATTGAAATCTAGCACATAAGACAACATTAAACATAATATTATGTCTAGAGGAAGTTAAATATAACTAGCTACCAATCATACATGTATAGAGCTTCTCATCTGCCTTCTCACCTTTGTCATCTATATCTTTGGTGGTGTTTGACATGTGAGTATCCATCGGATTGGTGTTCTCCATCCCAAAGTGCTTCAAGCATTGGTTTATGAAGTTTCTTTCCTTGGTTTGATGGATTTCGAATCCAAGAAAGAAAGTAAGCTCCCCCATCATACTCATCTTAAACTCACTCTGTATAAGATAACTAAACTTCTTGCAAAGATCAAGATCAATTCCTTCAGGTATGATATCATCAATATATATTTTAATAATAAAAAAGTTGCTAGAAGTGTGTTTGAGAGAAAGGGTAGAATAAGATTTTCCCATGATATAGCCATTTTCTAGCAAAAAGTTCTTTAATTTCTCATACCAATCTCTAGGGGATTGTTTGAGTCCATAGAGAGGTTTTTGTAACAGATAATCATGGTTACAAAGCTTGTCATTTTCAAAGCCAACATAGACTTCCTCTTCTATCCTACCATTAAGAAATGGACTTTTAGCATCCATTTAGTAAAGTAAGAAATTTTTATAGCTAGCATAGGCAGGTAGCATTATGATAGATTCAAGTCTAGCAATAGGTGCATAATTTTCAACAAAATCAATATCTTCATGCTGGTCATACCCTTGAGCTACAAACCTTGCTATGTTTCTTACCACTTTCCCACTTTCATCTAGCTTGTTGCGGTTGAACCACTTGGTGCCAATGATCTTCCCATTGTTTGCTCTTGGAACAAGGGTCCACACTTTGTTCTTCTCAAATTTCTCTAGATCCTCTTGCATACATAGGATCGAATCATCATCCTTGATATCTTCTTTGACGTTATTTGGCTCAAGTTGAGAGATGAAGACACTATGAGCTTGTTCTTTGTTGAGTTCAGCCTGCATCTTCACCCTTTCAAAATGATTGTCTATTATGAGCTATTTAGGATGATCTTTAGCAAACCAGAGAGTTGGATCCTTCTTTTCTTCTTCTTCCTCTTCTTCATCTACTACCACCTATTTTTCTTTTTCAACGATGTTGAGCTCTTTTGATCTACGAATCACCTCATCTTCAACATCATCATTTACAATATTCTTGGAAATATAGGGGTTAGTTTCATCAAATTTAACATTGATGGATTCTTCAACTTTAGACAATTCAATGTTAAACACTCTATATGCTCTATTAGTAGCTTTATAGAGAAGAAAGAAAGACATATAAGATTTTACATCAAACATGTTGAGAGAATCATTGGTGTTTAAAACTAAACAAGGACAACTAAAAACATGGAATAAATTGATAGAAGGCTTTCTACCATGCCACAACTCATATGAGGTTTTCTTTAAAGAAGGATGATGCACAAAACATGAAGTATGAATGGCTTCTTCCCAAAACTTCCATGGCGTATCAACTCTAGAAGCATGGTTCTAGCCATTTCCTATAAAGACCTCTTCTTTCTCTCTACAGCCCCATTTTGTTGAGGTGCACGAGGGAGAAGAAAAGTTGTGTGCATAATCGAATTCCTCAGAAAATTTTCAAACATATCATTTTCAAATTATCCCCATGGTCACTATGGATAGAGGTGATTCAGTAAGAAACTTCATTTTTAACTCATTTGCAAAAATTAGAGAAAACATTGAGAGTAGCACTTTTTGAAACTAAGACAAAGATCCAAGTATAGCGAGAGAAATTATCAACAATCATGAGGAAATACTTGCAACCATGAAGTGATTGAGTTCTTTTAGTCCAAATAGATCAATGTAAATAAGTTCAAGCGCTCTCCTAGTACTAACGACTCCTTTGGATTTAAAGGAGGATTTGGTTTTCTTTCCTTGTGTACAAGGTTGGCATTCCTCATCCTTCTAAAATTCCAATATAGGAAGTCCTTTAAACAATTCCTTTTTTCTGAACTTCTTTAGGTGATGCATATTTACATGACCAAGCCTATGGTGCCACAAAGATATATCACTTTTATCAACAACAAGTCATTTACCAAGAATATTCTTAAGAGAATCAAGAAAATAACATAAAGGTTTCCATTTCTATTTCCCTTATATATAACATTATAGGAGAGGGAATATAGAAGAAAGCATTCAAGTGAGGTAAATAAAATAAGATAACCATTATCACATAATTGGCTAACACAAATTAAATTGTGATGTAGGCCATCCAGAAGTACATTCTTGATGCATAGTGAATCACCCACATCATCCTCACCTATAACTTTAACTTTGTTGTTATCACCAAAAGTTACAAATCTTGCTTTCTTCTTTTTGAAACTGTTGAAGTGTCTTATCTCATCAGTCATATGCTTGGAGCAACCACTATCAACAATCTATTTTCCATTTACCTATAAGAAAGGAAGATGTTGGTGCCCAATTTGAGCCTTGGAATATGAAATTAGCTTGGGGACACATTTCATCATTGGGTTGGTCCCATTTTCCTTGTAAGGACAATAAGAAGAATATTATCATCATTCTTGCAATGTACACAAAGAATAGGGTTCTTAGATCTAGATGACTCTCCATGGAAAGTAGGAGGTTCCTTGCTCTTTTTCTTAACCTTAACCTTGCTTTTGGGAGCTCCCTCATATCCCAAACCACTTTTACCATTTTGTTTGGTATAGTGATATAGAACTTCATTGAGGGACTTTTTCCCTTTGAGAAACTTATGCAAGGAAGCTCTAAGCTTGTGATTATCATCACTAAGAGTAATGATAGTATAATAAAGTATAGCTAAATCATCTTGAGCATGAAGCAAGTCGGCCTCTACATGGAGGTATTTCATAAGATAAGAATCTCTGTCAGAGCTACACTAGCTACTTCATTACTAGGCAATAAAGGTCTAGAAGAAAGATCATTTACTTTAGAAAGCAATCTCACATTTCCAATTCTAAGCATAGTAAGCTTATCAAGATATATTTTGTTTTCATCATGAATATCATCACAATCATGTCTAAGATAATTAAACTTGGAAACAAGCTTATCATTTTCAATTTGAATCAAAACAAGTTGATTAAGGTGAGTTTGGTTTTCATATTTAATACTATTTATGTTCTTAAGAGAAATACCATTCTAAACTTTAACTCCATTTTATTGCAACTCAAGTTCAAGATATTGACTTGCAATGAATCAATACTATCAAGATGAACCATTTCATTTTGATCAAGGAAATCAATTTTATAATATAGGTCATCAATAATTTTCCCTAACCTTTTCTTCTTGGATTTGCATTTAAAATAAGAGGAATGGGAAACATTACTCATGTTAATGAGAGATTCTTTAGATAGTTCATTTACACTGCCTCACTTACCTCACTTACCTCATATATGTCCTTACTAGTTGAGGCCATGAGAGCAAGGTGACATTCTCCCTCATTGGAGTTGGAATCACTAGAAGAAGACTCCTTCCATGCGGCATGGGTTACATCTTTGCTTCTTCTTTCCTTCTTGTCCTTCCACTTTAAATTGCTTTCCTTCTTGTAATCCTCCTTCTTCTTGTACCTGCTCTTGTGGTAGGATTTCTTTTCCTTGGGGCAATCATTCTTATAGTATCCCTTTTGGCCACACTCATAGCACCTTGGAGTAGAGGAGGATGAGAGCTTTCCTTTAAAGTGCTTCCCTATGGAATATTTAGCTTCATTATCACTTGGGGCTTCAGCTTCATCTGAGGAGGGAGTAGCCCAACAAGAAAGTTGTTGTTTAAGAACAATTGCCTACATTTGATATTTGAAGTCATTTTCTTTCATCTTATTTGACTCCTTCTCTTCAAGCTTTTCTTCTTGTTATTGGAGATTCCCAATGAGCTCTTCAATAGCAATATCACCAAGGCTTCTTGTTTCTACAATGGAGGTCACCTAGGATTGCCACCTCTTAAGAAGAGACCTAAGGATCATGGTGTTAATGGTACCTTGATCCATGGGTTGGCCCAAAGTTGCAAGTCCATTTATAATGGTGTTGAACCTTGAGTACATCTCAACCACTCTCCCCTTCTTACCCATCATGAAGTTCTCAAGGAGACCTTTGAGCATGTACTTACTTGGTCCCTTCATAGGTGATGCATATTTTGTTTCATACCTCATGGGCGGTGTCCCAAGAAGAGATTAATTGAATTCGGAAGGAATGAAGGATGCATAAATGATGCTTATGTCCTTTGCAATCATTTGGGTCTTCATCAATGTAGCTTCATCCCAAGTAGATACATTTCCTCCTGACTCCTTGTAGGGAAGTATGACCACTTTCCACATGACATAGCTCATCCCTTGTAAGTATAACTACATCCTCCTCTTCCAATAGAGGAAGTTTGTGTAATCAAAGATTCGAGGTCTCATGGAGGATCCACCCTCCAAGTTCAGAGAACTAGAACGTTTTTGCCCATCTACTCATCTCGTGGGAGATTTTGTCAAAGAAGGCCATGGCTCTAATACCATTTGTTTGATCAATGAACTCTAGAAGGGGGTTGAATAGAGATTAAACATTTAAACACGATTCATTAGACCTTCAAATTACTTCAAGAGATAATATTGTAAATATGAAATTTGATGTTCAACTAAACATACATAGCAAGGATGAGAGACATTGAATGAGATGAAGAAGAAGCAATTGTAGAGTGGTTCCAAAATCCAAACTAGGATAGTCTATAACCACTACCTAGAGAGGTCAAGCCTAAGGATTTAGCAATCATTTCATACTTATATTTCATTATAAAGCATACAATAAGACCTTCCTTTTGTAGGGAAAGGATACCTACTCTTCCTTTTAAGGATAAAAAGGAGCTTATAAACCTTACAAGATCTTACCTATCTGTTGAGCAAGAGTCTTCAACCTCTACAACAGATTACCCACTTGTTCAAGGAGTTGGACACCTTCACCAAGGAGGTCCCCTTCTTACAACAAGTCTTCCACCTTGAAGGAATTACCCACTCTTCTTAAGGATCTTCAACCTTCACCTTCTCCTTCAGCAAGGGGAAGCTTTCACCAACTTTGCTTTCAAGAAAGGGATTGGGAAAGGGAAGATTGAGAGCTTTACAATGATTACAAAGAAGTAGCTCTCTCACAAATAACCTAAGTGATGTTTGATTAGTAAGTAAGATATAGAAATGGGATCTTAGTAGTCAAATCCACTCAACTATAGATAGGATCATAAGAAACAAACTTGGGATGACACCCAAGGATCCCTATTTATAGTTGGGGATGTCTACTACCCACTAGAAGCACTTGGGAAAGAATTCTAGTTATTTGGTGTAAGGAGGCCGGGTCACCCCCTAACTAAAAGAATTTGAAGAATTAACATCCATTCCAAACACACTCAAAGATATGTTAGAATGGGTATAAATTTTCCAAATTTATTATAATGGTATGCAAAAGGCCAAAGTGTAGTAGTAGAATAAAAATAACTGACTATATTCAACTTTTACAAAAGATTACAAAAGTACATCATAATATCCCATAAGGATTTAATGTATGATACAACATAAGGATCAATGTAGAGGGAAGTATAAACTACTTCAAATATGTCTCCAAGCAACATCTCCAATTGCTAGGTTCATGTTGGAAGCTATGTTCTCCTTGGTCATGTTCAACACCTCGATCTAACCTGCGTGGTTGGGAAAACACCCAACAAGAGAAAGAAAAATAAGGTATGTGTAAAATAATGAACAAGAACAAAATATAAGGAAATACATGAAAGTAAAGGCTAAGATTTCATGATTAGATGAAGAGAACAAGAGTATGAGGCATAATCAGATAGATTCTTGCCAAATCAAGAAAGTTTTGCATGCATGATTAATATTGACTACAATAACTAAGTAGGGTTGAGGCACCTACCATACCTCAACCTATAGGTGAGGGGAGAATTAATACATTCTCAGTCACCTATACATATTTTTATGGGGGAGAATAAGACATTCCCTAGGGAAAATTAATACATGCCCTATCTATGGGTGGTTTTATATAAGTTCCACCACTATAGCTAAATAGTCTATAAAATCAACATGCTAGAAAAGAAATCATGGCAAGTAAAAGCATCATATCAATTAGAACATGGAAGTGAGCTAAAAGACCAAGAAAAAGAAAATTATGACTGATTGTGAGACAATTTAACAAAAGAATCATGAATAGAGGATATAGGGTTCATTAAAGCCTCATTAGGGAAATATAGGGTTTGGTTTGCAAATCTCCCAACTAAGGGGGTAAGAATGCACATACATAAAGAAGGATTGCACATACCTCTCATATGATATCAATTACTAACTTTCACCACTTTAATTGAGTCCAAGTCCAACTTTGCCAGTTTTCAATGAATTAACATGTATTAGAGTACATAGTGCACATTAATGTATAGAAACCCTAATTTCAGAAATTGTTAGCAAAACTCAGTTTTAGATTTTGAAAATATCATTGATGAACTTATTATGTTCTCCTGATCAAGAAAACATATTTTTATGTTAATTTTGGAGTTATGAGGATTATGATGTACTTTTTATGGTTTTATGGATTAAATTCATTTTACAAAAACCTCCATTCGTCAAACCATGAAATCAAACCTTGAAAATATTTTTATTAGATAGAGACTAATTTTCAAATTCCAAAATATATTTATTTGTCAAGTTTGGATAAGCAGATTAGAAGATATGAATTTTTCAATACTGACCAATAGGAAATTGCCACATCATCAAACTGATCGAGATAATTGAAGAGAGAGGGAGAGAGAGAAAACACCATTTGACCCAAGATCAGGTTTGAAGTTGCATAGGTAACCAAACTAGAGCTTCTAGAGAAGGTAAAATAGCAATAAACCAAAACCCTAGAAGAACATGCTAGATAGAGATGGAGATCATCGATTTTAAACATAGAAGCATGAGTTTTAAGCATGTAGTAAGAAATATATAAGAAAGGGGTTAGAAAAACCCGCCTCTAGGATGGTAAGAAGTTCCAAATACAAAGGATCCCAAGATTATAAGGTCTGGTTTCTCCAAGCCAAGCTTTTTTCTTGAGAAAAGATCACCTTCTCCACTTTAGAGATGCAAACCCTAGCAAAAGAGCAAGGAGATGAGATGTTTTAGGGCACTAGGTGGAGTTTTATCATGGAAGGTCATGGTTTCGACCTGAAAGAAAGTGGGAGGAAGAATAACAACATGAAAACAAGGAATGGAAGGAGGAAACTTACTATTTTTGGTCAAAATCACCAAGTAGGAGCTTTAGAAACCCTAAATAGAGCAAATTTGGAACCCTAGGAGCCTTCTTCACCAAGGTAAGCACTCTCTTTTACCTTGGGACAACACCTTCATTGCCAAACAGAGTAGGATTGATGCTCTATGTTTTGGTAAAGAGAAGGAGAAGACTTATTCTTGGATTGGGGAGTGGCAAGGGGTAGACATGGCTTTATAAAGAAGGGGGCAAGCATGATGTGTCTATGGGACTTTCCATGTGTCCTTAGGCTAGAGCTTCATGGCCATGCAAGACGATAGCCCATAGAGACTTTTTGTATATCAAATTTCGGTCCTAAAAGCCCATGGAGACTTCTAGGCCATCTCCACCATCCTCCAATCAAAGAAATAACCGCATTGGTTGATAGCTTTGAAAGATAAGCTCATTTATAAAGAGGGTAATCCCTAAAATGCCCTTAGAAAGAAACACCTTCAAACCAAGGTGCAACTAGGTGCCCCATGGTTCACAAAACTAAGAATGGTAAGGGAGTATCTAAAGATTATAATGCATGTGACAATTTACAAATAAAACCTCCGAATTGGGTAAATTGCATAAAAGTCCAAAATGTGCATATAATTGCATAACTTGCACAAACAACATCCAAATTGGACCAAACTTGAAACTTAATCTTGTCTCATGATTTCAAAACACTAAAAAAATAGATTAAGGCTTAGAGTGCTTAATTATTGTAGTTAATATTGTTTAATACATTAAGTAAGGTTTGGGGCCTTACACTTCTAACATGGATTTATTTGCCATTGTTCCACTTAAGCAGTGATTTTACATTTTAGATCCTTAAATAAGATTTCACTGAGGTATTTGTGCATAAACCCTTCCATTGGTATAATTATTGAACAAATGTTCACCAAATTACTATAAATTCCACAATTTAAGCATCAAGGCCAAAAAGGATAGAAATGATAGGGAAATATTATGAAAAGGCCAAAAAGAGAATATGTCTAAGTTTCAGTATGTTACAACATTGCACCCGTTAAAGAGGATTTTTTCCTTGAAAACTAAAGCAAAGTGAGAAGGGTGAGTATGCAACATCCCAACAGTAAAATCCCAGGATGTTTCCATAAAACTTCCACCAAAACTTTCACTAACTTTAACTCCTTATTTTTCAACTGCTTAACTTGGGAGTTCAAAAATTTCTCAAGCAAAATCACATATGTCAGGTTCCCATGGATCACCAAAAGTTTCCACTTTGATGATTTCTTTTTAATTTTTTTGGCTTATTAGAATTATATTCATTAGTATATCACATTATCATTATTATTGTTTTAATTGTGTCATGTCATATTTACTTTGTTTCCAAAAGAGTTATATTTCATTATTATGCACAAACCCAATATATTTCTTGTTTATCTTATTAGGAATTTTAGCACAACTAGAGTTATACTAAATTATCTTAATATGCATTATTATATCTGACCATTATCTTTACTAATTTGGATTTAGACTCCATTATCAATTGTATCAATTATTTTATATGAAATAGGACACTTTATCCAATTTGTTACAATTAATCCAAATAATGTCACATTAATTACTTATATGTATATTAGACATTATTAATTTACTGTTCTTGCTCACATTAATGTCATCCTTAATCATTCTCTCATATTTATTCACTTCTTATTGTTGATTATAAACATTTGTGTGAATCAATGACTTCTTATCCATATTAAAGTCATTATATTTATTTTAATGATCAAGGTAGGACATATTACATATTAATGATTTGATTCACATACTAAGTCATTAGGTGAATAATTAGGTGTGTAGTAGAGAACAATGTGATATGCATTTCATATTGATGACCTGATTAATTTATGATTTATGTATATTAAAGTATGTCATCTAATTATTACACCTAGTGACACTAATGCATCATGAATGTCCTTAAGGATGTACAGGTTAATGTTAGATGATTACAACTTAGGGTTTAGGTTAACATAATCATTATTCTTCACCTATACCTTCTTAGGATGCATTATGTCCAAGGTTAGATTACAATTATCTTGCCCATCATATAATTAGGGTTTATTGGTTTATGACATGGTCAACATCTTGCTTATCCACTATTAGTATTAAAATGTGAGTTACTCTTATTATGTGCATTAGATATTCATTAGGGTTCAAACATATGAACTATTCATTAGATGATCGTTATATGTTCTTTTGGATACCAAAAAACATGTGGTTACAACTATAACTTGTTTGGTCAAAACTAAGGATTCAATCACACTAACTTTCTAATTAGGGAGTTAGGGTTTCTAAAGTCATAGTATCTAGATTTCAATATGTTACATGACTCCATCCCCTTGGAAAGAATTTCACCCTCAAAATCTAACTACCCAAACATCATCAAACCAACTACTCTTCACCCCTTAAAAGGTTTGACCTACCAAGACAAACTAATCTAGAGGTAAAAGGGTGAGTCTAACTAGACCATATACAAGATCCATCACGCTTCACTTCAGACTCTGATTGCTTACTAAACACCAAACTTCAAAGTCTAGGTTCTAGGGATAACTATCCAAACATGTGGTTATATGGGCCACAAGGAAACTATATTGGGTATCCATCCTCAAACAAGTCATTACACCTGGAAGACTAGTTCAAAATATTAGGGTCCCTATATATAAATTATATAGATGTCTAAGGCTACTATTGTCAACAAGCATGCTATTTTGGACAATTCATATCAGATCAGGCCAGGCTTGTATCATATGGATTCGAGAGTCCTCGTAAACCAAGATAGTGGTGCGGAGGAAAATCTTTCCAGCCCCCAAACCTTGATCCCTTTTGGACACCTTTACTTTAAACTACATGTCCTACTAGCTGCCTAAAAGCCAAGATAAAGAACCTCAAGTTACTATGGTTACTTATGCATCTTTTAGTTGTAAGTATTTTAGGAATTTGTTCATCATTATTCTAATGTGAAACTATAGGATCCAAAATTAACCTTTCATCATCTTTGATCAACTCTAAGGCAAACATGTCACTTAAAGGTAAGGCAAGTATTCTAACCAAAGAGACAAAATTGAAATAGTTAGATTCTGACTACCATGGGCTCTGATACCATGTTGTAAGGAGTGGAATTCACTCCCTACTAAAAAAATGAAGAATATAACACCCATTAAAAAAAAACTCAAAGATATGCTGGAATAGGTGTAAATTTTTCAAATTTCAATAAATGGTATTCAAAACAACCAAGAGGTAGCATCAGAATTAAACAAATATGTTGTAAGGTGGTGGGATACCCCCCTTACTAAAAAAATTGAAGAATTATCATCCATTACAAAAACATTCAAAGGTATGCTAGAATAGGTATAAATTTTCCAAATTTATTATAATGATATGCAAAAGACCAAAGTGTAGCAGCGAAATAAAAATAACTGACTATATTCAACTTTCACAAAAGATTACAAAAGTACTTCATAATATCCCATAAGGGTTTACATGTATGACTCAACATAAGTATCTAAGTTGAGGGAAGTCTAAACTTCAAATATATCTCCAAGAAACATCTCCAATTGCTAGGTTCATGTTGGAAGTTATGTTCTCCTTGGTCATGTTCAACACCTCGATTTAAACATGGGTGGTTGGGAAAACACCCAGCAAGAGAGAGAAAGACAAGGTATGTGTCAAATAATGAATAAGAACAAAAGATAAGGAAATACATGAAAGTAAAGGCTAAGATTTCATCATAAGATGAAGAGACGCCAGTACATATATCACCTTTAATGTCGGTTAAATAAGACTTTTGACGTCGGTTTCCAAGCGACACCCATGTGGGTGACACTAAAAGTAGATGCCTTCAGTGTTGGTTACAAAATTGACAACATAGATCCGTCCCCCATTGCAACCAAAAAAATAACTACCAATAATGGGACCATAGGCATCAGTTATTCATTCAAAACTGACTCCATTCTCCATCTTGAACAAAAAAAAAATGACCCCCGATTAGACCATAGTTGTCGGTTTTCTAAAAATAACCGACGTCGTTGACCTCAACTTATTGACGATTTTTTAAATAACAAAAAAAATAACCAACACCATTAGAACAAAAGGTGTCAATTTATTATAATTAACCGACGAGTTGGACATTCGTTGTCAGTTTTTTCATTTTATTGACGTCTATGTTTTTTTTCTTATCAGCTTGAAAGCATGTTGTACGACTGGTCAGCATGATGCAGAACCTGCGATACTGAACTGTAGGTTTATAGCATCCTCTAATTTTATCCAACAACAGGCCACAAACCTGCAATATTAACAAGATGGACAATATTATATATAGATCATGTGATTCACACACATGTATAAGCACATTTAATTCATTCATATGATTCAAACACATGTAGAAATATGTAATTCCATTCATTCATCCATTTCATATTCAAACACATGTAGCAACCTATAGTTCCATTCAATCATCTCTTTTCACATTCACACACATGTAGAAGCACATTCATTCATTCATCTTCACATTCACACACATGTATATAGATAAGACAATTCAAAAGAATTCATTTAGACATGTATATATAAGTGTGTCTTTCAAAGTTTAACATGTCATCAAATAAAAAAAATAATATTATGACATCAAAGTTTAGAAATGTCATTCTTTATCATCATCATTGTCATCAGTACTCCAATGATAATAAAAAATTCCCAGTGCTTCTAAGGCTTTTGCCCATTGTTCTCTTATATCATCTAGTTGTTCCATCATATAGGAACAATGTACATATAATAACTTTTCACCTGTAGTGAAGTCACTAGTTTTAAACACCTACAAAGAGAATGACGTATATATATAATTAATAAGATTGATATTTTTAATATTATCTAATGAGGCTATATAATACCTGTTGTATGGTATCAATTTCCAGTGCAATATGTCTGATAATTAGGTCCATATATCGCATCACGTAGTATGCACATGCACATGCCTAGTCGTTGTATTGTTTAGGAAGCTATAAATTTCAACATACAAAATGTTAATAAATAAAAACAAGCATAGCTCAAATAAATAATATATACATTGGAGTCAGGAAACTACATTCACATTCTCCCAAACTAACAATTTACTCTTTGTCTTGCACATGTTTCCTCCAACTTTTTTGAAATCTTTTAAAGCCCTAGATGTTAATGTAACACATTAAATTGAATTATTAAATAGTAATGTAATAATAGATGTTAACAGATATAAATATGGAAAATTTCTTATGTGAATGATGGTCTTTTCATTACGTGTCCATGCATGTCTAATTGCTTCCCCTCAGGATCTAGACAATAAATAGTAAACACCTTAGGGATAATAACCAGTAACTCCCAGTGTTTATCACTACATATAAGAAAGTTAAAAATATATAACTCAAAATCCATAATAAAATGTAATTTTTTTAAGTCCAAATTATAAGCAAAGTAAACTTACTTAACATTGAATGGAGCTATTATCACTCTCTTCTTTTTTTACCAAAATATTTAAAAGCAACAGAGCAGTATAAGGTAACTGATGAAGGGTCTTTATCTACAAGACTGATCAAAGATGAAACCAAAAATCCCATATGAGTAAATGAAAATTCTATACAGATCTTGTGTAAGTGGCTGCAAAACATATATTACGTATGCATTAATATATAAGAAACCAAACCACTATATACAAAACAAATTATATAGATATATAAATAAGATATCACCATATCCATAGCTCTATCATAGAAGTATTCAACCAATCACACCTAAACAACTCCAAAATATCTTGTATAAATATAGTGTAATCGTATGATTGACCTACAACATCCTCCAGAATTTAAACATTTATAGGACAATGTTTGTTATGTTCATCTATCCATATTGTCATACCCTAGTATTTAATAGACTAGAAAATTTCATATATTTAATAGACTAGTATCCTAAAAATTAGTATGTTGCAAAATAGAATTGTAAATGATAATAACTCATGCATAGTTCTTTCCATACTAAGTCTTTTTTCCCTTATGGAACTTTATGCCAAGAAGATTATAAATTAGGACTACAATGTCTATGAGTAAGAACCCCAAGATATGAAATAAATGAGTTGATGTTCACTCCAACTGAATTTCCTGCATGATCAAAATCCACAATCAGGTTTGGTCCATTTCCCTTTTTTTGTAGTAACTTGTTCATCATAGTGACGCCCCTCGCTTTTTCATTTTTTTTTTGTTGCTCATCAAGTGTCACAACGTTTTTAGGGGGTACATCCTCAACCTAAAAATTGACAAAAAAACACTTATTGGATATAACTTATAAATGGACATATAGATAGAAATATAGGATATATTTTAAATCTTACATCATGAGGTGACACCTCATTGATATCCTCACCCTCCCAATAATCATCATTACGATCATCATACTCATGGTCATCCATCTAAAAGTGTCATTAAAAAAATCATACATTTAACATTTAACATAACTAGAAGATAATATAACATTGTAAAGTTCACATCAATGTAACATTCAAAAAAATAAAACATATAAAAAAATAAAAGCATGCCTCTAATATTGTGATCTTTTATCAATTACATTCCTTCTGTGTGGTCTTTATGCACATATAAGTCATCATTTGCTTCAATATTTAGTTTGACAACCCAACTGAGAATGGACTTGAGTCATCATACTTATTAGAGTACTCTTCTTCATTTATAGGATCTTCAATGAAATGTCTTTTACCATGAAGAACAACTGACCATTTTTCATTTGTAGGATCATCAATATAAAATACTTGTTTTGCCTATGATGCCAATATGAATGGTTCACCCTTCTCGCCAACCTTTTCAAAGTTCACTAATGTGAAGCCCAATTCCTCAACTATAACTCCTTTGGTGTTATTAACCCAATTACATTTAAAGAGTGGAATTCTAAAATCTACGTAGTCAAACTCCCATATGTCTTCAATGACACTGTAATATGACATTTTAGCTTCACGTGGACTCATATCCTTTGCACTGGAAAAATACAATGAAGACGAGTGAAGGGTGACGCCACTATTTTGGATGACACTCTTATCATCTTGACGCTTTGTGTAATATGAGAATCCATTTATGTCAAACCCTTCATAAAACATAACATTCATTTTTGTTTTAAAGGTGAGGCATTTGATATTTTCAGCAAGATTATTTGGTGTTTGAGATAGTTGATGTAAGACTTTATCTTAAAACCACTTAACAAATGTCTTGTTATGCTCTCTAGCAAGCCACATTGATTTGGCTCGAGGATATTGTGTGATAACCTAGAATTTTGAGTTTTAATAGCTAATACAATCATTGAGAGACAAGCATACTATGTAAGATGTCAAATACCAAATTGAGGACTCGGTTATTCAATTAAGAATAATTTCACTAAAAGTTCCACTAAAGATACCAACAATGATGATGAGAACTAAATTAGTTCAATTATGATGCATAAGTTGTATGGATTGATTGGGTACTTATGATGAGAAGATTCCCATTTAATAGTATTAACGGACTCAAGTGGAACATTAATGAATCCCAAGGTATGCTAGGACCATAATATGTATTATTTTTTTTGACTGGTTTGAACAATAGTTGAGGATTTGTTGTGAAGAAATTATAAACATGATCAGTATCGAGCTTGTCAAAAGCTATTAAGAGGAGGAGATAATGTTAAGAATCCCATGGGTGTTCTCTTCCCTTCAACCACCCTTTAAAGCGGGGAGGAGAACATATAATACCACCTTTTATTTTTCCTGACTTCTTTTGCCCAGTTATCTACAGAGCTCCACGTACATGTTTTAAGTTGGAGGCTTAGATCCTATAAGCTCGGAACTATGGAACGACCCCTAGGATAACCTGCGCTAATCATGGAGATTTGAGAATAGTGAGCAATAGCTACGATCCACTATATCCGGAGCCACTGAATGACTCTCTGGTTGTAGGCAACGGCTCAAGGGAGAGAGGGAACAACCCACCGTTCTGTAATCCACCTCTGTCATTGTGCACAACCTTACCCATGTTATTATTCTAGAGAGATGATAAAATAAGTCTGGTAGCACAACCTGCGATGGGAGAGGATGCAGGAAGGACCAGGAGGGCTTGACTTGTCCGTCCTATGGCCTAAGTCTACCATGACCAAAGGAGGAAGACGAAGTTGCAGATCACCCAAAACATATCTTTTCTAATTCATACGATTCCGTCAGGTCCGTGATGCCCCACCCTAATGGCACCGCAACCATCCAGACCAGCCGCAACGATGGTGGCGTAGTGTTAAGTGGAGAACTCAGTTCTCGCGTAGGAGCCCAGGGCGGCTGATCCAGTAGGTGACACACACAGGTATCATTGTGAGGAAGGAGAATCGGGCATAGATACCTCGCCGGAGCTAGACCAGGCGGCGGCTGAAGCTTTGAGAAGCCCACGCTTATGGGCACATCACTGAGATCGCAGAGATGTAAGAGAGAGATAGGAGGGATCCAGGAGGGTCCTGCATCTACCCCGTGCTTGGCGGCGGTGCGAAACCCGAACCGCACGACGTTCTCGCACTACGTCAGAAGCCTGCAGCTGAGCTACGGTGGGGTGCATGTTGTATTCATGTTCCTCCCCGCCGGCGAGATCGGAGGCGGCGGACGGTGAGGTTCAGATTCGAGCAGCGGGCGGCGGCACCTGCATAGAGCCCAGGGCAGTTGACTGCACCGGAGATAACCCTCACCAACGATCAAGGCTGCTCGTTGTGGCCGCGACGGCGCCCGTTGTTCCAGTAGACGACGCACTCAAGCGTCGTGAAACGGAGAAAGAACAGAAGAAAGGAGGACCGGGTTTGTTGCTTTGAACCAATCCCAAACCAAATGTGAACCGCCGGTCCAACCAAGTGAAGGAGCCGCAGCCCTAGTGGCCACGTGTCAGACCCGGATTGGCCCAAAAAGGTAAACCATTCAGTAAATATCCAGTTCTTGAATAATTCGTAGAAATTTCCTCGATTATCAGAAAAATACAAACAAGGTACCGATATGCTCAGAAAAATGTGTAGAACAATATGAAATCATAATATCAGGCTTTTGATGCACTAATATCAGTGATATCTTATTAGTTGTAAAATTCTTAGTTCAGGAGTAATAAATATCAAATGATGATATTAAATTATGGAAAAATGTTAGTTAGTCTATAATTATGTATAGAATGCATATGATGTCAGATATCGTCATGTTGATGCACAAAATTCTGTAATTTGATTAATATGGATATTTAGGGCTAATAACACTAGAGATAATGTATTAAATGCATACATGCTCAATAAATGACGAGATTTACAGAAAACCCTCATATCTGTAACTAGAATATAATACATAAATTTGATATCAGTTATATGCATAGAATTCATGTTATATGAAGATGACCCTTAATACATGGGTTGTAACCCTAAATTGAATAATGTTTATAAACCAGGGTTAATATGTGCATAAAAAGAATATGGAACCTAATGTTCAGATAATGAGCCATAATCTGGAAAATGACATCATTAAGATAATTCTAAGACAAGAATGCAAGTAATGATGAGAATATCCTAATGATTTAAGAAAACCCTAAAATGGATACGATTAGGGTTAAGATGAGATGTAAGATGATAAGAACCTGATGATAGTATATCATCTTGTCTTCATCAGGTTATGACCAGATTATCTAGATGACCATGGATGTCTAAGAAATCTCTGAACTCAGGTACGTGGATATAATTATATGACTAGATTTTCTGGATGTTAAATATATGTACCTGCTTGTTTGTACTTGGAATACAGTGTTGGATGTAGATCTATATGTATCGTCATTTCCGCCTTGAACAATAAGAATACTAAGGAAATAAAATGGAATGTAGTTACTGATGGCTCATTAATCTCCCTATTAGAGAGGGAAAGTATTAATGTTGACTAGCACCTCCCTAAGGGTACAAGGTACGCAGGGAGATCCCTAATGGTACAAGGTACGCAGGGATAGGGCCCAATATTTATGTTTGTGCTAAGTCCACCATAGTAATACATGTCCATTGAAATATGTCTAATAACTTGGGATTACCTGATTCTCCGCCTTAAATAATGTTTCCTTTCTCTTTCTTCAATTTCGAGTATTTTATATGCCAGCATAGTATAGCTTTTAATTCCACGTACCAACTTTTGTTGATGTTTTTGTTTCTCGTATTTTCTAGGTCCAGAGCTAGAATGGGATAAAGGAATAGGATGTGAGAAAGTTGCACAGGTTGTACCTATTGTCTAAGATCCTGTTATCATACATGTTTATAGATTGTAGAATCTTCATTCAATATGTAATTGTAAATCATTGTGTAATAATTCGTGTTGTATAAATATACATGTTGAATGTTGAGAAATGTTATGGTTGTATGTTCATGTATGCGCATATTGCTTCCGCATCGCTCTCTGATATGATTGGATGATGTTCTCAGATTCTGACCTCTCATTCCCAATAGGGTTTGGAGAAGCCAAAATCCGGGGACGTCACAGTTGGTATCAGAGCATGAACAGTAGCTACACCTAACAATCCCTCACCATGAAACATAAAAACTAAATTTCACCTTTCACCTTAAACCCTAGAAACTTAGTAAGTTATTCTATAGGAATAAGGTTTGACTTAGCCTCTAAGTTAGAACCTAGATGTTCGAGAACTAGGTTTAGACAAGTGTTTGAAACCCTTTCCATATAGAGCTCATATGTATTGGGTAGCTACACTAGTCTACATCTCGTTCTCACCATTTCACTAGGTGACATAGCACTAGACTATCTACTGTGTGTGGGACACTCAATTTTTCCGATTTAGTTTTGTTTTCCAATCGGCTCGAGCCTCGATAGTTTTCTCTGACGTCTGCCTTCTCGGAGAAAAATATATAATATTTTATTACCTATATGTAAATATGAAAATGTGTCCCTCACACTGGAGAGTAGTTAGTGTTCATGTAACCTAAGTGAAAGGGAGTGACATCAGTCTAGAAGAGAGAGTAGTCTAGATTAGATGTCTAGAGCCTTATCCAGAAATGTGATACATAGATTAGATGATAGAATGATAGTTGAAATAAGCATGTGAAATCTTATCTAAGTTTGATCTCTGATGCTATATGTTTCCTTAAAAAGGGTCTAAGTTGTTTATGCATTGAATCAAAGTTTGAAGATTCTAAGCTAACTCTTGATGATGAAAGTACATCCCTTTTCTTATTTAAGATAAACTAATTTCAGATAGAGTTGAATAGCATGAGCCTCAAGCTCCTTTACAAAGGAGGACCTCTAGTGTTAGGACAAGATATGTGGTGAATTCCAGAGAGAGTGAGACCCACAAGGAGAGGTTCGTAGGACCCACCCTAAGATATATGTGAAAGGATATGTCCTAAGCTGGGTTACTCCTAGGTAGATGAGTTGAGTCCTCTTGCATGATTCAATCTTATTTGTAAGAGTTGGGTACAAATAATGTTATGGGTAGAAAACTCAGAAGTTGAAAGTCAATCCTTTGGCTGAGTTAGGTCCTAGCTGGAGTGACATATTTTGTGAATCTCATCATTAGTTGCAAGTGAGGTAATATATGATCTCAAGTTATGAGAGTATGATGCTTCGTGCAAAAGATACTCAAAATACACGTTCTCCTTTCTTCTTCTCTTTCTTAATATATGATGATAGAAACCTCACTTGAGCTATATAGATGATTTATATATGAGGAGTCACTCGTATAAGCTTGACCTATTCTATTTTTCCCCCTATATCATACATGTAGTACCCAAGATTGAAATTATGATAAGTTTGACCTTAAAATATTCTCTTTCCCTTCATATGAAACATGAAAGATATGATGATGTATTCTCTTTTTCCCTTTACATAATACATGCAAGACATAAAAGTTGAACTCAGGAACTTGATATAGAGATATTTTTGGATCATAGGATATATGATCTGAAATATAGTTTGTAACCTTGATCCTTCTCAATGTATGGTTCTAAGTTGAGTATGAATATAACACCATAGGGCGAAACCCTAATGGTCAAGCATGTTACATAAGCCCTTCTTATGTAGAAAAATCCTAACATTAAGGATGAAGATAAATCTCCTCTAATTCTGAAATTATTGTAAGATGTTGATCATAAAACATATTGATGATGTTAAATTTGAATAATCTAAATACCATGGCATATAGATGAATTCCTCTTGAACCTTGCAAGCATGAGCAAAACTTGTATCCTTAGGGGTGATGTAATCCTAAGATATCATAATGTCATGCTATGGTTAAGACATTAAGTGATGCTTCCACATAATAAGGTGGGGTGGACACACACAAGAATCTCTAGACCCTAAGATGACAACTTAGAGTGCATATAACTATGATGGTCTTAGAACCTAAGCAATGATGATGTATGTGAAGTTCGACCCCAAAATAGCCTCTTAAGAATGAGATTAGTTGAATTTTGAGGACGACATTCCAAATAAGGTGGGGCGAATGTGATAACCTAGCTTTTTGAGTTTTAATAGCTAATACAATAATTGAGAGACAAGCATACTATGTAAGATGTCAAATACCAAATTGAGGACTCGGTTATTCAATTAAGAATAATTTCACTAAAAGTTCCACTAAAGATACCAACAATGATGATGAGAACTAAATTAGTTCAATTATGATGCATAAGTTGTATGGATTGATTGGGTACTTATGATGAGAAGATGCCCATTTAATAGTATTAACGGACTCAAGTGGAACATTAATGAATCCCAAGGTATGCTAGGACCATAATATGTATTATTTTTTTTTGACTTGTTTGAACAATAGTTGAGGATTTGTTGTGAAGAAATTATAAACATGATCAGTATCGAGCTTGTCAAAAGCTATTAAGACAAGGAGATAATGTTAAGAATCCCATGGGTGTTCTCTTCCCTTCAACCACCCTTTAAAGCGGGGAGGAGAACATATAATACCACCTTTTAATTTTCCTGACTTCTTTTGCCCAGTTATCTACAAAGCTCCACGTACATGTTTTAAGTTGGAGGCTTAGATCCTATAAGCTTGGAACTATGGAACGACCCCTAGGATAACCTGCGCTAATCATAGAGATTTGAGAATAGTGAGCAATAGCTACGATCCACTATATCCGGAGCCACTGAATGACTCTCTGGTTGTAGGCAACGGCTCAAGGGAAAGAGGGAACAACCCACCGTTCTGTAATCCACCTCTGTCATTGTGAACAACCTTACCCATGTTATTATTCTAGAGAGATGATAAAATAAGTCTGGTAGCACAACCTGCGATGGGAGAGGATGCAGGAAGGACCAGGAGGGCTTGACTTGTCCGTCCTATGGCCTAAGTCTACCATGACCAAAGGAGGAAGACGAAGTTGCAGATCACCCAAAACATATCTTTTCTAATTCATACGATTCCGTCAGGTCCGTGATGCCCCACCCTAATGGCACCGCAACCATCCAGACCAGCCGCAACGATGGTGGCGTAGTGTTAAGTGGAGAACTCAGTTCTCGCATAGGAGCCCAGGGCGGCTGATCCAGTAGGTGACACACACAGGTATCATTGTGAGGAAGGAGAATCGGGCATAGATACCTCGCCGGAGCTAGACCAGGCGGCGGCTGAAGCTTTGAGAAGCCCACGCTTATGGGCACATCACTGAGATCGCAGAGATGTAAGAGAGAGATAGGAGGGATCCAGGAGGGTCCTGCGTCTACCCCGTGCTTGGTGGCGGTGCGAAACCCGAACCGCACGACGTTCTCGCACTACGTCAGAAGCCTGCAGCTGAGCTACGGCGGGGTGCAGGTTGTATTCATGTTCCTCCCCGCCGGCGAGATCGGAGGCGGCAGACGGTGAGGTTCAGATTCGAGCAGCGGGCGGCGGCACTTGCATAGAGCCCAGGGCAGTTGACTGCACCGGAGATAACCCTCACCAACGATCAAGGCTGCTCGTTGTGGCCACGACGGCGCCCGTTGTTCCAGTAGATGACACACTCAAGCGTCATGAAACAGAGAAAGAACAGAAGAAAGGAGGACCGGGTCTGTTGCTTTGAACCAATCCCAAACCAAATGTGAACCGCCAGTCCAACCAAGTGAAGGAGCCGCAGCCCTAGTGGCCACGTGTCAGACCCGGATTGGCCCAAAAAGGTAAACCATTCAGTAAATATCCAGTTCTTGAATAATTCGTAGAAATTTCCTCGATTATCAGAAAAATACAAACAAGGTACCGAAATGCTCAGAAAAATGTGTAGAACAATATGAAATCATAATATCAGGCTTTTTATGCACTAATATCAGTGATAACTTATTAGTTGTAAAATTCTTAGTTCAGGAGTAATAAATATCAAATGATGATATTAAATTATGGAAAAATGTTAGTTAGTCTATAATTATGTATAGAATGCATATGATGTCAGATATCGTCATGTTGATGCACAAAATTCTGTAATTTGATTAATATGGATATTTAGGGCTAATAACACTAGAGATAATGTATTAAATGCATACATGCTCAATAAATGATGAGATTTACAGAAAACCCTCATATCTGTAACTAGAATATAATACATAAATCTGAGATCAGTTATATGCATAGAATTCATGTTATATGAAGATGACCCTTAATACATGGGTTGTAACCCTAAATTGAATAATGTTTATAAACCAGGGTTAATATGTGCATAAAAAGAATATGGAACCTAATGTTCAGATAATGAGCCATAATCTGGAAAATGACATCATTAAGATAATTCTAAGACAAGAATGCAAGTAATGATGAGAATATCCTAATGATTTAAGAAAACCCTAAAATGGATACGATTAGGGTTAAGATGAGATGTAAGATGATAAGAACCTGATGATAGTATATCATCTTGTCTTGATCAGGTTATGACCAGATTATCTAGACGACCATGGATG
The DNA here is from genome assembly GCA_963693085.1 of Alisma plantago-aquatica. Lineage (NCBI taxonomy): Eukaryota > Viridiplantae > Streptophyta > Magnoliopsida > Alismatales > Alismataceae > Alisma > Alisma plantago-aquatica. The sequence continues at coordinate 409,998,746 of OY856413.1, forward strand.
TCTAAGAAATCTCTGAACTCAGGTACGTGGATATAATTATATGACTAGATTTGCTGGATGTTAAATATATGTACCTGCTTGTTTGTACTTGGAATACATTGTTGGATGTAGATCTATATGTATCGTCATTTCCGCCTTGAACAATAAGAATACTAAGGAAATAAAATGGAATGTAGTTACTGATGGCTCATTAATCTCCCTATTAGAGAGGGAAAGTATTAATGTTGACTAGCACCTCCCTAATGGTACAAGGTACGCAGGGAGATCCCTAATGGTACAAGGTACGCAGGGATAGGGCCCAATATTTATGTTTGTGCTAAGTCCACCATAGTAATACATGTCCATTGAAATATGTCTAATAACTTGGGATTACCTGATTCTCCACCTTAAATAATGTTTCCTTTCTCTTTCTTCAATTTCGAGTTTTTAATATGCCAGCATAGTATAGCTTTTAATTCCACATACCAACTTTTGTTGATGTTTTTGTTTCTCGTATTTTCTAGGTCCAGAGCTAGAATGGGATAAAGGAATAGGATGTGAGAAAGTTGCACAGGTTGTACCTATTATCTAAGATCCTGTTAGCATACATGTTTATAGATTGTAGAATCTTCATTCAATATGTAATTGTAAATCATTGTGTAATAATTCGTGTTGTATAAATATACATGTTGAATGTTGAGAAATGTTATGGTTGTATGTTCATGTATGCGCATATTGCTTCCGCATCGCTCTCTGATATGATTGGATGATGTTCTCGGATTCTGACCTCTCATTCCCAATAGGGTTTGGAGAAGCCAAAATCTGGGGACGTCACATATTGTTTCTTGATGAAATTGGTATGTTCCATGATATAAACACTCACTTCATCGATGTTGTGTAAAATATACAAGTGAGCTTGTTCCAATAGCTCACGGCTGATTACTTTCATCTGTGATCCTCAAATCCCTTTGCCAGAATACTCCTCAATATTCTTTTCATTTACACGAGAGTCATTAGCACTCAGAAAGTCATTGAAAAAAATCCATAACCTCTCTCGCCCCATAACCCTCAATAATACTCCCTTTAGGCCTATAACAATTTTAAACATCACCTTTGAAAATGCTCATGTATCATTCAAAATGATACATCTAATGCAAGAAAACTGGTCCCAATATTTTCACTTATCTAGTCAAGTGGACAACAAGATGTATAATGATATCAAAGAACGAAGGAGGAAAATACATCTCAAGCTGACATAGGGTAACAACCACTTCTCTTTGTAACTTATCGAGAGTCTCAGGATCAATAACTTTGTTTCATAGTCTGTTGAAGAAGAAACAAAGTCTATTGATTTCAAACCTTACATGCTTTGGCAATATAGATCGAATTGCCACAAGAAATATTTGTTGCATTAGAGTGTGACAATCATGAGATTTAAGACCTATCAACTTTATTTCTTTCATTGATATCAATCTACATGAGTAACCCTATGTCACCTTAACATTAACCAAACACTCACAAAAAGCTTTCTTCTCCTTTCTAGACAACGTGTAACAAGAAGGAGGTAAATATTTTCTACGATCACTACTAACTACTTCTATTAATTATATCCTTGTTCCATTTCATGTAGGTCCATTCTGGATTTGATCCCATCTTTAGTCTTACCTGGTATATTCAACAGAGTACCAATGACGCTATCACAGACATTTTTCTCAACATGCATGACATCGATACAATGCCTGCCTGCCAAAAAACTCCAATAAGGAAGATTCCAAAATATTGACTTCTTCTTGAATAAAGATTAGTAACTCCGTGTGGCCATAGTACATTGTGATCTCTTACCAAATTCATTAACAAAGTGTTTTATTCTTTCATAAACAACCTCCCCTGGTATAGGTTTAGGCGCACTTCGTTCCTCATTCCATCCATTGAACTCTTTACGCAACCTTCAGTACAGATGGAATTTTGGAAGAAGCCTTTGATGACCAAGATATACAGCCTTTCCTCCATGTTTTAGTCGTATTGAATCAGTGTTCTCTTCACATATAGGATACACTTTAGATCCTTTGACAATGTATCCAGACAAATTCCCATATGCTAGAAAGACATTAACAGTGCAAAATAACATAGCTTGCAAACAAAATATCTCTCTACGTGAAGCATCATAGGTCATCACACCTTCACCCTAGAGTTTCTTTAAGTCATCAATCAGAGGTTCAAGATAAATGTCGATATCATTTCTAGGTTTTTTAGGGCCTGATATCAACAACGACAACATAATGTACTTATTTTTCATACACAACTAGGGAGGAAGATTGTATATAACAAGCATAACATGGCAAGTGCTAGGTTGGCTACACAATGTCCCATACAGATTCATCCCATCATTATAAAACCCAACTCTTAGATTCATGACTTCTTCACCAAATTTAGGGTACAATAAATCAATCTTCTTCTATTGTTGGGAATCAAAGGCAAGTCGTAGGATCCCATCATTATTTTTCTTAACCTCTGCATGCCACCTCAAATTATTCATATCTATTAGATTGGCAAACAAGCGTTGAAACCACGGTATTATAGGTAGATACCACATCACCTTAGCAGGAGATCCAGTTTTTGACTTCCCCGAATATGTCACTTTATACCTTGATGCACCATATTTTGGACAATCTTTCAAATCTGCATAGTCCTTTTGAAATAATACACAATCATTCAGGCATGCATGTATCTTCTTGGCCTCCATTTCCATTGGGAACAACAATTTCTTTAACTTGTATGTTGAGATTGGCAGCTCGTTTCCTTCAGGAAGAATTTCTTTCAACAAAGACAACAATGACATGTAGCTTTTGTCCTTCCATCTATTGTTAGCCTTCATCTTATACAATCTCAACACAATGATAAGCTTCATAAACATAGTACAATCTATGTATAATGATCTCTCATCATCATGCACAATGTTCCTAAACATGAGAGGTGGATCGGTGTGTTGTAGCCCACAACTATCCAGCATCTCATCAATGATGTCTATTGGAACTAGTTCGTTCACATCTACGTCATCGAAGGCAATTTCTTCTTTCACACGAGCACTGCTATCGACATCTAGTGATTTCAGGTTTGAAATCTCTCCATGCCAGTATCATTTTGTATAGCCTTGTACAATCCCATTGCACATGACATGACTTTGGATTTCGTCGCCAGTGCTGACTTTCAAGTTGTTACCGCAATGCCTACATGGACAATAGAACCTATCTCCAAGTTTTTTCCTATGTTCCTCTGCAATTCTAATAAACTGATCAAGACCATAAATAAAATCTAGGGTGCAACAATTTTGAATGGACATCAATGATCTATCCATTCTATGATCAAAGAGAAAACAAGTATATATTAGGGTTTAGGGATTACATATTAAGTTAAGGGTTTAGAATTAAAAGATTAGGATTTAGGGTTAAAATATTTAAAGATTAGGGTTTAGCCTTAAAAGATTAGGGTTTAGGGTTAAAAGATTTAAAGATTAGGGTTTAGTGTTAAAAGATTAGTGTTTATGGTTAAAAGATTAGATTCCAAGGTCTGATATATATATAATAAATGTGTACCACCTATCCCATTCTTGAATACTAAATCTCACTAGTAAGTGTATAATGTGTATTGGGTTTTTAAGAAAATTTTGGCAGCATTTCCTCATTGTTCTCTATCTACACCGATGTGCATGAGCAAATGCCCACAAATATATGTACGTAGAGAACAAACGGGGAAGTGCTGACAAAACATCATGAAATCTGAATATACATTATACACTTACATCCTAAGCGAGATTAAGTGTTCAAGAATAGTCCCGAACTGGGGACTATCTAAGATTTACTCCTAATGAGTAAATCTCAGACGAGTTTCTAGGCCATAATACAATGTTGTCATTTATGTACCTATGATCTTAGTGTCTTCTAACACTTCAGCTTGCCCCAACTATAGGAGTGAATCTCTGATTCTATATTATGAGGGTTTGTGGATTAGGTTCACGTATTGTGTGTTGTACAGATTGCTTCACCAATGTTTAATCATTCTCAAAATACTATTAATTAGCAAATGTAAGGATATCATCACCATTTAGCATTATGAAAACACAATTAACTATCAAATAGAAGACTAACACCATTTGTAGAAAATTTTGTTGTGGGATCCAATATAAGGCTTCCAGGGTACATACATATATATAAGGTTTATCTAGGCTATATGTTAAAATTAAGCATCTTATTTTTGTCATATATTTTTAATTACCAAACCAATCATCAATCCTATTAAATAAATATTACATGTTTATAGGGATTATTTGTTAACATATCTTAAGGATGAATTAAGTATGAAAATCTAGCCGTGGTGATGAGCAGTAATAGGAGACCACGAGCAACCGTTGGAGATGGCAGTGGCAAGCTCTAGTTCTGACTACTAGTGGTGGCTCTGGCTCTGGCTCCGGTAGTAGGACTACTGGCACTGGATTCTGGTGGTTGGAGGAGAGTTCCGGTTGGAGGAGAGGACCGGTGGCAGCGGCGGAGAAGAGGACCCACGGAGGCATCCTTAGGCAGTGAGCACAGTAGCTCGTCTTCGTCCTCAGGTCAAAGCTCCTCGCAGAGCTAGGCGAGAAGAGATAGAATAGCGGCATGTGGCAGACGAGTGGATGGAGTAGAGAGGAGCAGAGGAGGCGGCTGGAAGATAGAGATTGGCGGCGAAAACGGAATCGTCAGACCTAGCTAGTCAAACTGGGAATGAAACAGAGAAGGGGAAGAGTCTGGTTCATGCGGGTGCTATTAAGTTAACTATGGGCATTGGTTATTACAAAAATCTGACGCTTAAAACCAATAGGCATCGATCACACATGAAAACTGACACCTATCTATAACTATAAACAAAAAAATTTATACTTGGTCAGGGTGTTTGTCGTTAGTTTCTAGATACAAAAATCGACGTCTATCCACATAACCTAAAAAAAAATTCTTCTTGAGTTACGATCATAATTGTCAGTTGCCAACCAAAAACCGACGCCGAATAGGCAAATTGGGGGGATATTTTCACGGGGCGCGAACACACATCCTCGTCGGTTCTTTATTAAAAATCGACGACATATGAGGGGATAATTTTTTCCTCACGAAGGATGTTTAGTCATCGGTTCCTCATCAAAATCTAACGACTAATTAGGGATAAAAATTTTCACAGGGGCTTGGCATGAAACATATGTTATCGGTTTTAGTACAACCGATGCCGAATTGAAAATTTTGGAGGAAATTGTTTTTCCCTGGAAAATTGTATTTCACAAGTGATTTTGGACGTTGGTTTTTATGTCAACAAACTAACGTTAAAGAAAAAGTGATACCCGTGTCTTTTGTAAATCGGCCGACCTTTACATATAGGTGACAGTTGTCATTTTTAGCCGACGTCATAGTATAGTGGCGTCAGTTTTTTAATTTTAATCGACGTCATCTAATGTGGCATTATATTTCATTTCTATACTAGTGAGAATAAGAGTATGAGGCATAATTAGATAGATGCTTGCCATATCAAGAAAGTTTTTCATGCATGATTAATATTAACTACAATAACTAAGTAGGGTTGAGGCACCTACCAAACCTCAACCTATAGGTGAGGGGAGAATTAATACATTCTCAATGACCTACACATATTTTTATGGGGGAGAATAAGACATTCCCCAGGGTAAATTAATACATGCCCTATCTATAGGTGGTTGTACATAAGTACCACTACAATAACTAAATAGTCTATAAAATCAACATGCTAGAAAAGAAATCATGGCAAGTAAAAGCATCATATCAATTAGAACATGGAAGTGAGCTACAAGATCCAAGAAAAAGAATATCATTACTGATTTTGAGACAATTTAACAAAAGAATCATGAATAGAGGATATAGGGTTTGTTAAAGCCTCATTAGGGAAATATAGGGTTTGGTTTGCAAATATCCCAATTAAGGGGGTAAGAATGCACATACATAAAGTGGCACATACCTCTCATACAATATCAATTACTAACTTTCACCACTTTAATTGAGTCTAAGTTCCACTTTCCCTATTTTCAATGTATTAACATGTATTAGAGTACATAGTGCACATTAATGTATAGAAACCCTAATTTCAGAACCTTTTTAGAAAAACTCAAATTTATATTTTAAAAATATCACCAATGAACTTATTAGGTTCTCCTGATCAAGAAAACATATTTTTATGTTGATTTTGGAGTTATGAGGATTAAGATGTACTTTTTATGGTTTTTATGCATTAAATTCATTTTATAAAAACCACCATTCGTTAAACCATGAAATCAAACTTTGAAAATATTTTTATTAGATAGAGACTAATTTTCAAATTCTAAAACATATCTATTTGTCAAATTTGGATAAGAGGATTAGAAGATATGAATTTTTCAATACTGACCAATAGGAAATTGCCACATCATCAAATCGAATGAGATAATTGAAGAGAGAGGGGGAGGGAGAAAACACCATTTGCACCAATATCAGGTTTGAAGTTTCATAGGTAACCAAACTAGAGCTTCTAGAGAAGGTAAAACAACAAGAAATCAAAACCCTAGAAGAACATGGTAAATAGAGATGTAGATCATCGATTTTAAACATAGAAGCATGAGTTTTAAGCATGTAGTAAGCAATATATGAGAAGGGGGTTAACAAAACTCACCTATAGTAAGGTAATAAGGTCCAAAAATAAAGGATCTCGAGATTAGAAGGACAATTTTCTCCTAGCCAAGCTCCTTTCTTGAGCAAAGATCACCTTCTCCACTTTATAGGTGCAAACCCTAGTAAAAGAGCATGGAGATGAGTTGTTTTAGGGATCTAGTTTGGGTTTTACCATGGAAGGTCATGGTTCTGACCTGGAAGAAGGTGGAGGAAGACTAACAACATGAAAACAAGGAAGTCAAGGAGAAAACTTACTATTTTTGTCGAAATCACCAAGATGGAGCTTTGGAAACCCTAAATAGAGCAAATTTGGAACCCTAGGAGCCTTCTGCACCAAGGTAAGCACCCTCTTTTACCTTGGGACAGAACCTTCATTGCCAAACAGAGTAGGATCGATGCTCTAAGATGGGAGAAATACAAGGAGAGGATTGCTTCTTGGATTGCGAGGTGGGAAGGGGTAGGCATGGCTTTATAAAGAAGGGGGCAAGCATGAGGTGTCTATGGGACTTTCCATGTGTCCTTAGGCTAGGGTTTTGTGGCCATGTAAGGGGATAGCTCATAGAGACTTCTTGTATATCACATTTCGGTCCTAAAAGCCCATGGAGACTTCTACGCCATCTCCACCGTCCTCCAATCAAAGAAATAACCCCATTGGTTGATAGCTTTTAAACATAAGCTCATATATAAAGAGGGTAATCCCTAAAATTCCCTTGGAAAGAAATGCCTTAAAACCAAGGTGCAACTAGGTGCCCCAGGTTTTGGGAATATCTAAAGATTATAATGCATGTGACAATTTATAAAGAAAACCTCCTAATTGGGTAAATTGTATAAATTTCAAAATGTGCATATAATTGCATAACTTGCACAAACAACATCCAAATTGGACAAAAAATAAAACTCAATCTTGTCTCATGATTTCAAAACACCTCACAAGGTTAGATTAAGGTTTCGAGTACTTAATTATGGTAGTTAAGCTTGTTTAATGCATTAAGCAAGGTTTGTGGCCTTACACTTCTAACATGGATTTATTTACCATTGTTCCACTTAAGAGATGATTTTATATTTTAGATCCTTAAATAAGATTTCACCATGGTGTTTTTTCATAAACCCTTCCATTGGTATAATTATTGAACAAATGTTCACCAAACCGCTATAAATTCTACAATTTAAGCATCAAGGCCAAAAAGGATAGAAATGATAGGAAAATATTGGGAAAGGGACAAAAAGAGAATATGTCAAAGTTTTAGTATGTTACAACACTCCACCCCTTAAAGAGAATTTCTTCCTCAAAATCTCCAGCATAGTGTGAAGGGTGAGTATGAAACATCCTAACACTAAACTCCCATGATGTTTCCATAAAACTTCCACCAAAACTTTCACTAACTTTAACTCCTTGTTTTTCAACTACTTAACTTGGGAGTTCAGAATTTTCTCAAGCAACTCCACATAGGTCAGGTTCTCTTGGATCACCTAAAGGTTTCACTTTTATGATTTCTTTTTAAAAATTTTGACTTATTAGAATTATATTCATTAGGATATCACATTATCATTATTATTCTTTTAATTGTGTCATTTCATATTTACTTTATTTCCAAAAGAGTTATATTTCATTATTATGCAAAAATCCAATATATTTCATATTTATCTCATTTGGAATTTTAACACAACCAGAGTTATACTAAATTATCTTAATATGCATTATTATATCTGATCATTATCTTTATTAATTTTGATTCAGACTCCATTATCAATTGAATTAATTATTTTGTATGAAAAAGGACACTTTATCCAATTTGTTACAATTAATCTAAATAATGTCACATTAATTAATTATATGTATATTAGACATTATTACTTTACCATTCTTTCTCACATTAATGTCATCATTAATCATTCTCTCTTATTTATTCACTTCTTATTGTTGATTATGAACATTTGTGTGAATCAATTGCTTGTTATCCATATTGAAGTCATTATATATATTTAAATGATCAAGGTGGGACATATTACATATTAATGATTTGATTCACATACGAAGTCATTAGGTGATTAATTAGGTGTGTATTAGAGAACGAGGTGATATGCATTTCATATCGCTGACTTGGTTAACCTATGATTTATGTGTATTAAAGTATGTTATCTAAAAATGACACCTAGTGACACTATTGCATCATGAATGTCATTAAGGATGTACAGGTTAAGGTTAGATGATTACAACTTAGGGTTTAGGTTAACATGATCATTATTGTTGATGACAAAAAAAAGTTGAAGTGTTGGTCGAGTTTGTCCTGGATGAAACTCGATCGACAACTTAAATTTGTTTTGGTTGTGTAGGCGTTTTGGTCAAGTTTATCATGGGAAAACTCAGTCGACCCTGAAACTTCCCAAAATCCATCAAGGGTGTTGGTCTAGTTTGTCAAGGATGAAACTCAGCTGACAATAATCTATGTAATGAATTTTGAAAATTGCCATTTGAGTCTTTAAATATTCGTTTTAAGTGCTCCTAAATTTTTCTCATCTTAATTACAAGTCATAGCATCAATATCGAGGATTAGAAAATTTATCCTAAGGGTTTTAGGGCATTTTCTACAAAAGTACATTTGCATTGACTTTGACTTGTATTTGGTCAAGCTAGAGCTTGATTGAATTGATCTTTTTTATGTACCTAATACCTAAAATCAATTTCAAATAGACATATTAGATACATATGAATGGAATGATTAAGTCATCATCAAAATATGGACAATGTGTAACTGTTAAGTCAATAGACCTCTCTATAGTTTCTTGGAACTTTGAATTTTAGGGAGTGAAAAGGGCAAATTTCCAAGTAAGAAAGAAAGATCAAGTGATTAAGTAGCCACAGTGTGTTTGTTTCAAGAGTTGAAACATTAAGCTTGTCATTAGTTATATAGACCCTAGAGAGATCAACTCAATATTAATATATGATCAAAACCTTCACATAACATATCATCCTGCTAAAAGATCTCCTCAGGCTCAATCTTCACATGCAAAACCCAATTCCTATGAGCCATCCTCAAGTCGTAATTTTGTCACAGTAACCACATTTTGTGACACTCCCTTTCTTTTCCATAGGTTATGTTAGAATATTTTGATTGATTGTAAAAACTTCAATAGTGATGAAATGGTGCATGGCTCTAGTGAGTTTGCAAGTCAACAATTATTTGTGAACCCCGGTATATATCCAAGAAGGTGCGATGTATCATGGTTTAAGAGTGGTACTAGAGTAGGAGGTCTTCATTGTGGTGGGGCTTATTCCTTATGGGGTATAGCAAGGATGTTTTTAGGAAAATGCTATGTGGAGTAAAACGCATACTTAAAGCTGGACCATGTTTGTCTTTATGCATGGTAGAAGACAAAGGGAGGAGGGATTCAATACTTACTAACATCCTCCTTTTTGTCTTTATGCATGAGTCCGACTTTGAGTTTAATTTTGGCTCCATATTGCAAAACCCTTGATTTTAAGCTGTCAAAACATTGGATTCCTATTGAAATAGTTATCTTAATAATGTCTACAACTTAAAGCTGCCTTCTATTTCATTGTAAAGAAAGAAAAAAAAAACGTTTTGATAGTACAACATAATAACGGTACAAAAACTTTAGTTTGAGCAACGGTTATGCATGTATGAAAGCACGACGAGCATTGGAAGCGTGGTGCCCGTAAAAAGGCACGGATAATTGGAATGAGATGTGACGTATATGGTTGGGGACGGAGCCAGTTTTTCAAGTGAAAAGACGCCAAACAATGATATTATATTCTGAAGGGCCGGTGGTGGGCAACTGGTCCAATTATTATGGTTATTGGGCCGCACGTTAAAAACATCCTTCAACCTGAAAAGGTAGTTAAAGAGTGACACTAGGTAATACACCCGCGCACATATCCGATTCTCGACAGTACGTAAAATACTGGTCTCAGTCGTTTTTCTCATACAAATTAATCCGCACATATGCAAAAGGGTGGTCCCAGCCATTTTTCTCATATAAATTAATTCCACTCAGTCTGTAAAAGGGTTGTCCCAGTCGTTTTTTCTCATACAAATTAATTACACACCAATTAAGTCCATACAGAAGCTAAAGAGTCTCAAAGTTCTCTCTCCAGTCCCAATTTCAAAAGTTCATTTTTTCTCTGTTGCAACTCATCTCTCCACCTTCATTCCACCCAAGTACAGTACGTCTACTTCTCAACTATCGTCAATCCTACCGGAGCGCATCGCCGTGCTATTATTTTCAATGTCATACAAAAAGTACGGTACTACAGACCACATTGTACATCAAGTATGGTGCTAACAATCAAATTTTTATACATTCAAAAAGTAGTGTTTGACAAAATTATGTATAAGAAGTACAATACTAATAGACACATTGTACTCGAAGCACAGTACTAACAACCACATTTTACAGTACAAAAAGTGCAACATAACATTATAGTATGAGACGTATAATACAAGATATACAGTACTAACAATAATTTTACACATATTGCATATATTTTATTCTTTACAAAACATTATAATACAAGATGTACAGTGCATGACGTACAATACTAATAACACGTTTTAGAAGTATAGTACATGCGCGTTTGAGATAGAATCTGGATTAAGAAGGAATCGAGAGGCAATAGAGTGATTTGTAAAAAAATGATAAGGAATTAGAAGATTTTTTTTAAATCTAAGTGCTTCTTGTAATCTGTAGTGGGTTGGATATCATATGTGTAATTAATTGGGGAGTGGATACAATAATAACAATTTGCATGTCATTGTATGCCTTTTGCATGGTAATAATATAAAAAATAGTTGTTGGTGCATATGCATTAAAATTCGGTGTTCCCCATATTCCGGCCATGTCAACGGGTGTGACGGAACATGTGGCTAGAATTTTCTAGTTTTTTTCTTGAAGTTAAACAGACAAATTTCATTATGGAGGAGCCATACGACATCTACATGAGGAGAAAAATAAACTAAAGGACCACACAAAGATCAAGAACGCATACAAACCACCATAAAAACTCATATCGGAATTTGATAAGAACAATGATGTATAGATCCCTCTTCTCCTTCGCTGGCTAATGTAGCTTTCTATGAGGAATATCTTCAATCTGAGTATGGTGTTCCAAAATGATATTGTCTCCACACTAACTGTCATACAACACCATAACAAAATTGACCGAGAAAGAAAAATCTACTACGAGAAGAGACAGAAGCGCTGATTAACAGTGAGAGAGACAAAATAAGAGACCAACCTAGTCTAAATAAAAAATAAGTAAAAGAGAAAAGAGGTAGGAAACTCGTCGCAGTCGGGCTCCACGATAGAGAGGACGAAGACCGTTGCCTCTAAAGACAACACGCATGCACGCTTCCCGAAGAAGAGACCCTGCTGAAGACGGGTGAGAAGAGGCTGAGGGAAAGCGGGACAGCGCTTTACGGCGGTCAAATCCCCCTCCTCCCAACCAGCCGTCTCTTGAGGAAGAAACTACTGGGGTGAGAGAGCAGCCGCCAGAATTATCCTTGACTATCTGCCCAAATGTGGCTAGAATTTTCTAGTTAACAACACATCATGAACCCGTACCGGATATGGAACAATCTACCAACAACAAGTCCTGGTGGCAGCAGCAATGCCCTGATTTAACTCTTGAGTTTGACCATAACAGAGAGCTGGGGAGAGCAATGGCCATTGACACATACCGCCACTTGAGCTTGCTGGACTAATCGATGGCAATAATATACAAACAACACTATTTTGAAGCATAAGCAACAGACAAAAAAAGTATAGCCTCTTATCCAGGTTATTTACATGCAGAATTCATTCAACCAGACAGAGCCCTATCTAATGATAACTGTTGCCCGAGAAGCTAGAACGAGAACTAAACGTGCAGACGCGGCGGCGGAGGAGGAGATAGCATCGATGATGGCAGTTCAGGTGGTAAGGGAGAAGGAAGGTTATAATAAATGGTATGCGCGGGGGACGGGGAAGGGGGAGGGAGCACGCGCCTCAAGGACCTGCGGACGCGGACACTGGAAGATGGATTGAGCTCGTTATCCTTGCAGTCGGCGTCCCTCGCAGCGGCAGAGAAAACTAGCAGGAACACGGCGGCAACGGCGAGCAGTTGGAGTTGCCTGAGCCTCCGAAGCAGCTTTTGGAAATGTCCCGGGGCCATGAGATTGATAATATGGCGGACAAGTTGTATAGAGCCAGCGAGGGATCCAAGGCCGTGTCTTTCCTCGGCCTCTTCGTATTTTGTACCGGCAATCAATTCAACTTCTTTCCCGAGGGACTGAGGTAGTGGCTAGCACGATGGGCCGGCACCCAACAGCGGAGATCCGAAACATGCGGACCTGGGAGGCTGGGTCGATCAGTGTTTTCAAACTGTTTTGCACCAGTAGCTAGCGCCGCTAGTTATATCCATCATTTTCATTTATCTACCCTAAATAACAGAAGGATGAGAGCTGTCCCTCGAAAACAAATGATGTTGCAGGCCTCCAAGCATGACTATTTGTCAACAACAAGCAAAGGAAACTAGGTCATGATCGTTTATTTCCTGTAGCAATGTGGATTTTTCGGCCATATCGATGATTAAAGGGCAAGTTTAGCTTGATGGAAATAGAAATGAGACATATTGCTTTCTAGCTGGTTCAAAATGTTTTAAGACAAGCCGAGCTCACGGTAAATTAGGATTAGCTAGTGATACATGGACCTTACTTAGACCTCTTTCTCGACCCTCATTCTCGATGTGGGATGATGTTGTTAGGCCTATTGGCCAGCTGCTCCAGCAGAATTGGGCCTTTTTTCTGGAAAAACCCATTAGTGCTTTGGTTGCGGCTATGAAGAGGATTATAAATTCCAAAGAGAGGTCTATAAATCATCTGTAGCCATTCTATGTGCCCACCTCTATGCCCACCTCTATGCCCACAATATCGATTCTGTTAGCTTGTCGGCCTCATGGGGGAGTGTATGGTCCAAATTTATTGGGCACATTGTCCCCGACACACATAATTTTAAGCCCCAAAGAGCCGCCGCATCCTTACATAAAGGAAGAAGAAAACAAATACTAGTTGCTGCTGTTGTTTGTTATGGATTGGTTACGGAAACAGAAATTAGCACACATTAAAAAAATTAAGAGGAAAGGATGGAAAACGAGGAAGAAGAAAATAAAGACAACATTGTTGTGTCATTTCCCGAATTCTACTCCTTTTTTTTGGGGGGGGGGGGAATTAGAGATTAATTATCTTTGACCATTCTTTCTAGTGCATGCAAAATTGAAGATATTAATATTGACATTCAGGTGAGAACCAACTAGGCGTAGTAGTGGAAAAGAAACTAGCTAGTTTTGAACTTAGGGTTTGCTTAGGAATAGAGTGCTTGTGATATGGTGGTTGCTCAGCGTGTCACTTGCTATGTCAGTTTCTAGTCACTTTGTACATATGGCTTGAACTTGAGGGGAGCTAGATTTTGAAGAATATTAAGAGCTTGAGAAGAGTCAAGGTAGATGCACAAATTGTGCCACTTATACTTATTGCAAAGTTCAAGAGCTCGTAGAATAGCCTAAGTCTATGCTTCCGTGGCTGAGAACGAGATGGTGGGGACATCATGCCCATCATGTTTGTTCCATTGTAAGCACTCAAACCCGCTCAAGGAGTCTCCTGATCCAAATTTGTTGTCAATTACCCATAATTTTAAATTTATTGTCCTTTTGAAGCCATATATAGAAAGAACATGTGGAGAGTTTGTCATCTTGTTCAAGGGACCCAGACCATTAGTCTTGTTCAGATCTAGCTTCAGGGTTGAGAATGGTAGTGAAAACTTACCAAGAGTTTTGAGGAAGATAGCTATAAAAGAAGCCCTACCCTTTTCACTAGAATCAAGGATCATCAAGATGCATTTCAAAGAATTTAGGCCATATGAGATGTGGTTAGTACCTTCATAATAATGAATCAAATTCTCACATATCCATTTGTCCTTCTATACATTTGTTTCGAGTCCATTGTTGACAACTCAATGATGTAGAGGAACAATTTCAGCTATTTGACACTTGGTGAAGCTCCATACAGAAGAGAAAGGCCCCATAGAGATTTGTTACCTTGACATATTTCTCTCACATTATATGTACCCATAGATTTGATGGGTCATTTAGAAAGGTATGTACAATTTTCATCATAAGTTCATCATTTTGATCATGAGCACCCTTTATTCCCAATCCTACTACATACTTATTAGTAGTACTTTTCTTCCACGAGACTAGGGATAACTTGTCTTGATCCCAATATCCTGACTAAATGAATCTTCAAACATGTAAGTTTGTATTATCAAATAGTTATCAAGATAGATTTACTAGTTTCATCGTATCGATTGAGAGGGCCTACAAGGTTGAACTTTGTAAGTGTAATTCTCCATGTTAGAGATATGTATCACATTATCCAGGTGTTCAACCTATCTCAAATGGGTGACATAATGTTTCCATGCTCATGTTATTGAATCTATGGTGAAGGATTGGCACACCAAGGTACTTCCTAAGATCATTGGCTCATGGGAACCCCACAACTCTAACTCCAAACTTGGGTGTGTTTGAGGAGAAGTACCACTTTGATATATCTTCAGACACTATTTGGCTAGAAGCTTTGTCAAGTGGCATCAAGAGTTTTGATTGTGAAATTTTCTTGAGAAATTAAGGCTTCATCCATCAAAAGAATATCATCAGCAAAACAATTTTGAGAGAGTTTGTTACCTCCTTTTGTCAGAATCAATTCATTTCCAAGTATCGTCAGTGACTGAGATTGTACTTGCTTGACTAAGCCATTCTGTACACATTACAAAGACACAAGGACTTATAGGATTTGGTTTCAATTCCTTATGTTGATTTGAAGGATGGTAATGGTCCTCCCTCCTAGAGAATAGATGTACTTCCCCTAGTGATAATATGCATGATAAGGTTGCATATTTTCCATGGCATCCTAGTTTTTATGATATTTTCATGGAGGATTCCCAATTTATTCAATCAAAAGCTTTATATAGGTCAACTTTATACACATCCATCTGTTGTTTGAATTTTTTTCATTGAGTGTATAACATCTTGTACCAACATGATATTATCATTGATCAGGAGCCTAGGGATAAAGTTGGATTGGATTGGTAAAATCTAGTTGTTGAGAAAGGGTTTAATACTTTCAACAAGCACTTAAGAGATGAGCTTGAAACACCAATTATTTAGTGAAACTAATCAGGGTTCACTACATCTCTAAGGTGTTTTAGTACTTGGACTGGGGACCATTATGAATTTGTAATAATTGGATCAATGTGCTCATATGTGAAAGAAGCAATGATTGAACACCCAAAAAAATCAATTATTGTACAAATATTAGACTGTCCAACTCATCCCCAATTGCTTTGGATGAACTCCTTGTAGAAGCCATCATGACCATGCGATTTAGAAGGGGCCATTATAAACACGACGCGTCTTATCTATTCACCTTGAGAAATGGATCTCATAGATGTTTGTTCTTTAGTTGAGTATCAAAGGAAAATAACACTATAGTTCTTTATGCACATATGGTTGGATTCATGCTTTCTTGTCATAAAATCTTCAAAGAAGGCTCAAAGAATGTTATTGATTTGTTTGCTGCAAGTAATATAATTACCTACTTCATCCTTGATCTATGTTATTTTTTATAGTGCCTCCTATCCTTTACATCATGTTGGTAAAATTTGGTATAGTGGTCACCATATTTGAGCCAATATCTGCCAACTCACTGTTTCCAATAATATACCTCTTTTAAGAGGATTTGGTAATATTTTTCCTAGAGAATAATTGAATGATCATTAAAAGAGAGAGTATTGGAGGATTGAGCTAAATACTTGCCTTCTATCAATTCTAGAGAGCAAGACACATTTATTTTTTGTATTGTTTAATGAGGCACTTAGATTCCCATTGAATACAAGTTTTTTTTTAAGTGTCTACAACTTTGTGGAAGTAGCCTTGGTTAGGCCATTTGGGAAATAGCTTGGCACAAAATTTAGGCTTAGATTTCAAGCTGGATTTGGTGTTGGAAGTGAGATTATTTTTACATTTTCCATATTGGTTCACAATAAAGTGGGGATTGTGATTGAAGATGATTCTGGAAAGCACAATGATAGAAGCATTGTCTAACATGTTGAGCCATTGGTCATCAGAAGTAATCCTATACAACTTTTCATGAAGGCTATGGCACTAAAAAGTGAAGGGTCTGGCCTTGGCTTTTCATATCAGCTAGGCTGGTATTTAGTAATGTTTCGATGAATCTAGAACAATCATTCTTATCAAAGTACTTACCTCCTTTCTTTTCATTTATATGGAGCTTGGTATTGAAATATCACATTAATTTTGAGGCAACAGTGATGTTCTTTGAAATCTCCTCAAGTCGTTCCAAAAGGAACATGTTTTTAGTTAGGTTAGGATTAGCATAGATAAAAGTGAGGTACTAGGTGTTGTTCAAAATTTGGAGTGACTCAGTTGGATATTATTATAGAGACTAGCAATAGTGTTTTCAATCCCACATGAGTCGGAATGATTCCAGAAAAAATTGATAACCTCGACTCTGTGCAATGAGGAGGGGCTAAGTTTCTTAATGATTACAACATCAGTAGATGATACCACTATATTGGGGTCTATCAATAACAAGAATTTTGAGTTGATGGGCTTTTACAAAAATAGTTTTCCTATCAAAGAAGGCGTCTTGAATATTCCAAAAGTAGATATATTTAAAGTTGTTGGAGAGGATGAGGGGATCCTTATTGCAAGGCTACACATAATCCAACTAGACTAATCTTCTTCTTTAGCTTGTGTTTCTTCATCAAAATGACTAGTTATTGATTTCAATTGTTGCTCAAAATCAAGAAATTTTTGCATGTTGTTGTTTAATATCCAGATAACTTCTCTTCCCTTATGGTTTCACCTATGGTTCATCTGTTCTGCCCTATTTTGGAACTCTTTTGGGTTTTGAATTGTTTGATACATTATAATCCTATTTTGTATCATTATGTATCCACTACCATCTACTCCATGGTGAACTAGGGGTTATCAGGGTGGGACATGTTGTTGAGAAGGTTTGTTATACTAGAATTGATATGAATTGGATTCGGTGGTGAGGGAGTTATCCAAGCTTTTCTGACTAAATTATCCTTTAAATGCATTTTCTTCATCACATATATCTACGAGTTGTGTTTTCCTTTGCTTCTTGATTCTCATTCCTACACCCTGAGTCCTCCTCAACTTGCTTCTTTGGAAATTTTTTCTTAGTTTCCTTTCTTAGAACCATGCTCCTATCCTCTTCCTATTTTGTGGAAGCCTTCATTAGAGATAGGAACAAGATTTCTTTCCTAGTTCTTCAAGATCTTTCTTTTGTAGGGCTTTTATTGGAAACTTTTTATACCTCGTCGTTCTTAGGTTGAAAACAACATCATTCAAGTTTTTGGCATGAGTTTCCATGGTGTAGGATATGTGGTGTGTGGGAACATGAATAAATGAAGTAAAAGGTGTTTGTTATTAGGATTTGAGTTTTTCTTACACTCTGAGTCTGTGTGACCTAGATGGCCACTTTTTATGAAGATCATTGGCAAATTTAATTACTCAATGTAGAAGTTCTCTCCATTCATGAATATTCCAGGGAGTAAAGACTTGGATATTTCAAGTTCTATTATAATCCTAGTAAGTTTTCCTTGATTTCCCATCTAGGTGTTGGATTCTATCTTCATCGTCTACCTATGGCATTCTCAATGTGATTAATATGTTGGTTTAGGTATGGAAGAGTGGAACATATGATACTCTTACCCATGACATTCGTTTATGTGGGATGGGATCTAAGGGCTTGAAGGAGGGGTACAAGGAATGAACAAATAGATAGTTGGTGAATATAGTCAAGGGACCTACTATCATCATCATCACATAGTCATCATGATTGGAAAATTGGATTACATTATAACCCTATACTAGATCAATTGGTCTTGAATTGCTCAGTTGACTTCTATAGGATTTGGATCTTGTTGACAAGACCTAGGAACCCTAAATTGATCCTTATGACTTTGACAAAGAGTGTGTACTCCTAGGGATCGAGGAGGGCTTGTATGACCTCTCTTGAGACCATTATGAGGGAAGGAATCTAGTTATATCACCATTGATGGCAATATCTTTTAGAAGGTCTGGAAAAATATGGTTTCGATATGTAATTGATTTGTTGTCTTGCCAACAATGGCTTCCTTGTATGATCTTTTTGCGTTGTCATCCTTTCCTTATATGTTGAACATGTTGATGTCATCTCCATTCACCTTGTTGTCTCTCATCTCTTCCTTGTGATGGGTTAGATTAGTATCCCCCTATCTCTTGGAAGCATGGTTCTTAGTGTCATTACCTCCATTATTTGTGTGATTCTTCACTGGTCAGATGAAGTGATTATGACCTCTACTACCTATACCTCTCCCTAGTCCACTTCTATAGAGAAACCCTAGTGACATGGTTTTTTACTCCAAGTTTATTTTTCAAAGTCATCTATTGTTGTTGCCTTTTGTGGTAAAGGATGTGTCCCTGGGAATTAATATAAGAAATTGGTGAGATAATCACTTCCTTAGTATCCCTTTGATGGAAATATTATCATTCATACGTAATAATAATTTATATGAGGTCACAGTAAAAAATCAAAATTGTGATGGTGGGACCTGAGGTAAACAACAATAAAGTACATTTTTGAATTGTGATCTTTTCCTCCACTCACTGTTAAGTGGAAAAAACTTTCTCTAGAAGAAGCATTATAAGAGTATATTTGTTTCAAGAGTTTTTAAAATATCTCAAGAAATAATCTGGGACTCTAACATTCTTTCATATATTTAATAAATTTCAATAACTTGTCGAAGGTAAAAAACAATGAGTAAAATATGTCTTTAACAGTAACTAGCTTGTTGCTTAAAATATTATTTAGCAAAAATTCATTTACATTTGGTGAAATATGGTGAACAAACATCTTGAATCAGACTCCTTGATTCAATTATCAAAAAATAATAAAAACACATTAAGGAGAATGTGGATTATTCATATTGGGTGTGTGCATTACGACCTTCACAAGAACCCATTCCTTGATTTCTCTAACAAGAATACCCTACTCACATAAACCTCAGTCTCATGTTACACTCACATAGTATGAATATCCAAGTATTTATTATGGTGCTACATGTAGCCACATATGGATTGAGTACATTTAGTGAAAATCTCTTCCTCTACCAAGGCAAAAAGGACAAACATCATAAGAGGGTCTAGAGTAGCAATCCCTAGGTTGTGGTTCTATCTAAACATAGAAAAAACTTAGTTATCCATTTAAACTAATAGCAATATTGAAATGGTAGAAATATTGTTGTAGCATTCAACACATGGCTAGAAGATCCATATGCCTTGATTTGTTAAGTACTCGCTTTGTAGATAGACCCTTTGTGAGAGGATTGGTAATATTCTCAAGAAATATCACAAATCATTTAGATATTACACCTTTCCTAATGAATTATCTCACATAGTCATTAACATATAACCCAATTTTTCTATAGCCTGCAAGCTTTTTATGTGGACCACTAATTATCATATTGGATAGAAATAGGGAAAAATATTTGACATAAAAGGGAAACTAAGAAAATGTTGCTAGGATAATTATGCTTTCAACAAGATAAATCTAGAGCCAGCCTCCAAAGTGGTTCTAGTCCACAAAGTTTTCTTGGAAGATTTCTAAGAAGTCATTCAACAACCACGATTAAGAACTTGACCATAAGTAGACTTATCTTCATAGAAGTAGGCAAATAAATTTGCATCACATGCCTTCTAATACACGTGGAAGACTAGATTAATGAAGACCATACAAAATGGTACCTTAATGGTATCTAAGAGCTCAAATCAAAGCTTTCACATGATCATAACAAATAATGTACCTAGTAAGCTTATTAACTACATAGGAAATATTAGGATTTTAACAATTAACTTGGTACATTAAATTGTCTATAATTTAGCCAAATCTAGTTTCATCCACATGATACCTTTGTGCCATTAAGGGAAACAGGGTTTGATATGGTGTTCAATATGTATAGAATGGTACATATTTAACTAGTGTAAAAAGTGTCACACTAAGACTAATTTAAAGATTAACTAGAAGTAGATCTACTCAATTTTATATAAATCCTCACATTTTCAATTCCTAAATATGTTCTACCAAAATTATTAGCAAGAAAAGTTCTATTTTTAGAAATAACTACAATGTTGAATCTATGAAAAATCCATCAACATACAAGCATATATTCTCAAATATATTATCAACATGTATAGAATGAATATATATATGAATCTCCTTAGAAGTAAAGATAGTATATAAAATTGTAGTATCAAATTATCATTCCACTACTTAGGTCTTATTTTCAAACCATATAATTATGTAACTAGTCTACATATCTTGTTCTATCTAGAACTACAAATCTTCATGTTGATCCATATATTTCTCATTCACTAAAATACCATTGGGTAAAACAATTTTGGCATCCATTTGATGTATTTTGACATTATGCATGTCAACTAAAGACACAAGGAAAAGTATGTATGTCAACTTAATTACATGAGTATATGTGTCAAAATAATCACACCTTTTGATTTACAACCTTTGGCTATGGTGTGGCCTTAAGCTTATCCATGAAACTATAAACCCACATCTTCTTTGTTAAGACACATTTATGCATCTTGGAGGAACATAAATAAGAGTATATGAGTGGTTTTCAACTATGACCATATTTCTTTATTAGTTTCTTATGTCTAGAATTCATAATCTATAGATTCTACATCATTATTATAGGTCTTTGTGTCTTCTTATACTCATAAAAGTGGAAGTTGTAATCAAGTTCCTTAGAAACATGAACTCTTCAAAACTAACTAAGATCACTAGGATTTTTTTATATATTAAGGGTCTAGGTTCTTCAAGAATAGGCTTTGGATCTTGTGGGGATTCCAATGACTTAGGGTTTGAATTGTAGGAAAATAGGGCAACAAAGATGGCAGTGATATCAAAAAGTTCTATCCATATTGCCCATAACTAGACGATCACATCAATAACTATGAATTGGGAATGAGGGTTGTGAGGCATATACCTAGTCCTAGAGAAAGTCCAGTGACAATCCTTGTAGAGTCATACTTCTTCTTCAAGTAGCATATGAATGGCAGTCTGCGGAGGCCTCCTGGTGTAGAACCATGGATGGCGGTTGGCGACATTCTCCTAGTGTGATGGAAAAGGCCTCCGTGTCTCCATAAAGATGAGAAGGAGTTCTCCCTCATGTTGTCAATGTGCTAGCGTCAACTTATCTCCCCTTTGGCTATCTCTCCCTTTTACAAATTAGATGTCTCTGACTCTCACATTACCACAACATCGATATTAGGAGACTTGTCATGAATCCTTGGCCACACCCTTTTATATAAGAGTGGATGGGTCAGGGTTTCCACAAACCTAGGGACACCGACAGACAAATTTTATGAATTTTTGGGTGTTGCAAATAGCCGGTTGACTGGACTCCCAGTCTGTTGACTGTCATCCCATTTGGTAGATTGGAATATCTAGTCTGTCAATTGGAATATTTTCCTATTCGCGAACATATTGTCTTTCAATACGATGATCAATGTACAACATGACATCAACATCAATCCTTGATCTAGTCTTAATAATCATCCAATCAATTGAATAGACTTCTTAGTCCAGTGACTGGACACTCCAGTCTACCAACTATCAGTCAATGTTGTTTAAATTCATCACCTAAATACTTTAGTGACCAAGTCAAATTGTATTCATCGGTAAACTCCTATTCTAGGAGCATCCTTTGTGTGTGACCCTATAGGTCCTAAATTACATTAGCACTGAGTGTCCATAACTAGATTATGACATCATGATGCATTGTTTATGTGTCATTTTCACAAGCTATTTTGCATTAACTTTTGTGCACTTTTTGGTCAAATCTCGTATTAATGGTGCATGATTTATTTTAGCCTGTGGTACTTATTTGCATCGAATAATCATAATTTCAATGTTTTTGAATGATTTAGTATATTTTCAGAGCTTATGTTTGGATTTTATGCATTCCATGTGAATGTACAACGGTCTACACTGCTTAGTACTACCGACTTTGGAGTCAGTGGTACCAACACTTGCTCAGTTTGGATCAGAAAGGATCAACAAGACTTGGTACTTTTGATAGGCATGTCGGTAGTACTGACAACTTGATAGGTGGTAGTACAATAGAGGAGTCGGTAGTACCGATACCCTATCGGTAGTACTGACATGTTGGGATCATGAAAATCTGAAGGCTTTGTTTAATCCAACAACTAAGGTTTTAACTCACCCTAATTCATGCCTATGACTAAGAGGAAGTGTGTCCAAGCCTAAGGATCTTGTCTTTTTCTATTGTACGATGATCGGGAGTAAGAGGAGAGATAGAAAAGAAGAATGCCACTTCCCAAATGATCTAGACACTCCCAACGGATGGATTTGGAGCCGAAAGGTAGCAAATCAATACGTGAGCGAAAAGGGATCGTTTAAACCGTCTACTTCAGGGGTTCTTCATGCTCTCCATGTTTTTTCCTTTATCTTCAATGTTTTTGACTATGGAAACAATGAGGGGCTAATCCCCACATTTCTTAGGATCTGAGAGTATCCCAAATATACATTATAATTGACTGTTATGCATTAATTCATTAGTTTCTCTTAATTTCTAGATTTATTTCTATGAGAATGAATGAACTAATCATGCTTGATCACCATAGGTAGTAATTGGATCTTAATTGCTTGAAAAGGAAAAATGAATGGTTGGAACTTCATAGAATTACATATTTTATAAATCTCTTTGAGCAAGGTGGCTTGTGAACATGAGGAGATTACCCATAGCAATCGATAAAGCACCTATCTAATAACACAATTGATGCAAGAGTGGGGTTTGTATTAGGTTAGGTAGTGAATTACATTGTGATATTGGGTAATTTTTGCTATAGGCTCTTAATCTAGGGTTAGGAGAGATTTTTATTAATGTATTAAGATTACATTACAATGTTAATCGTGGTGAAACCAATAACGTAAGGAAATGGTTAAGACTGAGAACAACAACCAATAATTTAGATTTATTTTCTATTTTATTCAATTAAACCAATCAATCAAGTTTCTTTGGCCTAAGCTGATCGTAATATAGTTAGTAATAGTTTCTAAAGTCACATTTCCCTGTGTTTGACATCCGAGCCTTATTGTCCTATATTACTATGATAGCGTACACTTTCCTTTTGAGCGTACAGAAAATATCTATCAAATTTTTGGCATTGTTGTTGGGGAAATAGTAACTTCATCACTATGAGTGTCGTAATCTGTCATTCTAGACCAACCTTTTTATTTTTCTTTTATCCATTTAAAGCTACATTTTAAATATTCTTATTGTTTTACCATTAGTACTGTGTTCTCATAGTGATTTTTTCTATTTTAAGGTACTAGTACATCGTGCATACTCGAGATCACAACTACAAAGAGTCATCTCCAATGAGCGCGCTTAGGTCAAGTAGAGCTCCTACACAAAGGGTAGGATTACCGAGGATCAGTGGATAGATTTAATCAGACTCCACCACCTACACCAAAAGAACCTGAGACATCAAAGGAAATTGAGCCAAAAGAAATGTGTGACCAAGCATAAGAATAGAAGATATGAGAAAGGAACAAGGCATCTTCTTCAATGATTAAAAAATGGCCCATTAAGAGACAAGCCATAAATGTTAGAAGCTACAAGATTGGTCTAAGTTTGGTGTCATTAGTCAAATTAGAAGCCTTTTATGGCCACATCTCTGAAGATCTAATGATGCATATCAGTATTTTTGTAGAAAGTTGCAATATGATCAAGATAGATAGGGTGTCGGTGATTGTCATATACTTAAAACTCTTTCCATTGTCATTGGCAGGCAGTGCCAACTTTTGATAACCTTGACAATGAATGCATTGAAACTTGGGAACAAATGATTGATGCTTTCTTTGAGAGATACTTCCCACCCCAGAAGACAAATGACTTGGTCAAGAAAATCTAAAAACTTTAGTCAACAAGTTGATGAGTCATATTCAGAGGTATGGGAGAGATTCCAGAACATGTTGTGGAAGGTCCCTCACCATGGCATCGAATTGTTAGGACAAGCAAAGATTCTCTATTATGGTCTGAATAAGGGAGAAAGGACCACACTTGATAGAACAAGAGTGGGATTCTTCCTCAACAACAAGCTAACCCAATGTCATGAAATCTTAATTAACATGTCTTAGATCAGACATGGGAAGAAGAGAGAGAGAATCCTACAACCCTTAAAAGTGTTGGGGAGTCCAAGGTTATTTTTGCGGTGAATGAGAAGTTGGACTTGATTGTTAAGAAATTGTGAGCTAATGATGGAAATTCTTCAGAAGGGGAAGATGAGGAGTGTAAGTTAGCACAACAACACAGGAATAATGACTACTCTTGGAGGAAGGATCCTAAGTTCTCCTAGAAGGATCCTAATAATTTCCAGCAAGACCCATCCCAGACACAGTGGACTAAACTACAACAGGTTGGTGGTCAACAACAGTACAGGGGTCTCAGTAAAATTGACCACATTGAAGAGATTCTCGGGAAGTTAGTAAATAAAAATGAAGTGCTTATCAGCCAGAATTAAAAAGAACTATAGAACTAAGGAGCAAAAATGCATAGTATAGAAACATAGATTTCTCAAATAGCAGCAAAAGTGGCTTCCTTGAAGAAGCCAGGACAGCAAGGGTTTCCTGTGAACACTAATGTACCTTCTAGAAATCAACAAGTCTAGGAGGTATTACTTTGTAGTGGAAAAAAATTGCTTAACGACAAAGCATCTAGTTTAGATGCAGGAGAGGCCACATGTGATAAAGACAAGGTAGTGAATGTAGATATAGTGGAACCTAATACTGTAGCAGAGGAAAAGATAGGTGAGGAAGTGGTTGATGAGATAGACGAGACAAGAAAAAAAACATATATCCCACCTCATTAAAGGAAAGTGGTAAAGTCATTGCCCTTTCCAAATAGTCTAAAAGCAACCAAGACGGATCACAATTTTAGAAATTTCTATACAACTTCAAAAAATTACATGTCAATATCTCCTTGATTGATGCAATCAAGCAGATCCCTTCATATGCAAATTTCTAAAGGATTTGATCAACAAGAAGAGGAGGATAGATGCTTCTCAAGTAGTAGTTTTAAAGGAGTAAGTCAATGCTTTCATTCTGGGTATATAGCCACCAAAATGATAGGATCCGAGCTGTTTTAGTAGATCATGTTTTATTGGGAAGATGAGATTTGGAGACACCTTATGTGACTCAGGGGCTAGCATAAATCTTATGCCATTGACCACTTTCAAGAAGCTAGGTCTACAAGAGTCCTGGAAGAGAAATATGACTATTCAACTGGCGGACAACTCAGTGGTGAGGCCTTATGGTATTTGTGAGGATGTTCTTGTCAAGGTGGACATGTTTGTATTTTCAGCAAACTTTATTGTCATGGATATGGAAGATGGGCAAGGCAAGGAGCTATTACTAGGGAGGCCTTCCAAGCCATAGCTAATATGATTCTAGAAATGGTTAGAGGAAGTCTGACATTAGGCAACAGAGAAGAGAGATTTGAAATCTTGATGCCCAAACCTACACAGATTGCCAAAGCTAAAGCACAATGTCATATGTTGTAGTAGGTCCGAGAAAATATGTCATTATTTCTGGGGAAGCCATTTCTTGAGATGGAATATGTGATGACACAAGTCCAAAAAGGCACACTAGCAATGGACATCTTGGAAAACACAAAGGAGATATCTTTAATAAAGGAAGTTCAACATCCTAAAGATAATGAAGATGACTATAGCCCATCAACAATGGAGGAAGCAACCTCTACCGCTCTTGTTCAAGTATATCTGCAGATGCCTTTAGAGGCATGTCTCATGAATCTGGTAGATAATTATACCAGACACTGTTCTTTGGAATGGTGTACCTTATTTCTCAAGACCTTTCCATGCTATTATACCAGACATTTTTAGGATTTGGGACCACCCACACCACCATTGGTCCCTTCTTTGTTGAGTCCCCCAGTTTGGAGCTGAAGCCATTTCAACCTCACTTGAAGTACATTTTTGTGGCAGTAGAAGAGAAACTTCCAGTCATAATCTTAGCTTCACTAAGAATTTGAGAAGAGAAACAACTACTTGGGGTTTTAAAGAACCATTGAGCGGTGTTCGGCTGGTCTGTGGAAGACATAAACAAGATCTCCCCTAATTTCTGTCATTATAAGATCAGATTGGAGTAACGACCAAAGTTATAGTGCAACCTCAACGTCGACTCAACCCCATCATCACTAAGGTAGTGAAACTTTTATCTACATGTATTATATATGATATATCTGATTCAAACTGGGTTATTCAAACCTAGGTGGTTCCTAAATAGGGGCTATAACGGTCACTACTAACTCTAGTGATGAGATGATTTCCACTAGATTAGTGACTGGGTGGCATGTTTTCATAGACTATAGAAGTTTGAACACAACCACACTAAAAGATCATTTTCCACTCCCTTTTATTGACCAGATTTTAGAGCAGCTCGCCGACCACTCTCATTTTAGTTTCCTTGATGGTTATTCGGAATACAATCAGATTTCCATCGATCCACATGATCAAGACAAGTCAAATTTCACTTGTCCTTAAGGCAGATTCATGTCAATGTATGTCATTCGGTCTTTACATTGCACCGAACACTTTCTAGTGATGCAAGCTTGACATTTTTCTGATATGGAACATTAATTTCTAGAAGTGTTTATGGATTTTTTTGGGTGTACGGGGAGTCCTTTGATGATTTCCTTAACAATCTAGATAAGGTATTGCAAAGATGTGAGAACACTCACTTTGTTTTGAATTGGGAAAAGTGTCACATGATGGTGAGTGAAGGAGTTGTTCTAGGACACAAGGTGTCCAATAAAGGAATGAAGATAGAATTGGTCAAAATAGAGGTGATCTCCAAACTACCTCCACTATCATCGGTGAGAGGAGTAACAAGCTTTTTAGGACACGTCGGATTTTACTGCCATTTTATCAAAGATTTTTCTAAGATTGCTAAACCGCTATCCGAGGTATTGGAAAAAGATGTTGAATTTAAGTTCGACGAGCGATGTTTGAAATCCTTTGAGGTGTTGAAGGATATGTTGGTCTCCACACCCATTGTCTAGGATCCAAATTGGAGTCAACTTTTGAGATATTGTGTGATGCATCAGAGTACGTAGTAGGGGTTGTTCTAGGTCAACACCGAGATAAAGTTCCAGCTATCATCTATTATGCTTCTAAAACTTTAAATGATGCCCAACTGAATTATACAACAACCAAAAAGGAATTGTTGGCGGATGTTTTTGCTTTTGAGAAATTTCATGAATATTTGATAGGGGCTAAGGTTGTAGTACATAGAGATCATTCAGCCATCATATACTTACTGCAGAAAAAAGATGTCAAGCCCATGTTGATTAGGTGGATCTTATTATTGTAGGAATTTGATATATAAATTAAGGACAAAGCTGGCATTAAGAATGTGGTGGTGGATATTCTTTCTATGTTTGAACAAGGGGATGAAAAGGATATTGATATACCTATTATGGAAGATTTTCCTGATGAGAAACTCTTTGCTATGAAAAGAAAACACCCATGGTTTGCGAACATTGTGAACTATTTGGCATGCAGAGAGATGCCAGGAGATTCAGGATACCAGGAGAGGAAAATATTCTTCCACTCCTTAAGGTATTATATATGGGATGACCCCATCTTGATCAGGCAGTGTAGGGATGGTATCCTGAGGAAGTGTGTGAATTCTAGAGTATCTTGGCACACTGTTACTCTTTACCTACAAGAGTTCATCATGATTGTTCTAGGACTAAGGCTAAAGTTTTAGAATGTGATTTTTATTGGTTGACGGTTTTTAAAGATGTATACAATTTTGTTCGTCATTGTGAGGCATGCCAATGTGTAGGTAATATCTCAAAAAGACATGAAATGTCTCTGAATGTTTTTTAATATTTAGAGATTTTTGACTTATGGGGCATAGACTTCATGGGACCTTTCATAAATTCTAATCTTTATATATTACTTGTTGTATACTATGTATCTAAGTGGGTGGAAGGAATTCCAACCCACACCAATGATGCCCAGGTGGTATGTAGATTTGTGAAAGAACACATCTTTTGCAGGTTTGGGGTGCCCAAGTTGATGATTAGTGATGGTGGTTCTCATTTCACCAATAGAAAGTTTGGGGAACTTTTAAGAAAATATGGGGTGAAATATAGGGTAGGCACTCCATATCACCCCCCAAACTCAAGGACAAATTGAAGTGTCTAATAGGGAGATCAAGAAGATTTTGGAAAAGACAGTTTCAACCAATAAGACTAATTGGATCATGTTGCTCAATGATGCTCTTTGGGCTCATAGGACCACCTATAAAACACCTATATGTACTACTCCTATTAGGTTGGTTTATGAGAGGGCTTATCATCTACCTGTAGAACTAGAGAATAAGGTTAAGTGGGCTCTAAGGAAATTAAATTACAATTTGGACAATGTAGGAAAAAAGAGGTTGTTAGAGTTCAATGAATTGGATGAGATTAGGTTTAATGCATATGAGAGCTCAAGAATTTATAAGGAGAGGACAAAGCAAATTCATTATCACCATATTTTGCATAGGGTATTCACTCCAGGACAAAAGGTCCTTCTATTTAATTCTTGGTTGAAATTACATCCTAGTAAGTTGAGGTCTAGATGGAGTCGACCCTTAAGGTGATTACAACATTCCCCCATGGAGCTATGGAGATTAGCAATGGGGTTGAGCCATTTCTTGTCAATGTCCAGCATCTTTAGCATTACTTAGGGGGAGATGTGATTAGGAAGGAAGATGACTTGAAGCTCATGGAGCTTCACTAATCTCATGGGTGTAGGATTGTTGATCCTATGACGTAAAACAAGGGCACTTGTTGGGAGGCAACCCAACCATCTTTTGTGTTCTTTACACTCAATTTGTAGTTTTGTAGCTGTAATTTCTATTTTTATTAATTTTTCTATAAAAATGTACCTTGATACATTTGGTGTAGCGTGTAGGCTGAATATCACACTACAGCAAAAATACCCATTAGTGGCCTTTCAGAAATGCCACTGAAAAAAAGCCAGTAAACAGGTTTAGCGGCATTTGTTGACATTTTAAAAAATGCCTCTAGTGCCAATGCCACTAGGAAGATAGTGGCTTAAGTTGTAAAAGCCACTAAACGTTTGTCTTTAGTGGCTTCGAATAAATGCCACATAAAGGCCACTAAACCATCATTTGGCATTTATAGAAAAGCCACTATCCATCATTTGGCTTTTATACAAATGCCACTATTTTGTATAATGTTGTTGTATAAAACGGTTTTGATTGAATGTAGTGGCTTATGAAAAAAGTCAGTAATGACATACTAGTTCTGCATTACTAATTTTTTATGGATTTTAGTCAGTCAATTTGTAGTTCATGATCAAGTTTTCTAATTGGATGTCAATTGAAGCTTAACACATTTTTCTAGAAGTATTGAACTTTTTTATTTATAATCAAATGACAATTACATGGGGAGGACATTTTACCTTTCCCCTTATATTCAATACAACACCATCACATATGACTATATATGGTACATATTCTAGACATGATCACTAATTGGATATCAACTCAATTTGCACTTGGACACCCCCCAAAGGAATACAAACTCATTTTCTT
Organism: Alisma plantago-aquatica; assembly: GCA_963693085.1. Lineage (NCBI taxonomy): Eukaryota > Viridiplantae > Streptophyta > Magnoliopsida > Alismatales > Alismataceae > Alisma > Alisma plantago-aquatica. The sequence continues at coordinate 410,029,239 of OY856413.1, forward strand.
ACAAAAACATACAGCTCCATTCTAGCATTCCAAGTAGTTGTGAGCTTCTACAGGATTAGACCAGCTACATTGCAATGAAGGTTCATCCTTCTTCTCAGCTGCAGTGATAGCATATGATAATTCGGCCATAAAGTCATCAGATTCCTTAGTAGGTTCTTCCTTCTTCTCTTCCACCTTGGCAGCAGAAGCCGTAGGTGCAACTGCATAGCATGAAGCAGCAGCAGGGGCAACAACAACTGCAAACTTGCTAGGATCCTTCCATGAAGTGAGCAAAAAGTTGAGCACTTGCATGCAAATGTAAGACAAAAAAACTTATAGCACTAGCATGCAATAAGATAGTATCAGGGAAGATAGCACCATTGCCAAATTTATAAATAAGGTCATCTTCAGTAAGGTCAAGGACCTCAGGGCTGAATACAGATCCATTGTCATAAACTGACATCACAACCAGTCCATATGAGAAGGGCCTAATGTTGAGCTTTGTAAGAAGGGTAGTCTCACAAGAACCCACCTTCTCACCACTCCTAATAAGTTCGACAGGGGTGATAATTTCAAATGTACCATTCACATTATGTCAGCTGAATAGAGTTTGCCACGCAACAAAGCTTTATACATTTAGCTAAGCACACAACTAAGCAGATTATAGAAAGGGGGTAAAGCTGACAATCTTGACAATTATGTAAAAGCAAAAGATTATAATTAAACTCAATCCCGTCCAGTGTTCTCATAAAACTATAGTATATACATAATAAGTTGAAAGAATTTTAGTAAGGTAAGAAGGCATAAAATGATTAATAAGAGCAGAACCTGGTGAAGGCCTTCATGTTGTTATAGATAGATCTCCCTTCGTCAACTGCAATAAATATTGTACTGAAGTTATCATCAGTAAGAACCATGTCTGAAGCCTCCTTGGCATTCTGTACTGACACATAAAAAGAGAAGAAACATCATTATTGATAATAATTACTAAAAGACAAGAAGATAGATATACAAATTCCCATAGTGAATATAATCACCTCAGTTCCAGAAATTCCCATGGCAATACTAATGTCTGCCATTTTCAGAGCAGGTGCATCATTGGCACCATCACCAGTCATGGCAACCACCACATGTAAAAAACAAGTAACTGCAAAACATCCAAGAAGACTTTCCAGAGTAGGAAGCAAAAAGACATTTACAACCTTATCTCTCGAGAATGGCCTTTAATCTCTTGGAGAAACCATTCTTCCTTGAGGCTTCTTTGTAGACTTCTCCACCAAAGCATAGTTATGACATGTTGACAATGACTTCATGTACCTCTGCAGAGAAATTAGGATGCAAAACTGCAGAGGTACAAAAAATCACTGTCAACATATCAGTAACAGTAGAGCTAGCAGCAGTGTTAGTGAAGAGGATTGCATAAAAATGAAGTCTGATTGCATACACCTACATTAAGGCAAGGCAAAAGGTGATCATCATTGGTAGTAAGTATAACATCAAAATTTAAGCAGAACATACTACTTTAGATACTACTTTTACATACTACTTTGGCTAGGCTACAATACATCAACATAGCTGATCAGACAACCTTATCTCTCGAGAATGGCCTTTAATCTCTTGGAGAAACCATTCTTTCTTGAAGCTTCTTCGTAGACTTCTCTACCAGAGCATAGTTCTGACATGTTGAGAAAGACTTAATGTATCTCTGCAGAGAAATTAGGATGCAAAACTATAGAGGTACACCAAGTCATTGTCAACATATCAGTAACAACAGAGCTAGCAGCAGTGCTAGTGAAGAGGATTGCATAAAAATGAAACTCTGATTGCATACACCTACATTAAGGTAAGGCAAAAGGTGATCATCATTGTTAGTAAGTTGGACATCAGAATTTAAGCAGAACATACTACTTTAGATACTACTTTTAGATACCACTTTGGCTAGGCTGCAATACATCGAAGGATTTGATCAAACAACCTTCTCTCTCGAGAATATGCAAGATAATCCAACACACATAGAAGCATGTGACTAAAATATGTCAGATACATTTCAGACAGTGGAAACTTCATGCCAATAAAATAGGCATATATAAGTCAAGTAATAACGACAAACTAAAATAAACATTGGTTGCTACTTTGTAATTTTCTCATTAAAAACTGTCATCCTCATCACTTTGATATACACTTTTGTATTCCTACTGAATTTGGGATTGGTCTTTCTCAATTGTTGAACTATCAACAGTAATTCCTTCCATATCCAATCTAACTATGTCACATTCTGTATTTTCATCCTCTGTTGTCATTGATGGCCCATCTCTAGGTTCACCTTACACATAAGCTTTGACAGTTTCACTACAAGATGGATCTTCCATGTTGAATGTATCTCGTGGGGGAATCTTTACAGCAAAATGCCACCCTTTTGCAATGAAATGTTCAACATAAAATAACTGTCCAACTTTAGATGCCACTACATACGGTTCTCCAGTTGATTGAAGTCATCTCAAATTAACAAGAGTCAACCCATGTTCATCATGCTTGATTGTCCTCTTAGAGTAGATGTCCACCCAATGACACTTAAATAATGTCACCTTAAAGTGTTCATAATAATTGAGCACAATAACATCCTTCAAAACACCATAGTAGGATCTCTAGTAATTGGATTGCGGTCAGTGGTTTTAGCATAACAATCAATCTTAGCTACCAGAATGACTCCACTATTTTGTATTGTTAGATGTCGATCTTTTTCTTTGGTATGGAACCTGTGACACCATTGACAATGTAGCCCTTGTACTTAACGGCCATTTGATGTGGACCTTGAGAAAGAAACTTGATTTTATCATCCACCATCTCTGTTCTTAGGAGTGTCTCAATCTAACACAAGAAAAGTTTGTTAGTATTTCATCATGAAGCATAACAAATTTAATTATGACAAATTAACTTACATGTTCCTTAAACCATCCATCAAATGAGTTAATATGTATTCTCTGTACCTCCTTTAAGGACTTATGAGGATGTTTTAGCCTAATGATATCATAGTGCTTCCTGAAAACAAAATATGTGCAATATGTAATTGGAATATGTAATAATATTTTAATAATTGAAGACAATTGTCACTAACTTACTTAATGTAGGGTTCAACTGCATCACAATTGAATAGTATATGCTTATGGGCTTGTTGCAATGTATGTTCGTCCAAGACACGTGCTATCATTTTACCAACACAACGACCTACTGTCGAGAAAATCGACCAATCATCACTGTCATGTGTTGGCTCATTTTCCAAATTTATTTCGTCAGTATCGTTTCTATTTTTCCAATTTAATTTTGTTTCAACTCCATCCAAGTATCTTGAACAAAAAGTAAGACACTCTTCAGCTATATATCCTTCTGCTATTGATCCTTCTGGATATTTTTTATTACGAACATATCCTTTTAGGTTCTGCGGATACCTGATAACAAAGTTGGCGAAAATATTATGAAAAATTAAATTCCAATAGGTGAAGTCATCACGACGTATGAAAAGTTACCTTTCAATTGGATACATCCAAAGATATTGAATAGGGATGACTATCTTAGCTTCAAAAATGAGATGGACTGATAGATGCACCATTATGTCAAAAAAAGATGCAGGGAAAATCTTCTCCATCTCACAAAGTGTCACAGCTATTGAATTTTCCAATGCAGCAAAATCATTTGGATCTATGACTTTAGTGCACAACCTCTAAAAATAGTGAAAAATATTAATAATACATGACTTAGCATTCTTACTGGGCAAAGACACAGTGACAGCTAATGCCAGAAGTTGTTGCATCAACACGTGATAATCGTGACTTTTCATTGGTAGCATCTTCTGATCCGTCGGTCGTACACATCTAGATATATTAGATGCATGCCCATCTGGAACTTTGACAAATTTTAGGAGGTTGCAAAATGATATTTTTTCTTCTTTTCTCATCGTATAGCAAGCTGGAGGTAGTATGGAATGTGTGCCAACAGTTTGTGGATGAAGCAAAAATCTAATTCCCATATCCTCCAAATCCTTCCTTGCATTCAAGTTGTCCTTACTTTTATCCTTCAGACCTAGCAATGTTCCAATAATACTCTCACGTATATTCTTCTCAATGTGCATGACATCCAAATTGTGCCTTACAATGTTATATTTCCAATATGGTAGCTCGAAGAATATGCTTTTCCTATCCCAATTGTGTGTCGAATCTTTACCTCTCGACCTTTTCTTACCAATTACAGTGCTTCTGCCATCCAATTGTGACAAGATTTCAGCTGCAGAAGGATGTTTAGGTGGACTCCTAAATTCTTGCTCATTGTCAAATGCCCTAGCTTCTTTCCAGAATCTGTGGCCAGCTGGAAAAAACCTACGGTGTCCTCTGTAACAAACTTTATGTCTATGTGACAACCAATGTGAGACAGTATCTTTATTACAACAAGACATGCTTTGTAGACTTTAGTACTCCAACCAAATAGATGTGCATATCCTGGAAAATCACTAATAGTCCATAATAAAGAAGCACACATCTGAAAGAATTCTTCGGCTCTAGCGTCATATGTTTGTACACCAGTACTCCATAGTTCTTTCAGCTCATCAATCAATGGATGCAAGTAATCATATATATTCTGTGGCGAAGATGGTCTAGAAATTAGTAGGGGCAACATAAAATACTGTTGCTTCATGCACAACCAAGGAGGTAAATTATATGGAATAATTACAACAGGCCATGTACTATGAGAATTACTCATTGTCCCAAAAGGATTAAATCCGTCAATGGCAAGTCCTAATCGAATATTTCTAGCGTCTGCAGCAAATTCTGGATGCATAACATCAAATGTTTTCCATGCAGGTGAATCTACCGGGTGTCTTAACTTGTCATCTTTTTCATATTCTTCTGCATACCACTTCATTAAGGAAGATGTTTTTGATGACATGAACAACCTCCTCAGCCGTGGTATAAGTGGAAAGTGTCTGAGTACTTTGGCAGGTGTTCTTTTGGGTTTGTTTACTAGCTCCTCCTCCTCATCATCTGGTATTGGAGTCATCAGCCATCTTGATTCTCCACATGTATCACAGACGTCTTTATCAGCAGACTCCTTCCAAAACAGCATGCAACCATTTCAACAAACATAAATCTTCACATAATGTAATCCCAACTCCTTTATTGTCTTCTTCAGCTCATAAAAGGGATTAGGTAATTGTTCTCCTTCTGGTAGCATTTTTTTAAAGAACTTAAGAAACATAGATGATGCTTTCTAACTCAAGGCATTAAGACAAACCATGTGATAGAATTCTAGGATGCAAGCAAGTTTGGTAAGTTTCTTACACCCTGGATATAATTATGTCTCAGAATCCTTTAACAAGATATAAAATTTGTCAGCATTTAAATGTTGATCAGTAGCCGACTGTACTCCTTCCATATTTTCGTCTTCACTGAAACTCGAAAAAACATCATGCAACATATCTTGTAAATTTTCATCATCTAGACAATCACCCTGATCAGTTGGAGTATCCATTTCGACATCGGCATCTTCTCCATGAAAAGCCCAAGAAATATAGCTTTGTAAGAAGCCATTCCACAATAGATGACTCAATGTAGTCTGTCTAGTGACCTGGTATACATTAGTGCACTTTCTATAAGGGCATACAATCTTGTCTCCAATCGCTGAATGTTGAAAAGAGAAATCCAAAAAGTTGGATACTCCACATAGGTATTTACTACTCGTTCGGTCATCCTCTGCTATCCAAGACTTCTCCATTCTACAAAAATAGTAAAAAATATAACATCAAGAATTGTGACACCCGTTTGACTGGTGAATTGTGACAAATACTGTAAAAAATACATTTATTGGTGATTTCCTTATTTAAAAGTAACAAAATTTCATCAAAAATTGAGACACCCGTTTGACTGGTGACTTGGCCATTTTGTTGATGATGCTGTGTCGGGGAGGAAGTCCCTCGTAGATGAATCCAATTAGCATGTTCGGAAGCCAGACCTAGTCCTCTCAGCCAATTAGCATGTTCTGAATTCACGCAAGCCAATTGGTTGTGGATACCTTAAAGTGCATTCGCCATCATACTGAACATCGATTACATTTGTCGAGGTTCCATACTTTAAAGTCACTTGACCAGCCGTGTAGCGTCTTCCGTTCAAATGATGCCACTATCTAGTAATGGTGAGTTGTGCTAGTGTACGATGGTCTAGGGTGATGTCCAGCTGTTCTATTTCAGGGAAAAGGACAGGGGGGATCGAGGCCCATGCCATAGTGATTGTTGTGGGTGGAAAGATACTACAAACTATTATTACTAACAATTGTAAGTATATATAACAATGTTATATATTTTCAATAAGTATATATAACGATGTTACATATTTTCAGAGACAACTTGAGAAATACAAATCAGACTTAGATGGAAAGTAAGACGAGTGTCATTATACCAAAAATTATCATAGTCTACATTATGAATTATTATGTATGTTTTAAGGAGATCACTTATGAATTATTATGTCTACATTATGCTTTTCAATTATACTGATCGCTGCATTTCACATCACCTGGTTTCTCAAACGATTTTGTGGGAAGACCATATAAACATCGAATAGAAAATACCAATCCACCATCTTAATAGGGAACTGATTAATTACATGTGATGCTTACATGAAATCTATAAGTAATATTTTGTTAACATCTTTGAAGTGCTATAGTTTCTTCATTCTTGTCTTTCTTCAAAATTATAACACTATAGATAAAAAGTACTAATAATGTATGTAGAACAGAAGTCGGATCCAAGGCAAATACCTTTTAAGTATTGCCAATTGAAATGGCTGAAAATAAGAGTGGACTACTATTGGTAAACAAGTTATTAGTCAGAATATGTTTTTTTATTCTGCTACAAGGTTTCTCATTAATAGTTATTGATGATTTAGGATAACCTGTAGATGAACAACAAATTCCAAGTGGCATGGCATTCGATACCTATAGATTTTTTGTCCAAGCATGAGAATTGTTGACACTTTACATGCATATTAGCCACCGGTCACGAAAGAGACCTTGAAGGAGGTATGTAAGATACATCTTAGTTAACAGAATAGGGTGCGATGATGGTTACCTGAAGAGGATTGATCGGAGTCCCTCACTCAAGCTCACCGACGTCGGAGGGGCAGATTGAGTCTACGGCGGTGCTTCGGCTAGGCTCAGTCTGCCAAGGCGGATGAGGAAGAACAAACGGTGCCTGAGTATGCTTCGGTTGGGCTCGGTTCAAATAAGAAGAGGAGGAAGTACTAATTCTCACGATCACAGGCAAGGTGTCACCGCGGCACCGGCAACTTGGCACTCCATAGCCAACAACTATTGGCACCACAGACGACAACTGGTGAACAGCAGGTGCCACCAGTGTCTCCTAGTCTGTAGATGATCGCGAGCCACCAACAGACCTAGGGCACGATGGGCCAGGGAGTGAGGAAGTCATGCAGGGAGAGAGGGGGAGATCAGAAACATCAGGCTGAATGAGCGGAGAGTGCAGCGCAAAGCAAAAATTTAATTTGGAGCGAGAAGTCAAAAATATTTCCTAATTTGGTATGGCAATTTAAGATTGCCACTAATTAGAAATAAAAACACCTTTAATGTTATGCCTTTTTAGAAATCCTATAATAGGTGGTTCAGCGGTATTTTAATTAAAAATGCATGTATATTAGAAAGATAGTGGCTTTTTTTAATAAATTCCACTGAAACAAATGCCACTAATAGGCAGTTTTACTGTAGTGTCAACTGATACTATCGACAAGGTTACATGGGAAAATATTGAGTCGACTGCAAAAGTCGGTACTACCGACCGCTATATCTGTGGTACCGAAAACATCACAAGGAATTCACACAAATTGAGCAAATTAATTCGGTAATACCGAACACTATGTCGGTAGCACTGACTTTCTACAAAGAAGAGGGCCGAGTAACTGATAAGGACCGCTATCTCAGTAGTACCGATTATTCGTCGGTAGTACCGAGTCCTTATCAGTTGCTCGACCTTCTTCTCTGTAGGAAGTCAGTGCCACCGACATAGAAGTCGGTAGTACCGAGTTAATTTGCTCAATTTACATGAATTCCCTGTGATGTTGTCAGTACTACTGAGATAGTGGTCAGTAGTAATGACTTTTGCAATTGACTCAATCATTTTCCATGTAACCTTGTTGGTACCAAAAAAGAGTGTACCCTAGATGTGGGACATTGAGCTCCCACTCGGAACCACTTACTAAATTTGAACAAGTCAGTACTACTGACAGCCAGTCAGTACTATCGACCCCTGGCGTCAACAATACATGGGAGCACCATCAAGCATTCAGGATCTTTTGCATCTAACGATTGGTAATACCAATCCATGGTTACATATGTACTACCAAAAATGGGTCATTAATACCGACACCAGACGATCACATCGACAAAGTAAGCATTTTGAGGCCGTTGGTACCACCGATCATGTGGATTCACGATGAAAAGTCAGTACTACTGACACATTGTTGGTAGTACAGATGCAGCGACAGAGAGGTAGGTGTAGCTATAAAAGGAAGGATTTATGAATCATTTCTCTTCACACCTTCTCTACTCCGATTCTAAGAAAGTGTGTGTAAGAATCTCTAGGCATTCAGGCTCTACACTGATCTCTCTTTTCTTAACCTCTTTATTTTTTCAGATATGGCACCAAGGCGTGAGGCTTCTTCATTGGTGGGGATTCCAAACTTGGTTCCCAGACCAGGCCGGATAGCCCACCCCAACGCCGACATTAAGAAGATCTATGAGGAGCTACAAAATAAGGAGATCCGTACAACACAATACGGTGACCATCTGGTCACTGTGATAATCAATGTGCAACATGATGTCAGCATCAATCCTTGATCCCGTCTTATTGATCATCCAGAGGATTGACTAGACTTCTTAGTCCATTGACTAGACACTCTAGTCGGTCGACTGGACACTCCAGTCCACCAACTATCAGCCAATGTTGTTTAAGTTGATTACCTAAATACTTTAGTGACCAAGTCAAATTGTATTCATGGGTAAACTCCTATTCTAGGTGCATCCTATGTGTGTGACCCTATAGGTCCTAAATGAAGTTAGTAGTGAATGTACATAACTAGATTTTGACATCATGATGCACTGTTTATTTGTCATTTTCAAAAGCTATTTTGTATTGACTTTTGTCCACTTTTTGGTCAAATTTCATATTAATGGTGCATGATTTACTTTTATTATCGTGTGATACTTGTTTGTATCAATAAGTGTGATTTCAATGTTTTTAAACGATTTAATATATTTTTAGATCTTATGTTCATATTTTGTGCATTTCAAGTGAATGTACAAGGGTCTACACAACTAGGTACTACTGACTTTAAAGTTTGTGGTACCGACACATGCCCAGTTTGGATCAGAAAGGATCAAGAAGACTCGATACTATCGATAGCCATGTCGGTATTGATGACAACTTGACAGATGGTCGTGTAATTAGAAGAGTCGATAGTACCGACACCCTATCAGTAGTACTGACATGTCAGGATCAGGTAGATCTGAAGGCTTTGTTTAATCTGATGGCTCAGGTTTTAACTCGCCCTAAGTCATACATATGACTAAGGGGAAGAGCGGATAGACCTAAGGTTCTCCTCTTTTTCCATTGTATGATGACGAGGAGCAATAGGAGAGATAAAGAAGAAGAAGGCCACTTCCCAAACGATCCAGACACTCCTACCAGATGAATTTACAATCGGAAGATAGTGAATCGGCATGTGTGTGAGAAGGGATCGTTTGAACCATCTACTTTAGGGGTTCTTCATGCTCCCCATTTTTTTCCTTTCTCTTCAATGTTTTTGACTATGGAAACAATGAGGGGTTAATCCCCACATTCCTTAGGACCTGGGAGTAGCCCGGTTATATGTTATAATTGACAGTTATGCATTAATTCATCAATTTCTCTTAATTTCTGAATTTATTTCTTTCAGAATGAATGAACTATCCATGCTTGATTACCATAGGTAGTAATTAGACCTTTAATTATTTGAAAAAGGAAAATTAATGGTTGGAACTTTATAGAAACACATGTTCTATAAAGCCCTTTGAGAAAGGTGGCTTACAAATATGAGGAGATTACTTAAAGCAATCGATAAAGCACCTATCTAATAACATAATCAATATGAGAGTGGGGTTGGTATTAGGTTAGGTAGTGAATTACACCATGAGAGAGGGTAATTCCCTCTACTGTCTCTTAATCTAGGGTTAGGAGAGATTTTGATTGATGTATTGAGATTACATTGCAATGTTAACTATGGTGAAACCAATATCCCAAGGAATTTGCTAAGACTGAGAACACCAACCAATAATTTAGATTTGTTTTCTATTTTATTCAATCAAACCAATCAATCAAGTTTCTTTGAACTAAGTTGATCGTATTATAGTTAGTAATAGTTTTTGAAGTCACGTTTCCCTATGTTCAACATCCGGGCCTTATTGGTCTATATTACTACGATAGCGTACACTTGCATTTTGAGCGTATAGAAAATACCTATTACATCACAAACAACGAGCAATATCTAGAAACACATCGTTGGTACCCAAGTGATTGGAATTTAGAGAACAACTTCAACCTATAATCCATGATTAGTGTTATTGTGATCGTATAGTTCATTTATCTTTGATATTCATATTGAACTCAAGTCATGGAATTGTAATCCTCTTAATATTCAATCCATTTTCTTTAAACTAGAGCAGACTGTATGGGATGCATGTCAGCTCACATGTCACATATTGAATCACACAAGTATGGCCATACAGTTCTTAGTCTTTCTTATCAAGTGGCCATGATATCAACTATTGTAATAGGGAAAAATCCCATCTACATCACTCACAGTCAATTCCCATGTGTCACATTGCACCCAAGCACCACCTTTATGGAAACCCTTCTTCAAGGTCATGTTGGCTTATGTCAAAGTTCATCGAACAACATGTGATGAGTGTAGTGACTTCAAGTCTAAGAACCACTATCATCGTTATCACTTTCTCAAGTGATTGTGACTACCATTCCATGGCCTCCATGTATCACTCACAACGTGGGTCTATTTGGTACACTTGTTCACTAACAAGTACGTATGTATTTGACTTGATATCATGTATCATGACTAATAAGATTATGTCATCAGCCAACACCCATTCTAGTCTTATGTATTATTGTCGTCTATTTTTCTTCCATGGTAATATCCGATTAGGGACATAGCATGAATGTATATATTTATATTCTACATATGATCTCATCCTTCAAGTCCTTAACTTGAAGACATATGTCATCGAGCGACATCATTCTTTAGATATCTACTATGTCTATGTCATCATCTCATGACTGAGACAAACATAATAGATGGAATTACCTTTAATATTAAAAAAATCAAGTATATGATACCCCATTACAATCATTATATGGTTGACTCTCTGGGCATAAATACCAATATGAATGACCTTTACCAACTTATCTAGAAACATTATATTCAAGAACAAATATATTCTCACAGTAAACATAATTTGTTTGTCAAGTTTCAAGAATGATTTTAATCCTAATGTCAGAATCATTAGATTCAAGGATAAGAGATATTTTTGTCTTGCTATTTTTCTACATATATTATTAGAATCCTATCAATAGTTGAGTTTTATATTGATTCTAGTATATGGAGTATGTTGTATGCATGGATAAGAAACTACATCACAGACATGAGCACTTACTACTAAAAACGTAGGATAAAACCTACCAACTAATAAAAATAAGGGTCGTGCTATCATGGTAACACATATATATGTGTGACATTTTAGGTTCACACAACATGTCTTCATATCAAAATCCATTGATTTGATCCAATGGTATAAATATTTACTTATTATTGCGAATGATCATGGAATGAACACATTCATTTGATAGAGGGGTTAAGAAGCAATCCACAAACATTGTCAAACACATGCATCTAGTGGCATAATAAGGATTACAAGATACACCCTTGCTCCTCATTTGGCAACAAATTGGGATTTAAGATCCAGTTTGAGTTAATCTGGTTGATGGGACCAAAGTTGTGTATATGGATTACTTAACACATGCATTTGTTGACTGTAGGAGGTAGGAGATAATGAGAGTGTTGTTGGATCTGACTCCCAATTTATGGGTTCCTGATCCAAGGCCCTCATATTCTTTAGACAAGGGGTGCAGATAGGTGACTTGGAAAATAAGGGGTAAGAAATAAATTTTGAATTTTCTTCATTCAAAGATCAAATATCCATAGAAAATTGTATGAAACTAAAAAGATTGTGAAAAGAGATTTCAAATGACATTACCTTGCTATACAAATATTTTGGTATCATGTAGATAAATATAGTTAATGAAATTATCCTGTTGGATAATCATTTTAATCAAGGACGAGTTTTAATTGATTGACACTAAAAATTTGATCTCAAGCTCTAAGTTTTTAGTAAGAGTTGCATATGTTTATAGATCATTGAAATGATAAATTGGGGTCAACTTGAGCAACATTAGAATCCAAAGAAGGGCTCAAAGGTGATTGAGTAATTAATCAGGAAATGTAACTTCATCAAACCTCATTACTCTTGTACTTAGACATTCTCTTATATAATATATATTCTACTTTCATGCCTTCTCATGAATGGGAACAACAATTCTATTTAACCTTACTTGTTTTGTTGCTCAATATTTTATTACGCATCATCAGTTTGTATTAATAAGACTCTCTATTATTTCTCCCACTTGGGTTTTTTTTCCAAACCACCCAAGTCCAGGTGTTTTAGGAGATGAGAATAAGGAGGGTCCATCTCTACAATAGTGTATCTTTGGATAGTTTGAAATGACTAGATTCCCTTTTATAACTAGTCCTTATACTTCAGTTAAACTTATATTTTGTTAGATATAAGGCACATGTGGATATAGAATTCTTTTGATTCAATCATGTAGTAGTTATTTATTTCCTATGATGTCAAGACTCTAGATTCAATATTGCATACTTAAATGTAGTTACACATTTCCTGTTATGTTAAGTTTATGAGGAATTTTGAATGGGTTGTGTCTATTTCTTGATGTAATGAGTGGATCCCCCTGTCAGATATCACTCATTACAAAGTATCTTCTATCCCTCGCCCTGAAGATGTTTGTAAACATAGCACATGAAGCCGAATCATGTTTTATATGCAAAATATCTATTGGCATATTAATAAAAGCATATATCATCATAAAGGCATGGATGAAACCACATCTAAGTTCATGCCATCTGATCAAATTTATATCTATCTCACAATGACATTTTATTTTGCCTACGAAACACATCTTGTACGTCCATTATTTTTTATGTTGTAGTGGTAAAGCATAAGAACATAATTCTAAAATCGCTAATGCAAAGGGAAGTGCAAATGACATAGTTTCTTAGAAGTAATTGCTAGAGAGTATTTTAATCAATTCATTATGCAACATTTAAGTCAATTGATAGTAGTCCTTATAAGCTTCATTTATTGATTAATCTTATGAGCCATATTTCATAAAACAATAATATTTTGATTCTTTTGTAATGTTTATGGTGATCCGTGAAGGATTTGACCTTTAAGAAAAAGATGATATAATTTGGAAATAGAAGAAGTTCATTTGAGGTTCTTGAAAATTTGAAGGAAAAAAAAGACCAAGAGCTTGCATTTGATGATGAAGGCATTATTTATAATTGACATTCGAAAAAGTCATCTAGAATATTGTAGTTGTTCGTTTTATGATGCAACCTTTTTTTCAAGTTCTACTAGTCCAACTATGGTGCATTTAATAATCAAGCTTATGAGAATACTTCTATATTAGATACATTGGAATGTGTGTTTTTCATCTAAACATGTTCCTACTTTTGAAGTGTGAAAATCAATGGTCTAGTGTCACACGAGCTATTACTAATAGCAAGTATCTACAAGAAGATTTCACCCAGAATCTTTTTAAGGAATGATCCAAGGAAATTTACTGATATACACTATAATATTTACATTCCTTGTGATCAATCTCATACCTATTGAAACATGATTTCTATGATTGGTATACATTCATAATGTGTTGTTTTCACTTCTTATAGAACGATCACTTTCTAGTTTGAAAATGGGGAAGACCTTATGTTGCCTTGTTATTTCAATTGTGCATGTCATTACCTCTCATGTGATTGTGGCCTTTAAAGGTTTTTGAATTTTTAGTGGTGTAAGTCCCAAAAGAAAATATGACAAACCTCTATGGATTGGAGATGGACAAACAAAATGAAAACAAATAGAGTGCTCTTTGTGTCTAACGCACTCAACATCCAAAAACTATAGAAAGAAACTTGATTTTGGTGGTTTATTCGCATTTCCACCTCCTCTTCTTCTCAAACTCAAGTACCCTGATTCAATATTATATATATAATTCCAAATTTAGAAAGAGGCCTTGGTCCAGTTACGTAGATATGTTAGAAAATAGATAAGTTGAAAGATATATGTTGTAATTGTATGATTTTTCTATCAATTTAGGTGTAAAAGTTAATGTCCTCCTATATATATTTCATTTGTTTTGAGAAATAAAGGGAATATTACTTAAATTTTCTCAGTACTATTGCTCCATTTTGTACTTTAAGGAATGTAGTTGTATAAGATGATTGTTCTTTTTATTTTTTGAGAATATTCTATTTATGAAGGATAACTTCAAATCTATTTATTAGGATATTCAACTAAAATGTTATATATCAATGAGGTACACATCACCTTTAATATTATATTTATTAGGATTTGTTATCCTTATATATACATCAATGAAGGCCAATAAGGTCTTTATTATGGAGATATTAAGAAAATTATGTGAGAGAGATGTATTATTCATGGTGTTTTCTATGAAGGAATATTGTGAATGAATATCCTAAAATCCATTTTTATATGAGAGGTTATTCTCAAATATGTGTAAAGGCCATGTTCATAAATAAGAGATGAAGTGTTCATACACACATTGTTCTTTAGCATTCCTTACCAAACTTGGTTGTATGGCACGTCAATTCCTTTGAGAAGAGAAATATATCAATATGAATTGTACTATTTGGCAATGAAAACTCATATATAAAGTCCAAATATGGATATAATCTTTCATGTTTATTGCATTTCTCTTGTATGTCGTCTATGGTCACAATACACAAAATCATGTTCATTATGTTTGTTACTTGCCAAAAAAGGTCTAATACACCAATAGAAATTATAGTATATGAATGGAATGCATTTTGTATAAATCAAGTGTGTTGCTACTTGCTATTGGTGCTATACAAAAATTTCGGTTGACTAGGATTTTCCGTTGCGGAACCAAAATATCCAGTTAACTGAGCAATATAGCCATTCAAATTCAATAAGTTCAATTATTAAAATTCTAACTATTACAAAACTGGAAAATCAGTCATCACATCTACAATTTATAAATATTTCCTATCAAAATTCTTTCCAAGAAAATATTTGTTTTCATAAATAACGACATATTGCGTCTATAAATGAAAAATTTAGCAAGATACAAGCATATATTTCCAAATGTATTGTCAACATATCTAGAATAAATATATGTGTCATTTTTGTTAGTAGTAAATCTAGTTTATAAAATAGTAGTCGTGAATTTATTCTTTCCGCTATTAGTTCTTTGTTTAAAAATATATAGATATTTAAGAAATCTACATACTTTGTGCTCTTATCTAGGACTATAGATCTTCACCTTGATCCATATATATCTTATTGACTAATCTACCATAGAGTGAAACAATCTTGACAAAACATATGATTTTTTTAAGGTTATGTATATCATCGAAAAAGACAAGTGCACGAATGAAGGTAATCTTAGTTAGAGGAGCAAAAGGTGGCAAAATAGTAAACACCTCTTAGAATATAACGCTTGGCTATCGGTCCATGGAACCATATGCCCACGTCTTTTTTAGAAGACATGTTCATGTATCTCGGAGAAAGATAACTAAGAATCCTCGAGTGGCGGTTGATGATTGATTATATTTCTTCATCAATTGCTTACTTCTAGAGTACATAAGCTACATATTTCACCGCATTATGATAGGTCTTCGGATCTTGTTATACTCGAAAAAAGTTGGATGTTGTAACCAAAATCTTTATAAACATAAGCACGGTCCACACTAACCATGATCCCTAGGGTTTTTGGATATCTAAAGACTTAAGGGTCGATGTTCTTCAGAAATGTGTTGGATACTGAGGGGATTCCAATGATTTAAGGTGTGATAGTCCTCTACCAACTTGTCTAGAAACACTAGATCCAAGAACAAAGATGTTCTCATATAGTGAACATAATTTATGGATTTACTTTCTAATAATCATTAGATTCAATGACAAAAAGTATGTTTAGGTTGTTGTTACTACATATATTATGAAAATGCTATTTATAATATAATGTGTTTTATATTGATACCAATATTTGGTGTTTATTGTATGCATAGAACAAAACTACCTCACATACGTGAGAACTTACTACTAGAAACCTCGGCTAAAACCTACTAAGAAAGTAAAATAAGAGTCTTGTTGTCACGGTACCACAAACACACGAGGAGAGAGGTTTGTAAAGATTTGTGAAAGGTTTAGGATTGTATTTAAACTGAAAAAAATGATGGGGTGCTTGAGGAAAAATCAATTAATTAGCTGCTGCGGCAAAGAGGAACCGGTCCCACAGAGCTTTGCAACGCGGAAAACTTTGGCCACACACCGAGTCATGCATGACGTCTAATTATCTCCATTTCCGTACGTTTTATTACTCGGAGATTAGGTCAACCTTCTCTGATCTGGTAGTCATCACTACCGTGAACGCGAAGGCAGGTTATTCAACACTAGTGAGGTCAGCAAATCAGAAGACCTCTCTACCTACCTGGGTCGCTCACCAAACGCAGATCAAGTTGCAGATATAACGACCGCCGTGATCTTTAGCAAAACCTGAACGCATGTTGAAGATTGCGCTCCGTTAAGAAGCTGACTTTTGGACAGCGACGACTGATGTACAAACCAGTGCTCATCCAGTAGATTTGCTACATCTCGGAATATATGGAGCAGCGTGGTGTGGTCCAGGTGTCTAAGCCCACGCCCAAATCCCAATGGCTAGCTAAGAAGGCCAAGGGACAGGGGTCACAGTCGCAGGTGATCGCCGGGGATCAACCGGCTGGAAGAAGAGGCGCACCCGCCGGGCACAGCAGGGAAGGACGACGGGGGCAGAAGAAGAGTGAAGTGACAGGCGTGGTCTTTGAGCTGCGATTTTGGGAAGTAAGAACGAATGAAGTAAATAGCTAGACACGCTTAAAAACTTGTTTCTGAACAGGATTCGCAATACCGCAATGTTAAGAAAAATAGAGTATAACACTGTATTTTCTAGATTCCACCACAATGATCCATTTATTCATCTATTCGGCAACCATTACATCAGCAGGGGAAGGGGAGATTTTACATCAACAAGAAACAGTACACGTTTACACGGGAAGTGGGGCTGTGTCGAGTAGTGTAACCTTACAAATCCCCTGGCCATATGATGACGCTACGCGAAGGGCTGTGGCGGGGCGTTCCAGCGCGGTGTTGGCGGTGCGTGCCACTGGTATGGATCTGTGGGCGGTGTCGGCGCATCAGGAATTCCGTATCCGCGGTAGCCACAGCGATACCACGGATAGTAGCTATAGCACGGTGGCCGAGGCGGAGGTGGCGGCGGGTTTGCTAGTGGAGGAGGTGGAGGCGGCGGTGGTGGTGGAGATGGGAGTGGCGGCGGGTTTGCTAGTGGAGGAGGTGGTGATGGAGATGGGAGTCGCGGCGGAGGAGACTTGAAGATATTTGGAGCGCGCAATGGAGGCGGGGGGCCGAACGTACGGCGCCTCAAGATCCTGGCGCGGCTGGTGGTATTGGGAATAGAGGACGGCGCCTCGTCCCGACTCTGGCCGTTAGCTTCTGTATCGCCGCAGTGAGCCGCAGCTATACTGGGAGTTGCCACCAGGAGTAAAGCCGCGGTGGCAGCGGCGAAGAGAGGGACAAGAAGTGACGACAAACGCGGGGAGGAAGCCATCGGCTATGAGCTAACTGTTGCTAGGAACTACGGAGCTGAAAACCCTGTACATATATTTATAAAAAAACAGTATGAGGTGGATCGCCTTCCAAAGGAGAAACAAGCCCGCTCTCCGCGTGGTTTTCCCTGGTTTACTCATAATTTATAAACTTCGTCTGTCGCGGGCATGTAACCCAGCGACACCAAGGCTTCACACAAGCCATCTCTCGGTTTACTCATAATCTAACAGGATCCTCCTTGGTTGAAGCTCCGGGCTGCTTGACGAAATGAGGTCTGATTTGAAGTTTATGTGGTCCGAATGTAAAACTCAGACAATGATATCAAATTGGACTTCGTCACACCCACTTGGCTGACTTTTAGATCTAAACGAACCCAACCAATTCCATGCGGTGTGCCATGTACGCGAGGATATCTGTTTAGATTTAGGATTTCATTATACTCGACCTTATCGTTTAGGTCTGCAGGTCAGTATCACTAGTACAAAACATGTTGTCCCCTACAAGAATTCTTGTAGCAATATGAAAAATGACTATGATAAAACTTGTAGCGGACCAAAAACTCGTAGCGGTTTTTTGGTAGCCATTGCTTTCGTAGCCGATTTATTTCTGCTACAATACATACTGCAGCGAGGTAGACCCCCGTAGCAAATTTTATCTAATAAAATTTATAATAAAAAAGACCTTGGCTACAACAATGTATGTAGCATAACGACACAACCACTTCATAAGAGACCATCCACATATAGCATATCTGGAATTCGTATCTTAATTTGATTCATACTCGAGTCTGAATAACCTAGTAATTCAATAAGAACAATTTTTTTCCTTCAAGGCAACATTTCATTGATAAGAGTGTTCTTTACAAAAACATTTTTCAAGTGTTTGATGCTCTGAATGTTGTACAACATTGAAGCTGCTGCTCAATAATTTTTTACCAAAACATAAGTGTTTGATACAAAATGAACACTCCAACAAGGATAAATGCAAGTTATGCAACCACATCAGTTTTGCTCCATAAGGAAACATTTTTTCATTCAAAATCACAAAAAGAAGATGCTTTTGCAGCAAGATATGCATTTCACTGGTGCACGAGCAGCCATGTCCTTCTTCTAAACCTGAAATACATAGAGGAAACTGAAGATGTAAGAAAACTCATACCATTTAATATGTTTTAAGCATCCAGAATCACAAAAATACTATGTTACAGACAACATACTTTTTGTTCCTCCACAATCATTTAGCCATCCCAAACCACACCAAAACCCATGTTGTGTTTCACTACAGAATGATCAGCCATATCTTTTTTCTAAACCTGAAATTCATATATGAAATAAAACATATAAGAACTCATGGCCTGTCATGTTTTATCTATTGAAAAATACAAAAGATAATGTTGTTTTAGCCACATATGTTTCCTGTGGTAGCTATTCCCCTTTATGAAGAATCAGTCATCAAAATTTACAAAAAAAATACAAATTAGTTTTCTTATCAAATCTTCCTTCATGGATCATTAATTAAACCTTAAAGTTCAACAATTGGACATAGACTTAGTTCCCAGAATGACATATTTACTATCAACCATCTCAAACTATAAGCATAGCATCAGTGGTGAATGTGTAGAGAAGACAACTGTTCAAATATAGCACATCTGAATGTAGGTATATAGATGAAGGACCGAAGGTCATGAACCTCACAAAAAAGAGGTCAATGGTGCGAGGGGCACCATTAAGCAAACACACTCAAACCTCACAGACTAGGTGAGTAACCCACATCCAAGCATCACGACCATAACAAAATTCACCAGCTAAACAGGGATCATCATTGTCTAACATCACCTAAATAGGTGGGTCTAGAGAAACAAAAAAGGCCTAAATCGATTAGATTAGGCTTTATACTTTGGCTATGCCTTTATAGATCTTTGGTCCCCACTTCTAAACTCTTACAGCAACTTGGAACTCCCTCAAAACAAGGCCTTAGATTCAGCACATGTCAGTCTTTATTGATCATAACTTCTCTCATTCTATTATTTCCACACAAAATACACACAACTACACCAAGTAAGGTTGGTCAAGATATAACACTCTCATTGTGGGAGAATCTCGATCAAGTCCAAGCAATCTCCATGTCTTGATGAACCTTCAGACCACAGAACCCTGCCACAAGACACCAAATTGCAAAGGAGAAGGAACATATGTTTGTTGTCTTCAACCTGAGGGCAGAAGGCACGACTTTCATGTTGATCCAGGAACCAAGCAGCTAGGTAGGACGTTGTGGGTAGGAAAGTTGTGAAGGGATTTGAATACACCATCATGGGACAAGATCAAGACTTTAGATTAGTTTACCAACCATGCAAAGGGGGCATGAGGTCTAGCAGCATCCTAAAAGTTCATGCTGAGGTCAAACAGGGTGGTCTGCCTGTTGGGAAAATTTGGAAGAGGTGACTAAGTTATCCTTTGGAAGAGGTGACTAAGTTATCCAAACGCCAACCCCATGTAGTTCCACAAACTAGAAAATCTCCAACACATACCATTTTCAGACCAGAAGTGAGTTTTATATCTCTGCCTAAGCCAGCAGGTCCAGATAGAGTTGGGGATAGTAAAGAATCAGAAAAGACGAAGCTTCAAGAAGTGATAAGCTAGTTCAAGAAAAACATAGCATCTCGTGACAGTAAAAAGAGATTATAGAAGTGATAAGCTTGGATAGGCTAATAAAAGAGCCTCATATGGAACTCACTGATGAGCATGTCTTCATCATACATTCTAATTGGACATGAGAAATCTATTGTTTCATATACAATATAGATTCAATAAAAATATATATATTTAGAGATCAAAGACATTCTTATGTAATGAACTATATTGCATGTAAAGAGACAACATGCATTACATATATATAGAACTTGTTTTAATAATAAAATTTTCCACAAAATAATCACATTAAAGTAATAAGAAACTCATAAAAAAAACTCTTACAGGTGATGGGTAGAATCTTGACCGATGCAAAACTTGTGGAGCTCGTCCATTAGTGGTTGATGGACCTGATCTTCCAAACTAAAAATACAAAGAATAACGCATGATATCCAATCATGATACAACACTAGCTTTTTTCAACAAGTATAAACATAAAATACATTAATTGGGAAGACTTTTGCGTGTCACCTGTTCACCATGATGATCTAGTTTAGCAAGTGATTCTGCAATCATTCAATTTTTCTCTTGTATCTCACGATCTTTATCTTGTATCTGACGGTCTTTCTCTTGTATCTCACGGTTTTTATCTTGTAGTTGGACATGAAGATTCACATTTGCATCTTTATTGGCTACATCTATAGTAACTTCATCTCTCAATATTCTTCTAGAAATCCCAGCACTAAACACTCTTTCACAACCTCCATTATGTGGGCCAAAGGTATCATCCATAACTGGGATAAACTGGAATGGGTCTTTAGTGCTCTCCACACCAAGCTTGATACTTCTCTTTTCCAACTTTTCCTAAAGATAAATGTACAACAATGAAAATAAAAATAAAAATATACATGCCACACTAACACACAATACTAATAAACTTACACAATATTCCTTTGTTAATTCATCTTTAAAGTTTCCATTTTTGTCTTTGTGGCAATATATATATACTTGAAATAATGCAGGATCCTCTCCATTTTCCACCTACAAATAAATTGTCCATAATTGTGATACAAAATTCTATGTTTTTAAGAACTTAATCAGAATTAAGTACCAAATTATGTTCAACTTCAACATATGATCTTGACCCTATTGCGTGTGTTGGATGTGGACCTTTGCGATTCTTTTTGTTTCTTATAGCCTCAACCTATAAGATGTAAAAACATAAAATAATGGTTAGTGTATTGCATTTAAAAAATGGATGAACTTCTTGAACAAATAGACAAGTGCAATAATATACTTCTCGTATGATAAGATAATAGTACCTTAGTTGTCGGTTTGGACCAATAGGATAAAAGTGTAACCCATTCATCTATTGTGACTCTTACATCAGGTGTGTGTTGGCCTTGTTCCTCATTTGATTTTTCAGGATCATAAAATATTTTCAAGTCATGCCTCCAATCTCTTATCTCTTGTTTGATAGTTTTTTTACAAAAATGGATTACCTTTTCAAATGAAACCAATCTGGACTTATCAGGATTCACGAACTCAAAGTCACACTGCAAAGCAAATAATTCTGGATCACTAACAAGACATGAGGGCAATTTATATATCAAAGTAATTTTGATACTTACATGCACATCTACCATTATCTTTTCAAATCCAATCTCGTGTTCCTTCCCCCACCATTTATCTAATGGAAAATAATGACTATCTAGGGCCATTATACCTAAGTAGTTACTAAGTTTATGTCTCCCTTCTCCAACAGAGACTCTCTTAACAACACATTCATGCTTCTTCCCATTCCTAGGGGCAACTGATTGTAGTTTTGTAGATCCCCTTTTTCTTTTCTCAATATTGATTTCTGGTTACAATTTCTATGATTAGAAATGTAACATATACATACAAAAAATCATTATTTATCTTGCATTCCTAGAAGTATGGTACCTTGACCAAAATTACACAGAGACACCTCATTTACATGTATGCGCACATTGTGCATTTGGCCTCCCACTTGAGATCCTTGTCATAGAAAATTTTCATACCAACAACATCTCAAACACAAAACTATACCAAATATAGTTATACAAGTCATACTGAATGTTAATAAATAGCATACCTTCCTCATTACCATCAACATATCTATTTTATAATGAAAATATAGCATCTACAAAAATTATTCAAGTTTCATTTCAATTGGCATATAGGAATGTATACCCCTAATAAAATATAGTTAAAACATACCTTGCTCATTACCATTAAGGAGGGTGTTCTCATGTTGTGTAGCATCCACGTGGGCTTGACTTTTCTTGCCGGCTTTGCCATAGTCTTCCTTAATGCTAGTGGAAGAAGATATTGCATTAAAATATGATGGTCATGACTTTTCATGCCATTAATTCTTTATTCTTCAATATCAACTAGTTTGGACAGATTTGCTGAAAAACCATATGGAAGTTTAAGGTCTTTTAGAATTGAAAGAAAAGTTTCCTTCTCTTCATTTGTCATACTATACACTGCAGGAGGAATAATATCTTTTCCATTTGATATGTTCTTCCTAGGCCAAAGAGATTTTCTGATCTTGAATTTATGCTTTAGATCCAATCGAGCTTTGATATTATCTTTGCTTTTTCCATCTTTTAATAATAACCAACTCAAGATATTTTTGCTTACATTTTTTTCAATGTGCATTACATCAAAATTGTGACGGACCAACAAAGTTTTCCAATATGGAAGCTCAAACAATACACTAAGTTTGTTCCACCCTGTAGGTAATTTATTATTGTTATTCGTATCTCTGAATTTTCCTCGACCATATATGATGTTATCACAATCTTTCCAAATTTCAATAATCTCTTCACCCGATAATGGTTTTGGAGCAGAATCAATCTCAAGTGTCCCATCAAAATGATGAGCATCATAGCGCCAAGGATGATCCATGGGAAGAAATCTATGATGCTTCATATACACAACTTTATGACTATAGGGTAGATAAATTGAGCCAGTGTGAATATGACAATCAGGACAAGCAAATTTTCCACCTGTTTTCTGACCTGACAACATACAATACGCCAGAAAGTCACTATGATACCTAACAAAGTTGCTCTCATTTTAAATGTTTCATTCCTTTCAGCATCATATGTATTGACACCTTCTATCCACAATAACTTCAATTCATCTATCAATGTTTCTAAATAAACATCAATATTTTTTCCTGGAGATTTTGGACCATTGATGAGAAGAGGCATCATAAAATAAGATTTTTCATTATCAACCATGGAGGAAGATTATAATTCAAAAGAATGACTGGCCAAATACTTGTGCTACTTCTATATGCCATATTAAATGGGTTAAAACCATCAGATGATAACATAAGTCTTACATTGCGAGGTTCTCTACTGAATTCTGGATGTCTTTTATCAAAATCTTGCCAAAGTTGTGCATCTCTGGGGTGAGTCATATTTCCAATTGGATGTCGGTTACTAGTGTAGTGATGAGTCATTAAGTTAGCTGTCTTACTAGAGTTATACATTCTTTTCAGCCTTGGTATGATGGAAAGATAACGACATACTTTGGTTGGTACTCTAGATCTTTGCCCATTTTGTCTAATTGAATACTTCCATCTAGACATCTTACATCTCAAACATTCATTTAACTCTGCCTTCTCACCTCTATATAGCATGCAATCGTTTGGACAAGCATGGATTACTTCTTTAGTTAAACCCAAAGCCGACATCATCTTATCAAATTCATACCATGTTTGTGGAAGATTGTTACCCTTAGGAAATGCCAAGTGAAGTAATTTTAGAAGATTTTTCATAGACTTATTGGTCCAATGATTATTAACCTTGATATTAAAAAGCTTTGACATAAAGGAAAATGTGGAAATGTCACATCAATCATACAATGGCTTGCTAGTTCTTTCAAAACCTCATCAAATTTTATAGCTTCAGGATCATGTTCAGAAATTGAGGTGTCACCACCAATATCATCATTGACATCATTATTGATATTGTGTATCATAGCATCATTGATCATCTCATACACATCATCAACAATATTATGTCTTAAAGAGTCAACAGTTCTCATACTAGATTGGTATTGTTTGCCATGATAAATACAATTGATATATTGGGGGGGGGGGGGTTAAACCATAGCTTATCAAGTGCTCTCTAATTGTATATAAATTTCTATTCATCCTATTCTCACACTTCGCACATGGACATCTCATCTCCATTATATTAACATGGTATGATGCAAATTTCAGGAAACAATCTATTCCTGTATGAAAATCTTTATCTTTACGTCGTTCATATTTGGAGGTAGGCTTATACATCCAACTCTTATTCATAATATATTGATTATCCATAATAAAAACTAAAAAGAACAAAGTTAATGATTAGAATAAATATCATACATAAAGGAAAATCAACAAAATAAAGAACTAATAACACTAGCACATCACATTCACATGATAAAAAATAAGGGATATGCATAAGATGCCATTTTACATTCAAAGATAAGTCAATGGATTTTACTAAAAGAATTATGTATGCAATTACAAAGTTTGTCTTCATTAAATATTAAGACTTATTACTAAATTGATGCAAGTTTGTTTGTATGTTTTAATCACAAAATATAAAGAAAGATAATATATTTTGATGCATGGTGTGAATTATTTAGTACCAGAATGAAAGGTAATGTTAGTTTACGTACCATATAGAAACAAAAATGGTTATAGTGAAAAACATATTATGTAATATATAGCAAGCAATAAAAGAATCATTTTACCATTGTTGTTGTACATGGTCATGTTTGTTTGCATGACTAATTAATGTTGTATCATGTTTCAATTTTCTTGGGCATCTTGTAGTTGATACAAATGTCACATTGGCTCACATGGTATATTTCATATTGTCCAACTAACATTATATGATAAACATCATAATAATATAGGTTATTGAGTTCAAGAACTTTATACCATGTCAATTTGGTTGATTTTTATACTATGTATTATTTAGGTCATATCTGAGTTATTTGATCTAACTCAGGTCCTGTCAAGAGTCAAACTAGGTATATTCAAGATTGACTAAGATCAAGAAGCAAATATAATATACTTAGTAAAATACACTTATGGGGCTATCTATTTTAAAATAAAAGATAGTTATAAGTTTATATAATTAATAAATTGTCTAGGTCACCTAGGTGACTAGGATCCAAAGTCATGATGGTTGCAACCTAGCTGCCTAGATGACTTAGTGTGTAATATAAGTTTGATTATACAAACATGTATGTACATATATATGCATATATGAGTGGTTACACTACTACAGAAACAGCCTTTGGCGTCGGTTGTTTAACCCCCTTTGGCGTCAGTTTCTGACAGACGCCTATGTGGGCGCCGCTAAAGGTCGAACACTTCGGCGTCGGTTTTTTAACCGACGCCAATAGTCCATATAGGCGTCGGTCTTTTAGTAGATAACCGACGCCAAAAGGGTTCGCGCCACAGAAAACAGCGTCATCTAGGACACATTCTGCGTCGGTTATCTACTAAAAGACCGACGCCTATATGGACTATAGCGTCGGTGTTTACTTGGTAACTGACGCAGAAAGAGTCCAAGATGACGCTGTTTTCTGTGGCGCAAACCCTTTTGGCGTCGGTTTTCTATAAAAAAAACCGACGCCATACTTCAAGACGACACGGTCGTGCTTCCCTGCACGGCCGTGTTTAGTACTATAGGTGTCAGTTTTATATGAATAACCGACGCCT
This sequence comes from Alisma plantago-aquatica, assembly GCA_963693085.1. Lineage (NCBI taxonomy): Eukaryota > Viridiplantae > Streptophyta > Magnoliopsida > Alismatales > Alismataceae > Alisma > Alisma plantago-aquatica. The sequence goes on from OY856413.1 coordinate 410,055,717, forward strand.
TTTCCACCACGGTCGTGCTATCCTGCACGGTCGGGTTGTTTGTACTATTAGGCGTCTATTTTTGTCCAATAACCGACGCTGTAGGTCTTTGCTGACGGTTTTCTGTAAATAACCGACGCCTATATCTATTTTTTTTATATCAGTTTGCAGGCCTGCTGTGGCTAGTCAGCAGGATGAGAACCTGCAGTTCAGTTTTCTGAACTGTAGGTTTACGACATCCATTGATATCAGCCTACAAACAGGCCACAAACCTGCAAAAGTCCCAAGGAAAATTTCACACAAGTAGATACATTCAGACACAATTCAATTCTCACATTCACACATATAGAAACATTCAAATACATGTATTAACATTCAGAAATATTCATTTACAAAGTATCATTCATTATTGCTATCAACATCCCAATTATATCTTACAGTTGCCACTGCTTGTATGGCTTTTGCCCATTCTTCTCTTATTTCATCTAATGCTTCCATCGTATATGGAGCATGTATATTTTTTAAGTGTTTACCTATAGTGTGGTCAGTTTTAAACACCTGCAAAGAGAATGATGTATATATATAAGTAATAATATAAAAATAAGATTGATATATTTCATACTAACTAATGAGACTATATATAATACCTCATGTATGTTATCGATGTCCAATGCGACATGTCGGATAATCATCTGCATAAATCGCATCACATAGTATGCGCATGCCCAACCGTTGTCTTGTGTAGCGCACTATAAATTGAAACATACAAAATAATACAACTAAGCACAATTCACATCAATAATATATACATTGGAGTCGGGAACTTACTTGTACGTTCTGCCAATTTATTGGCTGGTTCTTTTTCCTTGGGACCGTTCCTCCAGTCTTTTTGAATGCATCTAAACCCCTACATGTTAATATAACACAGTAAATTGCATAAGTAAATAGTAATGTAATAACAGATGTTAACGGATACAAAAATGAAATATTTCTCACCAGAATAATGGCATTCTCATTACGTGTCCAATTTTAGTGTTTAATGTACTTCCCGCGGGATCTAGATAATAAACAGTGAACGTCCCGGGGACAATAACTAGTAACTCCCAATGTTTACCGCTAGAGGTAAAAAGTTAACAATTAATAACTCAAAATGCACAATAAAAATGGAATTTTCTTAAGTCCAAATTATAAATAAAGTAAACTTACTTGACATTGAATGGAGCTATTATTATCGTCTTCTTTTGCTGACCAAAAATTGTAAAAGCATCTATACAGTATTGTTGAACACTATCGGGGTTTTTAGCTACCATACTAATCAATGATGGAATCAAAAATCCCACATGATCAAATGCAAATTATTTGCATTGATCTTCGACTAAGTAGCTGCAAAATATGTATTACGTATGCATTAATATATAAGAAACCAGATCACCGGATCTTACACAAGATATATAGATGTATAAACAAGATCTCACCTTATTCATGTCTCTATCATTGATGTATTCAGCCAAGCATACATAAACAACTCAATAATATCTTGTATAAATAAAGAGCTATCGTATGATTGACCTGCATAATCTGCATCTAAAGAAACAATTATAGGGCAATGTATATTATGTGCCCGCAGCCAACATGCCATTCCCCTACAAGCAGGACCTAACGGGTATGTTAGGTCAGTTGGAACCCAACTTGGTAATGCGGGAAGTGGAGGTGGAGGCCTAGGTGCTCCTGGTGTCTTCTTTTTAACCTGTATATATAATTTCAGATCAGTTGACCTCATATATACACATTAATAGTCTAAATCAATGTAAATTTATCTTACAATTTCATTAGTGTAGACGACATCTGCTTTGGGCCACAATATGACCCCGCCTTCTGCCTCAGCAAGTGTATCAATATCTGGGTGGGGATATGGCAATGTAGCTTCCCTCCAATCGGGTAACACACGTAATGGGCCCACACGAACGTAGCCATGTGGCATTGGAGTCCCGTGAAACCTTTCCCCAGGAAGGGACGGGTAAGCCTGCGCCTCTGCAACAACATAGTCTTATATTCTTAAGCGGCATGGCTTCAATGCCTACAAATTTACATAAAGAATGTTATACATATATACATATCATCTTGAAAACATATCATCTTGAAAAGACTAGCTACAATGTCATAAACAATACTTACAGCAGACGTGTTAGGCCATGGGTCTCCAGGATTACTCGCAGTCTGTGCATCAGGAGAAGAGTGGGTCGACATAGGCTGATTGGAAGCCTGAGATGCCTGCCACCGCAGCAATTCTTCCTTGACCTTCTCAGCAACTACATCGTTGACCTTCTTAGCAACTATATCCTCGACTCTCTTATTCTCCTATACATGGATAAAAGAAACATTAGCTTCTTATTATTGAATTTCCTTTTGCAGTAACATTCTAAAAAAAGAATAGGTTACCTCTTCTTGAGAAAGTCCCGCTCTGGGTTTGCACTGGGATGGCCCAAAGAATGCTTTGATGCCCACACCAACGCCTGCACCCCTAACACGTCCAGGATGCTCTGGGTTAGCCAGAGCAACTGTCAATTCATCCCTTGTGCCCTGAGGGATGAACGTGCCTTGTTTCCTCTGCTCGTGCAGCTCCCGCTAATCACCATCAACAGAAATTGGTAAGTTAACACCACAAATAATCAATATTCAAACGATTGCTCTAAGAGTTGTATTTTACCATTTTCGCATCCGCCTCAGCAGTTACGGGCTTCTTTATTTCACCCTTCTTGTTTTGCCTCCCAGCTATCCAGATATCATGGTGAGGCATGGGTGTGGCAGACTCCTGAGTAGGAGCAGACTCCTGAGTAGGAGTAGACTCCTGAGTAGCCGCATACTCCACATGTAGTCTTTGGCGAACGCTTGCATAGCCTTTTGGACCCATAGTGTGGTCATGCACATTCAGTGCACACCTTGCTTTTTGTGCGTCACTGAGGGCCTAGTTAGTATGCACATTAATGATTTGGTTAGTATCACTAAATGTTAATCTTGAATAGGTGAATACAATGTATATTAATTAAATTGGGAGTGACACCTAATACCTTGAATTCTTCAGATTTTCTTGAAGCAACAAAATTGTCCCAATCTTCTTTGTCCAAGAAGTTCCATTGTTCAAGGGCTGACTTCTTTTTCTTATCACCCTCTTTTATGTATTCTCTGTTCAGATTTGTCCTATCATTCCTAAGCATCTTTCCAGCGCGTTGCATCACACTTTTACGATGCAACTTCTCATCCAATGCAAACATATTCTGTAAAATAGAAATGTTATTAACTAGTATCCAAAATAGAATTGCAAATAATAGAATTTGTAATCTACAAAATAGAATTGCAAATAATAATAACTCACGCATAAATCCTTCCATATCAAGTCTTTTTTCCCCTGAGGAACTTTATGCCAGTTATCATACTTAACACCACAATGGCTCCGAGTGGTACACCCAAGATAGTTTACAAAATTATTGCGGTTCACTCCAATTGCATTTCCTCCATTATCAAACTCCACAACCAATTTGGATCCACTGCCACTAAGCGCTATTAACTTCTTCAACAGAGTGATGCCCCTTTTCTTGTTAAGTGTTTGGTGCTGCGCATCAAGTTGCTCCAGTGCTTCAGTGGGTACATGTGCACCATCAACCTAAAATTTGACAAAAATAAACACACTGAATTAGCCCAATATAGAAATATAAGATATATGACATAACTAGAAGATAATGAATTTTATAGAAATACAGGATATGTTTTTAGAACTTACATTGGTATCCTCGTCATGCTCGTCATGGACAGCATGCTCATCATGGACTTCATGCTCATCATGGACATCATGCTCATCATGGTCAGCCATCTGAAAATGTCATTAAAAAGGCAAACATTTAGCATTTGTATAACTAGAAAAAAGCAAACATTTAGCATTTGTATTAACTAGAAAAAGGCAAACATTTAGCATTTGTATAAACATACATGTCTCTAAAATTGTGATCTTTTATCAATTAACAATCCTTCATTGTGATCTCCGCACACATATAAGTCATCATTAGCTTCAATATTTTGTGGAGTTGGCAACCCAACTGAGAATGGACTGGAGTCATCATACTTATCATAGTACTCTTCTTCATCTATAGGATCTTCAATGAACTGTCTTTTACCATGAAGAACAACCGACCATTTATCATTTGCAGGATCATCGATATAGAATATTTGTTTCGCCTGTGATGCCAATATGAATGGTTCACCCTTCTCACAAATCTTTTCAAAGTGAAACCCAATTCATCCACTATAACTCCTTTGGTGTTATCAACCCAATTACATTTAAAGAGCGGAATTTTGAAATCTATATAGTCAAACTCCCAAATGTCTTCAATGACACCGTAATTGACATTTTAGCTTCACGTGGACTCTTATACTTTGCACTTGCAAAGTACATAGTCGACGCTTGAAGAGTGACCCCACTATTTTGGACGACACTCTTATCATCTTGGCGCTTTGTGTAATATGTGAATCCATTAATGTCAAACCCTTCATAAGACATAACATTCGGTTTTGGTTTAAAGGCGAGGCATTTGATAGTTTCTGTAATATCATTTGGTGTTTGAGATAGTTGATGTAAGACTTTATCTTCAAACCACTTAGTAAAAGTCTTATTATGCTCTCTAGCAAGCCACATTGAACTTGCTCGAGGATTTTGTCTCTTTATGAAATTGGTATGTTTCTCGATATAAACACTCACTTCGTCCATATTGTGTAAAATATACAAGTGAGCTTGTTCCAACTGCTCACGGCTGATTACTTTCACCCGTGATCCCAAAATTCCTTTGCCCTCCTCAATATTCTTGTCATTATCAGGAGTGTCATTAACACTGAGAAAGTCATTGCAAAAATCCATAACCTCTCTCGCCACATAACCTTCAATAATACTCCCTTCAGGCCGATAACGGTTTCGAACATCACCTTTAAAAATGCTCATGTATCGTTCAAAGGGATACATCCAATGCAAGAAAACTGGTCCCAACATTTTCACTTCCCTAGTCAAGTGGACAACAAGATGTACCATGATATCAATGAATGAAGGAGGGAAATACATCTCAAGCTGACATAGGGTAACAGCCACTTCTCTTTGCAAATTATCGAGAGTATCAGGGTCAATAACTTTGCTGCATAGACTGTTGAAAAAGAAACAAAGTCTGGTAATTGCAAACCTTACATGCTTCGGAAATATAGATCGAATTGCCACGGGCAATATTTGTTGCATTAGAGTGTGACAATCATGAGATTTAAGACCTATCAACTTCAGATCTTTCATTGATACCAATCTACGGATGTTGGATGAGTAACCATGTGGCACCTTAACATTTACCAAGCATTCACAAAAAGTTTTCTTCTCCTTTCTAGACAACGCGTAACAAGCGGGAGGTAAGTATGTTCTTTTATTACCCATTTCATGTAATTTTGTTAATTCTGACCTTATTCCCATTTCACATAGGTCCAGTCTAGATTTTATCCCATCTTTAGTCTTACCTGGTATATTTAACAGAGTACCAATGATGCTATCACAGACATTTTTCTCAACGTGCATTACATCGATACAATGCCTGACTGTCAAAGAACTCCCATAAGGAAGATCCCAAAATATTGACTTCTTCTTGAATGAAGAATTGTCACTCCGTGTGGCTATACTACATTGTGATTTCTTACCAAATTCATTGACAATGTCTTTTACTCTTGCATAAACAACATCCCCTGGTATAGGTTTAGGTGCACTCCGTTCATCATTCCATCCATTGAATGCTTTGCACTTCCTACGATATGGATGGAATTTTGAAAGAAACCTTCGATGACCAAGATATACAGTCTTGCCGCCATGTTTTAGTCTTATTGAATCAGTGTTTTCTTCACATATAGGACACGCTTTAGCTCCTTTGACACTATATCTAGACAAATTCCCATATGCTGGAAAGTCATTAACAGTGCAAAATAACATAGCGTGCAAACGAAATGTCTCTCTTGCTGAAGCATCATAGGTCATCACACCTTCAGCCCAAAGTTTCTTTAAGTCATCAATCAAAGGTTCAAGATAAACATCGATATCATTTCCAGGTTGTTTAGGGCCCGATATCAACAACGACAACATAACGTACTTATTTTTCATACACATCCAGGGAGGAAGATTATATATAACAAGCATGACTGGCCAAGTGCTATGTTGGCTGCTCAATGTCCCGTACGGATTCATCCCATCTGTACAAAGCCCAAGTCTTAGATTCCTATCTTCTTCACTAAATTTGGGGTACAATAGATCAATCTTCTTCCACTGTGGGGAATCAGACGCATGGCGTAGGATCCCATCATTATTTTTCTTAACATCTACATGCCACCTCAAATTCTTCGCATCTTTCAGATTTGCAAACAAGCGTTGAAACCGTGATATTATAGGTAGATACCACAACACCTTGGCAGAAGAACCAGTTTTGGACTCCCCCAAAGTCGTCAATTTATACCTTGACGCACCACATTTTGGACAATCTTTCAAATCTACATAGTCCTTTTGAAATAATACACAATCATTCGGGCATGCGTGTATCTTCTTGGCCTCCATTCCCATTGGGCACAACATTTTCTTTACCTGGTATGTGGAGATTGGCAGCTCGTTTCCTTCAGGAAGCATTTCTTTCAACAAAGTCAACAATGAAGTGAAGCTTTTATCGCTCCATCTATTGTTAGCTTTCAACTTATACAATCTCAACACAGCGCTAAGCTTCGTAAACTTAGCACAGCTTGTGTATAACGGTATCTCAGCATCATGCACAATGTTTCTAAAGATAGGAGGTGGATCAGTGTGCTCTACCCTACAACTATCCAGCATCGCATCAACGATGTCTGCTGGAACTGGTTCGTTCACATTTACGTCATCGGAGGCAATTTCTTCTTCCACCCAAGCACTGTTATCGACATCTACTGGTTTCGATTTTGAAATCTCTCCATGTCAGTGCCATTCTGTATAGCCTTGTACAATCCCGTTGCACATGACATGAGTTTTGATTTCCTCACCAGTGTTGACTTTCAAGTTGTTACCGCAATGCCTACATGGACAGTAGAACCTATCTGTAGGTTTTTTCCTATGTTCCTCAGCAAATCTAATAAACTGATCAAGACCAGATATAAACTCTGGGGTGCAACGATTACGAATGGACATCCATGATCTATCCATTCTATGATCAGAGAAAACAAGTATATATTAGGAAACAAGTATATATTAGGAAAAGATTAGGGTGTACACTTACATCCTAAGTGTATAATGTGATGTCATTCTTATATATAATAAATGTGTACCACCTATCCCATCCTTGAACACCTAATCTCACTAGTAAGTGTATAATGTGTATTGGGTTTTCCAGAAAATTTCGGCAGCATTTCTCCGCTGTTCTCTAAGTACATATGTACTTAGAGAACAAACGGGGAAATGCTACCGAAATTTTCTCGAAAACCCAATACACATTATACACTTACATCCTAAGTGAGATTAGGTGTTCAAGAACAGTCCCAAACCGGGGACTATCCAAGATTTACTCCTAATGAGTCAATCTTGGACGGGTTTCTAGGCCAACAAACACAATAATAGATATGTACAATGAAGCCGGACTTCATACAAACAGTATATAATTTAGTGATTGTTCATTCTAATTTATACCAATGTACAAGTAATATAAAGAACAATTATTGTTCACTTTCTAGGCCAACAAACACATGTGATGTCATTCTTATATATAATAAATGTGTACCACCTATCCCATCCTTGAACACCTAATCTCACTAGTAAGTGTATAATATGTATTGGGTTTTTGAGAAAATTTCGGCAGCATTTCCCCGCTGTTCTCTAAGTACATATGTACTTAGAGAACAAACGGGGAAATGCTACCGAAATTTTCTCGAAAACCCAATACACATTATACACTTACATCCTAAGTGAGACTAGGTGTTCAAGAACAGTCCCAAACAGGGGACTATCTAAGATTTACTCCTAATGAGTCAATCTTGGACGGGTTTCTAGGCCAACAAACACAATAATAGATATGTACAATGAAGTCAGACTTCATACAAACAATATATAATTTAGTGGTTGTTCATTCTAATTTATACCAATGTACAAGTAATATACAGAACAATGATTGTTCACTTTCTAGGCCAACAAACACATGTGATGTCATTCTTATATATAATAAATGTGTACCACCTATCCCATCTTTGAACACCTAATCTCACTAGTAAGTGTATAATGTGTATTGGGTTTTCGAGAAAATTTCGGCAGCATTTCCCCACTGTTCTCTAAGTACATATGTACTTAGAGAACAAACGGGGAAATGCTACTGAAATTTTCTCGAAAACCCAATACACATTATACACTTACATCCTAAGTGAGATTAGGTGTTCAAGAACAGTCCCAAACCGGGGACTATCCAAGATTTACTCCTAATGAGTCAATCTTGGACGGGTTTCTAGGCCAACAAACACAATAATAGATACGTACAATGAAGCCGGACTTCATACAAACAATATATAATTTAGTGATTGTTCATTCTAATTTATACCAATGTACAAGTAATATAAAGAACAATGATTGTTCACAATTGATGTTAGGGTTTCATCAATGTTAGGGTTTAATCAAATCAAATTAGGATGCTAGAATGGATTTAAATCAAATTAGGGTTTAAATCAAATCAAACACGGCCGTGGCTGTGTTGGCCTACCACGGCCGTGCTGGGCAGCATGGCCGTGCTGCCCAACACGGCCGTGGTAGGCCATTCTTCTCAGTTCTCAGTGAAAGAAGTGGTGAAACTTAGATTTAGATGCAATATTAGGCGAGCAACAACAACTGACCTCCCAACAGTGGTGGCGGTGACCGGCGAGCTCCAGGCGGCAGGGCAGGCAGGTGCAGCGGTGGCCGGCGAGCTCCAGGCGGCAGGGCAGCGGTGGTCGGCGAGCTCCAGGCGGAGAAGGGGGCACGGAGAAGGGGAAGAAGGCAGCAGCAGTGGCATCGGAGAAGGGGGCGCGGCGGCGGCGCGGCGACGCTGTCGTGGAGGAAGAAGGAGCTTTCGTGGAGGAGAAATCGATGGCGTGGTCGGGGGACAGCAGAGAAGAAAAGGGAAATCAGCTCGCAATGAAACAGAAGAAAGGGGAAGAGTCGGGCGATCGTGGGATATTAAGTTCCCAAATAGCGTCGGTTGTTTCAAACAACCGACGCCTAAACCTCTTTAGCGTCGGTTGTTTGAACCAACCGACGTCCAATTGGATGATATATTCACGAAAATGTTTGGTGGGAACCACTTTCAGCGTCGGTTATAGAAGGTTAACCGACGCTGAAAGTGACACTTTTCGCGTAAATTTTCATCGTGCATAGGCGTCGGTTTCTATCTACATAACCGACGCTGAAAGTGACACTATTTTTTTTGCTCGAAAATTGGATTTTGCGGGCAAATTTAGGTGTCGGTTTGTTATTAACAACCGACGATGTATTCAAAGCGGTACCCGTGTCTGACTAGTCTTCGAATATAGACATCGGTTTGCCTAAATAACCGACGTCTAATATTTTAGGCGTCGGTTTTCCTAAAGAACCGACGCCCAGAAAAGCGACACTGAATGTTGTTTCTGTAGTAGTGTTATGTATGTATGTATATACATATGTGCTCTAATTTTGATTGACTTACATAAGAGTCGGTATAAAAGTATGTACGTATGTATGTATATGTATATATCACATATGTGTATCTTCTAAATTTTCCTAACCTTTTGCCAAATAGTTCATAGTATCTTTACATTAATTTTTTTGAGTTTTACATGAAGTCCCACATGATTCATGAGATTCAAATTTTAGGGTTTGATTAAATGTTTCTTTAATGCTAAATTTGTGATTATGTTCAAGTGAAGATCATGAGGTTCATTTGGTTATGTGAATCTAGGTTCCCCATAACTAGCCATGGAACACCAAACTGTATGTTTCAAAGAACATGTTATATATGTTGAACAAATTCAATATCAGTTTAATGATTTACAAAAAAGAAACTAAAATCTGATTTTATTTAATACATGAGAAGGCTCCTTATAATTATGAGATTTATTTTCACCCACAACTAACAAGTACTGCAATAGGATTATGAGACATGCTGCTGAATGTAATTTGGTTCACTAAGTTTTTACAAACAAAAATAAAATTGGTATTGTGCGTCAAGTTACCAAAACTAGTTTCTTATTGTATAAAATGACCACCAAATATGGATTCCAAACACCACATAGGAAACAATACAACATTTATATATACCAAATTGATTAATGTATGCGGATAAAGAGATCAAAATTTGGTTTATGTGAACATTCAAATTTATTAAACTTTCATGGATAGCATGAAGGAAGAGCAGTGCTCAGCAGATTAATGGTCCATATTTGACAAACCTTAATTTCACCTATGGATATATTTAGCAACAGATCCAGAATCTACCAAATACTGGACCAAGCAAACACTTTGCATTCAGCTATAGAGTCTTCACAACCTAAGAAGTTCGCATATGAAGTCATCGGCAGATTCAAAAGTTAGCAAAGCCACTAATATATGCAAAAAATAATATAAATCTATGACATTTTTTTGCATATTAAAATATCCTATGTGCAAAGAAATTAGCAAGCGGAAGCTTGGGAGAGGACAACAATAAAGGTAACGTATTCAATTTTAGAATTTGCACTTGGTAGACAGAAACCTAAGTTGACAATCTTCAAATAGATCTCTAAAATACTTCTCAGCTTTGTCAATATCAGGGGATATGAGGAACATGGGGAAAGATAGAGAGAGAAAATGTGAAAACTAGAGTAATGGTAGACAGGGTATTGGGGAGAATGTGAGGGAGAAATATAGAAAGCATGCAAGGGAAACACAGGAAAAGCGAAACTAGACAAAAGTTCAAATTTTTCTGACTTTTTATTAGTTGTTTGGTGCTAAAGAACACAAAGTGAATTGATAACGTGGTGACTATCTTTTATATTTTTATCCAGATCGACATCCGGGACTAGATTATATAGATAAAATGAGAAACATTGCACTAAGGAGATGAAAGGAGTAATCACAATGTAAAAGTCGATGTCTTGTTTTCATTCACCATGATATATGTACCAACCTCGTGCGTGTCCCCTTGCCCAGAAGTTGATTTCATACAGGCCAAAGATTGAGGCTTCGATACACACGACCAAGATGTTGGGACCATGATTCAGTTATAGGGTAAGCCAAAATTAGAGCATCAGGAAACAAGGTCTCAGGGAAGTACCGAGACAAAAAAAATAGACGACTGGGGAGGAAAATAGGCAAATTTGAATAACAAAAAATAAAAACGTCAGAAGCAAAACCATTAGACAGGCGGCTAAATTGTGGAGGGGAACAACTACGGAGATGGAAAGAAGAGGGGAGATAATGAAATTGCAGTTGCATACCCGACCGGTGAGTAGGAGTGAGGTGCGATGTCGGTAGAGCGATCTTAGGCCAGTCGTAGTGATGGATGGCTGGCACTGCAACCTTGCGTGTGGAGCAGATGATCACCAAACAAAACGAAACGATGGAAGTATCGCGAAGGCAGCAACAAGAAAATGAACCGGAGGAATAACTCAAACTAAGAGCAGCGAGCAGGATATACCCGGTTAGGAAAATTTTACGTGCCTCATCTTTTTCGGGAGCCCGTGTAAGAGGCTTGTAGCAAAATTTTACAAATGGGCCTACTTTTGTAGCCTATAACGAGACTAAACAAGGCCTGTGGCCGTTTATGAGGCCTGTAGCGGATGGATGATTTTTTTATAGTGTATGACCTATACATTGGAACTAAAAAACTGTACATAATGCTCATAGTAGTATATGGTATATATAATTCAATTTTATACATATATATATATATGTGTGTGTGTTTTTCCTCATTATTATGTTTATTTCTTATTAAAATAACTCTTTTTGAGGTTTTCTCTTTATTTTTCTTTTATTTTCCTCATTGGCATTCCTTTTAATATTAGCAACATCATGGATATGAAAATACACCAAGAAATCTCATCTATGCCTCTTTCCACTCATTTTCCACATTTTATCATTATTTTCAATTTCTTTCTCAATAAAGAAATACTTAATTAATCTTTTCTTTTCTTATTGCCTTTTCTTTGCAACTTTGGACTCCTTGGAACCCAAGGAACCCAAGAGGCACGAAATCTTCTGTGGATTGCCCTTCTAGAGGTTTCCATATTTTCCTTTTCTCAAATATTCAATTATTCATTTATTAATTGAATTTTCTTGTTATTTGGGCCCAATAGCCAATAAAGCCCACAACACAATCATCAAGGCTATTGTAAACAAAATCCATTTATTCAAAACAAATTATATTATTATTTGTTCAATTATCTTTAATATGAGAAATTACATTTCTCACCAATTGAACCCAAAAAATTGGGGTTGTAACATCCTTCCCCGCTTATAGGAATTTTGTCCTCAAATTTCTTATCAATCAAGCAACCAATTAAGGATAAGACATTTCCCATGTCCACCATTGGCCCCTATGTGGCTTTACCGTACTCATGGTGCTTCCAAAGAACCTTTATTATCACATATCCTTTTCTCTGAGTTCTTTCATCCTGGCATCTATAAACTACACAGGTGACTCAGGCCATTTCAGCCTCCCTTGGGGCTCATTAGGTTCATTGCTCAACACATGGTCAGGGTACCTCACATAGTGCTCTAAATTGGACACATGGAACTCATCACACATTACTTTATCCTTAGGGGTAAGGTCAAACTTAACCTTCTCCACCAAACTATGTCAAAAGAACCCATGCATCGGGGACACAACTCTCTTAGCTATAACTTAGAGGGGTCAGATTTTCATGTCACATATTCTCCCACAGTGAACTGCATGTCAGTCTACTTTGCATCTGCTCACGACTCTTGTCGTCTCTAGGCTCCTTTCAGCCATTGCACGATCAAAGCGACTTCATCCACACACACTGTGGTCCTTTTTCTAACCATCACGTGGTCCTTTCACCAACATCACCTTACTGAAGTGGTGACCGACACAACCTGTCTTACAGAGCTTCTTTAAATCCTGATACTGGCTATGGTGGTCATAATCACATCTTTCTTAGGACAAGAACTGTCTCTAAATATCACCCTGAACGAGTACACATGCTCTCATCAGACCCTTTAGTCTGGATCATACTAACCATTAGTTAGGGGTGATAAACTGTAATAACATAGTGTTCTTCATGTACCTTCTTCCATCTTATGGAAGGGAACCTTTAGGTCAACTCAAAGAACTTCGAACTCGCATCATGGTGCAGTTGAACCATCTCTCTCATATGTAGTTCAACCCGATCTGTCCCTTGACAGTACTCTTTCTTTCTCATTTCATCTAGGTAAGGCGGTCTACCATAACCCATATTGCATCTTGTCCTTCCTTGGTCTAGGGGAGACTTATCACAACATCCATAGTGACGAACTCCCATTCCCTCTCGGAAACTCTTTATCCTCTATATCCATGCACTGGGTTATCGATGCTCATCCTTCACCTTTTGTCATGCATGGCCACATACCACCTGCAGCCTCATTTCAAGCATCCAAAGTGATATTGTCATTTACTATCTTGGTAGTACCACGGTGTATGTCATGATTCCTCAAGGTTGATTCTTCAGAAACCTTTAAACTACTCTCAATAGGGTTTCATTACCTTCCTATCCAAAGAAATGTATCTGAGGTCCTACCACCATCCTTTTATTATATCAAGGACTAGACCGGCTAACCAAACAACCATTAACTTGTTCAACAGATCACGTTACCTCTGAGTATTAGCCAAACATATCTCCTTTCCAAACTTAGGGTTAGCCTAACAACCTCTTCTAGCTTCTAGCCAAACTAGCCAGATATATCTCAACCAGAGCATCCATTACCACTTCACATCCTTAGGTATCAAGTAACATTGAAAACATACACTTCCATGTATTTCACTTATCATCTCAAACTTGAACTCTAAGTCTATCTTCATTGAGAACACTTTGATCTCATCTTCTGGATGATCATCCTGAACCTTGTATGACTCATATCTCATGATAAAAACATCCTCCTAAGGTGACTACCTCATTCCTTTTAGTGTTTGCAAACCATCCATGTATCATTCACTTTACCAAGGTAAGTTATCATCTCTGTCCTCATACCTCATAGCAACATTCCAACTCACATCATCTTTTATCCTTGGTGTATGGCATGCGTATTGTCCTATCTCTCACTCCCCTAACAAGAGGAAATAAGCATTTGGCTGCAGTCCAAATACAGAGTTCTTCCTGTTCCAAGAGTAGAGATGGTACATCCCACCTTGCCAGTACACCTTTAAATCTAAGTTGAAACGTGTCGTTTATGCCTCTATATTACAATCATCTTGCTATCAAAGTCACCTCCATGGAAAACTAGTCTCGAACCTACTTGTGTCACCACACAATCCTTGGTCATCTCCTCTAGGTCTATAGGGTGCTGACACTTTTGGGGTCATCCCTTTTCCCTTTATGCATCCAGAGAGTGCCCTACTCATCTGCCCTTTGGGTCCCATGAGTTCACGAAGGTGATCAATCTCCTAACCCATAGCCCTCAGACAATGATAGTTGTTACCTCCCGACCCTATGGTCATGTGCAACTAGGGAATTAGGCAACTCCTACTTCCATCGGTCTTATCCCTACCTGACCCTAGGATAGACTAAGGATTCTATTATAGTACATGTCCAACTTAGAACCTTACCCAAGCCTTCATCATCTCTCTTTTGCATTCATGGGCTGACCTTCATCCCTTCATAAGGATCATGGCAACCTGCCTACCTTGGTCAAGCCCCATACCGATTACCTCCATGGTAACACATCCATATGCACTTAGAGATGGATATCTATGGGTATACAGGTTCATCTCATACCATGTACTTTTCACTTAGGTTCTCAGGATCCTATGAGACCTCTTTAGGTTACCAACAAAACTGATATACACCCTACCAAAGGGTCCCTCTCCCAGGATGGGAGGAAAACTATCTCTTGACAACAAGGTCACAAACGCCCTTAGGTCTAGGGTTTACATCCATATGCTTAACCCTAGTAAGCTATTAAGGCACAAGCAGACCATTAAACCAGGCGAGGTCATCTGGGTTCTCATTCCTCAGCATTGGATCAAGATCATACCTTCCCATGTCTTCTACTTAGCTGTGATGGGTTCATCATACCTTCGACTTAAGGAGTTTCCCTTTTTCCTCCATACGTGAGGAGTGTCATGCTCGAAACTATAGCAACTTAATTCTCACCATGAACATTAGGTACACCACTTCCCCTCTTAGGCCTAGGAACCCTAGGTTCACCTTTAGGTGTCCAACTGCATGCTCTATCTCTTAACCACGAATCAAGCATGAAAAAGGCATGACATGCACTTCCTGTCATCCTTCAACTCGAGCAACACTTAGAGTTGGGTCCTTCTCAAGGACAAACAATAAGGTACAAGGCCTCATAACCTGTTACTAAACCTCTGTAGGGTATACATAACTTCTTCTTCCTTTCTCAGAAGGTAAACACTTATACCATAGGCACGTAGGTGCCAGAAGCCTCATCCTCTCTCTAGGGTTTGGTCCCTCCCATGGCAGCCAAGACATCATCAACCTCTAGGGATCAAGCATGTGGTGACCACTATCATCCACTTAGGTTGCATCATCCTCAACTCCCGACTTCGCCTCATATCTCGAAGTCTAGGATTCCAACCTTCTTGCTGGGTTTCCTGCTCTCTCTCTCTAGAGCTAACCCTACAACTACCCTCACCATTACAGGTCCTCTCATCATGAAGGATCAACCTCGAAAGCATGCCCCTACCTGGATGAACTTATGTTCGCTCAAGGTTATCCATAACCCCTTATGCTTATCTCATAAGCTAACCATCAAACTCTCCCAGCCTGGGTTTCAACCTATTGCTCGCACTACTGATTCATACTGGGTGCCTATAAGCTCATGGGGTTTCCATATGTTCTTCTCTTACCTCAATAATGAAGGAGATATCCTTCACTCTAACATGCACGACCCTTCCCAGGGTTGGGTCGCCAGAGGTACTAGGTCATCTGTCGTCCAAGGCATGTCCATCCAAACACCTGGTCTAACTCATCATGCCATCTCTCTCTAACCTTCACTTAGGGTTAGGGTTAACATCATCCTCGGAGGATGTGCCAAGTCTCTACTTGAAGTGGAGATCTCTATCTCCAAGACTAACTCTCTTTATCTATCCTCCTGATAAGAAGATCTAGCCTCAGGTATCTTCTGAGGACATGACAACTGATGTCATACGACCTAAGCTTGTATCTATTCTTTAGTTTGCGCTTACTCTATTAAGCTTATGTCCATGACATCTTATTTACATGATTTTCATTAATTTGATGGAGGATTCCTTAGACCTTATTAATCTTACCCATACCTAAAGAGAGATAAAACCCTAATCGTTAAGGTCCTTAATAGAATTGGGGTTGAGAAAGGAGGAACAAGATGAGAGAGTCCTAAAGGTATCTTATTTCAAATCATACCCTAAGACTTTGGCCAGGCAGTCACATGGATCCGGGAGTCCTCATATTCCGACTAGTGGTGCGGAGGAAAATATTGCCAGCCCCCAGTCGTGATCCTTTTCTAGACACCTCCGTCTTTTGGATAATCCTCTAATAACTCCCTTGGGTTCTATGGAGTTTGTAAAATTTAATAATTATTAATGGTTAAGTGAGGAACCTACGCTCTGATACCAAATGTTACGACCCCACCTCCTGATAACCCCCAATTAAGGGAGACCGAGAGGTCGAAGCCACACCCATAACTTCCGGATCAAAGGTTTGGTAATTAACCAAGAATAATTATCAAATTTTAACAGACTATACTGGAAATCTGTAAGAAAATAAACTTTTGCATACCCTTTTAAAAACTTAGATCTCACTTATGGATTCTACTCTAACTAATCCTCCTTGTATTTTACTTCATGTATTTCGCAATATGATGATTTACTGTTTGTCCTTTTGGCTTGAACCTAAAACGCCGACAAACAAAATGTCGGTCACCTGAAGCTGGTATGTGGGGGAAACAATAAACGTGCAACTATGATAACAACGTAATCATTCAATTAATCATTTAACAACCAAGATTACATTTTAAATATAACTCCGCGATCCATGAGTACCCTATCCTCTGTGCTATCCCTGCAGTGGACCTGGATACTACCTTCCTTATAGTAGATCCCCATTAAACCCCTCATGGTCCCACCTATAGGTGAACCAGTTTCTAGGGTTGAGTCACATGGCACTACTCGTAAGTAGCCCACTCTTTAACTCATTGAAGGCTAATGGGTCTCATGGCACTACACTTGGTAGCCCAATTTCTAACCCACGATAACCTAGACCTTACTCTAGGTTACCCCTTTTAGCCTTTACAAGCCACAGAGGTGGACCCAGATCTAGCCAGTTATACATGTATATTCATAGTGATAGTCATAGTCACTCTATAGTTGCATGAAATTATAGCATCCAATAGTTATTTCAAGCCATGAGGGAAACGTCGATAAAATCCTCAGAAAACTAGTCGGGATAATCATAAGCGTAACCACATACCTGATTTGATGATTTCACAGCATTAAGAAAATCCAACCAAGAAAGCAATCCAAGCAAGAAATTCAACAATCACATAATTCCTGAAAAGAATATGTACTCTATTTATTACACACTTTATCAAGAATCTACTTATTGACTTGGATTCACTTTCTAGGGTTTCTAATCCAAATTAGGGTTTCATTAATATTCATTAGGGTTTCTTAGATTAATTTTTCAAACTTTATCCCTTTTAGGTCAACAAACCCTAAAATACTCTTTTCTACTTATATAAACCCTAATTGCTCTAATTATCCATTTTAATAGTCTTTTATAAATAAATTGACTTAGGATCATCATATTTCTATTTATTCATGGATTTGAACAATTAAAACAATATAAAAACATCTTCACCTAAATTAGGGTTTTCAAACTCATTAATACATATTTATGCACGAAACCCTAAATTAAGCCAATTATATAAAAAGATCATCTTTTTAGATCATATTTTCAATTTTATTAACAACAGGTTAATATTGGCTTGAATTATCCAAAGAACATCATTAAATCCATCTATCATCAAATCTAAGGGTTTTTCATTAATTAAATCATTAAAGATGATAACTTTATGTACCTTTCAACTTTCAAGCATATTTATGCACATAATCTCTAAATTAAACTAATTACGTGCAAAGTTCATCCTTTTTTATCTTAATGTACCTTTTTACAATTAACATGTTAATATCAACTTTAATCACCCTTTAAACTCTACTAATTTCATTAATCAACTCAAAGCAGAGTTCCTTAATCTTTTATCCATTAAAGTTAATAACTTACACTACTTTTTGAATTGCAAGAGTAAATAGCTTATAAACATATTTTTATTGAATTCCTCTCATTTTTCTTAGCAAAATGCATTTATTATTTGTATCCATCCGAGCTACCGATTATTAGATATGAATTATGCAAAAATTACTTACTTTGGGCCAATCGGATTGCGCCACGTCACCAGACTCATGCAACGTTGCTTGGCTTTTAGAAACATAAGGGATTTACACTTATACCCCCGCGCGTCACTTTGGTTCTTCTCAACCCAGAAGGGCATAACCGTCCAATGGCACCATCGTCTTCAAGCTCGCGGATGCCTTACTGTAGCGCTCTAGGTGCGAGTGGGGTGGCTTTCCTTCCCTCTCTTGGACCCGAAGGGCACTGGGGAGTGCCGCCCTACCTCCGACGAACTCTATCGCACCTACGCAAGGTCTGAGCCATGGCCTAGATGGCCAGGTGCGAGGTATTGCACTTGCGATCTATAGATGTGCTGCAGTGGTTGCAGGATCATTTCCCACATCCCCAAGGCATGAATCTCGCCAGAAATCATCGCCCTACTTCTCCAGCATCCCCATGCATCTAAGGGTTCTCTCCATTCGTGGCCAACACTGCTAAATCAGGTTGGTCAGATCTGTAAACCGTGGCCGGCATGCAGCCATGTTGCGACCGTCGTGCTTGTGTCAGAGCCCAAGGATGCTGGTTGTGCTCCCTTCTGACATCGTACGACATCCCCCGTCTATTGATGACTCCATTGCTCCTCGCTGCTCTATAGATAGAGTCGTTCTTCAAAGGTTAGGGTTTGGATGAAATCTTGGAAGAAGAAGAAAAAGAAGGTAGAAGAACGTGGGGTTCTCTCTTCCCTTCTAACCAAGGCTCTTCCCCTTATATAGGGGTGGGAAAAGAAGCCATATGTTGGCTTAAACACGACTCAAGGAGTCCCTTTCGAAAAGGAATCATATTCCTTCCAAGAGAAGCAATTCTTCTCTCTCTCTTTATCCTTTTGATATTTTCCATTATTTGGGTATTTAGGAATTTGAAATTCCCTCTCATTATTATCTTTATTCTTAGCTTTTAATCCATTAGCTACGAATTTCTATTTTCCTTTATTAGAAAATACTTTCTTTTTAACAATACTACAAAATTCATTAATAATGCATTACATTATCCTCTTATTTTGCAATTTTGGTATTTTCTCTTTCTTTCCTCTTTATTGGGACTCCTTGGATCCCAAAAAACTCCATTATTTCGAAATCCTTTTTATTGGACACTCATTATCCTTCTAGATGCATCTAATTGCATTTTTCCTCATTATTATGTATATTTCTTATTAAAATAACTCTTTTTGAGGTTTTCTCTTTATTTCTCTTTTATTTTCTTCATTGGCATTCCTTTTAATATTATCAACATCATGGATACTAAAATACACCAAGAAATCTCATCTATGCCTCTTTCCACTCATTTTCCACATTTTATCATTATTTTCAATTTCTTTCTAAATAAAGAAATACTTAATTAATCTTTTCTTTTCTTATTGCCTTTTCTTTGCAACTTTGGACTCCTTGGAACCCAAGGAACCCGAGAGGCACGAAATCCTCTTTGGATGTGCCCTTCTAGAGGTTTTCATATTTTCCTTTTCTCAAATATTCAATTATTCATTTACTAATTGAATTTTCTTGTTATCTGGGCCCAAAAGCCAATAAAACCCACAACACAATCATCAAGGCTATTGTAAACACAATCCATTTATTCAAAACAAATTATATTATTATTTGTTCAATTATCTTTAATTTGAGAAATTACATTTTTCAACAATTGAACCCAAAAAATTGGGGTTGTAACACTCAGGGTGCCTGTTCCTGGGCTTCTATAGGCCAATAGGCAACTACAGTCTCTTTGCAGAACAAAGTTTCAGTTTCCTGGTCATGAGAGGATTATTTTGAGCAAAAAATGGGGCTTAACTAAGTTTATTCATACTAACTATATGATGTGGAAGGACAAGAACAAGGTTGTCCTTGATGGTGCCAATGCCAAGCTTTTGGGAAACCACAAGCCTCTTTCAAAATAGCGACCTAGATAGGGATTTCTTATAGTGTACCTACTTTTAGGGATTGGTATTGCTTTCTTATTTAAGAAATAGCCATGTCTGTAGATGTACCGATATATGTGATTCAGTTTCAATTTATTGGAAAAGATGTTGATTTGGCTGCCACTATAATAGTCAATTTATACTGACATTCAAGTTCTGAATTTATACTTTTAAAATAATCACATAGATTGCTTAAGTAAATAATTAGTTTTTTTGAATTTTTTGACTCGACAAGTTTGCATGTTTGAAGAGATTAAGTAGTAGAATGTGAGTTGATGATTTGATTTCGCTTCTATCTGTGAGTCACAGGAATGCTTACATATGACAAACCATAATCATGTGAATGTATACAAAAATCAGATGTACATTTCAAAATATGATACTCGACCACCATAGCAGAGCCGCAGTCACAAAAGGGTGGAGGTATATTTTTCAACCAAGAAGAGTCACCATTCTGCGTCTGGACCATTTGGAAGTAGTGCATCAACAATTTCTTGATTAACCCAGTGTCAGAGCTCTCCCTGCTCTCGTGCTACTCATATGCTCGAGAATAGGAATGCCAAGAATGAAAAAAACTTGGCCAAAGATATCCATGTACATAAATTATATTTAGCATACAAGAGAAAAAAATGTAAGTCATTGTCTTGTAGATTTTCTGAAGTCATTAATTTGAAGAATAATGGTTATTATTTATGCAAAATAGTTTCTTTTCAATATAATTAGTTACTTTTAATGCCACATAGTTACATTCTATGCAACCATACACCATATAAGTTGTGAATTTACATATTAAAATGGGCATTAGTTATAAAAATTCCACTTGAATCAATTTTATTTGATTCTTATTTTTTCACAGACAAAAATATGTACTCGGTCCAGTATAAATTCAAGCACTGAGCAGCATGCTCTTAACATATTTTAGTTCCATTATGATCCCATTCTACACCAAATCACAAGTGTTACTTTTTTCTTTTTTGTTACTTTTTGTGTTTGTTGTTACTTTAGGTGCTGGATAGTTACTTTTCATACTATATAGTTACTTTTCATACCATGTAGTTACTTTTTGTGTCTTGATGTTACTTTCAGTGTCAAATAGTTACATTTTGTGTCTTGGTATTACATTTAGTGTCATATAGTTAATTTTCTTACCATCTCATTACTTTTTGTTTTCTAATATTACTTTTAGTGTCAGATAGTTATTTTTTATGTCATGATGTTACTTTTAATATCATATAGTTGCTTTTTGTGTCCTAGTGTTACTTTTGGTGTCAGGTATTTAATTTTTGTGTCATGATGTTACCTTTTGTGTCAGATAGTTGCTTTTCATACCACATTGTTACTTTTTGTGTCCTTGTGTTACGTTTGATATCAGATGGTTACCTTTCATACAATATAGTTACTTTTCGTATCCTGGTGTTATTTTTGGTGTTGAATGGGTACTTTTGTACCATACAGTTACTTTTTTGTCTTGGTACTATTTTCAGTGTCAGATAATTACTTTTTGTGTCCTGATACTACTTTCAGTGTTAGATGGGTACTTTTTGAGTCCTGGTACTACTTTTACGGTTAGATAGTTACTTTCAATATCATGATGTTACTTTTCGTACTATATAATTGCTTTATAAACATGCTTGCAATAAAGTTTCACCAACGCAATTTACCAAAATGAATTAATTTATTAATTTTGTGGGTATGACTCGACTCTCTCAATTAGTTCTATATGTCTCAAACTCTCTCAATGAAGACAAATGTGCTATTCCGCAATTGGAAATACAAATATCGGTGGAAGGCCAATGCTGACCTTGCCTTCAACCACACCGACTTCTTGCTAGTATACGCGACGCGAGTTCTAACAATCGTCCGTGAAAGAAGATGATGGGTGTCGTGAACGCCGTGCTCCTCCTACACAGGTTGTGGGTGATCCACACGTTCGATATGTCCCCTGTCACACTGAAGAACAAATTAAGTTGTGTTCTTGAATCACCCAATACGAAGCAAAGCTTATCAAGGATCTCGGTAGATAAGATGGCGTCCCTTTCCCACTAAAAATATGAAAGAGCCACATCAACTGCCCTATCACGTCTTCACTTGCGATCACCTGACATCCATGGAGTTAACAGATTACGATCTGAAACTTCCTGCTGGATTTCTAGGATTCTGTTTCTTAATGATTTCACTTTTCGAAGGATCTCTATTTCTACTTCTGCAGGAAGAGCTTTTTCGGATTCCACGTGTCCAGATGATTCCACCTCAGTATAATACACTAGTCTGATCCCGCCACCACTACCAACATGCTAGCCTCAAATCTGCACTGACGTAGGGGCAGACGCGGAGGACCGTGCACTGACACCAAACCCGTCTTTATCTCTGTCGTCGTGGTAATGCTTGCTGCCGATAACCAGTTGTTCAAGATGGAGTAGATCTCTAGAATGTTCTCGCTCATGGTTTCAGATCGGCCGAGGGACCTGGCGACCTTCTGGGCGCTGTCCGTCATGCGAACTTGTCGAGGCAACGGAGGTGTGAAAGGGAGGCCGAGAAAGGAATTAAGGGGCGGCGGAGGATCAGATATTAATTGACATGTATAAACAAATTGTGCCACCGCAAATCTGAACACGGGTAGAATACTTAAGATACCCGCACCGGTATTAAAAATCTCTCTCTCTCTCTCTCTCTCTCTCTCTATATATATATATATATATATATATATATATATATATATATATATATATATATATATATATATATATATATATATATATATATGGCTCATCTTTAATACCCTCTCTCTCTCTCTCTCTCTCTCTCTCTATATATATATATATATATATATATATATATATATATATATATATATATGGCTCATCTTTAATACCCGCACGGGTAGCTACCTATACACACTTCCTGATATTTTTTTTTTAAAAAAATTTCCGCAATTGTAGAGGAGCATTTTATCTAGCTCTCTAAAAAATTCGATCCAAAAATAATATCATTTGATCCCTCAAAATAAAAAAATCCGTCCATATATTTACTGACTATATATTTTCTGCGCAGTTACTGTTTTGCTCTCAGAGTTACTCTATATATCAATACAGTTACTCTTTTGATTCAGAAGAGTTACTCCAGTGTACCATATAGTTACTCTTTTAACCCCGAGTTACTCCAACGGGTAGCGAAAATCTGACTACCCGCGCGAGTAACGAATGAACAGTTATATATATATATATATATATATATATATATATATATATATATATATATATATATATATATATATATATATATATATATATATATATATATATATATATATATATGGGCCCATCTTTATTGCCCACGCGGGTAGCTACCCGCCCACCCTTCCCATCACTTTTTTTCAAAAAAAAAATTTCGCAATTGTAGATGACTATTTTGTCTAACTCTCCAAAAACATTTGACCAAAAATAATATCATTTGCCCCTCCAAAATCAAAAAATCCGTCCTTATATATATCTGCTGTATATTTTGTACAGAGTTACTTTTTTGACCAGCAGAGTTACTTTTTTGGCCACCATAGTTACTTTTTTGGCTAGGAGAGTTACTTTTTTTGCTGCAGGGTAGCGAAAATCCAAGTTACCCGCGCGGGCAACGAATGAACGCCACACACACACACACACACACACACACACACACACACACATATATATATATATATATATATATATATATATATATATATATATATATATATATATATATATATATATATATATATATATATATATATATATATATATATATATATATATATGGGCCCATCTTTATTGCCTGCGCGGGTAGCTACCCGCCCACCCTTCCGACCACTTTTTTTCAAAAAAAAATTTCTCAATTGTAGAGGACTATTTTGTCTAGCTCTCCAAAAAAATTTAGCCAAAAATAATATCATTTGCCCCTCCAAAATAAAAAAAACTCGTCCTTATATATATCTGCTGTATATTTTGTACAGAGTTACTCTTTTATTCGTGTAGTTATTTTCGTATCACCATAGTTACTTTTTTGACAGCAGAGTTACTTTTTTTGCCAGGAGAGTTATTTTTTTAGCTGCCGGGTTGCGAAAATCCAGGCTACCCGCGCGGGCAACGAATGAACACCCTATATATATATATATATATATATATATATATATATATATAAAGAGAGAGAGAAATAAAGAGATAGTCAGGTTAGAATACACTTAATAATGCAATCAACTTGCAAACCGTTGGATCAATCAGATCACATCCGACAACATCAACTTAATGCCTACTGTTCTCATTATTTACGTGAACCAGCCGTTAACAATCCTCCATCATGTGTTGTGATTCCCCGTGACCCCCCCCCCCCCCGCTCTCTCAGCCCCCCCCCACACACACACACATATATATATATATATATATATATATATATATATATATATATATATATATATATATATATATATATATATATATATATATATATATATATATATATATATATATATATATATATGGGCCCATCTTTATTGCCTGCGCGGGTAGCTACCCGCCCACCCTTCCGACCACTTTTTTTCAAAAAAAAAATTCTCAATTGTAGAGGACTATTTTGTCTAGCTCTCCAAAAAAATTTAGCCAAAAATAATATCATTTGCCCCTCCAAAATAAAAAAACTCGTCCTTATATATATCTGCTGTATATTTTGTACAGAGTTACTCTTTTATTCGTGTAGTTATTTTCGTATCACCATAGTTACTTTTTTGACAGCAGAGTTACTTTTTTGGCCAGGAGAGTTATTTTTTTAGCTGCCGGGTTGCGAAAATCCAGGCTACCCGCGCGGGCAACGAATGAACACCCTATATATATATATATATATATATATATATATATATATATATATATATATATATATATATATATATATAAAGAGAGAGAAATAAAGAGATAGTCAGGTTAGAATACACTTAATAATGCAATCAACTTGCAAACTGTTGGATCAATCAGATCACATCCGGCAACATCAACTTAATGCCTACTGTTCTCATTATTTACGTGAACCAGCCGTTAACAATCCTCCATCATGTGTTGTGATTCCCCGTGACCCCCCCCCCGCCCCCCTCACACAGCAACCAAGGTATTGTGGGAGGGCAGTAGTGTTGACTCCCACCAGAGAACAGCTACCAATTTCCCCGATCAGCGAAAACCACACTGTCAAGACCCCTCTTCAACGACCAATCTCCAGTGACGACCTCTCTCCCGACAACCAGTGTCCCCGAGCACCAACAAAGACATTGGCTATCTCTTTCTTCAGCGGCCAGTCTCCAGCACCTAGGAGAATTCTAGATAAAATAGTTATACATGGGTGTTATACTTTATTTTTTGAATAGTTGTTTGTTTGGTTGCTCTTGTTATATTTTCTAGGATATCAAATAACTCCTGAGAAAGGTATGTGGTTATGCCTAATACTAACAACATTAGTTTGCTGACGTTTTCCAAGGATTGTCGAAATAGATTGCCATAAATGCTTGCTTGTTTATTTATTTCATGTTATCTATAAAGTCACTAAGGATATCACATTATATGAATATAACTTGTTTGAACCCCTCATACTAACTCTAAAAGTATGAGAATATTGAGAGTGACCACACCATATATTTGGAAGGTCATATTTGAGAATACCAGTACCAGACCCAGATGGAAATGTCATATTTGGTCCGACCCCAGATTGAGAATGTGGCCAACCATAATGGCACCTAACTCTAGATTGAGGAGGTGGCCAACCAACATGACACCTAACTCCAGATTGAGAGGTGGCCTAACATCCATTATAGGGACAAAACCCTAAAAGGGTATCCCAGAGGTCAAGTAAAAATAGGCAGAGAAGTTATGCAGAAAATGTTAATTTTGTTCTTGTAACAATAATTCTTGTGAATATGTTGTTACAACTAGATGTGAATATTTTGTTTCTCCCGCATACCAGTATAACTTGTTATACTAACTGTGTTTTGGATTCACGACGTTTTAGGTGAATCTTCTCATATCCTACAATTACTGATAAAAGATGGACACCCATAGAAGAAGACACAAATAGAAAGGATTTAATGTAATTCCTGGAGGATATAGTTCAAAAGTTTACATCTTATTGCTTTAGAAAATCCATATTTTGTACACCATGTTGGAGCATTTATATTTTATCTTATACCAACTCTTTTCAATTTGTTGAAATTATTTATTATTATTTTTTAATTGTTAAACCATCAATCCTGTATTTATGATAATGGCCCTTACCCTCTTAGTCTACCTGAATAGGGGATAACAGAGGAGGGGGTCGTTACACCAGTGGAAGGCAAGAAAAGGGATACTTTTATCATGTACATGGAAAGAGAATTATGAAAATAGAAAGGAAGAGGTTATATTAACACCTTTCCATATCAATGACTCATGATCACAACTCTCTCTGTCACCGGTGTCTATATGAGAAAGGAAAGTCATACTTTTTAGGAGACCGTCCCCTTGCCATCACCCAAAGGTGGAGCAGATCGTAGCCTTCCGCCACATTTCTCACTCTCCACCCTTCTCTCCATAACCCTAAACTTCAATCCTACATAAATTAGACCCCAAGAACACTCACTTCTAACCCAAAAATCACATCCATTTTGTTATCCATAGTGAGTTTACCCACAGTCTGCATTCCTAGAGTTCTGGTGAACCCTCTTCGCCCTGGGTGCAACACACAATGACAAAAGATCATGGTCGGGCTGTAGATCTGGACAAGGGACCTAACGAGTTATGGTTGGCACAGAGTACCTCCAGGAGGTACAAAGCGACCCTCTCCTCCCACAATGGAGGGTGCATAATTGTCCTGGTTAGACTTTGTTTTCCACCTAGGGACTCTTCCGGATGGACCTCATTGTTCTCTCCCACTCGTGATACTTTCGGTGAGTTCAAGTGCCCTACGACTCTGACGGTGGTTGTGGGATCTGCGTCATCCTCTCTTGAGCCAGCAGAGCCCAGGAGCGAGGAGGATGGTGCCCCGACCCTCTCTTTCTCTCGTGCAACCAGGTAGGGTTGGGACAACCCCGATGTGAGGTAGGGGAGACTCATAACCAAAAGACCAATAAGCCCCCCAAAGTATGCACGTCACACAAGGGTAATATAGTCATTTTCTCCCTATCCAAATCCGATGCAACATAAACATGGTAAGTACTATTTTTGCTAACGTGTCCTGATGGGATTGGTCAGATAAATACTTATCGTGTAAAAATCATAACTAATTATTAGAAACTTGGATTGCAACCAATAATATATGAAAGTTCACAAGAAAAATGAGAGGAACATGAATAAATATCAATGATAACTAAATCTAATCCCAATTCTAAAATTAGTGTAAATATGGGTTCATGTGGTGATTAATGCATATGAACCTTAGTTTTTGATGAATAGGTTGTTAACGATGTTAAATATGGTTCCTTGAAATGTAAACTCATATGGTTGAAGTTGATAATAATCCAAGATGATCATGACCATAATGATGATAATTAGAGTTTCTAATGTGAATAACCATGCATATGAAGAATTAGGGTTAAAGATCATATTTGGCTATTTTGTTATAGAACTTAATGTGATCTAAGTGTTCCTAAATGAAAGGATATGATAGATCTAATGATTAACATTTAGAACGTCATCTTGTTTATCATTTGGATCTTAAGTTGCGTAATATAACATATTTTCTCTCAATGAAAGAAAAGGCCTAACTTGATAATCAGGGTTACACATGATTATAATATGGATTAATAAGTTTAATAAAGTATTGTGTAATGGAATTAGGGCTTGTACCCTTATTCCTCAACTAAACCCGAACACGACCCTAAACCCTAGATTAGAACTCGAGTAGGGTTTACTCCAAATAATGTGATGTTGACAATTTATGATTCACATACATGCTGATTAAATGATTGGATTCCTCTTTTCATTCTAGATTGGATGATTTGGTTAAAGTATGATTCAATAATTTGCATGGTTCTACAATCAGGTATGTGGTTACGATTATGACTACCTGCAATATAGTTTGCAGTATTTTTTGAGGTTTTCTTGAAGATTGACTGAATAAACTGTTTGAGTTTTTTTGCATTAAGTTCAATTATAATTCCATTATGAGTATCACATAGATTTAAATATCATACTTTGAACCTATGTTGGCGAGTATCAAGGGGTGATGCACATGAGCCCTTGAAGGGACAGTGATCACACTCAAGATAATATATCGTGTATGGGCAAGAATATGCAAAGAAAATACTAGTAATTATTTGCAATATTTGATGCTTTATATGTGATTCACACATCATGGTTACACCCCACGTACACTATAGCAATTTGCTGAATGCATTTTGTTTGTTGGCATTTTATGTAAATGATACGCATGATAAAGGACAAGAAGAATAAGATGAATGATAATGAAGGTATTTAATCTTTACCAAGGAGGATTAGATAGATGATACTTCTTCTCATATGTACATTTTTGATGATAGAGATTCATGTAAATCTTTATAGGAACATCTTGGAAATAATATTTGAAATTAATGTAAATTGTTTGCTATTATTTATTATTTGTTGAATCTGGATCCTTGGGAATATAGATAATGTCTCTCAACTTTAAGGTCTTTCCTTAACTTGGGGACGCTGAAAGTGAGATTGTTATAAAACCCCTAAACATTCTCCGGTTTGATTCTTATCAATAACATGATGTTGGTGTGACATGAATTACTCCCTTAATTCAAAATTCAAACTTTAGCTCTCTTAAAGTTCATTAAAGTATTCCTTATCTTATCAAATTCCTCTTCTCTTTTTTGAGATTTCTAACAAGTTCCTTTTATTTACCCTACTAGGGTTTCAACATCATATTATGTGTCATTAATACATTAAATAGGCGCGTCTCTCATTATGGTTGTGTATCATTGATGATTTGATTTCCTTGTCACTTCCTCCCATGTTACTCTCACTAAGGAGGATACAAAAGGGAAGATGATTTTGTGATTTAGAATTATCATCTTGAAGTACTCACTTAACGCTGGTTTAATTAGTTATCAAAAAGGAGATTGACCATTTAGCACGTTCGCACATCTCATAATCTCTTTCTTTTATCATCTATATCACTCTCTCATGTTTCAACCCCTTCTTTGTTTTCCCATCATCCTCTTACTATATACTACTATTGCATCTATCATGTTTAGCTTCTACTTATGTCTTATGATCGTATTCCTCACTCTTTTTTAAGATTCCATATTCGATGCCATATATACTTCTAATCATCCTTTTATTTTTATCAAGTTGAAATTCTAAATCAATATTCTCCCTACTAGTTTCATCTTATTCATAATACACTACATGTACTTTATTTCAACTAAAAATGGCTCATGTAGGGGTCACCCATTGTTTTTCTTGTAATCAAGTTTTACCATTCTAAATATAATTCATCTTTAAATGACTTGATAATTTATTTATCTACACTAGTTCCATTTCATCACTAGGAACCTATTGAAAACATTTGATGGAAACTAGGTTGTTACTCAATCGAGACTTTGAATCAAAAGGTGGTAAGGATGAATGATTGAGAATTCATAATATAATGATACATTCCATGCTTTTTATTATATCATGTAACCCTTTTTTATCCCCAATCATGTAACCCTCTTTCTTTAATCAAACTCATCATCTCTAACATTTCTCTTATCTTTCCTCATTTTCAAATTGAATAAATTGTCTCAATTAGTTACTTGATTCAGATTGCTTTATTGAATTTTTCTTCTTCATTTTGTATGCTATAAACTAGTCTTTGTCTTGAATCTATATTCCTTCTTCCTTTATTCCCAATTTAGGGTTTCTTATTCTAGGCCCCAAAGCTAGATCTTAGACATCAATTCCAATCAATTCTTAGTTATTCCAGTCTTTCCTAATATCTAAATATCTTAGTTTATGTACATACTCATTAAATTATGAGATTACCTCTCCACATTTTAATTACTCTTATTAGATTAATAAATAGCATTCATTAGATTCTAATAACACATCCTGCCAACTAGACTAGGTTGGACTTGTAGTCCTCAAGCCATAAGCTACCCAAGATCAACCAACTTCTATTCATCTCAAACATATAGAAAGAATATCCACTTAGGGAAAGCTCCTTTAAAGATCATTTCTGGTCTAATTAATACAAAGAATGTAAACCCTAACTGAAGTAACTTTGTAGTGTAAAGCAATATGAAAGAACAATTACTATGTTCTGAAAATAGGATTCAAATATATTAGAGCAATTCTATTCATTTCCAAAAAAATAATGATATGAATAAAAGTTGTATCTTATTCTATATTTGTGTTCTTATTCCTTTGTTTTTATGGTATTATAACCCTAATATTTCTAGGGTCTCTCTCTACCCCATCCTTCCTTTGCATACTTGGCCAAGGTATCCAGAGAAGAATAGATAGAGTAGCTTGATACTGATCAACTAAAATATTCAGATATTGGGCTAGGGTATCCATATACCCAGACTTCCCATAGCTATTGATGCATCACCTCTTAACTGCCACACTTATGACTAACTTTCAATCTTGATGGTCCCTAATGACTCAACCTAAGATATGATACCAAGATGTTACATCCACATTCCATAATAACTTCTAATCATAAAATTTGGGCATAAGTTGAGGATTTAACATAATACAAAGATCACTCCCAAATTTGACTGTGATTTCAAAACTCTTTGTTTCGTCACATTCAATCACATAAACAAATTTTACAAGGGAAACTAAAACTTGGTTACTCTAATTTTATCCCAACATTAAAGATACATATCTAGACACACATTTATTTTCTTTCTCTCAGTTCCAAGTACATACGACACAATAATTGGACAAATTATCTATTATTAAGGAAACAAAGTTGCACATCATCATTTGCAACTTTCTCACTTCTACTCAAGGACCTAGAGTGACATGGAAAGACTAAACTTTGCTAATCTTATACATAGATCTTGTGGCATATCTAATCTGGCATTGATATTCTTCAAATCCACATGCTTCCCATAAAAAAATTTGAGTAGAGGAGTGATCCGACTCACTTAGTGAATGAGTACTTCAAAGGAACAATTTAAAATACTTTAATTGTCAAAACATATATTATTGAGAAATTAAATATAAAGTGGAGCAATAATGATCTATATTGGAACTAATCATTAATAGACAATATATGGAAGGATACTCTAGGTATCTAGATAGAATAAATCAATATCTAAACATACTTGATTAATCACAAAGGATACTAGTAATTAAAAAACATATAAAGAATAAAGGAATAACTTCACACACACACGATTAATCTCTCATTCATCTTATATGCACTGAACGCTCATGAAGTGTACCACAACATGTGAAAGCATCATAACAAGCTACAATCTCAATGTACAAGGCTTACAAGCATGCCCAAGTTCCAAAGCCTATAGTCCCGTCTGCCTTGTCTGTAGTGGGCAGTTGCCACACCTAGATCTTGGAGGCTAATGGGAGTGGATGGATATCTTGACTCCTCCACTAAACCTGGTTACTCAGGCACTAGTACATAACCGACCTTTAGTGTCGGTTATTTAAGGCCTTTAGTGTCAGTTTCTAAGCGACACCTATGTGGGCGACGCTAAAAGCCCAGCCGTTACGTGTCGGTTCAAAAACCGACGCCAAAACCCTTCGCGCGCCACCGAAAATGCGCCAGCATGGCACTATAGGCGTCGGTTATTAGATAAGAAACCGACGCTATATACCTTCGCACCACAGCAGGGTGCCATCTTGGGCACTATCAGCGTCGATTATTAGATAAGAACAGACGTCATATAAACCCCAACACGGTCGTGCTGGCCAGCACGACCATGGTGTCTGGTCTGCTGCGACGGCCGTGCACTCCCAACACGGCCATGCTGGCCAGCACGGCCGTGGTGTTAAGGAAATAGATGTCGGTTACTATTAGAAACCGACACTGTAACGATGTGGCGCCAGTTTTATACAAATAACCGATGCCTATTTTTTGTTTTTTTTCTGTCAGTCTGCAGACCTGCTGTATGGATGGTCGTAGGATGAGAAACCTACAGTTCAGTTATGAACTACAGGTTTTACGACATCCATTGATATCAGCCAACAACAGGCCACAAACCTGCAAAATTAACAACAAAAATATTCACACATTTAGCAATGCAACCTGCAGTTCCATTTGATTTTCACACATTTAGAAACATTCATGTAACTAGCAATATGTAGTTCCATTCATTTTCACATTCACACATATAGAAACATTCATATAGCAACCAACAATTTCATTCATTTTCACTCAGACACATGTAGAAACATCCAGACATGTAGAAACATTCACACATATATTATAATTCAGAAATTCATTTACAAAATATCATTCTTTAGTCATTATTTGCTATTGACATCCCAATTATATCTTAAATCCCCCACTACTTGTATGGCTGTTGCCCATTCTTCTCTTACTTCATTTAATTCTCCCATCGTATAGGGAGCATGTACATCTGGTAAGGTCGTTCCTGTAGTGTGATCAGTTTTAAACACATGTAAAGAGAATGATGTATATATATAATTAATGAGCTATAAATAAGATTGATATATTTCATATTATATATCTAATGAGACTATATAATACATCAGCAATACAATCGATGTCCATTGCGGCATATTTGATAATCATGTGCATAAATCGCATCACATAGTATCCACATGCCCATCCGCTGTCTTGTGTAGCACACTATAAATTCAAACATACAAAATATTAAAAAATACAACTAATTAAGCATTGTTCACATAAATAATATATACATATATTGCAGTCGGGAACTTACTTTCATGTTCTTCCAAATTATTGGCTGGTTCTTTTTCATGGGGACCTTTCCTCCAGCCTTTTTGAACTCATCAAAACCCCTACATGTTAATGTAACACAGTACATTGCATAATTAAATAGTAATGTAATAACATATGTTAACGGATATGAAAATGAAATATTTCTCACCGGAATAATGCCATTTTCATTATGTGTCCATATTTTGTATTCAATTTACTCCCCTTAGGATCTAGATAATAGTCAGTGAACGTCTCAGGGACAATAACCAGTAACTCCCAATGCATACCACTAGAGGTAAAAAATTTAAAAATTAATAACTCAAAATCCACAATAAAAATGTAATTTTCTTAAGTCCAAATTATAATAAGCAAAGTAAACTTACTCTACATTGAATGGAGCCATTATCATCGTCTTCTTATTTTGAGCAAAAATCGTAAAAGCCTCACAGCAGTATTGTTGAATTGACGGAGGGTCTTTAGCTACTAGACTAATCAAAGATGGAATAAAAAATCCTACATGTTCGAATGCCAAATCTACACATATCTTGTCTAAGTAACTGCAAAATATGTATTAATTACGCATGCATTAATAAATAAGAAACCAGATCACCAGATCCTACACAACGTATATGGATGTATAAAGAAGATCTCACCTTATCCATAGCTCTATCACAGATGTATTTAGCCAATCATATCGAAACAACTCCAAAATATCTTGTATAAATAGTTTTCTTTCGTATGATTGACCTGCAACATCTGAATCTATAGAAATAGTTATAGGGAAATTTATATCATGTTCGCCTAACCATATTGCCATACCCCTACAGTTAGGACCTAACGAGACAGGTAGGTCCTGTGGAACCCAACTGGGTAATGTAGGAGGTGGAAGTGGAGGCCTAGATGTTGTGGGTGTCTTCTTTTTAACCTGTATATATATATATAATAATTTCAGATCAACTGACATCATATATACACACTAACAATTTAATGTAATGTAAATTTACCATACAATTTCAGTAAAGATGACATCCTCTTTTAGCCACAATATCACTCCGCCTTCTGCCTCACCAAGCATTTCACAATATGGGTGGGCATATGGCAATGGAAGATCCATCCACTTGGGGAATATATGTACCGGGCTCACACGAATCCAACTAGCGGGTAATGGAGACCCGTGAAACATTTCCCCTGGTAGGGATGGGTAAGCCGACGCCTCTGCAACGGCATATTCATTAACTTTTAGATGGCATGGCTTCAACCCCTACAAATTTTTGTGTAAAGAATGTTATATACATATATACATATCATCTTTTTTTGAAACGACTACAATTTCATATATACATATCATCTTGAAAACATATCATCTTGAATTAAAAAAGTAGTTACTATGTCATAAAAATACTTACATCGGATTTGCTAGGTGGTGGGTCTATAGGATTACTCCCAACCTCTGCAGTAGGAGTAGAGCCTGTAGTAGGAGACACCATAGGTACTGTCTGGTAAGTGGCAGTCTGAGATGCCTGCCACTTTTTCATTGCTTCTTCGAGTTTCCTATCAAATAGCTTATCTACCTATACATGGATAAAAGAAATGTCAAATTCTAATTATTGAATTCTCTTTTACAGTAACATCTACAAGGAAAAAATATGTTACCTCTTCTTGTGAAAGTCCCACTTTTGGGACATGTTTGCGGTGGGATGGCCCAAAAAAAGCTTTGATGCCCACACCAGCGCCTGCAGCCCTAACACGTCCAGGATGCTCTGGGTTACCCAGAGCAACTGTCAATTCATCCCTTGTGCCCTCAGGGATGAACTTGCCTTGTTTCCTCAGCTCATGCAGCTCACACTAATCGCAAAAACAAAAATTTGTAATTAAGTAAACACCACAAATAATCAATATTCGAATGATTGTTGTAAGAGTTGTATTTTACCATTTTTGCAGCCGCCTCAGCAGTTGCAGGCTTCCTTATTTCTCGCTTCTTATTTTGCCTCCCAGCTATCCAGACATCATGGCGAGGTAGAGGTGTGCTACCTATAGTGGATGACTCGTGAGTAGCAGCAGACTGAGCAGTAGCCTCAAACTGTAGTCTTTGGCGAATGCCTGTATACCCCTTTGGACCCATTGTGTGGTCATGCACATTCAGTGCATGCCTTGATCTTTGTGCCTCACTGAGGGCCTAGTTAGTATGCACATTAATGATTTGGTTAGTAAAAGTAAATGTTAATCTTGAATAGGTGAATACAACATATATTAATGAGATTGGGACTGACGCCTAATACCTTGAATTCATCAGTTTGTCTTGAAGCAACAAACGTGCCACATTCTTCTTTGTCCAGGAAGTTCCACTGTTCAGTGGCTGTCTTCTTCCTCTTGTCAGCTTCTTTTATGTATTCTCGGGTGAGATTTGTCCTATAGTTCCTTAGGACTCTCCCACAGCATTGCATCATGCATTTACGATGCAGCTTTTCATCCAATTCAAATATACTCTGCAAATTAGAATTGCTATTAACTTGTATCCAAAAAATTAGTAATCTACAAAATAGAATTGCAAATTAATAATAACTCATGCATAAATCCTTCCATATTACGTCTTTCTTCTCCTTAGAAACTTTATGCCAAGAATCTATCTTACAACTGCAATGGCTACGAGTAACATACCCAAGATATGAAACAAATGAATTGCGATTCACACCAGATGCATTTCCTGCATTATCAAAATCCACAACAAGTTTGGGTCCATTGCCCTTTTGCGCTATTAACTTCTTCATCATAGTGATGTCCCTTCTCTTGTCAACTTTTTGGTGTTGCTGATCAAGTGCCTCAAGTGCTTCAGATGGTACATGTGCATCATCAACCTAAAATTTGACAAAATAAACACATTTACAAGATATAACTATAAATGGACATATAGATATAAATATATGATATATTTTTAAAACTTACATTGTGAGGCAGCGCATTGATGTCCTCACCCTCACGGTAATCATCAGCACGGTCATCAGGAGAATGCTCAGCCATCTGAAAATTCACATTCACATTGTAAAGTTCACATTATAAAGTAATTCACATTGTAAAGTTCATATTATAAAGTAATTCACATTGTAAAGTTCACATTCACATTGTAAAGTTCACATTGTAAAGCTCACATTGTAAAGTTCACATTCACATTGTAAAGTAATTCACATTGTAAAGATCACATTGTAAAGTTCACATTCACATTGTAAAGTTCACATTATAAAGTAATTCACATTGTAAAATTCACATTGTAAAGTTCACATTCACATTCTAAAGTTCACATTTAGAAAAATAAAACATATAAAAAAATATAAACATGCCTCTAATATTGTGATTTTTTATCAATTAACAATCCTTCATTGTGATCTCCGCGCACATACAAGTCATCATTAGCTTCAATATTTGCTGGTGTTGGCAACCCAACTGAGAATGGACTGGAGTCATCATACTTATCATAGTATTGTTCGTCATCTATAGGATCTTCAATGAACTGTCTTTTACCATGAAGAACAACCGACCATTTATCATTTGCAGGATCATCGATATGATGCGAATATGAATGGTTCATCCTTCTCACCAATATTTTCAAAGTTCACTAAAGTGAAACCCAATTCATCCACTATAACTCCTTTGGTGTTATCAACCCAATTACATTTGAAGAGAGGAATTATGAAATCTATGTAGTTAAACTCCCATATGTCTTCAATGACACCGTAATATGACATTTTAGCTTCACGTGGACTCTTATCCTTTGCACTTGTAAAAAACATAGTCGATGCTTGAAGGGTGACCCCACTGTTTTGGATGACACTCTTATCATCTTGGCGCTTTGTGTAATATGTGAATCCATTAATGTCATACCCTTCATAAGACATAACAGTCAATTTTGGTTTAAAGGGGAGGCATTTGATAGTTTCAGTAATATCATCTGGTGTTTGAGATAGTTGATGTAAGCCTT
The DNA here is from genome assembly GCA_963693085.1 of Alisma plantago-aquatica. Classification (NCBI taxonomy): domain Eukaryota; kingdom Viridiplantae; phylum Streptophyta; class Magnoliopsida; order Alismatales; family Alismataceae; genus Alisma; species Alisma plantago-aquatica. Next base: position 410,093,123 of record OY856413.1, read on the forward strand.
TATTTTCAAACCACTTAAAAAATGTCTTGTTATGCTCTCTAGCAAGCCACATTGTATTGGCTCGAGGATATTGTCTCTTGATGAAATTGGTATGTTCCTCGATATAAACGTTCACTTCATCCATGTTGTGTAAAATATACAAGTGACCTTGTTCCAACTGCTCACGGCTGATTACTTTCACACGTGATCCCAAAATTCCTTTGCTAAATTGCTCGTCAATATTCTTGTCATTATCAGGAGTGTCATTACCACTGAGAAAGTCATTGCAAAAATCCATAACCTCTCTCACCACATAACCCTCGATAATACTCCCTTCAGGCCGATAACGGTTTCAAACATCACTTTTAAAAATTCTCATGTATCGTTCAAAGGGATACATCCAATGCAAGAAAACTGGTCCCAACATTTTCACTTCCCTAGTCAAGTGGACAACAAGATGTACCATGATATCAAAGAACGACAGAGGAAAATACATCTCAAGCTGACATAGGGTAACAACCACTTCTCTTTGCAATTTATCGAGAGTATCAGGGTCAATAACTTTGCTGCATAGACTGTTGAAAAAGAAACAAAGTCTGGTGATTACAAACCTTACATGCTTTGGCAATATAGATCTAATTGCCACAGGCAATATTTGTTGCATTAGAGTGTGACAATCATGAGATTTAAGACCTATAAACTTTAGATCTTTCATTGATACCAATCTACGGATGTTGGATGAGTAACCCTGTGGCACCTTAACATTTACCAAACATTCACAAAAAGCTTTCTTCTCCTTTCTAGACAATGTGTAACAAGCGGGAGGTAAGTATATTCTCCGATTTCCCATTTCACGAAATTCTATTAATTCTGACCTTATTCCCATTTCACGTAGGTCCAGTATGGATTTTATGCTATCTTTAGTCTTACCTGGTATATTCAACAAAGTACCAATGACACTATCACAGACATTTTTCTCAACATGCATGACATCGAGATAATGCCTGACTGTCAAAGAACTCCAATAAGGAAGATCCCAAAATATTGACTTGTTCTTGAAGAAAGATTTGTCACTCCGTGTGGCCATAGTACATTGTGATCTCTTACCAAATTCATTGACAAAGTATTTTACTCTTTCATAAACAACCTCCCATGGTATAGGTTTAGGTGCACTCCGTTCCTCATTCAATCCATTGAATGCTTTGCGCTTCCTACGATACGGATGAAATTTTGTAAGAAACCTTCGATGACCGAGATATACAGTCTTACCGCCATGTTTTAGTCTTGTTGAATCAGTGTTTTCTTCACATATAGGACACGCTTTAGCTCCTTTGACACTATATCCAGACAAATTCCCGTATGGTGGAAAGTCATTGATAGTGCAAAACAACATAGCGTGCAAACAAAATGTCTCTCTTCTTGAAGCATCATAGGTCATCACACCTTCAGCCCAAAGTTTCTTTAAGTTATCAATCAGAGGTTCAAGATAAACATCAATATCATTTCCGGGTTGTTTAGGGCCCGATATCAACAACGACAACATAACATACTTATTTTTCATACACAGTCTGGGAGGAAGATTGTATATAACAAGCATGACTGGCCAAGTGCTATGTTGGCTGCTCAATGTCCCATATGGATTCATCCCATCTGTACAAAGCCCAAGTCTTAGATTCCTGACTTCTTCACCAAATTCAGGGTACAATAGATCAATCTTCTTCCACTATGGGGAATCAGATGCATATCGTAGGATCCCATCATTATTTTTCTTAACATCTGCATGCCACCTCAAATTCTTCGCATCTATCGGATTGGCAAACAAGAGTTGAAACCATGATATTATAGGTAGATACCACATCACCTTGGCAGGAGAACCAGTTTTGGACTCCCCCGAAGTCGTCAATTTATACCGTGACGCACCACATTTTGGACAATCTTTCAAATCCACACAGTCCTTTTGAAATAATACACAATCATTCGGGCATGCGTGTATCTTCTTGGCATCCATTCCCATTGGGCACAACAATTTCTTTACCTGGTATGTTGAGATTGGCAACTTGTTTCCTTCAGGAAGCATTTCTTTCAACAAAGTCAACAATGAAGTGAAGCTTTTGTCGCTCCATCTATTGTTAGCTTTCAACTTATACAATCTCAACACATCGCTAAGCTTCGTAAACTTAGTACAACCTGTGTATAATGATATCTCAGCATCATGCACAATGTTTCTAAAAATTGGAGGTGGATCGGTGTGCTCTACCCCACAACTATCCAGCATCGCATCAACGATGTCTACTGGAACTGGTTCATTCACATCTACGTCATCGTAGGCAATTTCTTCTTCCACACAAGCACTGCTATCGACATCCACGGGTTTCAGGTTTGAAATCTCTCCATGCCAGTGCCATTCTATATAGCCTTGTATAATCCCGTTGCACATGACATGACTTTTGATATCGTCACCAGTGCTGACTTTCAAGTTGTTACCGCAATGCCTACATGGACAGTAGAATCTATCTCCAGGTTTTTTCCTATGTTCCTTGGCAAATCTAATAAACTGGTCAAGACCAGAAATAAACTCTGGGGTGTAGCGATTGTGAATGGACATCCATGATCTATCCATTCTATGATCAAAGAGAAATCAAATATACATTACAACAAGATTAGGGTCTAGGGTTAACAGATTAGAGTTTTTGCATGGTTAAAACTTTAGGCCAACAAATACATGTGTTGTCATTCTTATATATAATAAATGTGTACCACCTATCCCATTCTTGAACACCTAATATCACTAGTAAGTGTATAATGTGTATTGGGTTTTCAAGAAAATTTCAGCAACATTTCCTCGCTGTTCTCTAAGTACATATGTACTTAGAGAACAAATGGGGAAATGCTGTCGAAAATTTCTTGAAAACCAAATACACATTATACACTTACATCCTAAGTGAGATTAGGTGTTCAAGAATAGTCCCAAACCGGGGACTATCCAAGATTTACTCCTAATGAGTATATCTTGGACGGGTTTCTAGGCCAACAAATACATGTGATGTCATTCTTATATATAATAAATGTGTACCACCTATCCCATTCTTGAACACCTAATCTCACTAGTAAGTGTATAATGTGTATTGGGTTTTCGAGAAAATTTCGGCAGCATTTCCCTGTTGTTCTCTAAGTACATATGTAGTTAGAGAACAAACGGGGAAATTCTACCAAAATTTTCTCGAAAACCCAATACACATTATACACTTACATCCTAAGTCAGATTAGGTGTTCAAGAACAGTCCCAAATCGGGGACTATCCAAAATTTACTCCTAATGAGTAAATCTTGGACGGGTTTCTAGGCTAATGAGTACATATCCACTACATGTATTTGCTCACTTACATTGCATCACTCACAATTAGAGCATTATTCAATAATAAATCAAAAATTCAATAGTTTCAAACATGCAATAATTCACAATTAGAGTGATAAGATTCACTTTGTACAAACATACATGGCATAATTCAGGCACAATAGCAGGTGTGGTCATTGACCCGATTCAACAATATAAGAATAATTTTAGAAGAGTAATGTAGCACAACATTATAGGTTATCCGATTATAATTGAGAAATATAGCACAAAATCAACCAACATGGCCGTGCTATGCAACACGGCCGTGCTACCAACACGGCCGTGCTGCCCAGCACGACCGTGCCAACCTGCGATTTCACACACCTCGGTCACGGAGCAGGGTACCTTCTTGAGGGCAGAGGAAGAAGAGCAGAGTAGGTACCTTCGGAGGCATTGGCAGGGAGAGTAGCAGCAGTGAGGAGCAGGAGCAGGAGAGCAGGCCGCTGGAGCAATATAGAAGGTCACCGGAGAAGGAGAGAAGGCCGCCGGAGCTGGGGGCAGAGGGCAAGCGGCGGCGGAGGTGGGCAGAGGACCAGCCAAGCGAGCGGAGCAGCGCGCGACCGGAGTAAACGGCGGCGGAGGTGGGGGCAGAGGAGAAATCACCGGAAATTGCCGGACGACCAAACCCTGGAGTAGCAGCGCGAGACAATGAATGAAACAGAGAAAGGGGAAGAGTCGGGCTCACGCGGGTGCTGTTAAGTTATCAATCGGTGTCGGTTATTAAAGACAACCGACACATAAAACTAAAGGTGTCGGTTCTACAAACACACCGACACCTATTGTCAATGATAGTCGTCGGTTTTTACTAGAAAAAAACCGACGTCTATCTACATATTGTGATTAAAAAATTTGTTCTCGATTAATGACCATAGTCGTCGGTTTCTTTCCCAAACCGACGCTCAAAGGGGTGTGAAAAATTTCCCGAGAAAATGCGCAAAAACCCATAAACGTCGGTTATTGTAGTAAAACCGACGACCAAAATATGCCCAATTTCTAGATCGTGAATAATCTTTCGTTGTCAATTTTTTAGTAAATAACCGACGTCATATGTCAAATTTTGGAGGTAAATTTTTTCACGCGAAATTTTAGATTTGGCGGTTAATTTTAGGCGTCAGTTTATTATTCGGGAACCGACACTGAATAAAAGCGATACCTGTGTCTGGTCGCCCTTCACAGATAGATGTCGGTTTTTTATTAAACTGATATTTTAGGTTTTAGGTGTCAGTTTATTTATACAACCGACGCCTTTAAAAGTGGCGTTATAAGCCATTTCTGTAGTAGTGGGCGGAGAGTCAAAACACTCTTACTTGTTGTGCATAAGTGGACCTACCAAAGATGTCCACTGACCAGCACAACTTGTAACACATGTACCACCGCCATCCCCGATTGGTGTTGGGTACCACACAAATGCAAGGAGTCTGCCCTGAATGGCCTACACCCCCACAACCTATTAGTGTGCTACAACTTACCTCAATCTGGAAGAAATACCCCCAATTAGGAAGCATGTTTCATTCACACATCACATACCTTCCTATGAGGATTCTATAGTGTTTCAGGCATCTAATGTCTACATCACTCTTTAAATTCACAGTTCAGTCATCACATCAACATTTCTTAGTTTAGCTCTGTATACGTATCATTTCATAGATCATGAGTAATATATACTGCAAATTGAACTACTGAGCATCACCACATCTCATACTGAGATACACTAATATGAAAATTCTTGATTCACTGAATGCCCTATCCTTAGGGTTTTATTTGCCTCATTCACATATCACATACTCAGATAAGGATTTAATCTACCATAAACATTCACTGAACAACGAATGCTTTCAACAGTTCACATATAACCAGACATAATTACAAAACCCTAGAATAATCTGAACTGGGGTATCCATACCATTCAATGAAATATCATGCATAAAAAATAACCTTGCATAAATGAATTTATAACTATAAAAGAATCACATCAGTTGAATTTCATGATGTCTATTAGAAAACTTCCAATTTTCATTCATCTAGGGTTTCACCCTCTTTACTAATATATTAGGAAAATGCTAATAACATCAAATGAAATCCAACATATTATCTGACATATTTTCACTATGCATTAGATAAAACAATCATTCATAAACAAGGGGATTCAAATAGGCAATGTTCTTTATTCAAATTTACAACAATTTCAGACATTGTAGAAAACCCGAGATTTCAATATATTTGTATAACTACTGCAATAACTTTAGGAATTCTAGTTCAGATGATTTGTATCCATTTATAATATGATTTTATCATCTAAAATTCATCAAATAGGAAAACAATCCATTTCTAGTTAATCATTCCTAAGCTTAAACTGAAAGGTAGATTTAGGGTTTGTAGTCACATATAAAGGAATGAAAGATTATTGTAAATTTAATCTAATTTCTTAGAATATACTATTTAAATGAAGTACCCACTCACTTAACATGTGAAACACCTTACGGGCATAGCCCAATGACTGAAAATCTAAAATTCTTAACAAACTCCTAGCAATCCATTACTTTCTTCTTTCTTTCAACTCAGAAACCCTAGGAATGGAGAATTATTTAGAAAATGTGAGAAAAGAAAGATATTTTCTATCATATCGAATCAAATCATAGGAGGGATGGAATATTGGCATATGAGAGATGATTCACCAAGAAAATCTATATAGAGATGAAAAGCTTACTTGATTTCATCAACTCTAGGAAGAGAAAACCCCCAGATCACCATCTTCACCACTTTCTCCATCCAAACCCTAACTCTTCCTCTTTTCCTATGATTTCATTTATCTGGAATGAATCACGAAATATAGGTGCTCCTAGTATGTTAGATTGACCATATAGAGCAAATGAGGTGCTTGGGTCAATTGCAAATTAACTCTACCTATACTTTCTTTTATTTCAAAAGATTTTTTCATCATAAAACATTACTATAAATCATTTACTAAATAGGTTACAAACCCTCCAAAAATTATGAAAAATTATAATGATGTCTAAACATAATTTCATAGATTCAATAAGGATTTTATAACATTCTAAGATACCAACAAAATAAATAAAAACCAAACACTACACAGCTGAGTATCAGTCTATAGCATGGTTGGTAGAAATGTAGTTTGACTGATAAATACATTCAAAGAACATCCAAATATTCTGAAATTTTTCATTAACATACATGACAGAGTTATCCATATCATACCCTTGTTGCATGTAAATACAAGTCACATAGAAAATATTAAAAATAATTTACCATACTGTTATGCCTGTTAAATTTTGTATTTATATACTATCAAAACCCTAATTTTAGAAATTAGGGTTTACACTTCATAAACCCTAATCCTTCAAAGTAAAGTTATGATTAGAGTTACATTTTAGGCTTAAAACATCACAATATATCTCCCATCATTAATTAGGTTTAAGAGATGATCAATCTAATTAAGCATGTAATCATCCATGTGAACTGTAGTTCATCAATTACGATCAGACGTGGTTATAACACTTTTACTGGTATACCTTTGACGAGATTCCTCCAAGTTGTTGTATGTGTTCATCCTACAAGTTTTATGGTGATGATAGTTGTAAATGGTCTCCATATGCGAACACCTATATTTGTGGATTTGGTTGATCTGTGTTATCTTTATATGTCTTCATGTCACCAAAGTCAAGTGCATTTGTGACATGTGGGTCGATATCCTGTCATGCCTATAACATAATGAATATTAGATGTAATCTCCATGTAAACCTTTTTCCCAAGTTTCCCTTTCATTTATGTCCTTTATGTCGTTCATGTTTAATTAGTGGAATTTATAGTGGTTTAGTGAACATTTATTCACTAATTGTACCAATATAAGGGTTTATGCACAAATACCTAAGTGAAAGCTTATTTAAGGATCTAAAATGCAAAATCAACACTTTAGTTGAACAATGGTATATTAATTTGTGCTAGAAGTGCAAGGCCCTAAACCTTGATAAAATGTATTAAACAAGTTTAATTACCATAATTAAGTTCTCTAAACCTTAATATAACTTTTTTATGTGATTTGAAAACATAAAATGAGCCTAAGGTTCAAATTTGGTTCGATTTGAATGTTGTTTGTGCAGGTTATGCAATTTTAGGTACATTCTGGACTTTTATGCAATTTACCCAATTGGAGGTTTTCTTTGCAAATTATCACTTGAATTTTAATCCTTATATATTAACTTACCATTCTCGTGATTTTGAACCATGGGGCACCTAGTTGCACCTTGGTTTGAAGGTGTTTCTCTCCAAGGGCATTATAGGGATTACCCTCTTTTTTTTTAGAGTTGGATTACCCTCTTTATAAATGAGCTTATCTTTAAACACTATCAACCATGGGGTTATTTATTTGATTGGAGGACGGTAGGGATGGCCTAGAAGCCTCCATGGGATTTTAGGACCAACCTTGGATATACAAGAAGTCTCTATGAGCTGTCCTCTTGCATGGCCATGAAGCCTTAGCCTAAGGACACATGGAAAGTCCCATAGACACCTCATGCTTGCCCCCTTTTTTATAAAGCCATGCCTACCCCTTCCCACCTCCCAATCCAAGAAGAAATCCTCTCCTTATATTTCTCCCAGCTTAGAGCATCATACCTTCTATGTTTGGCCATGAAGTTGCTATCCCAAGGTAAAAGAGGGTGCCTACCTTGGTGAAGAAAGGCTCCTAGGGTTCCAAATTTCTCTATTTTAGGATTCTTAAGCTCCTCCTTGGCGATTTTAACCAAAACTAGTAAGTATCCTCCTTTCCTTCCCTATTTTCATGCTTTTAGTATTCCTCCCACCTTCTTTCAGGACAAAACCATGACCTTCCATGATAAAACTCCACCTAGAACTCTAAACATCTCATCTCCTTGCTCTTTTGCTAGGGTTTGCACCTCTAAAGTGGAGAAGGTGATCTTTGCTCAAGAAAGGAGCTTGGCTTGGAACATCCATACCTTCTAATCTCAGGATCCTTTCTGTTTGGACCTTCTTACCTTTCGAGAGGTGAGTTTTGTTAACCCCCTTCTTATATATTGCTTACTACATGCTTAAAACTCGTGCTTCTATGTTTAAAATTGATGATTTCCATCTCTTTTTACCATGTTCTTCTAGGGTTTTGGTTTTTTTCCTATTTTACCTTCAAGCTCTATTTTGGTTACTAATGCAACTTCAAACCTGATCTTGGGTCAAATGGTGTTTTCTCCCTCTCCCTTCCTCTCTCCCTCTCTTCAATTATCTCGATCAGTTTGTTGATGTGGCAATTTCCTTCCAATATTGAAAAATTTATATCTTCTAATCTTCTTATCCAAATTTGACAAATAAATATGTTTTGGAATTCTAAAATTAATCTCTATTTAATAAAAATATTTTCAAGGTCATATTTCATGGTTTGACGAAGGGTGATTTTTGTAAAATGAATTTAATGCATAAAATCCATAAAAATTACATCTTAATCACCATAACTCCAAATTAACATAAAAATATGTTTTATTGATTAGGAGAACCTAATAAGTTCATTGGTGATATTTTAAAAATATAAATCCGAATTTTCTATTTTTTTTTTAAATTAGGGTTTCTATACATTAATGTGCACTATGTACTCTAACGCATGTTAATACATTAAAAATAGGCAAAGTGGAACTTGGACTCAATTAAAGTGGTGAAAGTTAGTAAATGATATCAGTAAGAGAGGTATGTGCATCCCTTACACCCTATGTTGGGATAATTTTAGCTAAATATTATATTTCCCCAATGAGGCTTAAATGAACCCTAATCTTCTATTCTTGAATCCTAATGTTGTTCATGCCTCAAATCAGATTATAATTTCATCTTATTTGGGTCTTATACCCCACTGTCATACTTATTGAATATTATGACTACTCTTGCCATGACTGCTTTTCTAGCATGTAGATTATGTTCTATTTAATTTAAAGTAGCGGTACTTATGTACAACCACCCATAGAGGGCATGTATTTAATCGCCCTGGGAATTTTTTTATTCTCCCCTATATAATTGTGTAGGTGACTGGAAATGTCTTATTCTCCCCTCACCTATAGGTTAGAGGTCCGGTAGGTGCCTCAACCCTACTTTATTAGGTAGACATAATTATCTTACATGCAAATCCTTTTTAATATAATTGTTAATGGCAAATTTCTTTTGAATATAGCCTCATACTCTTGTTATCTTCATCTTATGATGAAACCTAGCCTGTTCGTATTTGCTTTACTTATCTTGTAATCCTAGACTAGTTTTGTGAGACATACCTTGTTTTATTTCCCCTTTTGGTGGGTGCTTTCCCAACCACCTAGGTGTTGGTGCTGAGCAAGGAGAAGGACAAGTTTAAAGTAAGTCATATCAGGAGTATATCTCAAGCTATCTGAAAGGATGTCTAGGTTGCTATTACTAGATTCTTTTCTCTTATCTTTTTCTTTTGGGAACAATCATGTAATGAACAATGAAAGCCATGCAATAGGCTTAGTACTTTTATTTCCACTTCTATTCACATTTTATAATGTATCAGGTGCATGCTTATTTACTTGGAATATTATACATGCATCCCTCAATATCTTTATCTTTATAAAAAGATGTAAGTTTTATACTTTATTTAAATTTTAGTAAGGAGGTGATCTCACCTCTTTACAGCATGGTATTAGAGCCTTTAGGCAACTATTAGGACATGAAGTTGAAGCAAAGATGTCTAGAATGGATCAGGGTTTCAGGGGCTGCAAATATTTTTCTCTGCACACTAGCTTGGTTTATGAGGACTCCCGTGCCCATATGATACCGACCTAGCCAGAGCTGATACAAATTGCCCAAAATAGTATGCTTTTAGGCAATAACATTATATATATTCTTTTCTCGTCTATGTTTCTATTCTTTTCTCATCTATGATTCAAATACTCTTGGGAACTTAATATGTTAACCCTATCTTTCAAGATAGGTGACTTGTTCGACAGTAGGAACAAGGGAAAGGAGTCAAACCCTGATGACTCCAATGTGGAAAACACTCATGTGACTCCTGTCAGCGATAGTGTGGTCAACCCTACTACTCCAGGCACCCCCGCTTTCACACCAGAGCAAGAGCTTGAAATGATGCGATAGTTGCTCTCAACCATGATGGGGCATCTTCACATAGTTGCCACCAACACCAACAAGTTGAGGAAGTTCACCCTCACTGACTTCATAAAGATGTAGGAACCCTACTTCAAGGGTGAAAGTGAACACAACATGGTGGATAAAGTCGATGACTGGGTGTTGGCTTTGGATCGGACCTTCGAGGATATGGCATGCCCTCATCACCACAAGGTTCGATTCATGACGTATGTGTTGGACGAACCGGTACATGTCTGGTGGAATGGTTTCGCCCGCACTCGAGACACCTCTACCATGGAGTGGGACCAGTTCCTGAAGCTCTTTAGGGAGAAGTACATCTGTCCCACATTCCTGGGGAAAAAGGAAGCCGAGTTCTATACCCTCAAGCAGGGAGGCATGTGTGTGGCCGACTACATCCAAAAGTTCCTACTTTTGGAATGCTACTCCACCAACCTTGGAGCCGAGAGAAGGGCAACATTGTTCTTGGAGGAACTGAACTACTAGGTGAGCCAAATTCTTGTTCCACAACTTCCACTCACCTTCCAACAGATGGTGGATAAGGCCCTGGTCATCAAGTCCTACCCATGATTCCAATCCTATGGACACAGTAATGGCTACAACAACAACATGAGGATGAACCCTACCTAGAACAGGAATCACAGATGTGATCGGTGCAATAGGTGCTCTCACCACCATCCTCCAGGGAGATGTCCTACCAAGAATGCACCTACTCATAGAGACAACCAACCTCCTCCGACCTTCCATAAGTGTGGCCAAGTTGGACATATATGACCACTCTGCCCCCGTTTCCATTGGGGACATAATAATGCCCAGTAGCCGCAGCAGCCAAGGTAGAATCTACCTCTGTGGAACAATAATAACAACAACAACCATAACCCGAGGCGACCACCATTGGAGAGGTTGAATGGGAGAGTGTTTGCTCTCAATGCTGAGGAAGAAGGCAAAGATAATGAAGTTATTGAACGCACCTTGCATCTTAATATGTGTCCTATAAAGACATTGTTTGATTTTATCTCATCCAATACCTTCGTGTCCTGTCAGCTTGCTTCTATGTCAGAAATAGAATCTGAGTATATGGATCATATATTAGATCTAAAAAATCCTAGTGGTAAGATCTGCTCTTCGTATCTACAAACTCCGACCATGGACCTCTGTATATCTGGTATAATGTTTCCCTCAGATTTCATCTTACTCAACATGACCGCCTTTGATATCATCCTAGGAATGGATTGGTTGAAGAGGTACAAAGCTATTTTGTTTTGTGAAGAATCAAAATTTAGTTTTTCACATCCTGTTGAGGGAAGATGGTGTGTCAAGGGTAGGAAGTGAAAGGATCATCACTTTGTTATCTCTGCCATCAAAGCTAAAAAGCTAGTCTCGTAAGGGTGTAGAGCTTTCTTAGCATCTATAGTCCTCGAGGATACACCTCCTTCTCTCGACCACATAGATGTAGTGAAGGACTTCCCAGATGTATTTCTCAAGGAGTTACCCGGTTTTCCACCAACTCGCAAGGTGGAGTTCTCCATCGAGCTTGTACCTAAAACTTCACCAATATCGAAGCCACCTTACCGCTTGGCCCCTGTTGAGCTTGCCAAACTGAAGAAGTAGCAAGAAGAGCTTCTCGACATGGGCTTCATGTGCCTCAGTGTTTCACCTTGGGGAGCCCTTGTACTGTTTGTAAAGAAGAAGGATGGTTCGATATGGATGTGTATGGACTACCACATGCTTAACCAAGTGATGGTGAAGAACCACTATCCTTTGCCTCACATCGATGACTTGTTCGACCAGCTGAAGTCAGCCACTGTGTTCTCCAAGATGGATCCATGAAGTGGCTACTACTAGTTGCGCGTGAAGGATGATGATGTACTAAAGAAGGTGTTCAAAACTTTCTATGGGCATTACAAATTCATGGTCATGCGTTTTGGTTTGACAAATGCCCCTGCTGCCTTCATGGACTTGATGAATCGAGTGTTCTGACCATACCTTAACAAGTTTGTGGTGGTGTTTATCGACAGTGTTTTGGTTTATTCTGAGATGTTAGAACAACATCACGAGCATCTGCGGATTGTACTCAACACATTGTGAGAAAATCAACTCTATGCAAATTCTCAAAGTGTGAGTTATGGATAAAGGAAGTGATGTTTCTGGGTCATGTGATATCTGTCAGACATATAGTTGTTGATCCGGAAAAGGTAGAAGCTATGACCAAGTGGAAAGCTCTCAAGAACCCCTTAGAGATCTATAGTTTCCTCAGCTTAGAAGGTTACTATCGAAGGTTTATCAAGAGCTTCTATGAGTTGGCCTTTCCTTTCACCAAGCTGATGCGAAAGGAGGTCAAGTTCTCTTAGACACCATAATGTGAGAACAGTTTCCAAAAGCTGAAGGAGTGTTTGATTTTTGCTCCCGTTCTTACCTTGCCTGTTGAAGGCATACCCTATATCATCTACACTGATTCTTCTAAACAAGGAAAAGATGATCACCTCTGGTTCCTGCCAATTGAAACTAAATGAAGCTAAATTGCCTACACATGATTTATAGCTTGCTGCCATCGTTCATGCTCTGAAAATCAGGCGACACTATCTCGATTGTGTGAAGTTTGAAGTTATCTCCGACCATAAAAGCTTGCGGTACCTGTTGACACAGAAGGATCTGAATCTATGACAATGAAGGTGGATGGAATATCTCAAAGATTATGACTTCACCATCACCTATCTTCCTGGTAAAGCAAATGTCATAGCTGATGCTATAAGTCGCAAGAAGGATGCTGTTTGTAATGCTCTGAGATTTTCAATATGGGAAAATCTTGAACATTAGCCTATCGATTCAGTGTATGAAGACAAGTTGTGTGTTCATATGGCTAGTTTGACTATTACACCGACCTAGATCTCAGAAGTCATTACTGCATAGTTGGAAAGTTCCGAGTTCGAAGAGATGAAAGCCTTGACCAAGAAACTACGATCTGACTTCTCTATCGGAGTGGATGGTGTTGTCCACTTCAGAAAAAGGTTGAGGATTCCCAACGTAGGTGATGTAAGATAGAAGATTTTGAGTGAAGCTCATGGGTCCAAGTACACTATTCATCCTAGCACAAAACAAATGTTCAAGGACTTACAACGAAGTGTGTGGTGGAAAAACATGAAGAATGATGTAGCTCTATTTGTCACAAAGTGCTAGACATGTCAACAAGTCAAGATCGAATATAAATGACCTGGCGGTCTTCTTCATCCTCTTGAAATTCTGGAATGGAAGTGGGAGAAGATCATAATGGACTTCATTACTGGTTTCCCCAAGTCCAAGAAAGGTTATGATGTCATTAGGGTGGTTGTTGATCGGCTTACAAAATCTACTCATTTCTTGCCTTTCAAAACCAATTACAAAGTTGTAAATATGGCTCAGTTGTACATTGAGTGGATCGTACGCCTACATGGAGTACCTGAGGTAATAGTTTCTGATCGTGACGCAAAGTTTACTTCTCATTTATGGGGTCAGATTTAAGAGGAGATGGGTACTAACTTGCATTTCAGTACTACTTACCATCCACAGACTAATGGTCAATTTGAGAGAACATATTAGATTCTGGAGGACTTTCTTCATACTTGTGTGATGGATTGGGGTGGTGCATGGGATCAATATCTGCCATTAGCTGAGTTTGCTTACAACAATAGCTACCAAGCTAGTATTGGTATGCCACCTTTTGAAGCTATATATGGTAGACCATGTCGTTCACCTTTGTAATGGGATGATGTTGGTGAAGGTTCTCTAGTGAAGACCGATGACATGCAAATGATGACAGAAAAGGTAAAGTTGATAAAGAAATGCATGAAAGCTACTCAAGACCGACAGAAGATGTATGTTGACAAGAAAAGGTCCGATGTTAACTTCCTAGTGGGTGACTATGCATTTTTGAAGATCAAGCCTATCCATTCTATTGCTAGATCTAAAGTTAAAGGCAAATTGAGTCCCCTCTATGTTGGATCATTTGAAATCTTAGATAAGGTTGGAGATTGTGCATACCGCTTAGCTTTACTTCTTTCCTATAATAAGATTCATAATGTGTTCCATGTCTCCGTACTGAAGAAGTATGTGAAGGACTCTTCTCATGTACTTACTATTGAGCCTTTGGAGATACATGAGAATCTGACCTATGAAGAGCTACCTGTGAAGATCCTTGACTCCCAAGTAAAGTAGCTGAAGAACAAAGAGATTGAGTTGGTAAAAGTTTTGTGGTAATATCATGGTCTGGAAGAAACCACTTGGGAGTTGAGAGATGAAATGTTATGCACTCACCCTTCTCTTTTTTCTTGAGATTTTGAGGATGAAATCCTTTTAAAGGGATGGAGTGCTATAACATAATGAATCTTATATGTAATCTCCATGTAAACCTTTTTCCCAAGTTTCCCTTTCATTTCCGTCCTTTATGTCGTTCATGTTTAATTAGTGGAATTTATAGTGGTTTGGTGAACATTTATTCACTAATTGTACCAATATAAGTGTTTATGCACAAATACCTCAGTGAAAGCTTATTTAAGGATCTAAAATGCAAAATAGCTACTTTAGTTGAACCATGTATATTAATTTGTGCTAGAAGTGCAAGGTCATAAACCTTGATTAAATGTATTAAACAAGCTTAATTACCATAATTAAGTGCTCTTAAACTTAGTCTAACTTTTTGATGTGATTTTAAAACATAAAATGAGCCAAATTTTCAAATTTGGTTTGGTTTGGAAGTTGTTTGTGCAGGTTATGCAATTTTAGGTACATTCTGGACTTTTATGCAATTTACCCAATTGGGAGGTTTTCTTTGAAAATTATCACCTGAACTTTAATACTTATATATTCCCTTACCATTATAAATATTTTAAACCATGGGGCACCTGGTTGCACCTTGGTTTGAAGGAGTTTCTCTTCAAGGGCATTATAGGGATTACCCTCTTTATAAATGAGCTTGTCTTTAAAAGTTATCAACCAATGGGGTTATTTCTTTGATTGGAGGATGGTGGAGATGGCCTAGAAGCCTCCATGGGATTTTAGGACCGACCTTGGATATACAAGAAGTCTCTATGAACAGTCCTCTTGCATGTCCATGAAGCCTTAGCCTAAGGACACATGGAAAGTCCCATAGACACCTCATGCTTGCCCCCTTCTTTATAAATCCATGCCAACCCCTTCCCACCTCCCAATCTAAGAAGAAATCCTCTCCTTCTCTTTCCCCTAGATTAGAGCATCGTCCCTTCTATGTTTGGCCACAAAGTTTCTGTCCCAAGGTAAAAGAGGGTGCCTACCTTGGTGAAGAAGGCTCCTAGGGTTCCAAATTTCTCTATTTTAGGATTTCTTAAGCTCCTCCTTGGCGATTTTGACCATAACTAGAAATTATCCTCCTTTTGTTCCCTATTTCATGTTTTTAGTATTCCTCCCACCTTCTTCCAGGTCTGAAACATGACCTTCCATGATAAAAATCCACCTAGAACCCTAAAACATCTCATCTTCATGCTCTTTTGCTAGGGTTTGCAACTCTAAAGTAGAGAAGGTGATCTTTGCTCAAGAAAGGAGCTTGGATTGGAACAACCATATCTTCTAATCTTGGGATCCTTGCGGTTTGGACCTTCTTACCTTCCTAGAGGTGAGTTTTTTTAACCCCCTTCTGATATATTTCTTACTATATACTTAAAACTCATGCTTCTATGTTTAAAATCGGTGATTTCCATCTCATTTTACCTTGTTCTTCTAGGGTTTTGATTTCTTGCTATTTTACCTTCTATAGAAACTCTAGTTTGGTTACCTATGCAACTTCAAACCTAATCTTGGGTCAAGTACTGGTGTTTTCTCCCTCTCCCTCTCTCTTGAATTATCTCGATCGGTTTGATGATATGGCAATTTCCTATTGGCCAATATTGAAAAATTCATATCTTCTAATCCACTAATTCAAATTTGACAAATAATTATGTTTTGGAATTCTAAAATTAAACTCTATCTAATACAAAATATTTTCAAGGCCCGATTTGATGGTTTGACGAAGGTTGATTTTTGTAAAATGAATTTAATGCATAAAATCCATAAAAATTACATCCTAATAATCATAACTCCAAAATTAACATAAAGTATGTTTTCTTGATCAGGAGAACCTAATAAGTTCATTGGTGATATTTTAAAAATCTAAATATGAATTTTGCTAAAAAGTTCTAAAATTAGGGTTTCTATACATTAATGTGCACTATGTACTCTAATACATGTTAATACATTCACTACTACAGAAATGACTTATAACATCACTTTTAAAGGCGTCGGTTGTATAAATACACTGACACCTAACACATAAAGCCTCGATTAAAAAAAAAACTGACATCTATCTGTGAAGGGTGACCAGACATGGGTATCGCTTTTATTCAGTGTCGGTTTCTTATTAAGAAACCGACGCCTAAAATTAACCGCCAAATCCAAAATTTCCAGTGAAAAAAATTACCTCCAAAATTTAACATATGGCGTCGGTTATTAACTCTTAAACCGACGGTGAAAGGTTTTTCGCGAGATCGAAATTGGGCCCATTTTTATCGTCGGTTTGCTTGTAGTAACCAACGTCGATATATTTTCACGCGCTGTCCTCGCAAAAATTTTCACCCCCCTTTGACGTCGGTTTGCTACGGGGACCGACGCCTATGGTCAGAATGCGAGAACATTTTTTTTTGTCGGCATATGTTGATAGACGTCGATTTTTACTAGAAAAATCGATGACTATCGTTTATCATAGGTGTCGGTTTTTGTGCTGTAACCGACACCTATACGTTTATGTGTCGATTTGTTTGAATAACCGACACCTATTATTAACTTCATAGCACCCGTGCGACCTAGCCAGTCTATTCCTTCTCTATTTCATTCCTACGATTGAGAGGTTTAGTCTGGCGATTCTGCTGCTCCGCCACTGCTCGCTGCCACTGCCTCCACGCCTGCCGCCGTCACCGCTCAGGCTGCCGCCTCCACTGCTGCCACGCCGCCGCCTCTGCTGGACACCTGTTGCTCGCTGTCACCGCGCGATACCCACCGATCGCCCTCACTTCTCGCCGCCGCTCAACACCTACTCGCCGCCGCCGCCACTCGATAGAGGAGGTACCCTGTTCGCTTTCTCCCTCTCTTTTGCTTGCTCAACACCTGCTCACCCCGCCGTTCTACCCTTGGATTTCTACTGCCTGATCCTCTGCTTGGAAGCAACATGAGGAGGTCACGACTGTGTGGGCCTCCACCTCTTCTTCTTCCTCCACCTCTTCTTCTACTTGCTCCCTCTCCAGCACGACCATGGTAGGCCAACACAACCACGACCGTAACCAGCCCACACGGTCGTGGTCTTGCTTTTAGCCATTTGGTAAGGAGGGAGCAAGAAGAAGAAGATACATTTGCAATTGAATACTAATGTTTGACCTAATTCTGTAAATTTTGATGCATGATGAATTAAGATATTAAAACCCTATTACACTTTTCACCATAATCTTGAATTAAGTATATTGCTGAAATCTTGTGATCAATCTATGTAAGATATTAAAACCCTATTGTTAAATCTCTAATTTTGTAGTGATGTGTCACCCTAACATCTACATGAATCCCTATTGTATGATGTAGATTGATGATAATGCATGAGTTAGTTTGAAATTTTGAAATCAATTATGAATCTCTCCATCCCTAGGTCATACTAATTTATGTGTAATCTTTATCTTGATGATGAACATGTATGGACACTCGAAATGTTGAAATCAATGTTATAGAATGACAACACATGTATTTGTTGGCCTAGAAACCCGTCTAAGATTTACTCATTAGGAGTAAATCTTGGATAGTCCCCAGTTTGGGACTGTTCTTGAACACCTAATCTCACTTAGGATGTAAGTGTATAATGTGTATTGGGTTTTCGAGAAAATTTCGGTAGCATTTTCGATAGCATTTCCCCGTTTGTTCTCTAAGTACATATGTACTTAGAAAACAACGGGAAATGCTGCCGATTTTTTTTTGAAAACCCAATACACATTATACCCTTACTAGTGAGATTAGGTGTTCAAGGATGGGATAGGTGGTACATATTTATTATATATAAGAATGACATCACATGTATTTGTTGGCCTAGAAACCAGTCCAAGATTTACTCATTAGGAGTAAATCTTGGATAGTCCCCAGTTTGGGACTGTTCTTGAACAACTAATCTCACTTAGGATGTAAGTGTATAATGTGTATTTCTTTATGGGTGGAGTTCTTGTATGGCCAGGAAGCAAGGTTGTACCTTGGAGACATATACATACAGTCAGCCACTGGGGTGCAACAAGGTGATCCTTTAGGCCCGCTTCTTTTTTTGCTTGTTCTACATTCTCTTATCCATCATATCAGGGACAAGTGCCAACTTCTTCTTCATGCATGGTATCTAGATGATGGGACAATCATTGGGGACACAACAGAGGTGGCCAAAGTTCTAGATATCATTCAGCGACATGGACCAGATCTGGGTTTGATTTTAAATATTCATAAAACTGAGCTGTACTGGCCTACATGTGATGGTAAGAAGCTTCAGAAAGATTAGTTTCCGTCAGATATTGGGAGGCCTCTGTCTGGGGTGAATTTGCTTGGTGGAGCTGTTAGTAGAGACCGGGATTTTATTGAGAGGTTGGCTATGGAGAGGGCCTGCAAGGCTGTTGAGTTGATGCATCTTCTTCCTCAGTTGGGTGATCCTCAGAGTGAGCTCCTTTTGCTTCGATTGTGTATGGGTATCTCAAAACTCTTATTTGGCTTGAGGACTTGTCAACCTATGTACATGGAGAAGGCAACATCATGTTTTGACAGAGGCTTACGTGGGTCTATAGAAGACATTGTAGTCTGTGGAGGTCCTTTTTTTTGAGACCTCCAATGGAGGATGGCTTCATTGCCCATTCGGCTTGGTGGCTTGGGACTATATTCAGCAGCTGATGCTTCTTCCTATGCTTTTGTGGCATCTAGGGCCCAATCTTGGGTGCTTCAGGATCACATCATGCGAGGTAGTGGGATTCACGGTATGGACCATGATTTTGATTATGCTGTAGATTGTCTTCGTGTCAGGATACCCTCTTTTGATCTTAGTTGTTTTTCTAAAAAAGTCACCGTCCCCCCAAAAGCCCAAAATTCTTTGGCGAGTGCTCTTTTTAGTTAAATAATTGAGGACATGGAAGTTAAATTTGACATGACCATTAGACATAAATCCATTTTCAAATGTCTACAAGCTGATCACACTCAAGATTTTCTCCTTGTTATTCCAATAGATGGACTTGGTCTGCATATGTCGCCAGTGGAGTACCGTAGTATCTTAAAATATCGTCTGATGATCCCTCTATTTCCAGCGGATGAGTTATGTCCAATCTTTCGTAAGGCATGTTTGGACACTTTTGGAGAACATGCAGTTCATCGCAGATAGCTTCCAGGTTTTAAATACATACATTATCTTGTTAGAGATTTTCTTTTTGATGTACTCAGACATGCAGTGTTAAGAAAGAGGCTCCTGTGAATTTTTTAACTGATCCACAAGAGGGAAGATCGACACTTAGGCCTGTTGATGTCTTGATTTTTGGGTGGATAGGAGGGAAACATGCATGTGTGGACCTTACAGGAGTTTCTCCACTGGTGGGATTGAGGAGTGGAGCTTTTACAGTGGGACATGCTGCCCTTAAAGCTGCTTCAGTCAAAGTGGGTAAGCATGAGAAAGCATGTATTGAGAATCAACATGCCTTTATTCCCTTTGGATTTGATACTTTTGGATTCTTAGCACCAGAAGCTGTGGAGCTTCTTAAAAGAGTACAAAAAGTTATGAATAGTAATGTTATGGCTCCCAAGTGTATGGATGTTGTATTTCAGAGGATTGGATTTGCTATCCAAAAAGGACTAGCGGCGCAACTTGTTGCCCGCCTGTCCTCTTCTTCAATGTAAATCTTTTCATGATATATAACATTAAATGTGTATTGGATTTTTGAGAAAATTTCAGTAGCATTTCCCCATTTGTTCTCTAAGTACATATGTACTTAGAGAACAGTAGGGAAATGCTGTAAAAATTTTCTTGAAAACCCAATACACATTATACACTTACTAATGAGATTAGGTGTTCAAGCATGGGATAGGTGGTACACATTTATTATATATAAGAATGACATCACATGTATTTGTTAACCCTAGACCATAATCTTGTTGTAATATATACTTGTTTTCTCTTTGATCATAGAATGGATAGATCATTGATGTCCATTCGCAATCGCTACACCCCAGAGTTTATATCTGGTCTTGACCAGTTTATTAGATTTGCCGAGGAACATAGGAAACAACCTGGAGATAGGTTCTACTGTCCATGTAGGCATTGCGATAACAACTTGAAAGTCAGCACTGGTGATGAAATCAAAAGTCATGTCATGTGTAACAGGATTATACAAGGCTATACAGAATGACACTGGCATGGAGATATTTCAAACCCGAAACCAGTGGATGTCGATAGTAGTGCTTGTGTGGAAGAAGAAATTTCCTTCGATGACGTAGATGTGAATGAACCAGTTCCAGTAGACATCGTTGATGCGATGCTGGATAGTTGTGGGGTAGAGCACACCGATCCACCTCCAAATTTTAGAAACATTGTGCATGATACTGAGATATCATTATACACAGGTTGTACTAAGTTTACGAAGCTTAACACTGTGTTGAGATTGTATAAGCTGAAAGCTAACAATAGATGGAGCAACAAAAGCTTCACATCATTGTTGTCTTTGTTGAAAGAAATACTTCCTGAAGGAAACGCGCTTCCAATCTCAACATACCAGGTAAAGAAATTGTTGTGCCTAATGGGAATGGATGCCAAGAAGATACATGCATGCCCGAATGATTGTGTATTAATGTGGTGCGTCACGGTATAAATTGATGACTTCGGGGGAGTCTAAAACTGGTTCTCCTGCCAAGGTGATGTGGTATCTACCTATAATATCATGGTTTCAATTCTTGTTTGCCAATCTGATAGATGTGAAGAATTTGAGGTGACATGCAGATGTTAAGAAAAATAATGATGGGATCCTACGACATTCGTCTGATTCCTCACAGTGGAAGAAGATTGATCTATTGTACCCTGAATTTGGTGAAGAAGTCAGGAAAGTAAGACTTGGGCTTTGTACAGATGGGATGAATCCATATGGGACATTGATAAACCAACATAGCAGTTGGCCAGTCATGCTTGGTATATACAATCTTCCTCCCTGGCTGTGTATGAAAAATAAGTTTGTAATGTTGTCGTTGTTGATATCGGGCACTAAACAACCTAGAAATGATATCAATGTTTATCTTGAACCTTTGATTGATGACTTAAAGAAACTCTGGGGTGAAGGTGTGATGACCTATGGTGCTTCACGAAGAGAGACATTTCATTTGCATGCTATGTTGTTTTGCACTATTAATGACTTTCTAGCATATGGGATTTTGTCTGGATATAGTGTCAAAGGAGCTAAAGTGTGTCCTATACGTGAAGAGAACACTGATTCAATAAGACTAAAACATGGCGGTAAGACTGTATATCTCATTCATTGAAGGTTTCTTACAAAATTCCATCTGTATCGTAGGAAGCACAAAGCATTCAATGGATTGAATGAGGAACGGAGAGCACCTAAACCTATACCAGGGGATGTTGTTTATGAAAGAGTAAAAGACTTTGTCAATGAATTTGGTAAGAGATCACAATGTACTATGGCCACACAGAGTGACAAATATTTATTCAAGAAGAAGTCAGTATTTTGGGATCTTTCTTATTGGAGTTCTTTGACACTCAGGCATTGTATCGATGTCATGCATGTTGAGAAAAATATATGTGACAGTGTCATTGATACTTTGTTGAATATACCAAGTAAGACTAAAGATGGGATAAAATCCAGACTGGACCTACGTGAAATGGGAATAAGGTCAGAATTAACAGAATTATGTGAAATGGGAAATCGGAGAACACACTTACCTCCCACTTGTTACACATTGTCTAGAAAGGAGAAGAAAGCTTTTTGTGAATGTTTGGTAAATGTTAAGGTGCCACAGGGTTACTCATCCAACATCTGTAGATTGGTATCAATGAAAGATCTGAAGTTGATTGGTCTTAAATCTCATGATTGTCACACTCTAATGCAACAAATATTGCCTATGGCAATTCGATCTATATTGCCGAAGCATGTAAGGTTTGCAATCATAGTTATTGACCCTGATACTCTCGATAATTTGCAAAGAGAAGTGGTTGTTACCCTATGTCAGCATGAGATGTATTTTCCTCCATCATTCTTTGATATCATGGTACATCTTGTTGTCCACTTGACTAGGGAAGTGAAAATGTTGGGACCAGTTTTCTTGCATTGGATGTATCCCTTTGAACGATACATGAGCATTTTTAAAAGTGATGTTCGAAACCGTTATCGGCCTGAAGGGAGTATTATTGAGGGTTATGTGGCGACAGAGGTTATGGATTTTTGCAATGACTTTCTCAGTGGTAATGACACTCCTGGTAATGACAAGAATATTAAGGAGCAATTTGGCAAAGGAATTTTGGGATCACTGGTGAAAGTAATCAGCCGCGAGCAGTTGGAACAAGGTCACTTGTTTATTTTACACAACATGGACGAAGTGAGTGTTTATATCGAGGAACATACCAATTTCATCAAGAGACAATATCCTCGAGCCAATACAATGTCGCTTGCTAGACAGCATAACAAGACATTTATTAAGTGGTTTGAAGATAAATTCTTACATCAACTATCTCAAACACCAAATGCCTCACCTTTAAACCAAAATTGAATGTTATGTCTTATTAAGGGTATGACATTAATGGATTCACATATTACACAAAGCGCCAAGATGATAAGAGTGTCATCCAAAACAGTGGGGTCACCCTTCAAGCGTCGACAATGTTTTTTGCAAGTGCAAAGGATAAGAGTCCACATGAAGCTAAAATGTCATATTACGGTGTCATTGAAGACATATGTGAGTTTGACTACATAGATTTCATAATTGCACTCTTCAAATGTAATTGGGTTGATAACACCAAAGGAGTTATAGTGGATGAATTGGGTTTCACTTTAGTGAACTTTGAAAAGATTGGCGAGAAGGGTGAACCATTCATATTGGCATCACAGGAGAAACAAGTATTTTATATCGATGATCCTGCAAATGATAAATGGTCAGTTGTTCTTCATGGTAAAAGACAGTTCATTGAAGATCTTATAGATGTAGAAGAGTACTATGATAAGTATGATGAATCTAGTCCATTCTCAGTTGGGTTGCCAACACCAACAAGTATTGAAGCTAATGATGACTTGTATGTGCGCAGAGATCACAATGAAGGATTGTTAATTGATAAAAAATCGCAATATTAGAGGCATGTTTATATTTTTTATATGTTTCATTTTTCTGAATGTGAAATTTACAATGTGAATTACTTTACAATGTGAATGTGAACTTAACAATGTGAATTTTACAATGTGAATTACTTTACAATGTGAACTTTACAATGTGAATTACTTTACAATGTGAATGTGAACTTTACAATGTGAGCTTTACAATGTGAATTACTTTACAATGTGAACTTTACAATGTGAATGTGAACTTTCAGATGGCTGAGCATTCTCCTGATGATCATGCTGATGATTACCGTGAGGGTGAGGACATCAATGCACCACCTCACAATGTAAGTTTTAAAAATATATCATATATTTATATCTACATGTCCATTTATAGTTATATCCTGTAAGTGTGTTTATTTTGTCAAATTTTAGGTTGATGATGCACATGTACCCTCTGAAGCACTTGAGGCACTTGATGAGTAGCACCAAAACGTTGACAAGAGAAGGGGCATCACTATGATGAAGAAGTTAATAGCGCAAAGGGGCAATGGACCCAAACTTGTTGTGGATTTTGATAATGCAAGAAATACAATTGGAGTGAATCGCAATTTGTTTGTTTCATATCTTGGGTATGTTACTCATAGCCATTATGGTTGTAAGATAGATTCTTGGAATAAAGTTCCTAAGGGGAAGAAAGACGTAATATGGAAGGATTTATGCGTGAATTATTATTGATTTGCAATTCTATTTTGTATATTACTAATTTTTGGATACTAGTTAATAGCAATTCTATTTTGCAGAGTATATTTGAATTGGATGAAAAGTTGCATCGTAAATGCATGATGCAACGCTGTGGGAGAGTCCTAAAGAACTATAGGACAAGTATCACCTGAGAATACATAAAAGAAGGTGACAAGAGGAAGA
Organism: Alisma plantago-aquatica; assembly: GCA_963693085.1. Taxonomy (NCBI): domain Eukaryota; kingdom Viridiplantae; phylum Streptophyta; class Magnoliopsida; order Alismatales; family Alismataceae; genus Alisma; species Alisma plantago-aquatica. Next base: position 410,117,896 of record OY856413.1, read on the forward strand.
AGACAACCACTGAACAGTGGAACTTCCTGGACCAAGAAGAATGGGACGCATTTGTTGCTTCAAGAAAAATTGATGAATTCAAGGTATTAGGCATCACTCCCAATTTAATTAATATACATTGTATTCACCTATTCAAGATTAACATTTAGTGTTACTAACCAAATCATTAATGTGCATACTAACTAGGCCCTCAGTGAGGTGCAAAAAGCAAGGCGTGCACTGAATGTGCATCACCACACAATGGGTCCAAAGGGGTATGCAGGCATTCACCAAAGACTACAGGATGAGTCTACTGCTCAGTCTACTGCTACTCAGGAGTACTATACTATAGGTATCACACCTCTGCCTCACCATGATGTCTGGATAGATGGGAGGAAAAATAAGAAGGGAGAAATAAGGAAGCCCGCAACTGCTGAGGCGGCTGCAAAAATGGTAAAATACAACTCTTAGAGCAATCGTTCGAATATTGATTATTTGTGGTGTTTACTTAATTAAAAAATTTTGTTTTGGCAATTAGCGAGAGCTGCACGAGTTGAGGAAACAAGGCAAGTTCATCCTTGATGGCACAAGGGATGAATTGACAGTTGCTCTGGGTAACCCAGAGCATCCTGGACGTGTTAGGGCTGCAGGCGCTGGTGTGGGCATCAAAGCGTTCTTTGGGCCATCCCAGCACAAACATGTCCCAAAAGAGGGAATTTCACAAGAAGAGGTAACCTATTATTTTTTTAGAATGTTAATGTAAAAGGGAATTCAATAATCAGAAGCTAACATTTCATTTATCCATGTATAGGTCGATGTGTTAATTGAAAAGAGAATCCAAGAAGCAATGAGCAAGTGGCAGGCATCTCTGACTGCCACTTAGCAGACAGTACCTATGGCATCCCACTCTACTCCTACTATAGAGGTTGGGAGTAATCATGTAGACCCACCACCTAGCACATCCACTTATATGACATAGTAACTAGTCTTTTCAAGATGATATGTATATATGTATACAACATTGTTTACACAAAAATTTGTAGGGGTTGAAGCCATGTCATCTAAAAAGTAAAGAATTTGTCACTGCAGAGGCGTCAGCTTACCCATCCCTACCAGGGAAAATGTTTCATGGGTCTCCATTACCTGCTGGTTGGGTTCGTGTGAGCCCGATACGTATATTCCCCAATTAGATGGATCTTCCATTGCCATATGCCCACCCAGATTATGAAACGCTTGGTGAGGCAAAAGGCGGAGTGATATTGTGGCCAAAAGTGGATGTCCTCTATACTGAAACTGTATGGTAAATTTACATTACGTTAAATTGTTAGTGTGTGTATATGATGTCAATTGATCTGAAATTATATATATATAGGTTAAAAAGAAGACACCCAGAGCATCTAGGCCTCCACCTCCACCTCCTACATTACCAAGTTGGGTTCCACAAGACCTACCTATCCCGTTAGGTCCTAATTGTAGGGGTATGGCAATATGGTAAGGCGAACATGATATAAATTGCCCTATAACTGTTTCTATAGATGCAGATACTACAGGTCAATCATACGAAAGCAAACTATTTATACAAGATATTTTGGAGTTGTTTCGATATGATTGGCTAAATACATCTATGATAGAGCTATGGATAAGGTGATATCTTCTTTATACATCCATATACCTTGTGTACGATCTGGTCATCTAATTTCTTATTTATTAATGCATACATAATACATGTTTTGCAGCTACTTAGATAAGATATGTGTGGATTTTTCATTCGAACATGTAGGATTTTTGATTCCATCTTTGATTAGTCTAGTAGCTAAAGACCCTTCGTCAGTTCAACAATACTGCTGTGATGCTTTTACAAATTTTACTCAAAATAAGAAGACAGTGATAATAGCTCCATTCAATGTGGAGTAAGTTTACTTTGCTTATAATTTGGACTTAAGAAAATTACATTTTGATTGTGGATTTTGAGTTATTAATTTTTAACTTTTTTACCTCTAGTGGCATGCATTGGGAGTTACTAGTTATTGTCCCCGAGACGTTCACTGTCTATTGTCTAGATCCTAAGGGGACTAAATTGAATTCAAAATATGGACACACAATGAAAATGGCATTATTCCGGTGAGAAATATTTCATTTTCATATCTGTTAACATATGTTATTATATTACTATTTAATTATGCAATGTACTATGTTACATTAACATGTAGGGGTTTAGATGAGTTCAAAAAGGCTGGAGGCAAGGTCCCCAGGAAAAAGAACTAAGCAATAATTTGGAAGAATGTGGAAGTAAGTTCCCGACTGCAATGTATATATTATTTATGTGAACAATGCTTAATTATTTGTATTTTTTAATATTTTGTATGTTTCAATTTATAGTGTGCTACTCAAGACAACAGATGGGCATGTGCATACTATGTGATGCGATTTATGCACATGATTATCAAATATGCCGCAGTGGACATCGATACCATTCCTGAGGTATTATATATAGTCTCATTAGATAATATGAAATATATCCATCTTATTTATATATTACTAATTATATATATACATCATTCTCTTTGCAGGTGTTTAAACCTGACCACACTACAGGAAAGGCCTTACCAGATGTACATGCTCCCTATATGATGACATAATTAAATGATGTAAGAGAAGAATGGGAAACAACCATATAAGTAGTGGGGGTTTTAACATATAATTGGGATGTTGATAGCGAATAATGACTAAAGAATGATATTTTATAAATGAATTTCTGAATTATAATATGTGTGAATGTTTCTACGTGTCTGAATGTTTCTGCATGTGTTTGAATGTTTATACATGTGTGAATGTGAAAATGAATGAAACTGCTGGCTACTATATGAATGTTTCTACATGTGTGAATGTGAAAATGAATGGAACTGCAAATTGCTACATTAATGTTTCTAGATGTGTGAAAATCGAATGGAACTGCATGTTCCTAAATGTGTGAAAATTAATGTTGTTAATTTTGAAGGTTTGTGGCCTATTGTTGGCTGATATCGATGGATGTCGTAAAAACTGTAGTTCATAACTGAACTGCATGTTTCTCATCCTGCGACTAGCCACAGCAGGCCTACATACTGATAAGAAAAAAAACACTAAATAGGCGTCAGTTATTTGTTTAAAAATGACGACAAATGATTATAGCGTCGGATAAATAATTATAACTGACGCCTAATGCATGTGATGTGGCTTCGGTTATCAATACTAAACTGACACTTATGGTTCTGGCATCGATTTCCCTACTAGTAACCGACGTTGATTTCCCTAATGAGGCCAGACACCATGGCCGTGCTAGCCAGCACGGTCATGGCAGCAGGCCAGACACCACGACCGTGCTGGCCAGCATGACCGTGCTGGCCAGCACGACCGTGGCAGCGGGCCAGACAACACGGCCGTGCTGGCCAACACGACCGTGGCAGCGGGTGAGATGGCGCCGGTTATCACTAATAAACCGACACTGATAGTGCCCCAGATGGTGCCCTTTATGTGGCGTGAAGGTTTATGACATCAGTTTCAAAACTAATAACCGACGCTTATACTCCCCTACTGGTGCATTTTCTATGGCGCACGAAGGGTTGTGGCGTCGGTTTGAGAACCGACACCTAATGGTTGGCCTTTTAGCGGTGCCCACATGGGTTTCACATTAAAACCGACACTAAAGGCCTTAAATAATTAACACTAAAGGTCGGTTATGTACTAGTGATTGAAAATAGGCAAAGTGGAACTTGGACTCAATTAAAGTGGTGAAAGTTAGTAATTGATATCAATAAGAGAGGTATGTGCATTGCTTACACCCTATGTTGGGATAATTGTAGCCAAATCCTATATTTCCCTAATGAGGCTTAAATGAACCCTAAATTTTCTAGTCTTGAATCCTAATGTTGTTCATGCCTCAAATCAGATTATAATTTTTTCTTGTTTGGGTCTTATACCTCACTGCCATACTTATTGAATATTATGACTACTCTTGACATGACTACTTTTCTAGCATGTAGATTATGTTCTATTTCATTTAAAGTAGCAGTACTTATGTACAACCACCCAAAGAGGGCATGTATTTAATCACCGTAGGGAATGTTTTTATTCTCCCCTATATAATTGTGTAGGTGACAAGGATGTCTTATTCTCCGCTCACCTATAGGTTAGAGGTCTGGTAGGTGCCTCAACCCTACTTATTTAGGTAGACATAATTATCTTACGTGCAAATCCTTTTTAATATAATTGTTAATGGAAAGTTTCTTTTGAATATAGCCTCATACTCTTGTTATCTTCTTATGATGAACCCTAGCTTGTTCTTATTTGCTTTACTTATCTTGTTATCCTAGACTAGTTTTGTGACACATACCTTGCTTTCTTTACCCTTTTGGTGGGTTCTTTCCCAACCACCCAAGTGCTGGTGCTAAGGAAGGAGAAGGACAAGTTTGAAGGAAGTCATCTCAGGAGTATATCTCAAGATATTTGAAAGGATGTCTAGGTTGGTATATCTAGATCCTTTTCTCTTATCTTTTTCTTTTGGGAACAATCATGTAATGAACAATGAAAGACATATAATAGGCTTAATACTTTTATTTCTGCTGCTATTGACATTTTATAATGTATATGGTGCATGCTTATTTACTTAGAATATTATACATGCATCCCTCAATATCTTTTGACTTTCTAAAAAGATGGATGTTTTGTACTTCCTTGAAATTTTTGTAAGGAGGTGATCTCGCCTCTTTACAGTGCCAGTTCTATTGATCCTATTTTAGCATGAGTATTTTATTTTTCATGAGAGTCTTCAAGTTGTTTCTTCATCACCTCACAAGTGTTGGACTATTCTTTGGTGCTCTACATATCAAGAAGCTCTTTTAGAAACTATCAGTAAGTGTTCTATTGCTTGAGACTTTTGTGATGTCCTCCTCTATGTTGAAGGTAGAATGATTGGTTGATAGGATTGGGATACCAACTGGAGATATTCCCCTTGTATGGAAAGGAGTTGAAAAGGGAAGAAACATGATTGTAAACAAATTGCTCCTTGGGTTAGAGAAGAGGCTTCAACAAATGTCATCCATGTTTTTTTGGCACTAACATTCCTAGTAGGATTTGATAGTAGATACCCTTGCATGGAAAAGAATGTTGTATGTCATGATAGAAAAGGGTATCCCTCATTTTGCATGGAAATTGGGACCAAGATCATGTAGCAATTGAAAACTTTGCCCTTTACACTGAAAGGAAGTGTTCATGTATCATCAAAAATTATTAAATCCAATGACATGAAGAGAGCAGCGTTATCTTGATTGAGTGACATGGAAGGATTTTTCCATTCGTGTCTTTGGATATGTCCAATTGAACCATATAAAGCATGAAAATTGTGGTTGTTAGTCATAGAGGGAAGTTAGGATGGTATACAAGGATAAGATGACCCACTTGAATCTAGAGACTATGGTTGGATATAGGTGTGTGAGGTTCCTCTCTCCTCAAGGGAGATTTTATGAGAGAAACTCTATAAGGGTAAGGAAATCTAGGGAAAAGATGAGTATCTTAATGCCAGAGACTATGACTATAGATTGATGTGTGAGATTCCTCTCTCTTAAGGGAGATTTTATGAGAGAAATATTCACACAAAGGGGCATCCTAGGACAAGTTGACAACTGTGTGCCAGAGAATGTAGTTGGGTATGTGTGTGTGAGATTACTCTCTTCTTAAAGGATATCTTATGAGAGAAATACTCATAAGAAAAGAGGTGTGCTGATGTACTCTTAGGTCATGGTCTAGGACTATATGAAAATGGGTATAAGTACAGAAATGACCTAATTTTAGGTCATCATCCATGATCGTATAGATATCAAAAGGCATTTAAGTGGGGTAATGGCACAATTTTAGGTCATCGTCTAGGACCATAGTGTAGGGTAGAGAAATATGGGTGGACCATAAGCTGCTCAGTTACATCAGTCAAGATGGAAAATCCTTCAGATCAAGTGATTTTTGTATGCCTAGGGCATGAGTCGAAATGTCAGTCATTATTTGCAAGTTAAATCTAAGATTGAAGATTCAATAGCCCTACAACATATGGTGAAGCTTTATCTTGGAAGGATCAAGTTGATTTAGATTCCCTTAAAGGAGGTAGAAGTTGGTTTAACAACATGTGTAGTTCAAGACCGAAGAAAATAGTGCAAATCTAGATGTGATTTGATCACGAGCCCGCATAGCTTTTTGGCAAAATTTTGCATCATTTGATGCAATGCTGAAGGTCAAGAAATGCATAAGAATTTTCCCAAAAGGACGCTCTTTGGTTTATGCATGATCAAAGTGAAGATTGAAGATCATCCAAAGGATTTGACTAACCTTTCCATTTGCTTTTGAAGGATACCAAAGGCTTCAGGTATGAGTGGTGGCTTATTAGAAGAGACTACAAGCTGACATCCTTTTGACAGAGATCAAGTTGGAAAGTCTTTGAAAAGGTTGTTTGACTTTGAAAATCTTTTTTCTCTTTTATTTATTTTTTTAAAACATTTTAAATCATTTTTATATATTAATGAAATTTTCAACTGTTTTGAGTATTTAATAAGTTTTTGACAAGATTATTCACACAAGATCATTGGATGAAGATTATTTGGTGTGACAGATTGACTGGGATTGTTGGAGACCATTTTAATATTTTTTGAATTTGAAAGAATTATGGATCAAAGATTGTTTATGATTAAGATAATATTATATCATTGGGATCCATTGAGATCATACGAGACTAATGGTATGATAAAATTATTTTTAGAAGATTATTTTAAACATTAGGATATTAGAAAATGATGATCAATCCATGCATGATATTACAATCTGAAATCTTTAATCTTTCAACAATCCTAGAATAAAAAAAGTATGCAACAATCTTGTAAATTTTGAAACAAGAAACCACAAATTTGCATATATAAAGATTATGTTCTCCTCTTTTATCCCATGATTATAGATGTGATTTTAGTCCTGAGTCCAACATGGCATGTATATGAGGGTTTCTCATAACTTCTCTATGGTGTGATGATTCTGATCATGGGGCAACCTAGGTTCCTTAGCTGTGGGTACTATTCCCAATACACCTAGTGACCACATAAACTTCTATCATTTGTGACTACTAGGAGAGGGGGGTTGTCCTTGAGGCCTTTGGACATCCAAGCCACTGCTTCTACAACACCTTAATTAACAACCCCACACCACATCTAGTACTCAATAAAAGTGTTGGCACTTATTCCACATACACATGTGTTTATAGGTGTGTATAGTGCAATTGTAAGATTTTTATCTTTTTTTGAAGTAGCCCGTAAAAATAAAATATGAAGGATAAATGATAAGAATATAAGCAAGAAATTATGTAATCATCAAGAAAAGATTAGATCTTTCTCATCATAAAGATCTCTCTCATCATTTTCTCTCATACTTTAATTTTTTCCTTTAAAAAAAAGAAGCAGAAGAGAAAAAAGAAAAAAATGGAGGGAAGCGAAGGCTAACCTTAAAAATGGTAGTTGTTAGAAAACATGGAAGTTGTGGTACTGGTATAAAAATAAAAAGATCAATCAAATCAAGATAAATAGAAAAGGGTTAAAAAACTCACTTTTTTCACATTGGCAGAACAAAGGATTCTGCTGAAACTTCACTAAATATATACAAAATAAAAAAAGGTGATAAAAGAAACATTTATTGGAAGAAGAAAGGGATTTCCATTAAAGTTTTTGATGACTTATTTGTTAGAGGAATCCTCTTATTTGTCATCAAAAGATTTTTTTATTGAAAAATTATGGATTTTGGTGAAAATGGAAAGAACAAAAGGAAAACAGATAGACAAATAGAAACCTCAATCAATTGGTAAAAAATGAGATGGCTAAAAATAAAAATGTAACTCAGATTGTCTAACTCCACATCAAAGTTTCTAAAATGTTGTATCCAGTTCAAAATATCTCCTTGGTGAGGATGATCCTACAATTGTGTAAAACAATAGAGAAATAAAAGAGAATGATGAACAATAAATCTTTCAAACTTACCACCCAATTTTATTAGTAAAGCAAGGAAAAATGGAAGTGAGTGTTTAAATATGCAGAAAAATATGAGAGACCCATTTTGACTCCACCCAAGGGAAGATAATAAAAGTATGTGTAACCTCATCAACTAGAATCAACAATCTTATTATGAGTGGGGAAGGTATTAGCACCCATATCTCACACATTAACCATTATTTCATCCTTTCCATACATCTCATATATGGTGATTCATGTTTAAATTAGAGAAAATAATGAAAAGTACAAAAAATATGTTTTTTTGTGAATGTTCGGGGGTTGGAGTGGAAGATATTTCCCATCATTGCTCTAAAAATCATAATTTTTTAGGTATGGGAGTCCTAATCGCCTCATGATATCCCATGGAAAAAACCCTACCCTAGAGGTTAGGCTCGATGTGTAGGAAATAGGAGGAGATACGATATGAAAGGATTCATATGAATAAGATTTAATTCATGTGAAAAATTCAATCAAGCAGAGTATTTACACTAGATCACATAAAAGAAAATTGTTGATGAACAAATTGATAGATAGTTAGGAACAAATAAGTAGATATTAGCAAATCATAGCAGTTCTAATGATACAAATAGATCTATAAAACCTTATGAATAGATCATAACACTATTGTTCGTATATCAGAATCCATTTTGAATAAATTACTAAACCGTTGTGATAGAGGAATGGTCCACTAGTCACTCAGATAACTACAAATTAAAGGGGGATAATTTGGTTCTCTACATTCAGGATAATACAAAAAGGGGCCTCAAGAATGTTGGATGGGGGTATGTATACCTAAGTGTCAGAGTTTCATAATCTGAAAGAATATTCTAAATGGGGTTTCCTCATATCCCACAATGAAAGTTTTGGAAAGGCGACTGTCAAAAGGGATAGGAGGATTCTACCATGTAGCACTCCCAAAAGATGTTGTGGTTCTGCCAAGTGTTCCTACAAAGGGAAAGAGAAAAACTTTTATTTGAATTTTTAGATTGTTTAGGAAAATTTTAGGATAATAATGGTGATGATAATGAAATTAATTATATATATACAATTAATTTAGTGTCTTTGAAGAGAGAGAAAAAGAAGAGAAAAGGATGAGTGAAATAAATTTGACAACCACATTATTTCTATCTCCTTTTTGAATCCTTTTTCCTCATAGGAAATGAATTAAGTAAGGATATAGAAAATAAGGACAAGGGAAGAAAAGAGGAGGGCGGTATCCTCAACCTTCTTTCACCCTTTTTCTCATGGAATTTAATTAAATTAGGATTGAGAAAATTAGTAGGATAAATCAAAGGGGAAGAACCATCCTCTCTCCTTTCTAATCCTCTTTCTAATGGAATTTAATCATATTTCACTCATTATGGAATTTGCATGGGATTTATCTATTCTATTTTATCTTTATTGGCAATAACTTGATTTAAAATAGAGATTAGAAGAAATTGAATTTCCAACAAGAGACTCGGATTGAAATCTTATTAATGGAGAATTAAATTGTAATATTATTGAGAGAAACCTCATAAACAGTCAACAAAAGAAAAAAATGTGCTTATGTCTGAATAGAAGATTTTCTCTGCTCTGAATCCTACTATATGGTAAATGGGTGAAGCAGGTGGTTTGCATGGGTGGAGAAATGTGGAAAGAATGGATACATTTGGGAAAATGATAAATGTGAGAAAATATTGGAAAATGACAAATCTAGGATATAATATGATGATTATCTTTATTAAATGGTTCAAATCCACACACACTAACATTGTAATGACCCTGACCTGGGTTATGAGGTAACCCTATTTGTTTTGGCTAATAAAGTTTCTTAGAACTTTAATATAATCCTCTAAGTTGTTTTATTATCATGTGACACACTTATGTTCCAAGTTTGGTCCTGATTGAATGTTGTTTGAGCAATGTTCCTTTGTTTTGGATCAAAGTGCAATTTACCCAAGATGAGGGGTTATATTGCAAAATGTCACATGTTGAATGTGCATTAAGTTCTTTAGCATCATAAGAGATAGATTTATGCTAAGGAGCAGCTTGTGGAAAGCCTAATTACAAGTTGCATCTTGTTTGAATAATGTTAGTGCATTGTGCACCAATTTTAGTACAAATTGTAATTTTCCCAAAATGTAGGGTTGATATGAAAATTACCACCTCTAGGGTGTCCCTACTCCCTCCTAGTATCATTTGGATGAGAGAGAAACAAGGAGACACCATGTTTGAATCAATTATGAGTGATGGTGATCTTGGTGGTGAAATGACCAAGAAAAAGGTTTGAATATGAAACCCTAACTTGAGTTGTATCAAGTTGAAAAGCTTATATATGAGTGCCTATCGGACAAGGAGCCAGAGGAGGTGACTCATATCGTTTTGTGGACTCTTGGAAAATCCCATGATGTGCAAAGCACCTCAACGAGGTGAGGTGTGTCGGGTTACAACTTCCTTAAAAAAGTTGTATCAGGTTGTGAATAAAGTGGTGATTTTGTTGATATATCTTATTCAAAGGGATAAGTAATGGACACATTTTCATCCCTAGATTATCCTCAAATGTTTTTCATGAAAATATAAATGTTTATGCATGCATTTACATGTGTCATCCATGCATTGACACGTGGCACCTACTATCTCAAATTGATGACACCTCATTTTTACCTTCTTTCATGAGCAACAAGTATATATACCTCTAGTTTCACCCCTTAGTGACAATTTTCAACCCTTACCACCCTCCTTTCCTAAGTTATCATGCATAGAGCTCTTGTATCGTTCAGGAGTGATGTGTTATCATGCATGGGCCTTTGGTATCGCCCATAGCAAGATCATATCGCCCAAGTAGGGTGATATCGGCCTAGTGAGGTGATATCAGCCATAGTGGAGTGTTTTGATCACATGTGAAGGGGATATCAGCCACAAGTGAGTGAATATCGTGCAAGGGTAGTCAGGTATTGTGCAAGGTGACAAGGAGCAAGCGGGAGCTCAATACTTAACCCTAAGGTGAGACTATGATCATCTTCAACCTTGGATTGAAGCACACTTTTAGGGTTAAGATCTTCCTTTCTTTTCTTCTTCACCAATTGCTTATACATGGTGATTCCTTATATATGAAGGAGTTATGAACGAGCCTAGGACTTTTTGATAAAGTCATCTTTAACCTTAGGAACGTGGAGCTTTGGAGCTTTGAAGTTGTTCTTAAGGCAGGTTATATAACTTGAACTCAACCATGTTATTATTCATCACCTAAATTGCTATACTTAATGAATCCCTTTTAATTCCGAAATTTCCTGAATTAGTTGATGAAATTATGAGTTCTAGTAGTTGCTTAGACATGTTTCCATGAAGTATAACTGTTAGAACGGAGGTCTAGAGCTTGAAGAAGATGGTGTCACTTTACAAAAGTGATATCGAGTTCAAGCATATACACAAGTAACTCTAACACGATATGGGTATGACTTGCCCGATATGTTTGCACGATATTGTTGCATAGGATGCTTGCACACTTTCATGTTAGGAAGTCAAGTATAGACTCCATGCATGATACAAGGTTAAATGTATATGTAACGACAGTCGCCAAACTGACATACAGATCGTTACTAATTAAGAAGAATAAACATAAACATCGGATTAACAAAAATAACTAAAATTTAAAACCATTTTGCAAGGAGATCCTTGTACAGAAAACTTTTACTGAAAGATTCAAAACTCATACATATCATGATTTACATTGTACAACATTGTTTCATCTCATCTCGAGGACAACATATACTAGTTTCTCTATCAAAACACATACTGGAGCAACATAAAACCTCAAGGCATTCAAGCCAAAACCTCATATTGTTCATGAAACCATAACGAACCAACTCCAAGGACCTGAGAGTACAGAGACGACACATAGGACTTCTACTACAAGACATGATAGACAATACACTCAACCTGAGCTGTCCCTGCTGTCCCTTCTGCTGTTGTTCTTTCTCTACAGAAAGGTTCTTCACCTCCTTGTGCATGTCCACCTAAAAATTTGGATCCCACGAGGTTGAGACAATTGTAATTGTCCCAGCGAGAGATATAACTCTCCTCCAACAATGTTATTATCACAGTTAAATAGTATTAAACTGAACAGAGGATAAGAAATTTAGATCATTCTCATATTTTAAAGCATTGCAACTATCTATGATAGAGCAGTAAATCATCTATTCTCTTTATAAGGAATAGGAAGAACATGTATATCATTTACCCATCATACTATATCAACATCTCAAGCTTATCCTGTGATACTCATTATCATGGTATGTCATCCATGAATCATTCTCATTTCTATCTATTGGCCTCAGCCAATATGCTAACCAGATATTGAATTGTACCAGTCATGTGAGTATACATCATCATATTCTGTCCAGGCATTAGATAATGCCAATCCTATGCAACCATTCCAGGCATTGGACTATGCCAATCCTGTGACATTATTCCAGGCATTGGGTTATTACCAATCATGTGCAATTATTCCAGGTATTGAACTATGTCAATCCTGTGACATTATTCCAGGCATTGGGTTATTACCAATCTTGTGCAATTATTCTAGGCATTGGGTTATTACCAATCCTGTGCAATTATTCTAGGTATTGGGTTATTACCAATCCTGTGCAATTATTCCAAGCAATGGGTTATTACCAATCCTGTGCAATTATTCCAGGTATTGGGTTATTACCAATCATGTACAATTATTCCAGGTATTGAACTATGCCAATTTTGTGACATTATTCCAGGCATTGGGTTATTACCAATCCTGTGAAACTATTCTAGGTATTGAACTATGTCAATCCTATGAAATTATTCCAGGCATTGGGTTATTGCCAATCCTGTGCAATTATTCCAGGTATTGGATTATTACCAATCCTATGCAATTATTCTAGGCATTGGGTTATTACAAATCCTGTGCAATTATTCCAGGTATTGAACTATGTCAATTATGTGACATTATTCCAGGCATTGGGTTATTATTAATCCTGTGCAATTATTCCAGGTATTGAACTATGTCAATCATGTGACATTATTCGAGGCATTCAGTTATTACCAATCCTGTACAATTATTCCAGGTATTGAACTATGTCAATCCTGTGACATTATTCCAGGCATTGGGTTATTACCAATCCTGTGCAATTATTCCAGGCATTGAACTATGTCAATCCTGTGACATTATTCCAGGCATTGGGTTATTACCAATCCTGTGGAATTATTCCAAGTATTGAACTATGCCAATCCTGTGCATCTCATCACTGAATACCACATCACCTTTACTAGGCATTATATCTTGGCCAGGCCATCATACTTATTCACATCCTTTATATAATGCAAGTATTCCTTTTATCTCCTTTAAGCATATTCAAAACACTATAGCCCTTATTTGGCTTTAAGCATAAAGCATGTATGATTAAGATTTCATTATTATTATTGTATCCATTTATTATTATTATTATGCTACTAAGTTTACATTTCCTAGTTTATTTGAACATTATCAATTCTTACATGACACTTTTATAAACATCTTGTCACCTCTCACTAGGCAACAAATAACCACATGGCTCACAAGGCACATTAAACATCTTGTTACCTCTCACTAGGCAAAAACTAATCACATGGCTCACAAGGCCCATTAAACATCTTGTCACCTCTGACTAGGCAACAACTAACCACATGGCTCACAAGGCCCATTAAACATCTTGTCACCTCTCACTAGGCAACAACTATTAGGGTTAAGGTTTCCCTTTATAGCCGAATAGGGTTTCAAGTTCATATTATTAATTCAAACCCTAATTCATTTCTCCACACATCTAGGAGCATACATTGATATCATAAGTATTTAATTATACTTATTTATTCTCATTATTTATCATTAAATGAATCATCAACACAAGGTATGAGTTCGTCTCTCATCCTTACCAGGGTATGATTACATCATACTTTATTAATTTGGCTTAACCCTTTCTCAAGGTATGTTAGGCCACACTTATCAAAGTGCATTAAACTTATTACATCTCAATGTAACAATTGACATAACACACTTCATGTGTTACTCATCCAAGTATATTGGATTTAAGGTGCATCAAGGTACATAAACCTTGAAATGTTGGATGTGATATCTATCATGTCTTGATGTATCACTTCCCTCATCACTTTTAACTTGCTTAAGTTCATCAACTTATCTTGTATTAGGGTATTTCCCATCCTAATACTTTATGCACTATCCCATCACATTCATTCTGTAGTGTATTGATCATAAGTCATACATTTGAATTGTCCAACCATCATCAAATGATATGGACTCATCTCAGGTTGATACATTGTTGATATAAGGTTCTCCATTAGCAACCACTCTAGGTGTTTCACCTATCAAGGTATTAGCCATACCATTACTTGGTGTTTCACTCATCACTCCTAAGAGTATCTTGCCCTCACCTTTACAAGGTGTCTAGGGTTAGAGGTGTGCATATGTTCACCATATTGGGTTGTAGGTGTATAAGCACCACCATATCGGGCTAGAAGTATATACATACCATTCATATCGGGCTAGAGTTGTTTATATGTGTTACCGATGTCGTGCATGAGGTATAAATCCATCACCGTGTCGGGCTAGACATCAACTAGGGTTTTGTATCAGGCTACCATATCGTGCAATAGCACTTGTTATTCTTTACTCATATCGGGTTACCCAAGTTAGGGTTTCATGTCAACTTACAAGTATTCATTTAACCTTGTATCATGCATGGAGTCTATACTTGATTCCCTATTGTGCAAGAGGTATATACTACACCTCCATATCGTGCAACAATGTATTCATTCATATCCATATCGTTCAAGTGAAGAAGGTGCATCATCATATCGGGTTAAAGGTGCTTACTTGTGTGCTTGCACCCGATATCACTTTTATAAGGTGATATCATCATCTTCAAGCTCTAGACCTTTGTTCTAACTATTATAGTTCATGTCAACAGGTCTAAGAAACTACTAGAACTCATAATTTCAACAACTATTTCATGAAAATTTTGAAATTAAAAGTAGATCATTAAATACAACAATTTAGGTGATGAATAATAACATGGTTGAGTTCAAGTTATATAACCCACCTTAAGAACAACTTCAATGCTCCAAGATCCAAAGCTCCACGTTCCTAATGTTGAAGATGACTTATAAAAAGTCCAAGGCTCGTTCATAACTCCTTCATATACAAGGAATCACCATGGATAAGCAATTGGTGAAGAAGAAAAGAAAGGTAGATCATAACCCTAATTCCATGGTTCAATTCAAGCTTGAAGACAACTATAGCTTACCTTAGGGTTAAGTTTTGAGTTACTTAGCTCCTTGGCCGACACCCTACAACTCTTGGGCGATATGGACTTCCTCTTGTCCGAAACAACTTTTCTTTGGTCGATACCCCCTCACTTGTGGCCAAAATCACTTCAATTGGCCGATATCAACTTGCTATGGGCAATATCAACATGCTATGGCCGATATACTTGCTATGGCCGATACCCAAGGCCTATGCACGATACCCTTGTGCTCTTTCACAAAATTCCACCCCTCTTGCACGATATGATACTCACTTGTACGATATGGCACTCACTTGGAGTCAAAACACTTCACTGTATGGCCGATATCACCCTATATGGCTGATATCACCTATATGGGCGATATGGTCTTGCCATGGGCGATACCCCAAGGCCCATGCACGATACCACAGCATCCCTTCACGATATGGGAGCTCTATGCATGATACCTTAGGGTAGGAGGGTGGTAAGAGTCGCAAAATTGCACCAAGGGGTGAAACTAAGGGTAATATACTTGTTGTTCATGAAGAAAGGCAAAAATGAGGTGTCAACATTTTGAGCTAGTAGGTGCCACGTGTCATGCATGGGTGACACGTGTACATGAATGCATCAACATTTATATTGACATTCAAAAAGGTTTAGGATCATCTAGAGATGCAAATTCGTCCATTGCTTATCCATTTGGATAAGTCATCTAGGTTTAATCACTATTTTAAGTCAAGCCGATACACTTTTTCTAAGGAAACTTGTTGGATGTCACACCTCACCTCCTTGAGGTGATTTGTATGATATGGACTTTGCCAAGAGTTCAGAAAATGATATGGGACACCTCCTTGGGCTCCATGGCCGATAGGCACTAATATATAAGCTTTTCAACTTGATACAACTCAAGTTAAGCTTCCAAATTCAACCCTTTTTCTTGGTCATTTCATCACCAAGAGTATCATCATTCATAATTGATCCAAAAATGGTGTCTAATTCATTCTCTCTCCTCTAAGTGATACATAGAGGAAGTGGGGACATTATAGAGGTGGTAGTTTTCATATCAACCCCACATTTTGGGTAAATTAGAATGTGTACCGAAATTGGTGCACAAGGTACCAACATTGTTCAAACAAGTTCAAACTTGGAATTTAGGCTTTCCACAAGCCACCACCTTGCATCATTCTCTCCATAATGATTCTAAAACACATGAGGCATGTTCAACATGTGAAATTTTGCATTATAGCCCCTCAATTTGGGTAAATTGCACTTTGGTCCAAAACAAAGGAACATTGCTCAAACAACATTCAATGAGGACCAAACTTGGAACATAAGTGTGTCACATGATAAAAAAACTCCTTAGAGGATTATATTAAATTTCTAATAAAATTTATTATCCAAAACAAATAGGGTTACCTCATAACCCAGGTCAGGGTCATTACAAGTTATAAACCCCTAACAAGGATTTCGTCCCCGAAATCCCAAGTAAAGGGAGACAGATATTATTCATTCATCATATCATCAAGTCTCCACATGACATCTTAATGTTATGGATATACTATAGAACTTTGATCAACACAAAGTTCTTCCACATAGGGTTATCATAGAACATGTCACACAAGACACATACTCCATTGTCCTTTTCATTATTGACTGTAGAGTCAACTGTGTCAGGTAACATTTTTCTTATTCAGAGAATCATTATACATACCTTATTTAACTCAGGTTACCTTATTGATTTGTCACCTTTTCCACTTACATCTTTGTTGATGTCATGTTTATGCAGGGCATAAATCCCTAACATATGGTATCCATACTACAGTATGTGACTAGACTAATTTCAAAGTTGACCCTTCTAGGTAACCAAACATTACTCCTTGTCAGGAATCATGTTCTCATTTCCTCATATCATTGAAAGTTCTTGGATACTAGGATTCTTTACCTTGGTACCCATTATATGTGCCATAAACACATCACATAATCATCATGATTACTAGATCTGGGTATTCAAACCCTCAGTCCATCACTGAACATTGTTACCTCCCATCAGGTAACTGTTATCTCTAGGTCTGAAGACCAGGGTATACATTATAACAAACATCTTCTTTTGTTTATTAGTTGATCTATGATTAACTCAGATTCCTCCATATATCAATTAGGATGTGGTAGAAATATCCATGCCACATCTTTGACTTCATTATACTCTTTAGATTGTCTCAAAATGACTACTTGATCAGAGTAATCAAAACGATAGCAATCTAAGAGTGTCATACTTACCTTACCTTCAATAGATGAATACCTGGCCAGGGTATTCAAGAACTGAAATTTGGTAGTATTCATTTGTTTTATATTATGTTTCATTTCTTCAAAGTTTTACTACTTTGTATCTCAAATTTTCTCTAGGTGTTTCTTTTACATCTCTTCCTTTTCTACATGAAGAGAGAAATTTCAAAACATATAAGAGAATATTAATCTGAATATAGGTTTTTATCCTTCTTATCTCTTCCTCATGTTCTCATAGGACTAATTACAAGAAGCTCAACAAAAACTACCTTCTTATGATTATCAGATAAAATCAAGAGAAGACATATCAGATGTCACCCTCACAGTCATTCACCACTTCAGGTTGACTCAAGCATAGAGTCTAGCTGTTTCATGTTGTTTCTTTTTCCTTTTTACACTATTAGGTTGTAACTTTCGTAAGCCCTACCGAGTCTACCTCGGTTTTTGGGTCATTTACTCCCTTCTTTTTGAATAAAAGGGTTTAGTATGCTTGACATATCCATGTCTTATCCTTATACCATAGTCTTATCGGTCTCATTACCGATGTAGAGACTAAGACATGGGTTCTTACAGGTGGAAAGTTAGGACCTTTGCCTTTAATTAGTGGCTATTTCCCTAGTACACTAGGCATTTATTGCACTGATGGCATAAAAAACTTTGGCTTTTTAGAATAACTATGCCAATGTCTCTAGAATTGTAGAGACCTTTCCTTAATTGTTCCAACATGACTATGTCGTTCAGGAACCCCTTCCAAAGCCCAAAGTTTCTACATTGAGGACTGATAACCTAGGTTGTAATGTTAGTATCCAGTCTACTATATGTATCACTGTTGTGCTAACCTGCCCAACAAGAGCATAAACATATGATTCTTTATCCTGATCGGGTCATGATGGGAATTCTCAGGCATTCATTCTTCTCTTACCTGATCCCTTGCACCCTTTCTTGGTGCAACAACATTGTTCTCAACAATGTGTTCCTCATGTTCTCCAGTCATTTTTAAACTTTACCCTTTCTTCTGCATAAGCAGCAGTCACTATAGGGTATATTGGAGGACACTAACATAGACTCAACACCTTAGTCCTATGTCTCTGTAGACTCAACGAACCTTAAGCTCTGATACCAAACTTGTAACGACAGTCGCCAAATTAACAAACAAATCGTTACTAATTAAGCAGAATAAACATAAACAACGGATTAACAAAAATCACTAAAATTTATAAACATTTTGCAAGGAGATCCTTGTATAGAAAACTTTTACTGAAAGATCCAAAACTCATACATATCATGATTTACATTGTACAACATTGTTTCATCTCATCTCAAGGACAACATATAACAATTTCTCTATCAAAACACATACTGAAGCAACATAAAACCTCGAGGCATTCAAGCCAAAACCTCAGATCGTTCATGAAACCATAACGAACCAACTCCAAGGACCTGAGAGTACAGAGACAACACATAGGACTTCTATCTACAAGACATGACAGACAATACACTCAACCTGAGTTGTCACTGCTGTCCCTACTGCTGTTGTTCTTTCTCTGTAGAAAGGTATTCACCTCCTCGTGCACGTCCACCTAAAAATTTGGATCCCAAGGGGGTGAGACAATTGTAATTGTCTCAGCGAGAGATATAACTCTCCGCCAACAATGTTATTATCACAGTTAAATAGTATTAAATTGAACAGAGGATAAGCAGTTTAGATCATTCTCATATTTTAAAGCATTGCAACTATCTATGATAGAGCAGTAAATCATCTATTCTCTTTATAAGGAATAGGAAGAACATTTATATCATTTACCCATCATACTATATCAACATCTCAATCTTATCCTATGATACTCATTATCATGGTATGTCATCCATGAATTATTCACATTTCTATCTATTGGCCTCAGCCAATATGCTAACCAGATATTGAATTGTACCAGTCATGTGAGTATACATCATCAAATTCTATTCAGGCATTGGACAATGCCAATCTTGTGCAACCATTCCAAGCATTGGACTATGCCAATCCTGTGACATTATTCCAGGCATTGGGTTATTACCAATCCTGTGCAATCATTCCAGGTATTGAACTATGTCAATCCTGTGACATTATTCCAGGCATTGGGTTATTACCAATCCTGGGCAATAATTCCAGGCATTGGGTTATTACCAATACTATGCAATTATTCTAGGTATTGGGTTATTACCAATCCTGTGCAATTATTCCAGGCATTGGGTTATTACCAATCTTGTGCAATTATTCCAGGTATTGGGTTATTACTAATCCTGTGCAATTATTCCAGGTATTGAACTATGTCAATCCTGTGACATTATTCCAGGCATTGGGTTATTACCAATCCTGTGCAAATATTCTAGGTATCGAACTATGTCAATCCTGTGACATTATTCCAGGCATTGGGTTATTGCCAATCATGTGCAATTATTCCAGGTATTGGGTTATTACCAATCCTGTGCAATTATTCCAGGCATTGGGTTATTACCAATCCTGTGCAATTATTCCAGGTATTGAACTATGTCAATCCTATGAAATTATTCCAGGCATTGGGTTATTACCAATCCTGTGCAATTATTCCAGGTATTGAACTATGTCAATCCTGTGACATTATTCCCGACATTGGGTTATTACCAATCCTGTGCAATTATTCCAGGTATTGAACTATGTCAATTCTATGACATTATTCTAGGCATTGGGTTATTACCAATCCTGTGCAATTATTCCAGACATTTAACTATGTCAATCTTGTGACATTATTCCAGGCATTGGGTTATTACCAATCCTGTGCAATTATTCCAAGTATTGAACTATGCCAATCATGTGCATCTCATCATTGAATACCATATCACCTTTACTAGGCATTATACCTTGGTCAGGCCATCATACTTATTTACATCCTTTATATAATGAAAGTATTCCTTTTATCTCCTTTAAGCATATTCAAAACACTATAGCCCTTATTTGGCTTTAAGCATAAAGCATGTATGATTAAGATTTCATTATTATTATTGTATCCATTTATTATTATTATTATGCTACTAAGTTTCCATTTCCTAGTTTATTTGAACATTATCATTTCTTACATGACACTTTTATAAACATCTTGTCACCTCTCACTAGGCAACAAATAACCACATGGCTCACAAGGCCCATTAAACATCTTGTTACCTCTCACTAGGCAGCAACTAACCACATGGCTCAGAAGGCCCATTAAACATCTTGTCACCACTCAATAGGAAACAACTAACCACATGGCTCACAAGGCCCATTAAACATCTTGTCACCTCTCACTAGGCAACAACTATTAGGGTTAGGGTTTCCCTTTATAGCCGAATAGGGTTTCAAGTTCATATTATTAATTCAAACCCTAATTCATTTCTCCACACATCTAGGAGCATACATTGATATCATAAGTATTTAATTATACTTATTTATTCTCATCATTTATCATTAAATGAATCATCAACACAAGGTTTGAGTTCGTCTCTCATCCTTATCAGGGTATGATTACATCATACTTTATTAATTTGGCTTAACCCTTTCTCAAGGTATGTTAGCCCACACTTATCAAAGTGCATTAAACTTATTACATCTCAATGTAACAATTGACATAACACACTTCATGTGTTACTCATCCAAGTATATTGAATTTAAGGTGCATCAAGGTACATCAACCTTGAAATGCTGGATGTGATATCTATCATTTCTTGATGTATCACTTCACTCATCACTTTTAACTTGATTAAGTTCAACTTATCTTGTATTAGGGTATTTCCCATCCTAATACTTTATGCACTAGCACATCACATTCATTCTGTAGTGTATTGATCATAAGTCATACATTTGAATTGTCCAACCATCATCAAATGATATGGACTCATCTCAGATTGAGACATTGTTGATATAAGGTTCTCCATTAGCAACCACTCTAGGTGTTTCACCTATCAAGGTATTAGACATACCATTACTTGGTGTTTCACTCATCACTCCTAAGAGTATCTTGTCCTCAACTTTACAAGGTGTCAAGGGTTAGAGGTGTGCATATGTTCACCATATCAGGCTGTAGCTAGGTGTATAGGCACCACCATATCGGGCTAGAAGTATATACATACCATTCATATCGGGCTAGAGTTGTTTATATGTGTTACCCATGTCGTGCATGAGGTATAAATACATCACCATGTCGGGCTAGACATCAACTAGGGTTGTGTATTGGGCTACCATATTGTGCAATAGCACATGCTATTCTTTACTCATATCGGGTTACCCAAGTTAGGGTTTCATGTCAACTTACAAGTATTCATTTAACCTTGTATCATGCATGGAGTCTATACTTGAATCCCTATCGTGCAAGAGGTGTATACTACACCTCCATATCATGCAACGATGTATTCATTCATATCCATATCGTTCAAGTGAAGAAGGTGCATCATCATATCGGGTTAAAGGTGCTTACTTGTGTGCTTGCACCCGATATCACTTTTATAAGGTGATATCATCATATTCAAGCTCTAGACCTTTGTTCTAACTATTATAGTTCATGTCAACAGGTCTAAGAAACTACGAGAACTCATAATTTCATCAACTATTTCAGGAAAATTTTGGAATTAAAAGTAGATCATTAAATACAGCAATTTAGGTGATGAATAATAACATGGTTGAGTTCAAGTTATATAACCCACCTTAAGAACAACTTCAACACTCCAAGATCCAAAGATACACATTCCTAAGGTTGAAGATGACTTATCAAAAGTCCAAGTCTCGTTCAAAACTCCTTCATATACAAGGAAACACCATGGATAAGCAATTGGTGAAGAAGAAAAGAAAGGTAGATCATAACCCTAATTCCACGGTTCAATTCAAGCTTGAAGACAACTATAGCTTACCTTAAGGTTATGTTTTGAGTTTCTTAGCTCCTTGGCCAACACCCTACAAATCTTGGGCGATATGGAATTCCTCTTGGCCGACACAACTTTGCTTGTGGCCGATACCCCCTCACTTGTGGCCAAAATCACTTCAATTGGCCTATATCAACTTGCTATGGGTAATATCAACATGCTATGGTCGATATACTTGCTATGGCCGATACCCAAGGCCTATGCACGATACCCTTGTGCTCTTTCATGACATTCCACCGCTCTTGCACGATATGATACTCACTTGAACGATATGGAACTCACTTGGAGTCAAAACACTTCACTGTATGGCCGATATCACCCTATATGGCTGATATCACCTATATGGGCGATATGGTCTTGCCATGGGCGATACCCCAAGACCCATGCACGATACCACATCATCCCTTCATGATATGGGAGCTCTATGCACGATACCTTAGGGTAGGAGGGTGGTAAGGGTTGCAAAATTGCACCAAGGGGTGAAACTAAGGGTATATATACTTGTTGTTCATGAAGAAAGGCAAAAATGAGGTGTCAAAATTTTGAGCTAGTAGGTGCCACGTGTCATGCATGGGTGACACGTGTACATTCATGCATCAACATTTATATTTACATTCAAAAAGGTTTAGGATCATCTAGATATCCAAATTTGTCCATTTCTTATCCATTTGGATAAGTCATCTAGGTTTAATCACTATTTTAAGTCAAGCCGATACACTTTTTCTAAGGAAACTTGTTGGCTGTCACACCTCACCTCCTTGAGGTGATTTGCATGATATGGGCTTTTCCAAGAGTTCAGAAAACGATATGGGACACCTCATTGGGCTCCATGGCTGATAGGCACTAATATATAAGCTTTTCAACTTGATACAACTCAAGTTAAGCTTCCAAATTCAACCCTTTTCTTGGTCATTTCATGACCAAGAGTATCATCATTCATAATTGATCCAAACATGGTGTCTCATTCATTCTATCTCCTCTAAGTGATACATAGAGGAAGTAGGGACATTCTAGAGGTGCTAATTTGCATATCAACCCCACATTTTGGGTAAATTAGAATGTGTACCAAAATTGGTGCATAAGGTACCAACATTGTTCAAACAAGTTCAAACTTGGAATTTAGGCTTTCCACAAGCCACCAACTTGCATCATTCTCTCTATAATGATGATAAAACACATGAGGCATGTTCAACTTGTGACATTTTGCATTATAGCCCCTCAATTTGGGTAAATTGCACTTTGGTCCAAAACAAAGGAACATTGCTCAAACAACATTCAATCAGGACCAAACTTGGAACATAAGTGTGTCACATGATAAAAAACTCCTTAGAGGATTATATTAAATTTATAATAAAATTTATTAGCCAAAACAAATAGGGTTACCTCATAACCCAGGTCAGGGTCATTACAATATATTTGTAAAGTTGATATGAAACCCTAATTTTGGTAACCGATATGAGTGAAGAATAGTAAGTGCTATTGCACGATATGGTAGCCCGATACACAAACCTAGTTGATGTCTAGCCCAACATGGTAATTATTTGATACATCTTAAACACCATGGGCGACACATACATGTACCATGTGCCCGTCACAACAAACCCTAACCTGACATGGGTGTTGCAACCCAACATTGGATGGTGTAGCTCGACATGTCTTGGTGCCCTACAGTCCTATCGACTTGTATATTGGGTTGGGCCCGGTATGGAAAACCCTAACCCATAACGGCCAACCCTATATGGTAAGCCTCCTTATATGTTGATTGAATACACCTCTAGCCCGATATGGATGATGTTCATATACCTCTAGACCGATATGGTGAGTGCTCATACACCTCCAACCCAATATGGTGGTGTCTATACACCTACCACCCGATATGGTGAACATATGCATACCTTCAACTCGAGATACCTTTTAAAAGTGAGGGCAAAACACTCTTAGGAGTGATGAGTATAATACCAAGTAATGGTGTGGCTAATACCTTGATAGGTGAAACACCTAAAGTGATTGATAATGGTCAATCTTATATCAACAATGCCTAAACCGAGATGAGTCCATATCATTGATGATGGTTGGATAATTTAAATATGTGACTTATGACCAATACTCTACATGATGAATGCGATGATATAGTGCATAAAGTATTAGGATGGGAAATACCCTAATACAAGATAAGTTGATGTACTTAAGAAAGTTAAAAAGTGATGAGGGAAGTGATATATCAAGACATGATAGATATCACATCCAGCACCTCAAGGTTGATATACCTTGATGCACCTTAAATACAATAAACTTAGATGAGTAACACATGAAGTGTGTTATGTAAATTGTTACATTAATATGTAATGTGTTTAATGCACTTTGATAAGTGTAGGCTAACATACCTTGAGAAAGGGTTAAACCAAGTTAATAAAGTATGATGTAATCATTCTCTAGTAAGGATGAGAGAGGAACTTATACGTTGTGTTGATGATTCATTAAATGATAAATGATGAGAATAAATAAGTATGACTGAATACTTATGATATCAATGGTTGCTCCTAGATGTGTGGATCAATGAATTAGGGTTTGATCATTGATAATATGATCTTGAAAACCTAAATGGTTAATAATGGAAAACCCTAACCCTAATGAAGGGTTATGATATGTAAGAGAAATCCTAATCGATAAGAAAGGGAAACCCTAACCCTAATGATGGAAAGGTTGTTTTCTCTTATTGCATAAGCCTTCTAAGGCATGTTAAATACATGTTTAAAAAGTATATTGATTATTGGCCTTGTGAGCCATGTGAATAAGTTGTTGACTAGTGAAAGGTGACAAGATGTGTAATGGCCTTGTGAACCATGTGAATAAGTTGTTTCTGAGTGAGAGGTGACAAGATACTTAATGGGCCTTGTGAGCCATGTGAGATTCTTGTATTAGTTACCTGATAAGTGGTAACAATGTTCTATGATGAACTAAAGGTTTGAATACCCAGATTTAGTAATCATGATGATGATTATGTGGACGGATGAGAATTTCCCAGTAATGAGAAGGGATTGAGATCGTAAATGTTATATGTGTTCTAAGGAATTGAAAAGTACTTGATAGATGTATTACACCTTTCTTTGTAGCATTTGTCATATTAATTCATGTTTGAAACTTGACTGATGCTAAAAGATATGGTAATGCACTTAATTAATCAAGTAGAATCTTATCATGTAGTGCCCTGGTCATAGATCCATCATCATTAGTAACTGGTGATGGTGAAATAGATTTTCCTATGGGATCTCCTGATGAATGCATATTTTTGAATATGTGGGGGTGATGGGTGTGAATACCTTACGCCCTAATGGAGAAATTGACGTGAGATAATCATGAGATATCTCAATCCTTTATTATAAAGGCCAGGATGGATGTATCATGAATCTCCCGATGATGATGAATGTCGGATGATGTGGAGATAAACATAAAATCTCTTGATTCTGATGATGAATGTCGAATGATGTGGAGATAAACATAAAATCTCTAGATTCCGAAGAGAGTGCAACTGCCCCTGCAACTCTATAGAGAAGTTTCCAGTATACCCTGGAAGGCTATTTAGTAGAGACACAAGATGTCCTGCATGTGGTCTCACACTGACTGAGACAAGGGAGGTCATAGCAGTCGACTCTGTTAGATGACCTTGTATGGCACCAGCTATAACATCTCTGACCTGGGCTATGCTTTAACCCTAGATGTTTTGTTTAACAAAGATAATCATTTTCTTGCTCTTATCTTTTGAAAATTAATTAAGGCTCAAGGGGAACTTATGTTTCAATTTTAGTCCTTTTAGAATGATGTTGAAATAATGTTTTGCATGTTTTGGACTAAAGTGCAAATTACCCAAGTTGAGGGGTTAACTTGCAAATGTTACATGATAAAATATTACTCAAGTGTTGAAGCATCATAAGAATGAAAATGATGTAGAGGTATGGCTTCCACAAGCCTGAGTACCAAGAAAGAACTTGTTGAGCAATGTTGTGTATTAAAACCTAGTTTTGGTGTAATGTGCAATTTACCGAAAACCTAGGGTTCGATATGCAAAATATTACTTCTAGAGAGTCCCTAATGTTTCGTGGCATCATTTAGAGAAAATAAAATGAGAGGGGCGTCTCATTTGAATCACTTTGGAGGAGAAAGAATAGTGATATTAAAATAATCAAGATTTAAGCATAATCGAAACCCTAATTCAATTTAATTCAAAATTAAACATAATAATTGAATTGCCCTTCAACCAAAAATGTGATGGTTGAATTTTCATAAGTATGGACGACATTGTGCCTTGAAACGGCCACAAAATATCTATAGTAAGTGGAGATCCCACTCAAATTAGTAAAAGGAAAAGTAATATCCACTCAATTTTGGATATTATTATTATAATGGTTAAGGTGGTTAATTTGCTTTCTTTTAGTTCATGGATAATGAAGAAGAATTACAATGTGGGGGAGATGGCTTCGTATGCAAGGGATGGAGGAGAGTATGTGGCACCAATTTTGGGAGCTAAAGGATTATTATATCACTTTCTCTCTCATTGAAATTTCCTTATAAACATCTCATTTCCAACTCAAATGAAAGGCTTTTTCGACCATTCTTTCTTTCCTTGCTTTGGTTGAACACAAAGGATCTTAGGAGAAACATGAGGACGTGCCCTAACCTGTAGGTAATCTCCATAGTCATCTTCAACCTTGATTTCATGGTAAAAATAGAAATTCAATGCTTAATTTCTTCTTTTCTTCATTCAATCTTCAACCTTAGCCATTCATTTCACTCAAAGAGTTGAGAACGAGCCTTGGGGAGTTGAGAAAGATTCATTTACCATTAAAGACGTCAAGCTTGAAGCTTGGATTCAACTTTGAAGGTGGTTTATATAACTTGAAACCTTGAATGTTATTATTGATTTCATTTCTTCATCATATGTTGATTCTTTCTTCATTCTCGAAATTCCATCTGATTAGTTGTTGAAATTACCACAATAATCACATAAAGTTTCACAGGTCTGGAGCTTGAATATGATGATGTCATATTAAGAACACACCTCGACAAAGTACATGAGCAAATGGTTTTAACATTGGAACCAATCGGTTTCAAGATCGATTGAAACCAAACGGTCTCAAGACCGTTTGAGATCAAATGGTCTCAAACCGTTTGGTGGATCAATGCTGATATGGATGGATGATGATCCAATGATACCATTTGATTTGATTTTAAAGGTTCCATGTATGTATGATCCACTAATTTCAAACCCTAATCAGTTGAATTGATTGAAACCCAAATCAATGAAATTGGTTTTGGGGATTGGATGACCCAAACGGTCTCAAGACCGATTGGAGGTCAAGGGTTGTGATGGATGGTTGGAGATCTAAGGGCTACAAGTTGAATTACTTTCAATGCTTCAGATGATGGATGGTTCCATTGTTGAAATCCCTAAATCAATTTGATGATGGAAACCCTAATGGGTTGATTCAGTTTTAACCCAATGGTTGATGACTCGGTTTCAAGACCGAATGGATGATTCAATTTCAAGACCGAATGGGTTGATTCTGTTTCAAGACCAAATGAATTGATTTGGTTTCAAGACCGAATGAATGTATTTGGTTTCAAGACCGAATGAATGTATTTGGTTTCAAGATCGAATGGTGCGATTCAGTTTCAAGACCGAATGGGTTGATTCGGTTTCAAGACCGAATGAGTTGATTTGGTTTCAAGACCGAATGAATGTATCTGGTTTCAAGACCGAATGAATGTATTTGGTTTCAAGACTAAATGAATGTATTCGGTTTGAAGACCGAATGAGTGTATTTTGTTCAAGACCGAATGAATGTATTTGGTTTCAAGATTGAATGGTGTGATTCAGTTTCAAGACCGAATGGGTTGATTTGGTTTCAAGACCAAATGAGTTGATTCGGTTTCAAGACCGAATGAGTTGATTTGGTTTCATGACTGAATGACTTGATTTGAATTACAATTGGTCAAGATCGTTTGAAAGGTTGATCAGACCATTTGAAGGACTAATACCTCAAGACCATTTGAAGGTCTAATTGACTCAAATCATGTAAGTACAATTATCCCTATGATTGTTGATGGTGTTTATCAAAGGTAATTACAATGGTTGTACCTTCAAGGTACTTAAGTGATTAGTACCTTTTGAGTGGTTAACCTTTGATGCTCATGGAAGCAATGCCTCAATACACTATGCTAACTCTAAATGTATGTACTTGAACAAAGGGTTAACTTAATCTAATCAAGTCTGATGTAATTAACATCCTAGAGAAGATAAGAGAGAGGAATTCATACATGAGTGATAATCATGTAATGGTGGAGCCTCAATACTTCCAACATGAATAGAATATATATATTTTTAGGGTATGATCCTTGATAAAGAGATCATGAAACCCTAATAAAAAAGGTTGATGAGCCCTAACCCTAATTTAGGGCAATGCTAAGTGAAACCCTAATCTAGGGTAATAGTGTAACCCTAATATAGGGTGATAATATGAGAAAACCTAATATAGTGTGATGTTATGAGAAACCCTAATATAGGGTGATGTCATGTGAAATCCTAATATAGGGTGATGTCATGAGAAACTCCAATATAGGGTGATGTTATGTAAAACTCTAATTGATAAAGAGGGGAACACTATTCCTAATAATGGAGTAGTGAATGATATATTGGTAGGTGAAATACCTAAAGTGGTTGATAATGGATAATCTTGTATCAATAATGCTTTAACTCGAGATGAGTCCATATTATTGTTAATGGTTGAATAATTCAAATGAGTGACTGATGACCAATACATTACATGATAATGTGATGAACATGTGCATAAAGTAGTAGGATTAGAAATATCCTAATACAAGATAAGTTGATGAACTTAAATAAGTCAAAAGTGATGAGGGAAGTGATACATCAAGACATGATAGATATCACATCCAGTACCTCAACGTTGATACACCTTGATGTACCCTAAATCTAGTATACTTGGATGAATAACACATGAAATGTGCCATGTCAATTGTTACATTGAGATGTAATGAGCCTAATGCACTTTAATAAGTGTAGGCTAACATACTTAATGAAAGGGTTAAGCCAAGTTAATAAAGTATGATGTATTTATACTCTGGTAAGGATGAGAGAGAAACTCATACCTTGTGGTGATAATCATTTAATGATAAATGATGAGAATAGTTTTTGCCTAGTGAGAGGTGACAAGATGTGTAATGGCCTTGTGAGCCATGAGAGTATTTGTTGCCTAGTGAGAGGTGACAAGATGTTTAATGGCCTTATGAGCCATGAGAGTAAATGTTGCCTAGTGAGAAGTGACAAGATGTGTAATGGGCCTTGTGAGCCAGGAGAGTAGTTATTTCCTAGTGAAAGGTAACAAGATGTTTATAAAGTCTCATGTGAGAAATGATAATGTTCAAAATAAACAATGGAAACTTAGTAACATAATAATAATAACTAATGAATACATTAATAATAATGAAATCTTGATCATACATGCTTCATGTTTATAGACAAATAAGGGCTATTGTGTTTTGAATAAGCTTAAGGGAGATATGAGGAATAATTGAATTACATAAAATATGTGAATAAGTATGATGGCTTGGCCAAAGTTTAATACCTAGTAAAGGTGATGTGGTATTCAGTGATGATGCACAAGATTGGTCATAACCCAATACCTATATTAATTGCACATGATTGGTAATAACCCAATACCTAGAATGTTTGCACAAGATTGGCATCGTCCAATGCCTAGAATGTTTGCACAGGATTGGTAATAACCCAATACCTGGAATAATTGCACAGGATTGGTCATAACCCAATACCTGGAATAATTGCACATGATTGGTAATAACCCGATACCTAGAATAATGTCACAGGATTGGTCATAACCCAATACCTAGAATAATTGCATAGGATTGGTCATAACCCAATACCTGGAATAATTGCACAGGATTGGTAATAACCCAATACCTGGAATAATATCACAGGATTGGTCATAAGCCAATACCTGGAATAATTGCACATGATTGGTAATAACCCAATACCTGGAATAATGTTACATGATTGGTAATAACCCAATATCTGAAATAATGTCACAAGATTGGTCATAACCCAATACCTGGAATAATTGCATAGGAATTGTAATAACCCAATACCTGGAATGTGTGCACATGATTGGCATAGTCCAATGCCTGGAATGTTTGCACATGATTGGCATAGTCCATTGCCTGGAATGTTTGCACAGGATTGGCATAGTCCAATGCCTGGAATGGTTGCACAGGATTGGCATAGTCTAATGCCTGAATAGAATATGATGATGTATACTCACATGATTGATACAATTCAATATCTGGTTAGCAGATTGGCTGAGGCCAATAGATAGAAATGAGAATGATTCATGTATGACATACCATGATAATGAGTATCACAGGATAAGCTTGAGATGTTGATATAGTATGATGGATAAATGATGTACTTGTTCTTCCTATTCCTTATAAATAGAATAGATGATTTACTGCTCTATCATAGATAGTTGCAATGCTTTAAAATATGAGAATGTTATAAACTGCTTATCCTCTCCTTAGTTTTATTCTATTAAACTGCAATAATAATTTTTCTGGCAGAGAGTTATATCTCTCACTGAGACAATTTTCAATTGTCTCACCCCCGTGGGATCCAACATTTTTAGGTAGACGCGGACAAGGAGGTCGAAACCATACATCAAGGGAAGGACATCAACATCCGGGACAATAGTAATTTCTCAGGTGGAGATACTGATTGTCGTGTCTTGTAGATATGAGTCCTATGTGTCATCTTTATACTCTTAGGTCCTAGGAGTTGGTACTTAGTGTTTTTATAATCAATTTGGGATTTTGGTTTGAATGCCTCGAGGTTTTGTGTTTCTCATGTGTAGACTTAACAAAGCAATTGATGTATGTAATCCTCGAGAAGATATGGTACATGGTATGTACTTTTGAACCAGAATGTACATGTAATACTTTGGTTCTTGTTGTTAAAAGTTTCCTGGAATTGGATCTCTTTGCAAAAGATTTTAATTTTTAGTGATTTTTGTTAGTCCGTTGTTAATGATCGCTTCTGCATAGTTAATGATGATTTGTTCGAACGCTTCACTACAATTTAGTGGTATCAGAGCTCTAGGTTCGCTGAGTCTACAGAGACATAGGACTAAGGTGTTGAGTCTGTTCTAGTGTCATCCAATATATCTTATAGTGAATTCTGTGTATGCAGAAGAAGGGAGATAGCTTAAAGATATCTGGAGAACATGAGGATCACGTTGCTGAGAGCAATGTTACTGCACCAGTAGGAGGTGCAAGGGATCAGGCAAGAGAGGAACCAGTGCCTGAGAATCCCCATTTTGATGAGGCTGATAGAAAACCCAAATATTCATGCTCTATTTAGGGAATTCATGACCACAATGAGGTATATGGAAGATTGGATGCCCACACCAGCACCTAGGGCACCAACTCCCAATGAGGGACATGGGTCTGGTAAGACTTTTGAATGACTACATCATGTAGGAGCTATAGAATATGCTGGGACAACTGATCCAACAAATGTTGATCTATGGCTCACTAAGTTAGAAAAGGCTTTTAAGATCCTTAGTATTCGAGATGTTGACAAAGTCAAACATGTTGTATATCTTTTGAAGGGTAGTGCTGGCCATTGGTGGGCCATAGAAGAAGTAAAAAGAAATGATGAAGAGGTTGGTTGGGAGGAATTTCATCAAGAATTCGTCAATAAGTATTTTCCAAGAACATATTTAGATGAAAAGATCTCACAGTTTGAGAAGGTTCGGCAGGGAACCATGTCAATAAATGAATATGAGGCTAGGTTTGTAGAACTATTATGGTTTTGTCCTCATATGGCTGCTACTGAGCAGGAGAAGATTCGATGTTTTGAGAAAGGACTGAATGATGATGTGTCTATCTCGGCAGCTGCATTAGAAAGTAGAGAGAAGTTTGCCACATTTGTGGAGTCAATTAAGAGGATAGAAAGGTCTGTGACAAAGAAACATGAGGCAAACCTCAAAAGGAGGTCTACATAGTCACAGGAACAGTGGATTAGTGGTACTAAACAACCAAAGTTTTCAATAACACTGGTTCAACCACAATATAGTACATCAATGCAGTGGTCATCAAGTTTGGGCCGAACTTGCCATAAATGTGGACAGATAGGACATTTTAGGCAGCAGTGTCCAAGAAGAAATAACGTGGTGACCCAACAGTCAAGGCATAACCTACAAAACCACAAGGACCCCACTTTAGTGAAGCAGAAGGCCGAGGATGAAGACAAGTGTCATTGTTTGGTCCATCTACCTCTGGTAGTAGAGGACAAAGGCAATAGTAGATGACAACTGACTCCATGTACTGAGTTAGATAAGATACTTGATAAATCGTAAGAGGTAATATGTCAAGATAGAACTTTTCATTCTGAATCATCTTTCTTTTTCTACTCTCTGCCTATTAATTATAAGAAGGGTATTTGTTGTTGAGCTTCCTTTAATTAATATTATGAGGACATGGGGAAGAGCTAAGAAGGATGAGAACTTATATTCAGTCCAATATTGTCTTTTATGTTTTGAAATTTCTCTCTTTATGATGAAAGAAAGAGATGTAATAGAAACACTCATAGAAAAATTTAAGATACTAAGTAGTAAAACTTAAAGATATGAAACATAATATAAAAACCAATACATACTACCTAACTTCAGTTCTTAAATACCCTGGATAGGTATTCATGTATTGAAGATAAGGTAAGTATGCCACTCTTAGATTGCTATCTTTCTGATTACTCTGATCAAGTAGTAATTTTGAGACAATCTAAAGAGTATAATGAAGTCAGAGATGTGGCATGGATAATTCTACCACATCCTAATTGATATATGGAGAGATCTGAGTTAACCATAGATCAACTTATAAACAAAAGAGGATGTTTAGTATAATGTATACCCTGGTCCTCAGACCTAGAGGTAACAATTACCTGATGAGAGGTAACAATGTTCAATGATGGACTGAGGGTTTGAATACCCAAATCTAGTAACCATGATGATGATGTGATGTGTTTATGGCATATATAATGGATACCAAGGTAAAAAATCCTAGTATCCAAGAATTTTCAATGATATGAGAAAATGGGAACATGACTCCTCATAAGAAGTAATGTTTGGTTACCTAGAAGGGCCAATTTTGAAATTTGTCCAGTTACATACTGTGGTATGAATACCATATGTTAGGGGTTTATGCCCTGCATAAACATGACATCAGCAAAGATGTATGAGTCAAAAGAACAATTGAAAAAAAATCATTGTGGGAAAATCTTATTAAGCTTAAAATAATTCTTTAAGATACCTCTAAGATAAGTTCTTAATTGATAGGTAACCTTCCCTTATGAAAAGAAATAGTAGAGTATGTGTCCTGAGTGACAAGTTCTATGATAACCTTGTATGGAAGGACTTTATGTTGATCAAAGTTCTATGGAATCTCCATGACATTAAGATGTTATGTGGAGACTTGATGATAAGATGAATGAATAATATGTCTTCCTTTACCTGGGATTTCGGGGACGAAATCCTTGTTAGGGGTTTATGATTATAACATCTCTGACCTGGGTTATGCTTTAACCCTAGATGTTTTGTTTAAGAAAGATAATCACATGCTTTCTCTTATCATTTGAAAAGTAATTAAGGCTCAAGAGGAACTTATGTTTCAATGTTAGTCCTTTTAGAATGATGTTGAAACAATGTTTTGCCTATTTTGGACTAAAGTGCAAATTACCCAAGTTGAGGGGTTAACTTGCAAATGTTACATGATAAAATGTTCCTCAAGTGTTGAAGCATCATAAGAATGAAAATGATGTAGAGGTATGGCTTCCACAAGCCTGAGTACCAAGAAAGAACTTGTTGAGCAATGTTGTGCATTCAAACTAGTTTTGGTGTAATTTGCAAGTTACCCAAAACCTAGGGTTCAATATACAAAATACCACTTCTAGAGAATCCCTAATGTTTCTTGGCATCATGTAGAGAAAATTAAATGAAAGGGGCGTCTCATTTGAATCACTTTGGAGGAGAGACAATCTTGATATTAAAATAATCAAGATTTAAGCATAATCGAAACCCTAATTCAATTTAATGCAAACATAAACATAATAATTGAAATGCCCTTCAACCAAAAATGGTATGGTTGAATTTGCATAAGTATCGAAGACCTTGTGCCTTGAAAGTCCACAAAATATCTAAAGTAAGTGGAGAGCCCACTCATATTAGTAAAAGGAAAAGTAATATCCACTCAATTTTGGATATTATTATTATAATTGTTCAGGTGCTTAATTTGCTTTCTTTTAATTCATGGATAATGAGGAAGAATTACAAGGTGGGGAGATTTATTTGTATGCAAGGGATGGAGGGGAGTATGTGGCACTAATTTTGGTAGCTAAAGGATTATTTTATCACTTTCTCTCTCATTGAAATTTCCTTATAAACATCTCATTTCCAACTCAAATGAAAGGCTTTTTTGACCATTCTTTCTTTCCTTACTTTGTTTGAACACAAAGGAGGTTAGGAGAAATAGGAGGACGTGCCCCAACCTGTAGGTAAGATCCATAGTTATCTTCAACCTTGATTTCATGGTAAAAATTCAAATTCAATGCTTAATTTCTTCTTTTCTTCATTCAATCTTCAACCTTAGCCATTCATTTCACTCAAAGACTTGAGAACAAGCCTTGGGAGGTTGAGAAAGCTTCATTTACCATTAAAGACGTCAAGCTTGAAGCTTGGATTCAACTTTGAAGGCGGGTTATATAACTTGAAACCTTGAATGTTATTATTGATTTCATTTCTTCATCATATGTTGATTCTTTCTTCATTCTCGAAATTCCATCTGATTAGTTGTTGAAATTACCACAATAATCACAAAAAATGTTGGAGGTCTGGAGCTTGAATATGATGATGTCATCTTAAGCACACACCTCAACAAAGTACATGAGCAAACAGTTTCAACATTGGAACCAATCGGTTTCAATATCGATTGAAACCAAACAGTCTCAAGACCGTTTGGGAGTAAACAGTCTCAAGACCATTTGAGATCAAACAGTCTCAAACCGTTTGGAGGATCAATGCTGATATGGATGGATGATGATCCAATGATACCAATTGATTTGATTTTAAAGGTTACATGTATGGATGATCCACTAATTTCAATCCCTAATCAGTTGAATTCATTGAAACCCTAATCGATGAAATTGATTTTGGGGATTGGATGACCCAAACGGTCTCAAGACCGTTTGAGACCAAACGGTCTCAAGACCGATTGGAGGTCAACGGTTGTGAAGGATGGTTGGAGATCCAAGGGCTACAATTTGAATTACTTTCAACGGTTCAGATGATGGATGGTTCCATGATTGAAATCCCTAAATCGATTTGATGATGGAAACCCTAATGGGTTGATTCGGTTTTAACCTAATGGTTGATGATTCAGTTTCAAGATCAAATGGATGATTCAATTTCAAGACTGAATGGGTTGATTCGGTTTCAAGACTGACTGAGTTGATTTGGTTTCAAGACCGAATGAATGTATTTGGTTTCAAGACCGAATGAATGTATTTGGTTTCAAGATCAAATGGTGTGATTCAGTTTCAAGACCGAATGGGTTGATTCAGTTTAAAGACTGAATGAGTTGATTTGGTTTCAAGACCGAATGAATGTATTTGGTTTCAAGATCGAATGAATGTATTTGGTTTCAAGAACGAATGAATGTATTTGGTTTCAAGACCGAATGCATGTATTTGGTTTCAAGATCGAATGTTGTGATTCAGTTTCAAGACCGAATGGGTTGATTCAGTTTCAAGACCGAATGAGTTGATTCAGTTTCAAGACCGAATGAGTTGATTTGGTTTCAAGACCGAATGAGTTGATCTGAATTAAAATTGGTCGAGATCGTTTGAAAGGTTGATCAGACCGTTTGAAGGACTAATACCTCAAGACCATTTGAAGGTCTAATTGACTCAAATCATGTAACTACAATTATCCCTATGATTGTTGATGGTGTTTATCACAGGTAATTACAATGGTTGTAACTTCAGAGTACTTAAGTGATTAGTACCTTTTGAGTGGTTAACCTTTGATGTTCATGGAAGCAATGCCTCAATACACTATGCTAACCCTAAATGTATGTACTTGAACAAAGGGTTAACTTAATCTAATCAAGTTTGATGTAATTAACATCCTAGAGAAGATAAGAGAGAGGAATTCATACATGAGTGATAATCATGTAATGGTGGAGCCTCAATACTTCCAACATGAATAGAATATATATATTTTTAGGGTATGATCCTTGATAAAGAGATCATGAAACCCTAATAAAAAAGGTTGATGAGCCCTAATCTTAATTTAGGGCAATGATAAGTGAAACCCTAATCTAGGGTAATAGTGTAACCCTAATATAGGGTGATATTATGAGAAACCCTAATATAGGGTGATGTTATGAGAAACCCTAATATAGGGTGATGTCATGTGAAACCCTAATATAGGGTGATGTCATGAGAAACCCCAATATAGGGTGATGTTATGTAAAACCCTAATTGATAAAGAGGGGAACCCTATTCCTAATAATGGAGTAGTGAATGATATATTGGTAGGTGAAATACCTAAAGTGGTTGATAATGGATAATCTTGTATCAATAATTCTTTAACTTGAGATGAGTCCATATTATTGTTAATGGTTGAATAATTCAAATGAGTGACTGATGACCAATACATTACATGATAATGTGATGAACAGGTGAATAAAGTAGTAGGATGAGAAATATCCTAATACAAGATAAGCTGATGAACTTAAATAAGTCAAAAGTGATGAGGGAAGTGATACATCAAGACATGTTAGATATCACATCCAATACCTCAAAGTTTATACACCTTGATATACCCTAAATCCAGTATACTTGGATGAATAACACATGAAATGTGCCATGTCAATTGTTACATTGAGATGTAATGAGCCTAATGCACTTTAATAAGTGTAGGCTAACATACTTAAAGAAAGGGTTAAGCCAAGTTAATAAAGTATGATGTATTTATACTCTGGTAAGGATGAGAGAGAAACCCATACCTTGTGTTGATAATCATTTAATGATAAATGAGGAGAATAGTTGTTTCCTAGTGAGAGGTGACAAGATGTGTAATGGCCTTGTGATCCACGAGAGTAGTTGTTGCCTAGTGATAGGTGACAAGATGTTTAATGGCCTTGTGAGCCATGAGAGTAATTGTTGCCTAGTGAGAGGTGAGAATATGTGTAATGGGCCTTGTGAGCTAGGAGAGTAGTTGTTTCCTAGTGAAAGGTAACAAGATGTTTATAAAGTCTCATGTGAGAAATGATAATGTTCAAAATAAACAATGGAAACTTAGTAACATAATAATAATAACTAATGGATACATTAATAATAATGAAATATTGATCATACATGCTTCAAGTTTATAGCCAAATAAGGGCTATAGTGTTTTGAATAAACTTAAGGGAGATATGCGGAATAATTGAATTACGTAAAAGATGTGAATAAGTATGATGGCTTGGCCAAAGTTTAATACCTAGTAAAGGTG
Organism: Alisma plantago-aquatica; assembly: GCA_963693085.1. NCBI lineage: Eukaryota > Viridiplantae > Streptophyta > Magnoliopsida > Alismatales > Alismataceae > Alisma > Alisma plantago-aquatica. The sequence goes on from OY856413.1 coordinate 410,156,044, forward strand.
ATGTGGTATTCATTGATGATGCACAGAATTGGTCATAACACAATACCTGGAATAATTGCACATGATTGGTAACAACCCAATACCTAGAATGTTTGCACATGATTGGCATAGTCCAATGCCTGGAATGTTTGCACAAGATTGGTAATAACCCAATACCTAGAATAATTGCACAAGATTGGTCATAACCCAATACCTGGAATAATTGCACATGATTGGTAATAACCCAATACCTGGAATAATGTCACAGGATTGGTCATAACCCAATACCTAGAATAATTGCACAGGATTGGTCATAACCCAATACCTGGAATAATTGCATAGGATTGGTAATAACCCAATACCTGGAATAATGTCACATGATTGGTCATAACCCAATACCTAGAATAATTGCACATGATTGGTAATAACCCAATACCTGGAATAATGTCACAGGATTGGTAATAACCTGATACCTGGAATAATGTCACAGGATTGGTCATAACCCAATACCTAGAATAATTGCACATGATTAGTAATAACCCAATACCTAGAATGTTTGCACAGGATTGACACATGCCTGGAATGTTTGCACAGGATTGGAAGAGTCCAATGCCTGGAATGTTTGCACATGATTGGCATAGTACAATGCCTGTAATGGTTGCACATGATTGGCATAGTCTAATGCCTAAATAGAATATGATGATGTATACTCACATGATTGATACAATTCAATATCTGGTTAGCAGATTGGTTGTGGCCAATAGATAGAAATGAGAATGATTCATGGATGACATACCATGATAATGTGTATCACATGATAAGCTTGAGATGTTGATATAGTATGATGGATAAATGATGTACTTGTTCCTATTCCTTATAAAGAGAATATATGATTTACTACTCTATCATAAATAGTTGCAATGCTTTAAAAGATGAGAATGTTCTAAACTGCTTATCCTCTGCTCGGTTTTATTCTATTAAACTGCAATAATAATATTTCTGGCAGAGAGTTATATCTCTCGTTGGGACAATTTTCAATTGTCTCACCCCCGTGGGATCCAACATTTTTAGGTAGACGCGGACAAGGAGGCATAAACCATACATCAAGGGAAGGACATCAACATCAGGGACAACGGTAATTTCTCAGGTGGAGATATTGACTGTCGTGTCTTGTAGATATGAGTCCTATGTGTCGTCTCTATACTCTCAGGTCCTGGGAGTCAATACTTAGTTTTTTATAATCAATTTGAGATTTTGGCTTGAATGCCTCAAGGTTTTGTGTTGCTCATGTGTTGACTTAACAGAGAAATTTATGTATGTAATCCTTGAGAAGATATGGTACATGGTATGTACTTGTGAACCAGAATGTACATGTAATACTTTGGTTCTTGTTGTTAAAAGTTTCCTGGAATTGGATCTCTTTGCAAAAGATTTTATTTTTAGTGATTTTTTTTAATCCTCTATTAATGATTGCTTCTGCATAGTTAATGATGATTTGTTCGAACGCTTAGCACACCAGCTTTGGGTTTCACAACTGAAGGTTGGAGTATGAGCGGTATACCTCATCTCCTTAGGGCATAAGTGTGATTGTAAAATGTAATTAGCCGAGTAGCATATCTGCTTAAGGATCGAATATGGAAAACATTGATTGATGCGTACTTTAGTTATACATCATAGTTGATAGATGTTATTTATGCTCTTTATATTCCTTACAAAACAGATAGATGATTTATAACTCTATCATGGGTAGATGAAATGTTCTCCTTAAGAAAGGAGATTACTTCATTCTTTTCATACAATGAATTATCTTTCCTATTAATATAAAAAGAACCGCTGCTCAGTTTATAAATGCTTAATCTATGATAATATTATGGTCGACAGAGAGTTATATCTCTCGTTGCGACAATTGTCTCACCTCGTGGGATCCACATTTTTTTAAGGTGGATGTGCACGAGGTGGAGAAGATCTTTCTATAGAGGAGGAACAATAGTTGAGGCAGCAGTGACAAATCAGGTTGAGTGTACTGTCTGTTGTGTCTTGTAGATAGAAGTCCTATGTGTCGTCTCTGTACTCTTAGGTCCTCAGATTTAGTACGTGTTGGGTTTTATGAACAATCTGATATTTTGAATTGTATGCCTCGAGGTTTGATGTTACTTTAAGTATATATTTTGAGAAAGCAACTATTATATATTGTCCTCGAGAAGAAATGGTACAGTGTATGTACAATATATGATCAATGTGAATATCAGGTTTTGGTTATTCCTTAAAGAGTTTTCCTAGAAATGGACCTCTTTGCAAAAAAAAATTGTTTTGATTTTTTGTGATTTTTGTTAATTCGCTGTTTATGTTTAATTCTGCTTAATAGTGACGATTTGGTTGTCGGGTTGGCGACTACCGTCACAAGTTTTGGTATTAGAGCTTAAGGTTCACTCATTTTATAGAGACATAGGACTAAGGTGTTGAGTCTGTTCTAGTATCCTCCATTACACCCTATAGTGACTTCTATTTATGCAAAAGAAAGGGTGAAGTTTAAAAATGACTGGAGAATACGAGGAACACGTTGCTGAGAGCAATGTTGTTGCACCAAGAGAGGGTGCAAGGAATTAGGCAAGAGAAGTACAAGTGCCTGAGAATTCCCATTTTGACCCAATCAGGATAGAGAATCTTGTTTTTATGCTCTTGTTGGGATGGTTAGGACAACAGTGATACATATAGTAGACTGGATACTAGCATTACCACCTAGGTTACTAGTCCTTAATGCAGAAACTTTGGGTTCTGAAAGGGTTCCTGAATGACATGGTCATGTTGGAAAAGTAGAAATGTGGGAAGGATTAACATTTGGCAAGAAAATAGACTCTGCCATAACTATAGACAGATGGTACATCTGTGATGGTAATGCCCAAGAAGGGGCAATAAGCTGAGAATTAAGGTAAGGTCTCCATAATTTTGGAGACATTTGACTAGTTGTTCTAAAAAGTCAAAGTTTTTGGTGCCAGCAGTGCAATAAATGCCTAGTGCACCAGGGCAGTAGTCGCTAAGTAAAGGCACAAGTCCTAACTTTCCACCTGTAAGAACCCGTGGCTTAGTTTCTACATCGGTAATAAGACCGATAAGACCATGGTACGAGGATAAGACATATTATAGATATGGACATGTTGTACATACTAAACTCTTTTCTTTGAATAGAAGGGAGAAAATGCCTCAACAACCAAGGTAGACTCGATAGGGCTTACAAAAGTTACAACCCAATAATGTAAAAAGGCAAGAGCAAAAACATGAAATAACTAGACTCTATGCGTTGAGTCAACCTAAACAGGTAGATGACTGCGATGGGGTAACGGTTAGATAGAGATTTTTCATTTTGATATGCTTTATTTTGATGTTACCTGATAATCATAAGAGGATTTCTCTTATGGATTTCCCTATTGATTTCCCTATGGGGACATAGGGAAGAAATGATTAGAACTAGAATTTATATTCTGTTCAGTATTCTTTTAAATGTTCTATAATTGCTCTTATCTATGTGAAAGAGGATGAGATATAGAAGTGATGCCTGGAGAAAATCCAGGAATGCTAAGTCTTGTGTTTGTGATGATACGAAAATTAAGGAATATGATAGTACACAAAGTGCATACTACCTAATCTCAATACTTGTATACCCTGGCCAGGTATTCAACTATTGACGATAAGGTGAGTATGGAACTCTTAGATTGTTATCTTTCTAATTACTCTGATCAACTAATCATTCTGGGACAATCTAGTAACCATAATGAAATTAGAAATATGGCATGTATATTTTTTATCACATCCTAAGTGAAATAAAATGGAATCTGAGATGATCTCAGATCAATTTGTGTGTATGAGGAAGTAAAAAGTATAATCCTCATGATAAAAGAATGAGAACAAGGGAGATGATCCCTGTCTAATAAAGCCTATGTGAATAGTAAAGATCTTTTCCTATGATGTGGAAATGGGAAATGTAATAAAATCACAAAATGTTCATGAACATGTTAGACAATAACAAAGAAAGGGGTGATGACATGTAATCAACCTTATAATTCTTATGCTGATGGTAAGGAAACTAGGATGAAATAAGAGTAAATGACTCATTAATAGTTGAAAGTTCATGCAATAATTAGAGGAGATGATAATCTCTTCTCTTTGATAAATAACCCTGGGTGATGATGGGGTGATAAGAGGAATATGTTTCTTTGTGTTCTCTCCTTTTTGGGACATGGAATCAAGTGAGTACTATGACACTTCATGTGCATGGATTAGAAATAATCCATTGATGGATACTTAGAAGAGTATCAGTTCGTCTAGGACTTTGGTTCCAAGATAAAGATATGTGTAATAAATAACGTCCCAAAGATGAAAGAAAGATCCTTTATATGTGTGGCTTTGGTAATAACAATAGAGAGCTAGAAATGATGAGGATGTGATGTGTTTTCAACATATGTGACAGATACCAAGGTAAGGAATTCTGGTATCTAAAGAAATATCATGTGTTATGGGAAAGTAAAAACATAACTCCTAATCAGATGATTTATGTTGGTTACCTGGAATGGACAACTGTGAAATTAGTCTAGTTACTTAAAATAGTATGGACATCATATGTTAGGGGTTTATGCTCTGCATAAACATTACATTGATAAGGATGTACTAATTGAAGGAACAATTGTAAAATCATTGTGGGAAAAGCTTATCAAGCTAATTTTTTTTAGAATAACCCTATCTAGATCTATTACGGCAACTCATACATAACATCTAAAGATACCTCTAAGATAAGTTTTTAATTGATAAGTTTCCACCCCTTATGATAAGAGAATGTACAACTAATTATATAGTTGGTACAAGTCATAAGAAAGTTTAGTGTTGTGTCAGGAGATTGGATGGCACATCAGATGTATGATAAGACTTGTAGTCCCAAGTGGGTGACAGAACATAACTCTGGTCTTTCCTTGAAAGTGAAATGCTAAACTGAATGAGGAGTATGGAAGACTCCCCAGAATCAAGAATCTTGTCACATAAGGTTGTAAGTTGAGAAAGGTGATAAATCAGTGAGGTTTGACACCTGAGTTAAATAGGGTATGTATAATGTTTCTCTAATTAAGAAAAGTGTTACCTGACATAAAGTTGACACTATAGTCAATAATGAAAAAGACAATGGAGTATGTGTCTTGTGTGATAGATTCTATGATAGCCATGTGTGGAAGAACTTTGTGTTGATCAAATTTCTATGGTGTCTTCATGACATTAAGATGTTATGTGGAGACTTGATGATATGATGAATGAATAATATCTATCTCCCTTTACTTGGGACTTCGGGGACGAAATCCGTGTTAGGGGTTTATAACTTGTAATGACCCTGACCTGGGTTATGTGGTAACCCTATTTGTTTTGGCTAATAAATTTTCTTAGAATTTTAATATAATCCTCTAAGGTGTTTTGTTATCATGTGACACATGTTCCAAGTTTGGTCCTGATTGAATGATGTTTGAGCAATGTTCCTTTGTTTTGGACCAAAGTTCAATTTACCCAAGGTGAGGGGTTATATTGCAAAATGTCACATGTTGAATGTGCATTAAGTTATTTAGCATCATAAGAGAGAGATTGATGCTAAGGGGCGGCTTGTGGAAAGCCTAAATTACAAGTTGCAGCTTGTTTGAATACTGTTAGTGCATTGTGCACCAATTTTAGTACAAACTGTAATTTACCCAAAATGTGGGGTTGATACGCAAATTACCACCTCTAGAGTGTCCTTACTCCCTCCTAGTATCATTTAGAGGAGAGAAAAATAAGGAGGCACCATGTTTGAATCAATTATGAGTTATGGTGATCTTGGTGGTGAAATGACCAAGAAAAAGGGTTGAATATGAAACCCTAACTTGAGTTGTATCAAGTTGAAAAGCTTATATATTAGTGTCTATCAGCCAAGGAACAAAAGTAGGTGACTCATATCGTTTTTAGGACTCTTGGAAAAGTCCATGTTTGCAAATAACCTAATGGAGGTGAGGTGTGTCGAGTTACAACTTCCTTAGAAAAGTTGTATCAGGTTGTGAATAAAATGGTGATTTTGTTGATATATCTTATTCAAAGGGATAAGTAATGGACGAATTTTCATCCCTAGATTATCCTCAACTTATTTGCATGACAAGATAAATGTTTATGCATGCATGTACACGTGTCATCCATGCATGGACACATGACACCTACTAGCTCAAATTGATGACACCTCATTTTTAACTTCTTTCATGAGCAATAAGTATATATACCTCTAGTTTCACCCCTTAGTGAAATTTTTCGACCATTACCACCCTCCTTTCCTAAGGTATCATGAATAGAGCTCTTGTATTGTGCAGGAGTTATGTGGTATCGTGCATGGGCCTTGGGTATCGCCCATAGCAAGATCATATCGCCCAAGTAGGGTGATATCAGCCTAGTGAGGTGATATCAGCCATAGTGGAGTGTTTTGATCACAAGTGAGGGGGATATCGGCCACAAGTGAGGGAATATAGTGCAAGGGTAGTCAGGTATCATGAAAGGTTCTAAGGAGCAAGAGGGAGCTCAATACTTAACCCTAAGGTGAGACTATGATCATCTTCAACCTTGGATTGAAGCATGATTTTAGGGTTATGATCTTCCTTTCTTTTCTTCTTCACCAATTGCTTATCCATGGTGATTCCTTGTATATGAAGGAGTTGTGAACGAGCCTTGGACTTTTTGATAAAGTCATCTTCAACCTTAGGAATGTGGAGCTTTGGATCTTGGAGCTTTGAAGTTGTTCTTAAGGTGGGTTATATAACTTGAACTCAACCATGTTATTATTCATCACCTAAATTGCTATACTTAATGAATCACTTTTAATTCCAAAATTTCCAGAAATATTTCATGAAATTATGAGTTGTAGTAGTTTCTTAAACCTGTTGTCATGAACTATAACTGTTAGAACGGAGGTCTAGAGCTTGAAGAAGATGGTGTCACTTTGCAAAAGTGATAGTGGGTTCAAGCATATACACAAGTAACTCTAACCCGATATGGGTATGACATTCCCGATATATTTACACAATATGCTTGCATAGGATGCTTGCACGATATGCTTGCACAAGATGCTTGCATGATAGGAAGTCAAGTATAGACTCCATGCATGATACAAGGTTAAATGTATATTTGTAAAGTTGATATGAAACCCTAATTTGGGTAACCGATATGAGTGAAGAATAGTAAGTGCTATTGCACGATATGGTAGCCCGATACACAACCCTAGTTGATGTCTATCTCGACATGGTAATGAGTTGATACCTCTTAAACACCATGGGTGACACATACATGTACCATGTGCCCATCACAACAAACCCTAACCTGACATGGGTGTTGCAACCCAACATTGGATGATGTAGCCCGACATGGCTTGGTGCGCTTCACTCCTATCGACTTGTATATTGGGTTGAGCCTGATATGGCAAGCCCTAACCATCATGGCCAACCCTAGATGGTAAGCCACTTGATATGGTGATTGAATACACCTCTATCCCGATATGGATGATGTTCATATACCTGTAGGCCGATATGGTGAGTGCTCATACACCTCCAACCTGATATGGTGGTGTCTATACACCTACCACCCGATATGATGAACATATGCATACCTTCAACCCAAGATACCTTGTAAATGTGAGGGCAAAACACTCTTAGGAGTGATGAGTATAAAACCAACTAATGGTGTGGCTAATACCTTGATAGGTGAAACACCTAAAGTGATTGATAATGGTCAATCTTATATCAACAATGCCTGAACCCGAGGTGAGTCCATATCATTGATGATGGTTGGAAAACTTAAATGTGTGACTTATGACCAATACTCTACATGATGAATGCCATGAGCTAGTGCATAAAGTATTAGGATGGGAAATACCCTAATACAAGATAAGTTGATGAACTTAAGAAAGTTAAAAAGTGATGAGGGAAGTGATATATCAAGACATGATAGATATCACATCCAACACCTCAAGGTTGATATACCTTGATTCACCTTAAATCCAATATACTTGGATGAGTAACACATGAAGTGTGTTATGTAAATTGTTAAATTAAGATGTAATGAGTTTAATGCACTTTGATAAGTGTAGGCTAACATACCTTGATAAAGGGTTAAGCCAAGTTAATAAAGTATGATGTAATCATACTCTGGTAAGGATGAGAGAGGAACTCATACCTTGTGTTGATGATTCATTAATGATAAATGATGAGAATAAATAAGTATGACTGAATACTTATGATATCAATGGTTGCTCCTAGATGTGTGGAGCAATGAATTAGGGTTTGATCATTGATAATATGATCTTGAAAACCTAAATGGTTAATAATGGAAAACCCTAACCCTAATGAAGGGTGATGATATGTAAGAGAAATCCTAATTGATAAGAATGGGAAACCCTAACCCTAATGATGGAAATGTTGTATTTCTCTTATTGCATAAGCCTTGTAAGGCATGTTAAATACTTGTATAAAACGTATAATGATTAATGGCCTTGTGAGCCATGTGAATAAGTTGTTGGCTAGTGAAAGGTGACAAGATGTGTAATGGCCTTGTGAGCCATGTGAATAAGTTGTTGCCTAGTGAGAGGTGAAAAGATACTTAATGGGCCTTGTGAGCCATGTGAGATTCTTGTATAACAAGTATCATGTATACCATGGTCTGAGGACCTAGAGGTATTTTTACCTGATAAGTGGTAACAGTGTTTTGTGATGAACTAAGGGTTTGAATACCCAGATTTAGTAATCATGATGATGATTATGTGGAGGGATTAGAATTTCCTAGTAATGAGAAGGGATTGAGATCCTAAATGTTATATGTGTTCTAAGGAATTGAAAAGTACTTGATAGATGTATTACACCTTTCTTTGTAGAATTTGTCATATTAATTCATGTTTGAAACTTGACTGATGCTAAAAGATATAATAAAGTACTTAATTAATCAAGTGGAATCTTATCATGTAGTCCCCTGGCCATAGATCCATCATCGTTAGTAACTGGTAATGGTGAAATAGGTTTTCCTATGGGATCTCCTGATGAATGCATATTTTTGAATATGTGGGGGTGATGGGCGCAAATACCTTACGCCCTAATGGAGGAATTGACATGAGATAATCATCATATCTCTCAATCCTTCATTATAAAGGTAGGGATGGATGTATCACGAATCACCCGATGATGATGAATGCTGAATGATGTGGAGATAAACATAAAATCTCTTGATTCTGATGATGAATGACGGATGATGTGGAGATAAACATAAAATCTCTTGATTTCGAAGAGCGTGCAGCTGGCCCTACAACTCTATAGTGAAGTTTCTAGTATACACTGGAAAGCTATTTAGCAGAGACACAAGATGTCCTACATGTGGTCTCACACTGACCGAGACAAGTGAGATCATAGAAACCGACTCTGTTAGATGACCTTATATGGCACCATCTTTGGGTTTCACAACCGAAGGTTGGAGTATGAGCGGTATACCTCATCTCCTCAGGGTGTAAGTGTGATTGTAAAATGTAATCAGTCGAGTAGCATATCTGCTTAAGGATCGAATATGGAAAATATTGATTGATGCGTACTTCAGTTATACATCTTAGTTGATAGATGTTATTTATGCTCTTTATATTCCTTGCAAAGCAGATAGATAATTTATAACTCTACCATGGGTAGATGCAATGTTCTCCTTAAGAAAGGAGATTACTCATTCTGTTCATATAGTGAATTATCCTGCCTATTAATATAAAAAGTACCTCTGTTCGGTTTATAAATGCTTAATCTATGATAATATTATGGTCAACGAAGAGTTATATCTCTGGTTGGGACAATTGTCTCACCCCGTGGGATCAACATTTTTTTAGGTTGATGTGCACAAGGTGGTGAAGATCTTTCTACAAAGCAGGAACAATAGTTGAGGTAGCAGTGACAACTCAGGTTGAGTGTACTGTCTGCTATGTCTTGTAGAAAGAAGTCCTATGTGTCGTCTCTGTACTCTCAGGTCCTCAGATTTAGTATGTGTTGGTTTTTATGAACAATCTGAGATTTTGTCTTGTATGCCTTGAGGTTTGATGTTGCTTTAAGTATATGTTTTGAGAAAGCAACTGTTATATATTGTCCTCGAGAAGAAATGGTACAATGTATGTATAATATATGATCAATGTGAATATCAAGTTTTGGTTATTCCTTAAAGAGTTTTCCTAGAAATGGATCTCTTTGTAAAAAAAATAGTTTTAATTTTTAGTGATTTTTGTTAATCTGTTGTTTATGTTTAATTTCTCTTAATAGTAATGATTTGTTTGTCGGGTTGGCGACTGTCGTCACAAACATTGTGACATCTAAAATACGTTTGAGCTAACCAAACATATTTTCCAATAGTGTGTATTGATAGTTCTACATGCATGGGAATACATAAAATAACATGTGAGTGAGTATGTGAGGATCAAATTTTCTTATAAGGAGTTGTGTTTAAAAATGGGTTGGTTCATCCCAAGTTTAGAGAAATACCATAAGGAAGAAAAATAATTCATAGTCCATGGGGACACGATATGTGTCTTAAGAGGTTAACCTCCTGATATTTATTAAAAATAAGAAAATACCCTAGACTAGACTACTAAGAATATGATTTAAGACTCCTTTCTTTTTGTTATGAAATTTGTTTTAAATCTAGTGATATTATAGGGACCTCAAACCAAAAGATATGGGATGTGCTACGTCCAATGCATGCAGGTAGTATATAAGGCATGTAAGCCCTTACAACTACCTAGTCAAAATATGTGTATAACTTTTTTTTTCTTTCTAACTTATACACACACGTGTATATATATATATATATACTACTAATACTACTACTACTATAAAAAGAGTGAGTTTGATGTTGAGCTCTGGTTAACTCACTATCTTCTCTCCTTTTTTCAAGGAATTTTGCTCCTACAAATATTTATTCTACTCTCAAACCACCAACTCAACCCACGTTTATTCCCCTTGTACCATCCTAACAACCTCTCTCTCAACAACTTCTTAACTCTCTCTGCACCATTCCACCTTCTCTTGAATGCATTACAAACCATTTAGATAGAGCGGGTGTGTTTTATTCAGTGCTCTTCTATGTTTACAGAAAGAGTCATAGAAGGCAACTAAAAGGCAGAGAGTTATTAGGAGAATGGAGAAAGGAAGTGGAATCTGGGGGAGAGAATATGGAAGTTGGTTGGGTTTTTTGGGAGACCGTCATTCTTTTAAATGTTTCTCTTGGGTCTTGACTAATTAGAGTCATAAATGTGAGGAATAGAAGAGGTCATTTTAGATGAGAGATGTGGTTTGTGGGGGTAGTGGTTAACGTGTTGGGCGATTAAAAATAAAAAAACCGACAGCGAAGATAAAGAATAATAAAAAGAAGTATAAAAAAAGAGAAGAGTACGAATTAGAGAGGAAAGACTGGGTCATTGGGAAGGGTTAGTTGATTTGTTACAGAGAAAGAGAGAGTTAATAAAAGAGAGACAAATAGAAAGTAAATGACCGTCTATTGCCAACCATGAATTTTGTACCATTTAGGCTCTGTGAAAATATAAGGAAACATGTATATAATGGTTAATTGTAATTTTTGTGGAGTGTCAACTCAATCCACATTTATTCCCCTTACGCCATCCTAACAACCTCTCTCTCTCTCTCTCAACAACTTGCTAACTCTCTCTGCTCTGTTCCACCTTCTTTTGAACGCTGTTGAACTACCCTTACACTCCTCTCTGCCACATATTGCTTTAATTTATGTGCGTCTTCCCTCTTCTGTCATTAAAATCAAACGAAAAAAAATAATGAATCATCATTCTACACAAAAAATCCAATTCAATATGTTATTTTGAATTCAGTCCATCTTTTCACATTCCAACGGTTGAAATGATCGACATTTTTTGCAAAAAGATGAAAGGATTCATAAATTGACATTCATTGGATATTAACTCATTTATTAATCAGTTCATTTCATGGACTATTATGGTAATCGTTCACTATTATCTCACAAATCTCTTTCCCTCCAACTCTAACCTCCCTTCCACATAGTTAGTCTTCTATCCTAAACGACCGCTTACTCCCGAGAACAATGCTACTTGCTATCTCTTTCCTAACCAACCTCCTTAATCCACAACTCATTTGTTTAACTTGCCACAAGCCACGTTTTCCCTTTCAACTCATATTTCTTCCATAACTATCCTCCTTAATCCACGACTCATTTATTTCTTTTCCCACAATGCCCACTACCAAAATTGACCAACATGTTTCTCTCCTAAAAGCCACATTTTCCTCTGCAACCCCACGTTCTCACTCTTTTTTTGGCAACAAAAAAATCAATTTATGCAGTTGAACACAAAGAATTTGTGAAAAAAACTTAAACTTTGATATTATATATAGTACTACAATTTCTTAACCAGTCAATTCACACCAATTTAAAATGTCTTTTTTTATATTATCTATAGTACTACAATATCTAAACCAATCAATGCACACCCTACCCATGTACAACACTAATTTTATTGGACATGTACATTCGTACGTGTGTGTTCACTAGTATATGTATATGTATATATATATTTTATATATATATATATATATATATATATATATATATACATATGTGTGTGTGTGCGTGAGTGTGTGTGTGAATCTTTGGTTGAAAAAGTACTAAGATTAATAAATGATGTAACATGTAATATAGTCAAAGAAAATATTACAACAACACACATAAATTGATAACTCTACCTTGTTCCTTTTGTGTCCAAGAGACATAGAAATCATGATAAGGAAAGAGAATCCTTCATATATAATTAAGAATGAATATATGCTAAGTAAATTTTATGACTATATGTAGGGTAGAGCCCTATGTCAACCATATGGTCAAGTGGAGAATATATACGGAAATGTGAAACCCAAGGAGTTGGGAAAAAACACTTCATAAGTGCCTAATCCCCTAGATACCATAAAGGGAATTTCTAAATGCCAATGATAGACAAGAAATATATGAAGAATGAAAAGACTTATAAAATGATAGCTTGTATAAGTCAACAAAAATGTTCAATCTATAAACAACATATGTGACTTTGCATTATATAAGGAGAAAATAGTCTCTTGACTTTTATAGATCATTTTCAGAGTTACTAAAGCTAGAAAAGCTCACACTACATATCTTGTGAAAGAAAACTAAGGGACGTTGTGCACATACATATCAAGGGCCCTGAGAAAAGCACTTATCCTTGCATTAGTAATATCTGAAAAGTCCTTGAATTTGGAAAATAGTTGATCCATGTATAAATAACTACTCATTACACTTGACTAAACCTAATTATTGAAAATAGATGACATTCAGGATCATCATCTATACATGTGAAATAAGATGAACTCTATATTTTTTATGCAACCAAATATTCATCTTATTGTAGATGTTAGTTATTGAATGGCCACTCTTAATAAAAATAGATAGTATATGAGATGAAAATGTTGAACTTGGTTTGAAAAAAACATTAGATTACTGGCACAATGAATAAGACATAAGTAGTACAACCTAAAAATCATTTGAAAATATATAGATAGTATCTCATGTGCATGAGGAAAACCTAGGTGAAAATGTTATCATTAGGTGGTAAAAAATGCAATGAACAAGTCTTGACACCCAAAATTTTCTCACTCAATGAAAATTTATGCTAATATTGATTCTCTAGTCAATAATGGATTCACTTCGGAAAGCGCAAAAGTTGATAAGGAGAGTAGTCATAGGTGTAACCACATACCTTTCTCAGAGATGACTTAAAGTCCAAGAAAATAAGAGCAGTTGTAATCAACCAATAAATCACCCTAAAAGTAATGGATAACACCCAAGTATTACTATTTTTTCCACAAACTATCTTTAAGACTGACTTGCATTCTAATGTTATGTTTTGGGGTTAAATTAGGGCTTCATTAGGGTTAGTCTTCCCAAACTCTAAGTATCAATTTTAATGCTTTTAAACTTACAAACCCTAGATATCATATGAATTCTTAATCTCAAATTATATCCAGGATTCCCTTTTTATCTAAAAAAATAAGCTTTATTAAACTAAGGAATTAGGGTTATTATACATTATATTACATTAAAGATTGCATCTTTATTCACTTTTGGAATTTGGAATAAAACTAGGTTTTGTAACACTTTTTTTATGAATTCCTCGCATGTTTCTGATAAAAAACTACTTATTTTCTATATTTGGATATTCCTATGATTTTCTAAGATTTATGTAAAATAAAGTCCACTTGACTAATATCAACTCACCACATAGGCAGCTGATTTTCCTAAGATGCACTGGAATAGGGCCATGGGTGAGCCAAACGTCTCATGTCATGTCAGCACTCAGGCTCACTCGAATTAGGTGAAATAAAAGGAAAAAGACAAAATTACCACTCACCTCTCAGTTGTCGATCTTTCGTATTCTACTTATCTTGCCTCTGCTTGTGAATTGCTCCTCTATGCAAGTCAACACATGAGTTGACTCTGAGATTTGAGACTTTGAGTAACAGGCGAAGGAACCAACACCTTCATCTTGACTTTCTGAAGTCGGCAATAACTTGAATTTCTCTGGAGATGGTCTAGGCAGAGAGAGAGATGAAAGGGGACCTCTTGCGAGGTATAGGGAGAAAACATGGGGTTATAAATGGGCTAGAAAAAGAATAAGAGGCAACATAGCGATTGTGGAGTCGAGAAAAGTCTCAGGGAAAGCTTTGTATTCTTGCAGACGATTGCTACCCCTACTTTTATAGTCATCGTTCAAGTGGTTGGGCACTTCTTACATCGACAATTGGGGAAACACTTTATTGCTTTTAAAAAGCAACCAAACCAGGGATATCCTTGTTTGGCATGATCTCCCTATCTGTAATCGGTGGGTTTCTAGTAGTGCTCATGAATCAGAGAGAGAGAGAGAAATTGAGGGAGATCAAGGAAGCAAACTATTCTTGTTTCCTTTTCTCTTATAGGTAGACAATGACCTAGGAGTCGTCAGATCTTAATCCAACGGTCACCCAAAATATTAAAGGGTCGAATTTTGCTTCCTTTTTGGATTATAAACTTGACATTCAAAATCTTTCCCTGAATCCTATACACTTTAGGAGAAATTAAATAATTCATATATCTCTCACCTATTCTATTAATCTAAAATTTTAAAAGAAGATTTTGAATACTCAATTCTCAGTGTGGGAAACATTTGAGGCCAAAGTACGAAAGTTAATATCACTTTTATCAAAGATGACTTAACATCCAAGTAAATAAGAGAAGAAGTAATCAATCACGAAATCCCCCTAAAATTAATTCATAACAACCAAGTATTACTATTTTTTTCCTAAATCTATCTTTAAGACTGACTTGGGTTCCAATATTCGGGTTTTGGGGTTAAATTAGGGAATCATGAGGGTTAGGTTTCCCAAACCCTAAGTATGACATTTAATGGTTTTTAACTTACAAACCCAAACTTTGATATCATATGGATACTTAATCTCAAATTATATCCAACATTCCCTTTTATCCAAAAAGATTAAGATTTACCCATTTAACCATAAAAACTAAAAACTAGGGTCATTATAGATTATCTTACATTAAAGGTTGCATATATGCACTTTTGGAATTTGGAATAGAACTAGGTTTTGAAACACTTTTTTATGGACTAATATTTTTGTAACTGAAAACTACTTATTTGCTATATTTGGATATTCCTATGATTTTCTAAGATTTATGCAAAATAAAGTCCTCCTAGCCAATCACAACTCGCCACATAGGCGGCTGACTCGACCGAGACACATTGGAGCTGGACCATGGCCGAGCCAATCAACTTGTGCTATGCTGGCACTTAGGCTCGCTGGGCTTAGGTGAAAAAATAAAGGAAAAAGGCTAAATTACTACTCGACTCTCGATAGCCATTTTGGGGCACATGAGACCTTTCCCCAACTTTCATCTTCTACCTTATCTTGGCCCTCCTCGTTAAATTCTACTCTATGCAAGTCAACACATGAGTTGACTCTGGGATTCAGAGCCTCTGAGCAATAGGCGAGGGAACCAACACCTTCATCTTGACTTTCCAAAGTGGTAAATGACTTCAATTTCTTTGGAGATTGTCCGGGCAGAGAGAGCGATGAAAGGGGACCTCTCGCGAGGTATAGCGAGAAGGCAAGGGGTTATGGATGGGCTAAAAGAATAATTAGAGGAAACATAGTGATCGTGGAGTCGAGAAGAGTCTCATGGAAATCTTTGTATTCTCACATTGGGTTTCTACCCCTCCTTTTATAGTAATGGTTCAAGCGGTCTGACACTTCTTACGTCGACAATTGGGGAAACACTTGATTACTTTCTAAAGGAAATCAAACTAGAGATTGCATTGTTTGGAATCATCTTTCGATCTTAACCGAAGGGTTTATAGCAGTGCTTGTGAATTAGAGAGAGAGGAAGTAACCAAACTATTCTTATTTCCATTTTTATTATAGGTAGACGATGGCCCAAGAGTCGTCTGATCTTAATCCAATGGTCAGCCAAAATATTAAAGGGATGGATTTTGATTCCTTTTTTATCATAAACTTAACATTTAATATATTTCCCTAAATCCTATTCACTTTAGAAGAAACGAAATAATTCATATATCTCTCTCCTATCCTATTACTCTTAAATGTTAAAAGAAGGTATTGATTATTCAAGTCTCGGTGTGGGCAAGATTTGAAACCAAAATACAAATTAATATCCCTTTTCTCAGAGATGACTTAAAATCAAAGTAAAGAAAAGAAGTTGTATTAAACCAAGAAATCACCCTAAAATTAATGCATAACACCCAAGTATTACTATTATTTCCACAAACTATCTTTAAGATTGACTTGGGTTCCAATGTGAGGGTTTTGGGGTTAAATTAGGGCTCCATTAGGGTTAGGTTTCTCAAACCCTAAGTATGACATTTAATGATTTTTAACGTACAAACCCTAATTTTGACATCTTATGGATTTTTTTTATCTCAAATTATATCTGAGATTCCTTTTTTATCCAAAAATATTAAGCTTTACTCATTCAACCATTAAAACCAAGAAATTAGGGTTATTATACATTATATAACATTGAAGGTAGCATCTTTATGCACTTTTGGAATTTGGAAATAGCTAGATTTTGAAGAACTTTTTATGAATTCCTCATATTTTTGAGATGGAAAATCTATGTATTTGCTATATTTGGATAATCCTATTATTTTTCTAAGATTTATGCAAAATAAAGTCCTCTTGACCAATCACAACTCACGACATATGCGGCTGACTTGCCCAAGATGCGTTGGAGCAGGGCCATGGCCAAGCCAATCAGATCGTGCCATGATGGAACTCAGGCTCACTCGGTTTAGGTGAAAAAAGAAAGGAAAAATACTAAATTACCACACACCTCTCATTAGTCATTCTGGGGAAGAGGAGACCTTTTCCCGACTGTCATCTTCTACCTTAGCTTGTCCCTGCTCATGAACTGCTTCTTTATGCAAGTCAACACATGAGTTGACTATGGGATTCAGAACCTCTAAGCAACATGTGAGGGAGCCAATACCTTCATCTTGACTTGCCAAAGTCATAATTGACTTCAATTGCTCTGGATATGGTCACGAAAGAGAGAGTGATGAAAGGGGACCTCTCGTGAGGTATAGGGAGAAGGCAAGGGGCTATGGTTGGGCTAGAAGAAGAATTGGAGGCAACATAGTGATTGTGGAGTGGAGTAGAGTCTCATGAAAAGCTTTGTATTCTCATAGAGGGTTGCTACCCCTCCTTTTATAGTCATGGTTCAAGCGGTCGGGCACTACTAACGTGGACAATTGGGGAAACAGTCGATTGCTTTCTAAAGGAAACCAAACCAGAGATTGCCTTGTTCGGAATCATTTTCTAATCTTAATCAGAAGGTTTCTAGTAGTGCTTGTTAATCAGAGATAGAGGAAATTTAAAGACATTAAGGAACCAAACTATTCCTATTTCCTTTTATGTTATAGGTAGACAACGACCCAGGAGTCATCATATCTTAATCCAAGAATCGACCAAAATATTAAAGGGATGGATTTTGCTTCCTTATTTGATCATAAACTTGACATTTAATATATTCCCCTAAATCCTATTCACTTTATGAGAAACTAAATAATTCATAAATCTCGCTCTTTTCCTATTAATATCAAATTTTAAAGGATGGTTTTGAATACTCAATTCTCAGTGTGGGTAAGAGTTGAGGCCAAAATACGAAAGTTAATATCACTTTTCTCGAAGATGACTTAAAGTCCAAGTAAATAAGAGCAGTTGTAATCAACCAAGAAATCACCCTAAAATTAATTAGTAATACACAAGTATTACTATCTTTTTCCACAAACTATCTTTAAGACTAAATTGGGTTCTAATGTTAGGGTTTTGGGGGTTAAATTAGGGCTTCATGAGGGTTAGGCTTCCCAAACCCTAGGTATGACATTTAATGTTTTTTGTATTACAAACACTAATTTTGATATCATATGGATTCTTAATCTCAAATTATATCTAGTATTCCCTTTTTATCCAAAATGATTAAGCTTTACTTATTTAACCATTAAAATTAAGAAAATAGGGTTATTATACATTATATTACATTAAAGGTTGCACCTTTATGGAATTTTAGAATTTGGAATAGAACTAGGTTTTGAACCACTTTTTTTATGAATTCCACATATTTTTGTGATAAAAAATTACTTATTTACTATATTTGGATATTCCTATGATTTTGTAAGATTTATGCAAAATGAAGTCCTCTTGACTAATCATAATTTGCCACATAGGAGACTGACTGGTCCAAGACACACTGGAGTGTGGCCATGGCCGGACCAATCATCTCATGCCATGCGGGCACTCAGGCTCACTCAGCTTAGGTGAAGAAATAAAGGAAAAAGAGTAAATAACCACTCACCTCTTAGTAGTCGTTGTGGGGCACATGAGACCTTTCCCCGATTGTCATCTTCTACCTAGCTTGTCCCTACTCATAAATTGCTCCTTTATGCAAGTCAACACATGAGTTGACTTTGACAATCAGAGACTCGGAGCAATAGGCTAGGTAACCAACACCTTTGTCTTGACTTGCCAAAGTGGTAAGTGACTTCAATTTCTTCATCGATGGTCAAGGCAGGGAGAACGATGAAAGGGGACCTCTCACGAGGTATAGGGAGAAGGCAAGTGGTTATGGATGGGATAAGAACAATTGGAGGCAAAAAAGCGATCGTGGAGTCAAGCATAGTCTCATGGAAAGCTTTTTATTCTCATAGAGGGTTGCTACCACTCCTTCTATAGTCATGGTTCATGCGGTTGGGCACTACTTACATCGACAATTGGGGAAACACTTGATTGCTTTCAAAAGGCAACAAAACTAGAGATTGCCTTGTTTGGAATCGTCTTATGATCTGAAATAGAGGGTTTTTAGTAGTTCTTGTGAATCAGAGAGAGAGGAAATTAAGAGAGAGGAAGGAACCAAACTATTCCTATTTCCTATAATTTTATAGGTATATGATGACCCAGGAGTCATCAAATCTTAATCCAACGGTCGGCCAAAATATTAAAGGGACATATTTTTCTTCCTTTTTTGATAATAAACTTGACATTTAATATATTTCCCTAAATCCTATTCACTTTAGGAGAAACTAAATAATTCATATATCTCTCTCCTATTCTATTAATCTCAAATTTGGAGGAAGGTTTTGAATACTCAATTCACGGTGTAGGCAAGTTTTGAGGCCAAAAAAAGAAAGTTAATATCACTTTTTCAGAGATGACTTGAAGTCCAAGTAAATAAGAACAGTTGTAATCAACCAATAAGTCACCCTAAAATTAATGCATAACAGCCAAGTATAACTATTTTTCTCCACAAACTATCTTTAAGACTGACTTGGGTTCAAATTTTATGATTTTGTGGTTAAATTAGGGCTTCATTAGGGTTAGGTTTCCCAAACCCTAACTATGACATTTAATTCTTTTTAACTTACAAACCCTAATTTTGATATCATATGGATTCTTAATCTCAAATTAAACCTAGGATTCCCTATTTATCCAAAAAGATTAAGCTTTACTCATTTAACCATTAGAACTAAAAATTAGGATTATTATACATTTTATTACATTAAAGGTAGCATCTTTATGCACTTTTAAAATTTTGAATATAACTAGATTTTGAAACACTTTTTTATGAACTCCTTGTATTTTTTAATAAAAAACTACGTATTTGCTATATTTGGATATTCTTGTTATTTCCTAATATTTATGCAAAATAAAGTCCTCTTGACCGATCATGACTTGCCACATATGTGGCTGACTGGCCCAAGATGCGTTGGAGCGGGGCCATGGCCGAGCCAATTGACTTGTGCCATGCGTACACTCAGGTTCGCCCGACTTAGGTGGAAAAAGAAAGGAATAAGACTAAATTACCTCACACCTCTCAGTAGTTATTCCGGGGTAGAGGAGACCTTTCCTCGATTGTCGTCTTCTACCTTTGCTTGTCCCTGCTCGTGAGCTACTTCTCTATGCAAGTCAAAACATGAGTTGACTCTAGGATTGGGAGCCTCTGAACAACAAGCAAGGGAACTAGCACCTTCGTCTTGACTTGTCAAAGTCATCAATGACTTCAATTTCTCTAGATATGGTCACAGAAGAGAGAGCGATGAAAGGGACCTCTCGCGAGGTATAAGGGGAAGGAAAGGGGATAGGAATTGTCTAGAAGAAGAATTGGAGGAAACAAAGCGACCGTGGAATCAAGCAGAGTTTCATGGAAAGCTTTGTATTCTTGCAGAGGGTTGGTATCCCTCCTTCTATAGTCATATTTCAAGCGTTCGAGCACTACTTATGTCGATAATTGGGGAAACACTTGATTGTTGTTGAAAGGAAACCAAAATAGAGATTGCCTTTTTCAGAATTGTCTTCCAATCTTAATTGGAGGGTTTCTAGTAGTGCTTGAGAATAAGAGAGAGAGGAAATTAAGAGAGAGGAAGGATCCAAAGCATTCATGTTTCCTTTTCTGTTATAGGTAGATGACGACCCAGGAGTCATCAGATCTTAATCCAACGGTCGACCAAACTAGTAAAGGGATGGATTTTACTTATTTTTTTATCATAAAATTGACATTTAATATATTTCCCTAAATCCAATTCACTTAGAAGAAACTAAATAATTCATAGATCTCTCTCCTATCCTATAAATCTTAAATTTTAAAGGAAGGTTTTGAATACTAAATTCTAGGTGTGGGATCATTTGAGGCAAAAATACGAAAGTTAATATCACTTTTACCAAAGATGAGTTAACGTCCAAGTAAACAAGAGAAGATGTAATAAACCAAGAAATTCCCCTAAACTTAATTCATAACAACCAAGTATTACATTTTTTTCCCTAAATCTATCTTTAAGACTGACTTGGGTTCCAATGTTAGGGTTTGGGGTTAAATTAGGTATGCATGAGGGTTAGGCTTCCCAAACCCTAAGTATGCCATTTAATACCTTTTAACTTACAAACCCTAATTTTGATATCATATGGATTCTTAATCTCAAATTATATCTAGGATCCCCTTTTTATCCAAGAAGATTAATCTTTACTCATTTAACCATTAAAACCAAGAAACTAGAGTTATTATACATTATATAACATTAAAGGTTGCATCTATGCACTTTTAGAATTTGGAATAGAACTAGGTTTTGAAACACTTTTTTTTATGAATTCCTAGTATATTTCTGATAAAAAAACTACTTATTTTCTATATTTAGATGTTCCTATGTTTTTTTAAGATTTTATGCAAAATAAAGTCCTCTTGACCAATCACAACTCGCCACATAGGCAGTTGACTAACCCAAGAGGCGTTGGAGTGGGGCCATGGCTGAGCCAATCTGCTCGTGCTGGCACTCAAGCCCGCTCAACTTAGGTGAAAAGAGAAAGGCAAAAGACTAAATTACCACACACCTCTCGGTAGTCGCTATGGGGTAGAGGAGACCCTTCCCCGACTGTCATCTTCTACCTTAGCTTGGCCCTACTTGTTAACTACTCCTGTATGCAAGTCAACACATGAGTTGACTCTGGGATTCAGAGCATCTAAGCAACATGAGAGGTAACCAACAACTTCGTCTTGATTTGCCGAAGTGGTCAATGACTTCAATTGCTTCAGAGATGGTCGAGGCAGAGAGAGCAATGAAAGGGGACCTCTCACAAGGTATAGGGAGAAGGCAAGGGGTTATGGATAGGCAAAAAGAAGAATTGGAGGCAACAAAGCGATAGTGACGTTGATTTGAGTCTCATGGAAAGATTTCTATGCTTGCAAATGGTTTCTACCCTTCCTTTTATAGTCATGGTTCAAGCGTTCGTGCAATGCTTACATTGACAATTGGGGATACACTTGATTGCTTTCAAAATATAGTTAAACCAGAGATTTCCTTGTTCAGAATCATCTTCCGATCTTAATCGGAGGGTTTCTATTACTGCTTGTGAATCAGAGAGAGAGGAAATTAAGTGAGAGGAAGAAACCAAATCATGGCTATTTCCTTTTTTGTTATAGGTAGATGACGACCCAGGAGTCGTCAAATCTTAATCCAACGGTCGGCCAAATTGTTCAAGGGACAAATTTTTCTTCTTTTTTGATCATAAAACTGACATTGTATATATTTCCCAAAAATACTATTCACTTTAGGATAAACTAAATAATTCATATATCTCTCTCCTATCCTATTAATCTCAGTTTTTAAAGGAAGGTTTTGAATACTCAATTCTTGGTGTGGGCAAGATTTGAGGCCAAAATAAAAAAGTTAATATCACTTTTATCAGAGAAGACTTAAAGTCCACGTAAACAACAACAATTGTTATAAACCAAGAAATTACCCTAAACTTAATGCATAACGCCCAGGTATTACTATTTTTTCCACAAACTATCTTAAGACTGACTTGGGTTCCAATGTTAGCGTTTTGGTGTTAAATTAGGGTTTCATTAGGGTTAGGTTTCCAAAACCCTAGGTATGACATTTAATGTTTGATAACCTACAAAACCTAATTTTGATATCATATTCATTCTTAATCTCAAATTATATCCAAGATTCCCTTTTTATCCAAAAATATTATGCTTTACTCATTTAAGTAGTAAAACTAAGAAATTAGGGTTATTATACAGTATATTTACATTAAAGGTAGACCCTTGAACCTGCCTCCCCTACTCCACTGGTAACTTCCCTTCTAGTTTTGCTGTAGCGGCAGTTTTCTGGCCTTGTCCATCCCACGTTGACGCGCGGAAGGGTCATCTCAACCTGGGGAAGCTGTTGATACTTGAAATTTACCGAGATTTCAGATCAAGGAGCAAGAGGGAATTGAAGCGAGCCTTCAAGTGTAGCTGCTCAAGGAGACATTAGCTTGATGGGTTGCATCTACCACTTAGTAGATCCTTTAGTTTAGTTTATCTTTTTAGATTTTCTTAGTTTACATGTATTAGGCTTGAGATCAAGATGAGACAACTTATGTTTCCCTTTTTAAATAACAATGTATGAATCTATATTTTGATTTAAAAAAAAAGGTAGCAACTTTATGCACTTTTGGAATTTGGAATATAACAAGGTTTTGAAACACAATTTTTATGAATTCCTCATATTTTTATAAAAAAATACATATTTTCTATATTTGGATATTCCAATTATTTCCAAGATTTATGCAAAATAAAGTCCTATTGATCAATCACAACTCACCACATATGCAGTTGACGGGCCCAAGAGATGCTAGAGAGGGGCCATGGACGAGCCAATATGCTCGCGCCATGCTGGCACTCAGGCTCGCTCGACATAGGTGAAAAAATAAAGGAAAAAGAATAAATTACCAAACACCTCTCAGTAGTTATTCTGGGGTAGATGAGTCCTTTCCCCTTCTGTCATCTTCTACCTTAGCTCGTATGTACTTGTGAATTGTTTCTCTAAGCAAGTCATCACATGAGTTGACTCTAGGATTTAGAGCCTCTGAGAAATAGGTGAGGAAACCAACACCTTCGTCTTGACCTTCCTAAGTCGTCAATGACTTCAATTTCTCAGGATATGGTCACGAAAGAGAGAACGATGAAAGGGGGCCTCTCGCAAGGTATAGGGAGAAGGAAAGGGGTTTTAAATTGGCTTAAAGAAGAATTGGAGGCAACAAAGCGATCTTGGTGTTGAGTAGAGTCTCATGGAAAGCTTTGTATTCTCACAGAGGGTTGCTACCCCTCCTTTTATAGTCATGATTCAAGTGTTGGGGCACTACTTACGTCAACAATTGGGGAAATACTTGATTGCTTTCTAAAGGCAACCAAAACAGACTTTGCCTTGTTTGGAATCGTCTTCCGGTCTTAATCAGAACGTTTCTAGTAGTGCTTGTTAATTAGAGACAGAGGAAATTGAAAGAGAGGAAGGAACCAAACTATTCTTGTTTCTTTTTCTGTTATAGGTATAAGACGACCTAGGAATCATCAGTGCTTAATCCAACGGTCGGCCAAAATATTGAAGGGACGGATTTTGCTTCCTGATTTGAACATAAATTTGACATTTAATATATTTCCCTAAATCCTATTCACTTTAGGAGAAACTAAATAATTCATATATCTCTATCCTATCCTATGAATCTCAAATTTTAAAGGATGGTTTTAAATGCTCAATTTTTGGTGTGGGCAAGATTTGTGGCCAAAATGCAAAAGTTAATATCACTTTTCTCAAATATGACTTAAACTCCAAGTAAACAAGAGCAGCTATACTTAATCAAGAAATCACCCTAAAATTAATGCCTAATACCCAAGTATTGTTTTTGTCCGCAAACTATATTTAAGACTGACTTGGGTTCCAATGTTAGGGTTTTGGGCTTAAATTAGGGCTTCATCAGGATTAGGCTTCCCAAACCCTAACTATGACATTTAATGATTTTTAACTCACAAACCCTAAAATATCATATGGATTCTTAATCTCAAATTATATCAAGGATTCCCTTTTCATCCAAAAAGAATAAGCTTTACTCATTTAACCATTAAAACTAAGAAATTAGGGTTATTATACATTATAATACATTAAAGGTTACATATTTATGCACTTTTGGAATTTGGAATATAAAAATAGGTTTTGAAACACTTTTTTTATGAATTCCTTGTAATTTTCTAATAAAAAGCTACATGTTTGCTATTTGGATATTCCTATTATTTTGTAATATTTATGCAAAGTATAGTCCTCTTGACCAATCACAACTCTCCACATATTCAGTTGATTTTGCCCAAAACGCACTGGAGTGGGGCCATGGCCAAGCCAATCTGCTCATGCCATGCTGGCACTCAGTCTCACTCATCTTAGGTGAAAAAAGAAAGGAAGAAGACTGACTTACCACACACCTCTTAGTAGTCGTTCTGGGGTAGAGGAGATCTATCCCCGACTGTTGTCTTCTACCTTTTCTTGTTCCTACTCGTGAACTACTTCTCTATGCAAGTCAACACATGAGTTGACTCTAGGATTCATAGCCTCTAAGTAATAGGTGAGGGAACCAACACCTTCATCTTGACCTGCTAAATTCATCAACGACTTCAATAGCTCTGGATAAAGTCATGGAAGAGAGAGGGATGAAAGGGGACATTTTGTGAGGTATAGGGAGAAGGCAAGGGGTTATGGATGGGGTAGAAGAAGAATTGGAAGTGACAGAGCGAATGTGGAGTCGAGTAGTCTTTCATGGAAAGCTTTTTATTCTCGTAGAGGGTTGCTACCCCTCCTTTTATAATCATGGTTCAAGTGCTCAGGCACTGCTTACGTCGACAATTGGGTAAACACTTATTTGCATTTCAAAGGCAATCAAACCAGGGATTGCCTTGTTTAGAGTCATATCCTGATCTTAATCAGTAGATGATGACCATGAGTCATCAGATCTTAATCCAACAGTCTCCCAAAATATTAAAGGGACAAATTTGAGTTCCTTCTTTGATTATAAACCTGACAATTAATATCTTTTCGTAAATCCTACTCACTTTAGGAGAAAAAAAATAATTCATATATCTCTCAACTATCTTATTAATCTCAAAATTTAAAGGAAGATTTTTAATACTCAATTCTCGATGTGGGCTAGATTTAAGGCAAAATACAAAATTTAATATCACTTTTCTCTAACACTAACTTTTCCCATTATTTCATTTATTTAAAGCATCAAATAATTCCTTTTCTCTCCAAAAATTGTTAATATTTCTGATTTTAATATGGTTTCTCAATAAGTATTATATTGAACTGAATCCAATTCATTAACTACCATGAAGAAAGGAGTGGCGATGCAGCTTGTTGCCCTTCTAAATTCCATCTCGATTTAAATTATTTTATGTGATAAAATGGTATTTTGTCTTAGAAAATCAATACTTAAAATGACAATTTTCCATTGCTTTTAGTAATTCTTTTATTATTATTTTTTCCTCTCTTTATTTATCCAATATCTTTTAATGGTTCATTTAAAAAAGTAATACACTCTAAATATTTTTGCATATGAAGCATTTGCATTCTCCAACCAAAACTTTCAAAAAAGATATATAAGGTACCAAGCTTTCTAGTATATATTTATTGGATCAATATTTACATTCAAATACCCACACACAGAGACATCTATATATATATATATATATATATATATATATATATATATATATATATATATATATATATATATATATATATATATATAGACACACACACACATAGGTGGAAAACATGTTATAACATCCTTTCCTTCTTATAGAAATTTGTCCTTAAAATTTGACTATTCATCCAAAAAGTTCAGGATGAGACTTTTCCATGTCCTTCCTTAGCTCTCATGTAGCTTCATCCTCACCATGGTTCTTCTACAAACTCTTTACCATCTTAATATTTTTATTCCTTAGCACTTTCACCTTGGAGTCTATTATTCTTATAGGTGACTTAGGGTATGAGAATCTCTCTTGGAGTTCTATAAGCTCTATGTTCAACATATGGGCAAGATCCTTCACATAGCATTTCAGATTGGACATATGGAACACATCATGCATTGTACTATACTATGGTGGGAAATCTAGATGATAAGTAGACTTGCCAATCCTTTCTAGAACCTCAAATGGACACACATATTGGGGACTCATTTTTCCTCTGCTTTTAGATATAACTCGGAGGAGTCAAACTTTTTGAAACACCTCATCACCTACAGTAAAGTGCAAATCTATCTACTTTGCATCAACATACAACTTTTTTTGATGTTATGCTCTCTTTAGACTCTTCTTGGTCAAAGTGACATTGTCAACATATAACTGTAGTTCTTCTAACCTGAGCAAGGTCCTCTCACTAACATCATCTCAATGAAAAGGTGACCTACTCGACCTCCCATAAAGAGCATCATACAAAGGCATCCCAATACTGACTTGGTAACTATTGTTATAGGCAAACTAATCTAAGGGTAGGCATTGTTCCCATGATCCACCCCAATCTAGGACACATGCTCTCAACATATCTAGTAAGGTCTGGATCATTCTTTCTGATTGTCCATCAGTCTTGGGGTGATAAGTTGTGTTGAATTCCAATCTTTATTAGCATGCAAATCTCTCATATTTCTAAGTTGGAACCCAAATTCAATTCTAGGGTATATACACAACCTCAACCATTACATCTCATTATTACTTGGTGATTACTCTTTTCATTTATTACTCATTATTTCCAAATAAGGGTGAGATAACACCTCAAAACCTAAAACAAGTCATTAGCTTTCAACTTAGGTATTCTTTCTCATATTTCAATTTTCAAGCATAACATGTGTCTACTCAATCTATCACACTTATAATAAAAAAATGAATATTTGTCTGCAACCCAAATACAAAGTTCATTCCATTCCAAGAGAAATAATGGGGTATCCACACATTAACTCTTAATTGATATTTTGTTTCGGTATGACTTGACAAAATTAGTTCCCATATTCACCTTAAATTTCATGCACTCACATGTATATTGATCTTATGACCATTCTTGAGTTTATTACATTCCAAACATCATTACATGACTTCTTGTATTCTTTACATCCACATATCATGTTTCATTAGCCGTAGTCACTTTCTTAAGGTCTTTAGTGGTATAGGTACCTCTGGGGTGATCTCCTCTGGACCCCTAAGGGACTTATTCTCTTATGGAGTACCTCTCACACTTTCTCTTGGGCCTCATACACTCATGAAGGCAACCATTATCTTGACACCATGGGCCTTGGGTACACATGGATGGCTATATCCTAATATCACAGTCTTATGCACTTAGGACACGATCATCTCTTTGCCTCATAGGTGTCAAGTACCTTTAATCATCATACTTGATCTTAGGTTTTAATGTCATCACTTTATTTTATTACGCATCTCTCTTGAAGTTTCTCTAATAATATTCAAGCACATTATATCCTTTATAATTCTTTAACCTAAATTTCCTCCATAGATCTCTACTCATATAATATTCTTACCCTACTCTCTCTTTCTCATCAACAACCACTAGAATCCTAAGTAGGAAACCCCCAAGTGAAGCATGAGGCTTTGCATCATACCATCATTCCCTTACCTCTTCATGTCTTAAAACTCTGACTCCGTCACCTAGATGGTAGGTACTTATATCATATACACCTATATGTAAGCAGCCTCTTTCTCTGTCTCTAGGGTTTGGTCCTTCCAAGGACATCTAGGATACGACAAGCCTCTAAGAATCATGCATAAAAAAACTCAATTCATTCACTAAGGGGCAATCTAGTTTAGGATATATAACAACAAATATTTTCTCATCATTTCTCAAATCTGGGACTTTATGTTTCTAGCATTCTCTCTCTAGGTCTCACTCTCACTCGGGAGTTAACCCTACAACTGGTCCTAACACTTGAGGGCCCCATTAATAAAAGACAGTGGGGCTCTTGTTGATTCACATTTTAGTTCATCTTATCTTAGAGAACCATATATACTTGTATCATCAAATCTAATTTCAACTCTTCAAAACTAAGAACAAATTCCCAAATCTGACTGAGGTTACCATAAAGAATATTATTATGTAAGACTAAACACATTTCATCTATTCCACCTATTATGTATTCCAACAAGGCTTTAGGCATCAGATCTAGAACTAACCTCTTCTAGCCTGATGCCACTCACTTCCACTTGGGTGCATGACTACCTCCTACTTGTACATATGTTGGGAGACATTTTCCTATTAGGGAGACTAATAGAAGGAGGTTGGGCTTTTTAGACACAACCTGACTTCACAAATCTAGGGTTTTGCTTCCTCATAGGTCCTTTCCCTATTTTTGCGTTGACCCACCCAAGGCCGGTACACTAACCCTAAAAGTTGAATTAAGACTCTTATATTCATTCTTATCTAACCTTATATTACTTATGTCTTATCTTTACACATTCAAAAACCCTCACATACGTGGCATGCATGCATAACTCCATGTACCATGCATGGGGATAGTGTTTTATCTTTCCTCTTTCCATTGCTTAGGGTTTATTTTGGGTGTATGGATTGCATCCTGCCCCTTAGGATTTCTATATCCCTTGACTCACTTAGGGGTTTTCATAAACCATAGTTCCATGTATCTTTCACCCCTATAAGGACATCCCATAAAGAGTTTTTTGTACTTTATCATTATTCTCACTTATATGTACATTAATTGACAGGGGATGCCTTAATCCTACTAATCATAGCCTAGTCATACCCTAATTTCTTAGAAGGGTATAAGGAAGCAGTTATGGGTCCCTAGGTTTTTGTGAGTGAAGCAGGGGTAGAGAAGGGACGAACAACAAGATGAGAAGAAAACCTAAAGGTATTTTATTTTGTGAAAAGTCTTCTGACTTTGTCCAGGAAGGATGCGTGGGCCTGGGAGTCCTCGTAAGATGACTAGTGATGTAGAGAAAAGTTTTGCCAGACCCTGGGTCGTGGTCCCTTCTAGACACCTTCTTCTTTACAAAATTCCCTAATAATTCCCTTGGGTTTTATATAACTCTTTAAAATTTACTAATTATTAAGGGTTAAATGGTAAACTTTGGGCTCTAATACCAAATGTAACAACCCCCTACCCCTGTTATCCCCAATTAAGGTGGACCGAGAGGGCAAGGACCATTATCATATATACAGGATCAAGGTCTAACAATTAACCAATAATAATTAAAATTTCATTGAATGGAAAAGAGTTTGATAGAAATACGAGGATAAAATCTCCTTAAGGGAGTTAGATGGATAGGACATCTAAATGTTCTAACAAGAAATATATCTAAATATCTAAATCCTCTAGAATAACTATGGATCATTTCTTTTGGTGTCTTCTTCTCTGGATATCCATCTTTCATCATTTATTGTAGTTTAACCTAAAACAGTGTGAAACATAAAAGCAGTCAGTGTATCAGGATATGCTGAGTATGTGGGGGAAACAAAATATTCACAGGTAGGTGTAAAAACATAATCAACCTCAACAACAAGTATGATTAGGAAATTGAACATGCATTTTCTTATTGTAACCTCACAATGCTTATCCTTTAATTCTTTGTGGTGTGCCCTATCTTTATGGGAGCCTTTTTATGAGGAACCCTCTCTTTAGGGTGTTGGTATAGTATGCCCAGAGAGCCAATCATATGATCATTGCAATGAGGCATATGATACTTGATTTCATAATGATAAAGGTAATTCCATCTATTATGTTTGTCTCACTCATGAGATGATGATACATACATGATAGATGTATAAAGAATAATGTGACACAATGACATATGTCTTTAGGTTAAGGACCTGAACAATGAGACCATATGTATGATAAGAGTACATACATTCTTATTATGTCCCTAGTCAGATATTATTGTGGAATAAAAATAGACAATAATAATACATAAGACTGGAGTGTGTGTTGACTGATGACAGAGTCTCATTAGACATGATATACGATATCAAGTCAAGCACACATATATATCTTAGAGAACAGTATATCAGTCAGACCCACCTTACGAATGATACATGGATACCATAGAATGGTAGTCACAATCATCTCTCATAGTGTTGGTGGTGATTGTGGTTCTTAGACCTAAAATCACTGCACTCGTCACATGTCGTTGGGTACAATTTGACATCATCAAACGGATTCCTGAAACACGAGTATTATAAAGGTGATGGTTGGGTGACTTTGACATATGGGGATAGACTATCTATGATAGAGATGGGATTTGTCCCTCCTACAAGGAGTATGATATCCAAGGCCCATTGATGAGAAAGGTTGAGAATTGTATGGCCATACTCATGTGACTCAATATATGATATGTGAATTCACATGCATCTCAAACAGTCTTATCTAGGTCAACGAACATGGATTGAATGCTGAAGAGGATGACATTCCATGCCTCGAGTTCAATTCGGATGTCAGAGATGAAGGAACTATATGATCATGGTAACACTAACCACAGATTGTAGGTTGAAGTTGTTCTCCAACTTTTTGAGTTACTTGGGTAGAAATGATGAGTTATTAGATTCTGCACATTGCTTGTAATGTCATAAGTTGTTATGAACATTCACTGCCAACATAAATTGGAGCCTGTA
The DNA here is from genome assembly GCA_963693085.1 of Alisma plantago-aquatica. Taxonomy (NCBI): domain Eukaryota; kingdom Viridiplantae; phylum Streptophyta; class Magnoliopsida; order Alismatales; family Alismataceae; genus Alisma; species Alisma plantago-aquatica. The sequence goes on from OY856413.1 coordinate 410,187,626, forward strand.
GGGTCACACACATAGGATACCCCTAGAAGAGGAGATTGTCCATGAATTATGTTTAGATTGAGACTAAAGGTGTTTAGGTACTCAATTAAACATACAATTGATTGATTGGACTCAGAACTATCAAGTTCAAGTGTTGAACTAGCTGGTTAGATTGTCAGTTTGATTGGAGACTATGTTGGCAATATTAGGACTGCCAACCGACCGGTTCATCTAGGTCAGCCAATCGGCTGGTGTGAGCCAACTGAGAAGTTCACTTGGTTAACCAGGCGGCTCACAATCCTGCCAATTGAGGAAATAAGGATTTGCCCAGTTGGCAGAAAACTTTTATGTTTCACTTGTTCAATTCGATTGGGATAAGGATTAATCTTTGAATTAATTGGAAACGAATGAGGAAACTCAATTGTGAGAAAGTCTGGGAAGTGAAATGAATGGTTCACTGGGTGAACCGATTGGCTCACACTCCCAACCAAACAGTTCATTAGTGAACTAAACTGTTCACCTTCCGCATTACAAACTATTCATGGAATTTTTGGATGCTTCTACTACCAAATAGATTGGGAACCCAGACCCTATCCTCTACTATAAATAGAGGGGTACTAGGGGATTCTTAGAACACACAACTCAGAACATCAGTTGCTCTGCAAAGTTGTTGTCCTCTCTGGTTCTGGTAACTGAGAGATCCTAAGAAAGTTCTACCTGACTAGGGAGGCAAAGTCAGGGAAAGACAACTGTAGAAAAGGAGTCTGAGTTTGGGAGAATAGGTTGGTGTTAGTAAACCAACAGGAGGGTCATCTCCTTCTTGATAATTCTTCTAGAATGGCAGGAATTCTAGGTAGTCTGTGTGGACTATCGATCGAGGGGTAGATGTCTGTCGCTCAAGAGGACACATTAGCCACAATCCATGGTGGAGGCCAGAGTCCATGGCGAAGACCAGGAGCTGCACAAACACCGTCTAAGACATGGCATTGAATACCACACACGGTTGCAAGGTATTATCACTGGACAAGCCACATGACCTAGTATATCTCACTAAAACCATCCTTCCCTTTACATATTTTTTGATGTGATCTCCTATTATGGGTTAATGACCACTAATTTTTTTGTTTCCGCTGCCTACTTTGAGGCCAGAAAACCCAACTGTGGTATTAGAGTCATATCAATGTTTTGTGTTTTGGGATAAATCAATATGATGGGATTTTGGTTTTATCATCATTTATTTATTGCATACAATGGGAATATTTAAAATAACCAATGTGCATATCCAAGTAAATAACACATGCGGCCAAAACTAATATACACATATGATATGGTATATATGTAATTGATACGCGTCACCCTAAAATGGTTTTGATGGTGGATGTGTAGCATGGTTACGGCCTATAAACCCTATGTGTGTTTGGTTGGTTATGGTTGTTTTCATCTTGGTTTGCATACTGAGCCTCTACCTTCTATTCCACATGTAACTCGAGATAACTTGAGATCCTTTCTCTTATACCTTTGCTCCCCTTGAATGTAGCTCAAGGTTTCCCAAAGATTATGTAAAAGTAGGATAGTTTATTTTTTGTTACATCGAAGAAGAAGATGCTCAACACCCAATGAGATGACCGCCTGGAGGACCAAGGTGGATTGAGAAGGAGCTAGATCGACCGACTGATGGCCCAACCGCTTGTTGGAGGTGTCCAAATTTTAGAGGCCAGACCGACCAACCAACCGACTAGGAGGCGAGTCGATCATGTCATAGGATGATCTGATCAGCCCAGAATGGTTCAAGCACAAAGATCTTCATCAACAATAGGTCACATATGATGTAGACCTTAGATTATTGTAATTCCTTGTGGCTCCAAGGAATTAAAGTAGGATGGCATTAATCATCGCTTTTGTCTATATTGCATGTTTCTCGCTGTGGTTATATCATGTATATGATACATACTATAATAATGTGGTGATTGGATATGTATATCTACTTATATAAAATCCCTCAAATAAAATATTAAAGTCTAAGATGCCTTCCATAAGAGGCACACATGAAAAGCTTGATCGACCAGGTGTAGGTTATGCCAAAGCGTGGTGCACGGTCCATTTCGTGGAAGTGTGATGGTAGACATGTAGGTTCTGCCAAAGTAGGGTGTATGTTTATCGTGTCAGCTTTTGGGTCAGACTTAACTGATGATTCTTAGAGAGTCTAAGCTCCAGAGGCATGCAGGAAGTCATGGCAAAGAGTTTTGCATGTCATCTATCCAAGAATTGCATATGATGAAATTGGCATGATTGCCTACCTAAATAGTCATGTTGTTGGCGATCAACCAAAGCTGACTCATAATTTGATGAAATATGGATCTTGGGCACTAGAAGATATACGTTGTAATATTTCAAATTGATACATGAGCATTATCAATTTGAACAAAATAGTGGGAGTGATAATAAATTAAAGGCCTAATGAATATCATCGAAATTATCAAATCAAATAAATCAAAAATGTTTTGAAAAAGTTGCAAAATTCTTTTGTAGAATCCAAATGACAAACACAAATACATTATCATTGTGATAAGTTCATAAATGGGATAAACTTTGAATCTGGATTAGGACCTCTAAGAAGTGTTCTCAGTAGTGAGGGTAAACTATGAAGTCCTTGAAAGACCAGAGCCAGTGGAACCACTCTAAATGCACCTAAGGCTAAAATTGGATGCTTACTTGAAGTATGCCAATGATTCCTAAGACATCAAGAACCTTATGCTAAGCGATATGAACTATGAGTTACATAAATAACTTGAAGCATGGACATACTTGAAATAGTTATACATCTTAAGAATCATGTAAAGCATGAAAGGTATAATGTCTTTAAACCAATGTTTGAGTATAATTAGAGAGATGAAGATCAAGTATAATGTCATATGCTCAATATGATTGTGTATATAGATTAACTATGATTTATTATAGGTCAAGAGTTGACCAAACATTTGATTCTAAAATTTTTTGTGTGAATCATATAGCCAGTTTATCTAATGTTGAGAAACTTGGGCAAACCACTGTCTAAAGTACTTGGCATGTTGATGCTAAGGCATGAATGAAGAAAGGACAAAACTTGTGATAATGATCAACAGAGTGAAGTCCATAGACTAAAGAATGGTCAATAAGTGTTTCAAAGCCAAGATTAGGTCCAAGTCTTCATCACTCAAGATATGGAGAGGGGTAAGTTGGAAAGGGAAATAACCTCTTTATAGAGGATCTCAGGAAGATGAAAGAGATAGAGATCTCTACTTCAGGACCTAAGAAGAAGTAAGCTATAAATTTTGTAGAGCAAAAGTTTCTACCATTGTAGTTACAATATGACATTCATGGGCATATAATAGAATTAGTGAATTGCTATTATACATCTGCCATCAATGAAATGGTCATACATCTTGTTTGGATAAGAGTGTAATGGATTAATGTTTCGTTTCAAAGAAACGATCTTTGATGACAATGCCTATGTCTCATCAACTATACTTGATAGTTAAAGAGACAAATGTGTGTGACACATGTAATGAATGACATAATAACTGAACATTCGTGGTTCATCTCTTAGGGCTCACGTTCAACACCTGGCGATCTAGCTGGTGATTGTAGTTTCATCAGAGAGGGGGCCTCCCCCTCCCCCCGCCTCCCACCCCACCCTGTTACTCTAGCCCACCCTGCCACCTTCTCCTCCCTTCCTTTCTCACCTCTTCATGCCTTATTAGGAAGGAGACCACTACTTCTACCATGACAGTGGCCGCTACAGCTACCACGTCGGAGCAACCTGCTACCACGTCGTGGCATGTTGTTGTTACCACGATGGCCGCTGCTACCACGACGGCTTTTGCTGCTACCATGACAGTCGCTGCTGCTGCATCCATGTCAGGACATGCTACTACCATGCCGACTAGGAAATCTTGGACCCAGGTCCTAGGAAATTCTAAAAACTTCAAGGAGCATGACTTCTCACCCCCGAAGAAGATTGATGGCAAGCGTTTTGTCACCATCAATGACAAAACTTATGAGGCGATGGAATGTTCTTGGGAACACATGGCCATACTCTATGTGATGGGCAAACGTCCATATTACCATCACCTTCTCGCATGGATCAAGAGAATCTGGAAACCCAAAGGAGGCTTTGATCTGTATTCCAAGTCTGACCAGTTCTTCCTCTTATGTTTAATGCTACTGAAGATAATAAGAACATCATTGAGAGTGGTCCTCTCTGGTTCGATGGTCAACTCGTGGTTATTAAAGACTACAAAATCGGCGATGAGTTGCTTAAGGATCGATTTAGCACTATTCCAGTATGGATCAACATAGCTAGCATTGGGAAAAATTGGTCTCCCCATGCAGTAGGCATCATGGCCAGTGGAGTAGGTAAACAACTGAGAATTGACTACAGATACATAGGACATGAATCCCTGGGTGAGGTTGGTTCCCTAGTAGAGGTTGAAGCTGATGAAATGCCTCCTAAAGTGATCTGGGTCAACCTTCCTCATTGTGAGCCAATGGCTATTGCTATCACCTATGAGCACCTTCCCAAGAGATGCTCTGAATGCAAAGATTTTGGTCTTGATGACAAAGATTGTCCTATGAAACCCAAAATCACTCAGGTCAAAACCAAGAATGATGCACAAGAATGGAGGGTCGTTGGAAGAAAGAAGAACAAGGCTCATGAGGAGAACACAAGAAAGACTCTTGTGATTCCAGTTAGCAATAGATTCCAAAATCTTGTGGAAGATGATGCAGTAGTGGAGATTGCTGAGATGACTGTCATAGATCCTGGACCTAGTGCCACTGTTGGACCTAGCAACATTGATACTTATCCTAGTGCTACTGATATTCCTAGTGTCACTGACATCCCTCTTTCGGAACTCCCAAGTACTATTGATGGTAACAAAGACAAAGAGGAAGGTGAAATCTACAATACACCATGCTCAAAGAAGAAGACTGATAAAGGCACTAGAGTGGATGGGTCACGTAGAACCTGCTCTTCTAGAAGAGGTCATTAATGACCATTATCATGACCAATGTACGTGGTTTAGAGAAACCACATCATAAAAGGGAGGTTAGAAGATCCGTCATTGAATCACATGCCTCCATTATTGTTCTAGTTGAAACAAGAATGAAAAACTATCTGAAGAAGTCTTCTGAGAAGCTACTACCTAAAGGCTGGAGCTAGTTTACCAATCATGATGCAGATCCCAATGGTCGCATATGTATTGGTTGGAATCCCAAGTCCTAGGATATAAATGTCCAACACATGGATGATCAACTAGATCACCATGTTGTGCTACAATAAAGGAGGCCTTCTTATTATTCTTACTGTTGTCTATGCCAGTGATCGACCCAAATTGTGCATCCGAAAGGAGGCAGACTCAGAAGGAATCAAACTTTTAAATTTATAACTCGAAACCTTCAAGGACCCCCACAACTTCATTATGGGGTCGAAGTAGATATATGGGGTCGAATACAGGGATGTGGGGACATTTAGGACACTTGAGATCCCGCTCTTAAGTCAGATAAGACAATCTGATAGTCGATAAAAGTATAGAGATAGAACTAGAATAGCAGATTGTCACGAAGTAAAACAAAACAAAGTAAAGAAAACAAAATAGAGTTTGTAGGATTCTATTAATCAGAGAGGAGTTCTCAGCTATGTAACCACAAGTTGGGCAGTCTATGCACCCGTTCACCAGCGTAGACAACTCTCGAACACCTCAGCAAACATCCTACATCCAAATATAGTATGTACTGTGGTATCTGTTCTTGTGGGGTCATCCCACTCACTTTTGCATAGTGTGACTAAAACCCATCGATGGTATGAAACCTCTCTCGAGGATGACAAACCAACACCCTAGAATATTCTAGACACCCTCTCATGTCTAGAATGTTCTGAGGTGCTAGGAACATGTGTGATCTGGGTAGAACTGGGTAGTTTCCTGACCGTGCTAGGGTGGGCCCGATCGTGCCCAGGTCTACAGTTCTGCACAGATCACCTTAAACCGTCCTCCTTTCAGATTTAGATCCAAACTATTTTCTCTTATCCATTTCTATAACAAATCTATCGATATAGTCAGAAATAGAAGTTCAAGCATGAAAGATATCAACCAAACTAACAATCACAACTAGAAAGAGAAGATAGAATAGAAAACATACTAGATCTAAAATAAAACTTCTTACTAAAGGTAGAAGTACATAAACATGCCCAAAACATGCTACATGGCCAAGAAGGAGCTCAACTAGCCATGGACAAGCATAGTTGGCACCGAACAAAGATGGAAGAACATCATTTGTACGGAAAAAAAGGAGAATAGTAGAAGAAAGGAGAAGAAGAAGAGATTTAGCCTATAGAGGAGAGGTGTCTCTCACTCCTTAGCCTCTTTATAGGCCAGATCTCATCTTTGGGTCATCCTCCTTGGTCTTATGAACTCCTTGGCCTCCTTTCTCTTTGATTCCACCCTAAACAGTTGCTTGGTGGGTGTATGGAGGAAGAAGATGGCTGGGAATGATAGGATATGGGTGAATGGTGGTGGAAAATGGTGGTAGATGGAAGAAAACTAGAGGGATGGATGTAGGATGAGCACTTTATCCTTTTCAGATCTCAGAAATCTTCCAGGGGGTTTAGGGAACCAAAATATGTTGGGGCCAACACGTGGAACCTCCAAAAATTCAGAACCCATCCAGGTTGTGAGAGGTGGATATTTATAGGTGAAGGCGGAAAAGGGTCGCGACACCTACCTCAGTCATGGCCCAGTCTCGGACCGACCATGCCGAGCCTCGACCTGATCATACTGAAGGTCACATTTGACACAGACATCATGGTCGAGGTGGACTCTGCGGTCGCGGTCACTGTCACGGTCAAGGTGGATCTATGATTGCTGTCGCATCTGTGATCGAGGTGGATCTGCGGTCGTGTCTACGGTCGAGGTGGATCTGTGGTCGCAGTCGCAGTCAAGCCCACGATTGAGGTGGTTGTGCCTCAGTTGTGATAGTGGCCTTAACCCAACCATATCGAGTTTCGATCGACACTACATCTTGGTCGCGGTCATGGCATCATGGAAGTTTCGCTGCAGCACAAACCATTTGTTAGAGAGAAATCTTTCAAAATAAGCATCTTCTCAGGTTCAATGCCTACAAGTCCCAAAATTGGCTAGTTGAGCAACTTTATCTATGAAAAGATATAACTTACTAAAAGATATGAATCTGGGGTTATTTTGGGCATATGAAAACTATGATGACACAAAACAATAAATAAATGCTTAATATAGATGCCTAAATTTGGGTGTTATCAACCACCCCAAGCTTAAACCTTTGCTTATCCTCAAGAAAGACTATGATCAAAGAACAAAAAGATAACATACAAATTAAGATTGGCAATAATGTTGAGTTTTAGGGAAGAGAGAAGGCAGTGGAAACAAAAAAATTTCTTCTCCCAAACCCAGAATAAAGGAATCACGTCAACGTCTATACAATAGTAAAGATGGTTTGTAGAGGCGTACCTTGTCCCGAGACTTGCTTGATGACGTTACCTTGCGGCTTGCACAATTTTCACCTCCGGTCTTGGATAGTGTTTGTGCATATCCTGGTCTCACCGGGATTGTCGGGATTGACAGTTGTTGTAATACCCGGGCCCACTGCCCAAGGCTCTAGCAGAGTTTTAGGAATGACGACTGGCCCCACAGACCACCACTAGCCTTAACTGTGCACTTTGTCCACACTGACGCGCAATCCAGGATCAACTTCCCGACTGGTCACCCATCCTAGTACTACTCCAAGCCGAGCACGCTTAACTATGGAGTTCTTTAGTGATGGGCTCCCGGAAAAGGAGGTGCACCTTGGTGATATGGGTAGTCCAATCATTCCTTTTAAGATAAACTTATCCAAGGACTCAAATCTTGGGATGTTACAATCTCCCCCACTTAGACTCTTGACGTCCTCGTCAAGGCTCAACTATAAGGCCTCATAATCTCTTCCCCATTTCAGTGCAGACCCACAATGGCTCATGGACACCCAGCTCCCGATCACAGAATACCAGCGTAAGGGTGGCTACGTCAACCATGGACAGCCCTTTCCTACATGCCTGGACCGCACGGCTCAAGCCTGGCATGCCATGCCCATGTGGGCCCCACCTACTGGAGGGGAATTGGCCCAGATACCATTTGTAGGTGATTGGAAATGTTTATATTCTTCCCTCACCTAAGGTTAGAGGTCCGGTAGGTGCCTCAACCCTACTTAGTTAGGTAGACATATTAATTGGCATGCTAAAACCTTTATTTATTCTGTTATTGACAAGTTTCCTTATAAAAACCTCATACTCTTTGATATCTCTTTTTACACCATATATCTAGCCAAATTTACTTGTTACAACTTTCTTTGCCATTGTTAGTATATTCTTGTAACACATACTTTTCTTTGTTTCCCTTTTTGCTGGGTGCCTTCCCAACCACCTAGATGCGGAGCAAGGTGATGAATAGGACTTGAAGATCATAGCTTGGCTTGGACTTAGCTGATGGATGTGTTGCTTGGTGACAAAAGTGGAGTAGTCTAGTTTCCCTCTACTTAGATCCTCTTTTTGTATAAAGCATGTACACCCATATTGGGAGAATTTTTATGTACACTTTATTTGAAATTGAATATAGTCAAAATTTTATCTTCCGCTGCTATCCAAATTGGATTTTGTTTACCATTGTTTTTAGTAGAGAGGTAGATTGATTTCACTTCTTTACAGTTGTCCTCCGAGCGGCAGAAGTCTCCCGCCTATGAAGTAGTCCACACAAACCACCTGGAACTCTAATCTCCTTGTCCCACAAGGAATCAGAAGGAGTCACACCCTCCTGTCAGTGTACTAGTCACTGACACACTCTCCTGCAACCAGTTGCCTTTCTATAGTTGTCTTTCCCTTACTGTGCCTCCCTTATCGGGTAGCACTTGCTCGGGCTCTCTCTCGGTTACCAAAACCAGAGAGAATGACAACTTTGCAGAGCAACTGATATTCTGAGTTTTTGTTCTTGAGAAGCCCCCAATACCCCTATATATATAGGAGGGTCATGGGACAAGATTCTCTACCCCAAGCAATGCGAGATTAAAGCAGGAGTAGAAGGGTTTGAGATTTTCCACAAAAACAACCAACTGCGCTAGCTGAACCGATTGTTTCACACCCTGAAACAATTGTTTCAGGCCCGAGCCGATCATTTGGGACCTGAGCCGATCGTCTGGTGCTCTGAGCCGATTGGTTCATACCTGAGCCGATCAGTTCATGGTCCTGATCCCACTCAAATTGACTTTCATATTTGATTCTGATTAATCAAATATTAATACTTGTCCAAATCAAATTTGTACAAGTGAAACAAATTGTATTTGCAAAATAGTCTTCTGACTTTCCAAACGATCTCGGTTGGTCACATGAATTGACCAGTTCAAGAATTGAGTCGATCGTCTCATGACACATGAGTCGATCATCTCACCAGTTGAGCCGATCAGTTCACCAACCTAAGCTGATCGGTTCATCCCATGAGCCGATCGGTTGAGGCAGCAGACTATGCAAAATTAGTCAATTGTAGTTTCAATCAATATGATACTCTAATCAATCAGTCCAACACCTTGAACACTATGATACTGAGCTATCAATTGATTGTGTGTTTAATTGAACTACTAAACTCCTTTAGTAATCAATCTAAACTTTGTTTGTGGATAAACTCCTCTTCCAGGTTAAGTCCTATGTGTGTGACCCTACAGGTCCATTTCACGTTGGTAGTGAATGTCCATAACACTTATGACTTCACAAGCAAAGAGCGGTGCCTAGTCACACATCAATGCTACCCAAGTGAAATAGAAAGTTGGAGAACAATTTTCAATCCTACAATCCGTGAAAGGTGTTACAACGAATGTATAATTCCTTTGTCACTGATATCCTAAATGAACTCAAGGCATGGAACAGTCATCCTGTCAACATTCATTCACTTTCTTGATCTCAGAGTAGATTGGAGGAGATATGTATGACATCAATATCACATACTAATTCACACATGCATGTGCATTCCTATCTCAATCATACTCATCAAGTGGATATGGATATCAAACTCCCTCAGGAGGGACAAATCCCATATCTATCACTCACCCCTGAAAAGCCTCATGTGTCAAAGCCATCCAATCATCACCTTTATAACAACCCATATTTTAGGACTGCATTTGATGATGTCAAAGTGTGCCCAACGACATGTGTTGAGTGTAGTGATTTCAGGTCAAAAAATCACACTCAACACCATCACTGTGAGAACTGACAGTGACTACCATGTTATGGTTCCATGTGTCAAACTCACGGTGGGTATGTCTGGTATACTTGTTCTCCAACAAGTACCTATGTGTTTGGTTTGATATCTCTATATCATGACTAATGAGATTCTGTCATCAACCAACACCACAATCTAGTCTTGTGTGTCATTGTTGTCTATCTACCTTCCACAATGACATCCGACTAGGGACATAACAAGAATGTACAAACTCTTAGCATCTGTATGATCTCATCATTCAGTCCCTGAACCTAAAAGCATATGTCTTTGAGTACTGTCATTCTCTAGACATTCAATCTATTCTATCATTATCTCATATGACTGAACCAGAAAGAATTGGAAACTTGCCTTTGATGTTTATCAAATCAATCTTAATGTATCCCACCAATCATCCCATGATTGGCTCTCAGGGCATACATACCAACATACTCCCACTTGCACTGCTAGCCAATCACCCTTGAATCATATTCATAGTGATCTTCAAACATGTCCCACATATTACTGTGCTCTAGTACTTAACATAGTGAGTTATGGCAACACCTTGCCAAAGTTGATATTAACTTCATGTCTCTCATCTCTTCATTGTACGTCACACGTATGAGATGGAGTTGCCATAATATGCGATCTAGTATTCCTTTGCTAACCTTAAGCCACATTGCATGACCAAGTACTCCTTACTTGTCATCAAAGATCAGAATATCTATAAGTTCATCTCATGAACTTCCAGATCCATATAGTATCCACTAATGTTCTCTAACACACATATACTCAGCTTTTTCCTTTTAAATGCCTTTATTGGAACATTTCCATTTATCAACAAACATTCACTTTTATATATCCCATTTATGTTTTGTGATTAATTTTATGTCCTTTTCTGAAAGTTCACATCAGTGTAACTCTTTACAGTGAACCCTTCCCCTTATTTCCATAGAACTAGTACTTCTCAAGTACTTATCAAGTTCTTATGATATTCCAGTAACCCTTACTGGAACTAGACAGACATCCACTCATCATGTCCCACATACGAGTTATCAAGATGAGCATATCATATTGTCATGTCCTACATACAAGATGATAAATGCATTTTGTTCTTTCCATATCCATGCACGCAAGATAATGGGATGATTGCATACATGATAGATCCATATCTATTCTTAGTGTTCCCATTCTTCATAAGAATTGGACTCTTATCCTTGGGATACCAACTCCATGTAACATGGACAAGTTTTCTCCCACTAAATCTGTGTACACTGAACCCTTCAGTATAGATTGCTAATGTATGCTTTCTCTTTTCAGGTCAAGAGATTTTTGAGAACTATCTCTATAGATATCTATTATTATCACATAGGAAACGTCTCTATCTTCCTCAAAGATAATTTCCACTTTGGATTTCCATTCTAGAACATTTCCATTTCACATCAACATGTAGAATGTGAATACACTCCCACTAAATCATAGATCTCTCTTTATCTTTGACATATCAGTCAAACCTTTTGACTATATTATCAAAATAAAGATCACAATTCTGAGTTGCTTGTACTCAATCAATCTCATTGATTAGTCCATTGTAACTTATAAACTTCATTTGCATTAATGGATTCATAAACCTTATAGGTTGTGTCACATATACATCCTTGTTTTATTACTTATAGGAATGCGGTCTTAGTATCCTTAAGCCAAATCTTTTAGTCATTAAGTTGCAATCAACAAGCATCATCCTTCTTAAAATGTAATCCATGTGTCTTAACACTTAAGACTTATTTGCACTTATGGATTTCATCCCAATGGGTGCTACCATCAAGGTCATACCTTATGGTTCACATGGAAGTCATTTAGGATGTAACTGTCATAAACCAAAACTTAAAATCCGGTTCCTCATATTCATCTAGATATTTGATTCACCACATGACCAACTCATCACATAGATAATTGAGGTGTTTCTATCAAGGATATAAGAACTCACAACTCCTTGTGATTCTTAATGTCCTTTATTAGTGTGGGGGTATTCTTTATTTAAGAAGAAATTAGTTATTTGATAATCATCCTCTAACTCCTTAGAGTATGACTCCTTTTGATTTAGACATCACCATGCCTTAATCATGAGTTTACTATGATACACTATCATAATCAGTCATAAGGTTCTCATCAAGAATTAACACTTTACCAAATTCGTACCTCATCTATGATATTCTTGAACACTTCAAGATATTCATATTGGTATTTCTCTAAACACCATTTGAAGTACTAGCATTAGCTCTAATAGGTATGTAAATACATCACATGTATTATACCTAACAGAATAATCATTCTCCCACTACCACTAGTGAAGACTGATTAATCATGTCTAAGAGATTCATGACTCTTACTGGTTCTTTAACCAAAAGAGTCTAGCTTATCCATCATATGGAAACTAGAAATGAATTTCTCATGATTTATGCTAATTTGATTGTTTGAGTTAACAATAACTTTTAGGTATCATTTTATCTTATGCATACCAAGTACCACAAGATAACCAAGGAATTGCCACATAGATTGAAACATCAACTTTATTAATTGCTATCATTGTCATACAATATGCAAAAATAATGTGTTTCTATCCATTGGCAAATATGAAATGGTAGTTCATAACTCTATTACATGCCTCTAATGCTGAAAATAAACTGAAGTACTCCTATCTATGGCGGCAACACTTGCCCCATTTATTGAGTGCTTTACATTTTATATCTTAGTATCATATACCTCAAAAATGTTACAAGTTTATTTCATGACACCTTCAGGTGGAGACATTTGTCGCCTCCTTCTTCTTTAGTTCTTCCAGATAGAGAGGACAATTCCTTTTCCAATGTCCTGGATTTTGACATTGGTGGAAATTTCCTCTCTTACTCACGCCTCCCTTGGCCTTGAGAGTTGAAGACGACTTGGGTTGCTGGCTAGCATCAAAACCTTTCTTAGCCTTGCCCTTGCCCTTGCGCTTGGACTTGCCTTTCTTACTGCTGATCATCATCATAGACTTAGGCTTGTCCTTATTCATCTGTGCCTCGACTGTCCTCAACATGCCCAACAACTCTGTCAACAGCTTGTCAAAGTTGTTCATGTTGTAGTTCATCACAAACTACATGTAGGATTTAGGAAACGATTTCCATATCACGTCAGTAGCCAACTCTTGGCTCAAGGGAAATCAAAGTCTCATCAGGTTCTCCACATACCCAATTATTTTGAGTGTGTGAGGACCAACTGGATCTCCTTCTATCATGACACACTTGAACAGTGCCCTGGAGACATCATATCTCTCTTGTCGTGCTTGATCTTCATACATGTTCTTGAGATGCTGAATCATCTCAATGAAACCCATGTTCTCATGTTGTCTCTGCAACTCGTGGTTCATGGAGCACAACATCAAGCACCTTGCATCAATTGCATCATCAGAATGCTTCTTATAAGCATCTCTTTCTGCCTTTGGTGCGGTAGGAGCAGGTTCCTCTGGAATTGGAGTATCCAAGACATAGAGCTTTTGCTCTTGAGTGAGAACAATTCTCAATGTCCTAAACTAGTCGTGGAAGTTAGTCTCATTCATCTTGTCCTTTTCAAGAACTGATCGCAATGAAAAGTGATTGTTGTTCACTATCATTTGTACTACAAAAGGAAATATATGCAATTTAGTCCAAAAATCAATTTTGACTTATATGATATAATTAGGGCTTTAATTAATTATCGCTCACACTATTTTTGTTCAAATTGATAGCCCTTACCATTCTACTTCTTCACTGATGCATTGGCAAAGCACCACCTGAAACACCACAAGGAGGATCTATTCTACTTAGATCCCCCCCTCGACCCTGTGGGTCAACCCTTTCCCCATTCTTGTATTTGCATAGGCAATATATCTACTAAAATCAATTTTTCGTCCAATGTATTAAGTTTTATGAATATCCCTGCAAGAGAAGGGCAGGATAAATAATAGCACCTCCTAACTTTCTTTGAAAAAAAAATTGATAGCCCTTACCATCAATTTAGAAGATTGTAGCATACAATCTCCTAGTGGGTCAAGATCCTGATATCATCTGAGTCATGGACCAGCTAGGATTGTCACCCACAACTTAGATCTTCCAGGTAGGCAACTTTTGCCAATTGCATCATATGCAACTCTTAAAAGATGTCATATGCAACTCCTTGCCATGATCACCTCCATTCCTCAAGGTGTTAGATCCTATCTAGGTCACCTTGTTATGTCTGAACCAAAGCCAACACGATGAATATGTACCCTGCTAAGGCAGACCCACATATCCATCCTTCACACTTCCACGAGATAGATGGTGCACCACACTAGCGCGTGCCCACACTTGGCCGATCAAGCATTTCACATGTGTCGCATTTGGAAAGCATCGAAAACTTTAATATTTAATGAGGGATTTGGTTTTTATAGGTACATATACATATCCAATCACCACAATATAGTAAGTATCATATACATGTTATATCCCACAGAAAACATGCGAAATGATAAAAGTGATGATTATGGCCATCCTAATGTGATTCCTGAGCCAAGAGGAATCACGGTCATCTAGGTCTACATCACATGAAACCTGTCCATGATGAAGTGCTACAGCCGTCCGAGTTGATCAACTCATCACATGAATGACCTACTCGCCCTGGCCGATCGTCTGGGTGCCACCAGCCGATCAGTTGGCTCCTCCAACTAATCGGTTCGCCTGGTCATCGTGCATCTCCTTAGGTCGCCACCCGCTCATCTCGCTCCTCGAGTCGATCGTCTAGATCGCCAACCAATCGGTTCACGCCTTGAACCAATCGTCTAAGCTATCGTCAGATTGTCCTCCGTTCTTTGACATAACAGGAAATAAAAGATCTATCCTATTTTACATTTGTATTGGGAAACCCTGAGTTACATTCTTGGGGAGAAAAGGTAGGAAAGAAATATTGAGTTATATAGAGTTACATCAGGAATAAGGAGGTAGGGAATCAGTGCACAGATCGAGATGCAAGCAACCACATACAACCAAGCACACACATAGGGTTTATTGGCCATAACCATGCCATACATCCACCAAAAAATTCATTTAAGGGTGACGCGTATCGAGTGCATTCATATTACATATCATATATGTATATTCAGATTTTTGGATTTAGGATTGGACATGCATACAGCCATTATTATTCGCATCATATGCAATAATTAAAGGTGACAAACAAAAATCGATCACATCGATAATCCTAAAGTATAGAGCAGTTGACGTGGATCTGATACCACTGTTGGGTTTTAGGGGAAATAGAGAAGGCATCGGAAACAAAAAAAATTCTTCTCCCAAACCCAGAATAAAGGAATCGCGTCAACGTCTATACAATAGGAAGGATGGTTTGTAGAGGTGTATCCTTTCACGAGGCTTGCTCAGAGACGTTACCTCGCGGCTTGCACAGTCTTCACCTTCGGTCTTGGACAGTGTCTGTGCAGCTCTTGGTCTCACTGGGACTATCAAGATTGACAACTATCCTCTGAGTAGAAGAAGTCTCTCGCCTCTGAAGTAGTCCACACAGACCACCTGGAACTCCGATCTCCTTGTCCCATAAGGAATCAGAAGGAGTCGCACCCTCTTATCGGCGTACTAGTCACCAACACACTCTCCTACAACCAGTTGCCTTTCTGTAGTTGTCTTTCCCTTGCTGTGCCTCCCTTATCAGGTAGCACTTGCCCGGGCTCTCTCTCGATTACCAAAACCAGAGAGAACGACAACTTTGCAGAGCAACTGGTGTTCTGAGTTGTTGTTCCTGAGAAGCCCCCAATACCCCTATATATGTAGGAGGGTCATGGGACAGGGTTCTCTACCACGAGCAATGTAGGATTAAAGCAGGAGTAGAAGGGTTCGAGATTTTCCACAAAAACAACCAACTGCGCTAGCTAAACTGATCGTTTTTCACACCCTGAAAAGATCGTTTCAGGCCCTGAACCGATCGTTTGGGACCTAAGCCGATCGTCTGGTTCTCTAAGCCGATCGGTTCATGCCGGAGCTGATCGATTCATGGTCCTGATCCAACTCAAATTGACTTTCATTTTTGTTTGTGATTAATCAAATATTAATCCTTGTCCAAATTGAATTTGTACAAGTGAAACAAATTGTATTTGCAAAATAGTCTTCTGACTTTCCAAACGATCTCGGTTTGTCACATGAATTGACTTGTTCAACAATTGAGCTGATCATCTCATGACACATGAGCTCCGACCGTCTCACCATTTGAGCCAGTCGGTTCATCAACCTGAGCCGATCGGTTCATCCCATGAGCCGATCGGTTGAGGCAGCAGACTATGCAAAATCAGTCAATTGCAGTTTCAATCAATCTGATACTCTAATCAATCGACCCAACACCTTGAACACTATGATACTAAGCTATAAATTGATTGAGTGTTTAATTGAACACTAAACTCCTTTAGTAATCAATCTAAACATCATTTGTGGATAAACTCCTCTTCTAGGTTAAATCCTATGTGTGTGATCCTACAGGTCCATTTCATGTTGGCAGTCAAAGTCCATAACACTTATGACTTCACAAGAAAAGAGCGGTGCCTAGTCACACATCAGTGCTACCCAAGTGAAATAGAAAGTTGGAGAACAATTTTCAATCCTACAATCCGTGAAAGGTGTTACAATGAATGTATAATTCCTTTGTCACTGATATCCTGAATGAACTCAAGGCATGGAACAGTCATCCTGTCAACATTCATTCACTTTCTTGATCTCAGAGTAGATTGGAGGAGATATGTATGACATCAATATCACATACTAATTCACACATGCATGTGCATTCCTATCTCAATCATACTCATCAAGTGGATATGGATATCGAACTCCCTCAGGAGGGACAAATCCCATATCTATCACTCACCCCTGAAAAGCCTCATGTGTCAAAGCCATCCAATCATCACCTTTATGACAACCCATGTTTCAGGACTGCGTTTGATGATGTCAAAGTGTGCCCAACGACATGTGTTGAGTGTAGTGATTTCAGGTCAAAGAATCACACTGACCACCATTACTGTGAGAATTGACTGTGACTACCATGTTATGGTTCCATGTGTCAAACTCATGGTGGGTCTGTCCAGTATACTTGTTCTCCAACAAGTACCTATGTGTTTGGTTTGATATCTCTATATCATGACTAATGAGATTCTATCATCAACCAACACCACAATCTAGTCTTGTGTGTCATTTTTGTCTATATACCTTCCACATTGACATCCGACTAGGGACATAACAAGAATGTACAAACTCTTAGCATCCGTATGATCTCATTGTTCAGGTCCTGAACCTGAAAGAATACCTCATTGAGTATTGTAATTCTCTAGACATTCAATTTGTTCTATCATTATCTCATATGACTAAACCAGAAAGAATTGGAAGCTTGCCTTTGATGTTTATCAAATCAAACTTAATGTATCCCACCAATCATCCCATGATTGGCTCTCAGGGCATACATACCAATAGATAAATGATAAGGTTAAGAAAAAATAGTTTAAAACATTGATTTTCTTGACACATGTCATTTCAGATCAAACCCCCACCAATCGAGCACAATCCTACTAATGTAATATCAAAGGGTGCCCATGAAAGATTAAGTGAATTCACTAGAACCTGTCGTACTCATGAGGGTTTGAATCATGATTATAAATCATAAAAGAATAGTCACCTGGATGATTATGTGGGTGATGAGTAATGAGCCATCAATATGTATTCATGTACACCAATCAAGAACAACATGCCTCTCACTTATTGAAGTCCTAATAAGAAACAAAAGAAAAAATACTCTAATGACTTTTGAGGATCCCGATCTACATCAGGTTGGTCCATGTTACAAGCAATAGTCCCTGTAGTCCGAGCCAGTTGGCCCAAAGTAGTGAGACGAACTCCTCGTACTGTGCTCGAACCCTGCTACTGGGATGATCTCATAGGTCTCCTAGGGGTTCCTAGTGACTCTATAATGAGCCTTAGGGTGGCACTACCAGGCACAACATACCTGCATTCATGAGTGCAGTCATACACCGATTGGGAACCATCCTCAACTCTCCTAAAAGAGATAATAACACTCATTTATTCACAATCAGGCTTTTATTCTCTGCATTCTATTTTTATAGGGTTAGGTGAGAACTATTTTGATGTTTTTGGGATTTTGTGGGCGGCCAAGCCTCTTTTGCAATTTTTTTATTTTTCATCTTTTTTGACTCAATCTAATGTGAGAGGGCACACAGTCCATCAAAGAAAACACTTCCACCTGACTATAGCTCAAAACTCATCATTAACCACTTGATACCTATGTGAAAAGATAGTAAGAATGATTCAAGGGTCCTTAGAATAGAGGCAAGTTTGTGAAAAATGTAGCTTGGAGTTTTGATCAAACTATAACTCTTTCCAATGGTTCCAAAATCCTGGGTTTGTCATTCACAACATAGATCAAGGAAATAATGTTATAAGCTATGAAAATGGTGCAAAACCTTAGATTTATTACCAAACTAAGGAATGAGTCAATGAGCAAGACAAGCAAAGGATCAAGTAGTTTTAGATGAAAATTGTGCATTTAGGTATAAAGATAAGCATTTAGTTCTAAGGCTTGCATCACATAGGTTTAATTGCAAAGATACAGATTACGAATCAAAGTCTTACAAAGATGAAAATTTATGCTAAATGCAAGGAACATAGAAATAAACATGCATTCATGCAATGAAAGAAATAAAAGGGAAAGGCATAAGATAGAGGGTGGTACACCCTGCCACCCCAAGCTTAAAAACTTTTCTCGTCCTCGAGAAAATCTCAAGCTTTAGATGGTGTGGAAAGTAGCTTCTACTGGAAGTCACTGTTTATATACTGGTTCAGATCATCGATGCCACCTGGTGAGTTCTCATAGTCTTGGTGCATTCTCTATTGAAAGTGGAATGACTGTCTGAAGTCCTGGGTTGGTTGGTAAAAAGGCTGGAAGGGCTGCTGAAATGTCAAAGGAGGTGGTGGAGGGAAGGTTGTGTCAAACCTCTGTCTAAGGCACTGAACATCCTCCTCTAGCATATTGAACCGTCTGGTGGAGTCAACCTTGAAGTCAATCATAAACTAGTAAAGGTGCCCCAAGTTGAGATTTGGGGCATATTGCTTCTGCTGAGGAGACTGCTGGTAATCTGTTGAAGGCATCTCTATGTAGGGCCCTCCCTGATATGGGATGTTTTGGAAGGTTGCCCATGTCTACTGTCTGGCCTCCTGGGTCTCTGGAACTGGTGGTGCTAAAGAAGATTCTCCTGTAGTTCTGCCTGCCTAATGAACGTTGCCCTAGGTGTCCAATAGAGAGACATCCATGAGTATTGTCCAATATGCAAACTCTACATTTGTTGGAAGTAGTACTCTATGCTTGTTGTAACCAAAGATATAAAGGTATCCTATGCTGCCTTGTTTGATCACCCCTACGCGAATCAAGTGATCCAAATCCAACCTAGACCGCTCAACTTATTCCTGCATAAGTGCCAAGTGTGCATATCCAATTCCAAGATGGCACACTATGAAAGTGATAATGCTTGCCATTGGCATGAATTGGGCATGCTTCTTGAAGGAGTTGTGAAAGTGGTGGATGATGAAGTTCCCTACATTCACTTTTCTTCCTATTGTTGCACACCACAAAATGTAGAGGTCTACTGAACTGAGCGCCCCTTGAATATCTTGCTTCTCCAAGATGAAGTTCACAATCACCCGATGTAGGTAACGAAGTGTCGGGTTATGGATGTGCGAAGCTTTGGCGCCTCTAGAAATATATTTATCTTCCCCTATAAGCATCTTCCAAGCCTGGGCAGATTTAAAGTTGCGGTCCCCTATCTCCAACCGGCCCTTGGACATCTCAGTGTAGTCCTCAACATAGCGTGACAACCAGCTATTGAGGTGATCCTTAGTGACTTGGCGGGTCTGGTTCAGTAGGGTGAAATCCATGACAGTGTGATGGTGGTCCTTTGGGGTCTCGAGCGTAGCATAGAACTCACATGTGAGTCTATGGTAAACATCGCACTACGTGTATGCAAGGATGTCTAGGCCAACAACTACAAGATATTTGTCAAGTTGTACTTGTATCCCGAGCCTAATAAGTATTGCAGGGTCAGCATATTGTGGGCCTACTAGTTTGTGCTTATCTTTAATTAAGGCATCAAACTAATGCTTTTGCTTCATACTTCTGAATAGGGGAGAAGGGAGGGAGCCTTGGTTAACATCTTTAGGAGTGGGGTGGCATCTTCTCCCCTAAACTGAATCATGTGATGAAGTTGACCGGTGTAAAGACGTCGACTGTTCTGTTGAATGTCGGCACTAGTCCCCTGTAGATGAAGCTCTATGCAACATAGACAGGCCTTCCTGATAGCCTGTCAAAGTATGGAGCTTAGCGTCACAGTGTTCTCTCGAACATCTCTCACTGGAGACTTCCTATAACGATTCACCACTATAGGTGTCCATCAGAGTGGAAAACACATGACATGTGTTCAAATTGGTCTCCTGTGACCTGAACCCTACTTAGGAAGAAAGCATGATCTCATCTTTGTACACAGGGTTTGTGGTTTGCATGGCATGGAGTGGATATCGGCTCTCGTTCTATGCCAGTGACGTGGAGCTTCCTTCCCCTTTCTTTCATGGCACTGTCTCCTTGAGTTTCTTGAAGCTATTTCGCATTGCATCAATGGTGTTGATTTTCAAGTACGATCTGGCTGGCATGACCTGGCCCAGGCTTAGCATGGTTGGGCCAAGGCAAATCAACCTCGACTGTGACGTGACCGCGACCACGACTTCAACCACCTAGACCGAGGCAACCGTGACCGTGGAGTGTACTCTGACCATGACTGCGGTCACCTAGACCGAGACGACCGTGACCGCAGGGTGTATCCTGGTTGTGCCTCCGGCCGTGGGGTCCAGTACAGTCGGGCGCAGATGGCAGCAGTGCTGGAGTAGTAGCTTGTTGTCACGAGTGGATGAGGTTGTTTCAAGGGGATTGCTATTGTAGTTGCCCCTGCAGCTTCTTTAGGCCTGCTAGCTAGAGAGGGAAACAAGGGGAAGAGGGGAGAAGGTGGAGGCAACCTTAGGGTTTCACAGTGAGACAAAGGAAATCAGGAGAATCTATAAGGAAGAAGTGCCTCGTCCCGGGAGTATTTATAGGCCAAGCACACTATTTTTCCTTGGGCCCGACCGTACCAGGCCTCATTCCGGGGTGGCTAAAAATTTGAGAAAGGCATAGAAAAACCCAGTTAAAAGTGAAAGGTCGGTCAAAAAGACAAAATATTCGATTAAAAGTGCTATAGTCGGTAAAAAAGGCAGAGACAACTAACATGTTAGTTAGTCAAGCTGACAGTATATAGCATACCCATGTTATGCACACGTAGGACCGCGGTTAGGGTTGTGGCCGACCCCACAGTCACGGTCATGCACTCCTGTGGTCGCGGTCATGGAAAGCCCGCGGCA
Organism: Alisma plantago-aquatica; assembly: GCA_963693085.1. Lineage (NCBI taxonomy): Eukaryota > Viridiplantae > Streptophyta > Magnoliopsida > Alismatales > Alismataceae > Alisma > Alisma plantago-aquatica. The sequence continues at coordinate 410,209,389 of OY856413.1, forward strand.
GGCCCACAGTCACGATCGTGGCAGGCCCGCGGTCGCGGTCGTGTAGAGCCGCAGTCGCGGCATTGCCAAGCGAGAAATTTGGATAAAACAATACAAGAGTGATCCTTCCATGTTGGCCTGGCATGATCGTGCCAAGGATATCCCGGGCAGGTTCAATTCTCAGGGATACTAGATTTAAGCGGATAAAACTATGGTGGAAAGTGATAAAAATAGCTTCAGAGTCAAACACCGCGGGAGAATAACAAAATATACAGAATAACTTCTTTTGAAAAAGATAGACCAAAAGCAGCTGTTAGTGTGGAAAGGAGGAAATGCATTCAATATGTAAAATAACTCTAGATGATCCAAGGGAACAAAATTTAAACATTTAGAGGAAAGATAAAACTTGAATTGACTTTATTATAAATTGTGTAGGTTATAGGGGGTGGCTGCCCTACAACTCCTACACTTGGATCCCAAATCTGTAGTTTTGGGGTCTGTGTTACCTGTGTCTCGCCGATTGGACCCATCATGTAGGAGTAGAATAGGCAGAGATGTGGGCTCTTATGAGTCTAAAGAAGAGGAAGAAAATTTGGCGACTCGGCGAAGTCATCTCTATGATGGGATTTACTTGAACTGCACTAAAATGAATTCTTCAATAGAGCATCCTCAAGATACCCCCTGATGTATGAATTTGAATAGAAAGACCCTAGGATGTCGACATAGGATGAGATGGAGGGGAGAGGTTGAAATTCTTCTAGAGGGCTCCTCTCTTCCCTCTCCACCTCTGAACTTGAGGTTGGATGCTCTAATAAACTTTCATGTACAGTCTGAGTCATCCAATCATCTTCTGAATGAGAATATCCACAGGTGAATCTAGTCGGGGTTCTACTACCCCAAGCTTGTTGTAGTCTATGGGGTCTGGGGTATCTTCATGCTTAGAAACCATGTTGTAGTGGGTTGTCCATCCTGCTCCCTTGATGTCAACTCTTCCTTAAAAAGGGATTGTGGACAATGTTAGCTCATGCTGGTCCAGTTCATCATCATTGGTATACTCACTCCACTGAGATGAATAGTCGTCTTCACTTTCATCAAACAAATCTTTCCAAACCATGACTGGCATACTACTCAAAGCGAAGCGACAAGTCTTCATATGATATGTATCACTCTGGTCTGGATCAACATCTGATTCAGGTTCTTCAAATTGATCCTCAAGTTGTGAGGTCTCTTGGCTACGCTGAGGAGGATAAAAGTCATCATCATAAAACCATTTATGCATGTGGCTTGTAGCTTCCATTGGTTGATCAACTGAATCATCTGGATAGAATGAAGGGCTTCCCCAGGTGGGTTGGTCTTCAGAGAAAAATCACGATAAATCCAATTGATGGTCTGAATAGGATGGTGAGGCATATTCCTCTTCATGCATAATGGAATGGTTCTGATGATTATGATCTCCGTGGTTGTGTAATGGATTTTGCAATTGAATGGTAAACAAATCAATGAACTCTTGAAGTCTCCTACCTTGTTCAACATCCTTATCATGAAGTTGTTGTATTTGAGCAACAAGGGTTTCATGATCCGTCAATTCTGCAATACACCTCTATTGTGACTTTGTTGTATCAAACTGATGCACTTGGATGAATCCTTGTTCAACAGTTTGAAGTATACTTCTATTATGGTCTGCGATCTTAATGGCTACTTGGAGCTGATGAGCTTGCTTTTCTAGTAGCTGCTGAAGTGGATTGACATGTTCTTGGAGCTGAGGAGCTGAGGAGGAGATTAGCACATTGACACTTTCTCTGGATAGCTCCACTACTCTAATCAATTCTTGATCCCATGTTGGTACTGAAGTCGAGGGCTGATCTGCCATCTCCTTTGTTGGAATTTCAACATATGACGACGGTGGATGTGAGTATAGCTTGACTAGCTATAGAGCACGACCTTCAATTATTTGCCAACAGTCAGAACTATAGGAAAACTTAGGAGGACAGGTGGATAAGATAACTTGTCTTGCTGAAGCAAGATTCATGGCTGAAAATGTATAAGAAAAAGAAAATCTATTCAGTATATATGAACAAGTGTGTGTAAAACAAAAAGAAAACTTTGCATATGTATACAAGCTTAAGGATGATAGAACAAAATCTTTCAGGCATGTAAACACAGAAAACCACATCCGCAACAAAGACGCCAAAAAGTTCATTGGCCCGAATCGCGTATCCGAAAGGAGGCAGGCTCAGAAGGAGTCAAACTTTTAAATTTATAACTCAAAACCTTCAAGGACCCCCACAACTACATTACGGGGTCGAAGTAGATATATGGGGTGGAACACAAGGATGTGGGGATGTTTAGGACACTTGACATCACGATCTTAAGTCAGATTATCCGATCTGATAGTCGATAAAAGTATGGAGCTAGAACTAGTCTAGCAGATTGTCACAAAATAAAACAAAAGAAAGTAAAGAAAACAAAATAGAGTCTGTAGGATTCTACTCATCAGAGAGAAGGAGCTCTTGGCTATGTAACCACAAGTTGGACAGTCTATACACCCATTCTCAGGCGTAGACAACCCTCGAACACCTCAGCAAACATCCTACATCTAAACATAGTATGTACTGTAGTATCTATTCCTGTGGGGTCATCCCACTCACTTTCACATAGCATGACTAAAACCCATTGACGGTATGAAACCTCTCTTGAGGATGACAAATCAGCACCCTAGAATATTCTAGATACCCTCTCAAGTTTAGAATGTTCTGAGGTGCTAGGTACATGTGTGATCTAGGTAGAACCGGGTAGTGGCCCGATCGTGTCGGGGTGGGCCTGGTCGTTCCTAGGTCTACAGTTCTGCATAGATCACCTTGTACCATCCACCTTTTAGATTCTGATCCAAAATATCTTCTCTTAACTATTTCTACAACAAATCTCTCGATATATTCAGAGATAGAAGTTCAAGAAAGAAAGAGATCAACCAAACTAGTAATCACAACCAGAAAGAGAAGATAGAATAGAAAACGTACTAGATCTTAAATAAAACTGCTTACTTAAGGTAAAAGTACATAAACATGCCCAAAACATGCTACATTGCCAAGAAGGGGCTCAACTAGCAATGAACAAGCATAGTTGGCACCAAACAAAGTTGGAAGAACATCATTTGTATGAAACAAAGGAGAACAATAGAAGAAAGGAGAAGAAGAAGAGATTTGGCATGTAGAGGAGAGGTGGATCTTGCTCCTTAGACTCTGTATAGGCTGGATCTCATCTTTGGATCATCCTCCTTGGTGTTCAGGACTCTTTGGCCTCTTTTCTCTTTGATTCTGCCCCAAAAATCAGCTTGGTGGGTGTATGGAGGTAGAAGATGGCTGGGAATGGTAGGATATGGGTGAATGGTGCTGGAAAATGGTGGTCGATGGAAGCAAATTGGAGGGATGGACGTAGGATGAGAACTTTAGCCTTTTCCGACCTCAGAACTCTCCCATGGGACTCTAGGAACCAAAACAGGTCGGGACCAACATGTGGAACCTCCAAAAATTTAGTACCCCTCTTTAGGTTGTGAGGGGTGGATATTTATAAGTGAATGTGGAAAAGGGTCGTAGCACCTACCTCGGTCGCGTCCTGGTCTCAGCCCGACCGTGCGATCCTTGGCCCGGTTGTGCCAAAGGTCAGGGTTGATGCAGACATCATGATCGAGGTGGACTCTACAATCGCGGTCGTAGTTGAGTCAACGGTTGAGGTGGATCTGCGGTCGTGGTTGCGTCTGCGGTCGTGGTGGATCCACGTTCATGGTCACGTCTGTAGTCGAGGTGGATCCACAGTCATGGTCACAGTAAAGCCTGTAGTTGATGTGGTTGTGCCTCAGTTGCGATAGTGGCCTCAGCCTGACTGTGTTGAGCCTCGACCTGGTCATGCCAAGTGTCAGTCAATACTATATCTTGGCTGCAGTCGCGACATCATGGAATATTACCTGCTGCAAAAACCATGTGTTGGGGAGAAATCTTGGAAAATAAGCGTCTTCTCAAGTTCGATGCCTACAAGTCCCAAAATTGTCTAGTTGAGCAACTTTATCTATGAAAAGATATGAATTACTAAAAGATAAGAATCTGGGGTTATTTTGGGCATATTAAAGCTATGATGACACAAAACCATAAATAAATGCTTAGAATAGGTGCCTAAATTTGGGTGTTATCAGCCACGAATCTTGCTCAGGAATGTCTTGCATTATGGGATTCTCTTGAAACCATTAGCACCAACATCAGTGACCCCTGGTTAGTGATTGATGATTTTAATAATATTAGAAAGCATGAAGAGAAAGCTGGCGGATGAGAAGTGCCTGCTCACATTCTCAATACCTTCAATACAACTATTGATAATTGTAATCTCACTGAACTACCATTAGTAGGTGGGGAGATTTTCACATGGAATAATAAGCAAGGGGCTGTCAAGCGCATCACTTGTAAACTGGATTGTGCATTAGTGAATGATGAATGTTTTATTAGGTTCCCGGGCACCAAAATTAAACTCAAAACATGCACCTTTTCTAATCATTATGCCACCAATGTTAATCTCAGAGCACTGTCCAAGAAGAAAATACCATTCAATTTCCTTACTTTCCTGATGGAGTGGCCTGGTTGCAAGCATCTTATTAATCAAGCATGGACAAAGCAAGTTCAAGGTAATCCTTTATTTTGTTTTACACAAAAACTTAAATTTGTCAAAGGTGAACTCAAGAAATGGTCGAAGGAATTTGTCAACTTGAAGAACCTCATTGATAGAGAACATACTGATATGGATGATATTTCCAAAGCTCTCAGAAGAAATCCTCTTGATCTCAATCTTATTCTGGCTGAGAAGATTTCTGGCAACGTAGTCATCTGGATTGGATAGCTAATGGTGATAGAAACACCAAGCTTTACCATTCCACGGTCAAAAGGAGGAATGCTATCAATACTATTACTGAACTTTATGATACTACAGGAACCTATTTAAATGAGGAAAATGATATTCTACTGAGACCCTTTAGTTCTTTGAGAATCTTACAATCAAGATACATCTGATCTCCCTATTCCTAATTGTGATTGGATCGATCATGTCACCGCTGAAGAAAATGAAGCTCTCTACAAAATTCTTGATCTTCTTGAGATCAAGGATGTTGTTTGGGTTAATGGACCAAAAAAAAGTCCTGGTCTCGATGGGTTCAATGGGTTCTTCTATAGAGAAAATTGGAACCTGATTAGTTCTGATCTTTCTAAAGCCATACAATGGTTCTTTCAAGGAGGCGATATGGTCTGACATGTAAATCATGTGTTTATTGCTCTCATTCCTAAGAAGGAACTTGTCACCTCACCTACTGATTTTCGGCCCATTTCTTGTTGTTCCATGCTATATAAAATGATCACCAAAATTATCACTAAAAGGTTGTCCTCAATCCTTCTGAAATTAATTTCCTCTAACCATGGAGCCTTTGTTGGGGGTAGAAGCATTGAAGATTGCTCCATACTTGCTGCTGAGTTCACACTTAACTTCAATTACAGGAACAACTCTCCTTATGCATGTGTCTTGCTTGATATTACCAAAGCCTTTGACTCAGTTAGATGGCCTTATCTCTGGAAGACTCTACAAGGTTTGGGCTTGAGTGAAAGATGGATTTCTTTGATAAAGAAATGTGTTGAACACCTTCTTTATCTCTTCTATTGAATGGCAATTTTGTCAGTCTCGCCAAGAACTCCAATGGGCTTCGTCAAGCTGACCCACTGTCACCATTATTATTTGCTATTGCTATGGAGGGTTTAAGCTGAAGAATTGATAATGCTCATCAACTCAAACTAATCAAATCCTTTGTTGTTAGATGCACAAAAGTTATGAGTCATATTCTCTTTGTTGATGATGTTCTTATCTTCATTGAAGGTCGCACTCGAAGATTAAAAAATCTTAAGTCTCTTCTTCTGGACTTTGGTAGGATTTTTGGTATGCAATACAATCCTCGTAAAACACATATCTATCTTTCTAAGTCTTACACGTATAAAGTTAGACTGATTTGTGCTTTGGGCATTCAAAAAGGGGAGTGGCCAACAAAGTATCTTGATTTTCCTATGGCTGGTGGTAATCTTAGGTGCAAACATTTCCATGAATGCCTGGATAAACTCAAAGACATGATTGGTAGATGGCCAGGCTCAAAGATATCAATGAAAGGCAGAATAATACTTATAAATCATTGTGCCATGGGTCTGATCAACTACTAGTTATGTCAAGGTGAAGTTTCTCTAGCTGCTATAAGAAGAATGGAAATTTTGATAAATGATTTCGTTTGGTGCAACCTAGTTCATCCAGCTTGTTGGAGCAAGTTGGGCTTTCCAAAAGATGAAGGGGGTCTCAATATCAAGAATTTGAATGAACTCGCTGACTTCCATACTCTCAGGCATATCAAGAAGCTTCTCTATAGTGACTCTACTTGGAGAATTTGGATGAGAGGCATATATGGCAACAATCTTGAAGTTACTCCAACTCATTCATGGGGCTACTCCATGATTTGAAGGAGGATGATCAAGCTATGGCCTCAATTCACCTATGTTGATGACGCCACCATGTGGGATGCATGTAGATAGAAGAATGAAACTAATCCAGCCTTCAAGAACCTCTGGTTCAAAATGCATCAACCAAGATGGAGCTTGACCACCTATAAAGCAATAAAGAATCTAATGCCAATAGTGGAATGCATCAAAACTTAAAACAATGGAGCCGATGATATGTGCTTCTTGTGTCATTCTCATGCTGAAAATAGCACCCATATTTTTGGTAGCTGCTCCTACTAGAAATATATAAGGGGTCGTGCCCAACTCAAGCTAAATGTCTGAATGTCATACAATCTCTATGACTGCCTCACTGATGTTAACATAAGAGGAAATGATACAAACTATCTAGTGCTTTGGACGATCACTGGGCATGCTCATTTCATCTAGAAAGAATAGAATAAAAGGAAGCATGGTGCTTACAGAATGGACCACCTTAGACTTTTCACTAATATTGAGAAAGAACTTAAGTTTCTTAACAGTCTGAACAAGGACAAGCTAGCTACAATTTCGCCTATTGTAATTAGGAATTTGGAACTATAACTAATAGTTACAGCCTTAATGCTAGCTCACTCTTGAATGTCTTGTAAGCTATAAGTTGTTCATAGCTTGTAACTTTGCCCCTCTTGTAGGAATGGAAATATATATACCTAATATTTTCAAAAAATGACATGATAACTCAAACATGAATGCCTATAGCATAGTCATTTATAGTGCATAAATGAGAATTGCATTTCTAGAAATCCATATGATGGTTATCTAGACTCGTTTTGGTTATTGAACTAGTAGAGACATGCTAATCTCATTCATTGAGAAATATGACAAAGTTTCTTCTCTAGATGTAGTGGGAGAATGATTATTCTATTAAGCATTATACATATTGATGTATATAGACCTTTTAGAATAAATGCTAAAGGTAATCAATAGTACTTCAATATATTTACTGATGACCTCAGTAGATATGATAGTTTGTAATTAATAAAATACAAATATGAATCTCTTGAAGTGTTCAAGGAGATCATAAATGAAGTACATAAAAAACTTGTTATAAGTATTAAATTTCAATATAATTGATATGGAAATACTATAAACCAAGATTTTGAGAACCTTCTGGAAGATCATGATAATGTATCATGATGGAATCCATCTGAAATACAATGATACTGTATCATGAGAAGTGTATCAGAAAGAAGGAATCACACCTTGATAAGTCAGAGTGTGATTACTAGCTAAAACATCATATTTACTTTTAGGCACATGCTTCACACTGGGAATAAAGAGAATTACAAATGTTGTGGAATCTCAAAGTTCCTTAAGTAACACACATAACTCATGGTTCTGGTAGAGCACACCTAAATCTTGAATGATATATGATATCTTATAGACAAGAAGGTAGTGAGTTGATCATATGATGAGTCAACGGTCTACCTAGAAGCTAATGAGAGCCAGAAACTGAGATATGGCTTGAAGCCATGAATTCAAAGATGGACTCCATGTACACAAAAAAAGTATGACCTTGGTTGATCCACCTGAAGGGGTTAAAACCATAGGGTACTTTTGGGTCTTCCAGAAGAAGACCGACATGGAGGGTAAGTTGGTTGAAAAGAGTTTCTAACAAAGTTCAAGGTGTTGAACATGGTGAAATCTTTTCAGTAGTTACCATGGATAAATCCATCATGATAATGTTGCCCTTGTAGCTTAATATGACTATGAGATTTGGCATATGGATGTTAAAACCACATTCCTTAAATAGAATATTGTGCATGATGTGTATGTAACACAACCTAAAGGTTTTATAAATCCAATAATACAAATAAAGTATGTAAAGTTGCATAGATCAATCTTTGGATTGAAGCAAGAACCTCAGAACTGGATCTGCAATTTGACAAGATAGTCAAAGAGTTAGTCAAAGAGTTTGACTTGAATCAGAATGAAGACGTAATGTGTGATTATAAGAATTTAGTGGGAGCATATATATATTCCACATATTGATGGGGAATATCTTCCTTATACTACAAAAGCTGGCAACGAGGTGCATTCTAAAAGGTTTTTAGAGAGGCATCCTATGTGATAGGAATCAAGATCTATAGAGATAGATCAACAAGGCATCTTATCCTAGGAAAGAGAGCATAATTTGTCTAGATGCTGAATGAGTTTAGCATGGTGAGAGAAAACTTGTCCATGTTCCATGGAGTTAGTTTCTCAAGAGCCAAGTGTCCCAACTCTTATGAAGAATAAGGAACATATGGATAGATGCCATATGCATTTGCAATTGGATCTATCACGTATGAAGTCATCTCGTTATCTTGTATGTATTGTACATGAAAAGAAAATATGAACTAATTATCTTGTATGTATTGGACATGACAAGTATATATGAACTCATCATCTTGTATGTATTAGACATGACAAGAAGAGATGAAATCATCATCTTGTATGACAAGATGATATAAATATCCAGTTATCTTGTATGTATGTGACATGACGAATGGATATCTGTCAAACTCTAGTAAGAGTTATTGGAATACCATGAAGGACATCTTTGTGTACTTGTGAAGTACCAAAAGGATTAGTTCTTTAGTTATGGTTACAAGGAAGAGTTGGGTGTAAAGAGTTACACCGATGTAAGCTTTCAAAATGACAAAATTGAGTTTGACCTTAGAATAAGAATTGTTAGTTGGAAATGTTCCAACATAAAACAATTGATTAACTCTATAATAAGGAGTCGAGTACCTTAGTGTTACAAACACTATAAAGGATGTTGTATGCATCTATAAGTTCATATGGATGAACTTATGGGAGGTTCCATCCATTGCCAACTCTGTAGTAATGTTGTGACAAAAATGGAGCTACTGTTAGGCAAAGGTATTTTAGATAGCATACTATGACACTTCCATCTCATATGAGTTGTCGCACAGTGAGGGGATGTGAAACATGCAATATACCAACTTGAAGCAAATGTTGCTTACCTGCTATAAAAGCACTTGTGCAACACAAACATGATGGACATCTTAAGTTCACTTGGAATATGAGTTGTGGGTGATTGGCTCTAAGTGCAAGTGGGATTCTGTTGGTATAGTATGCCCAGAGAGCCATTCATATGATGATTGCAATGAGGCATATGATACTTGATTTGATAATGATAAAGGTAATTTCATCTATTACGTTTGTCTCACTCATGAGATGATGAAAAACACATGATAGATGTCTAAAGAATGATGTGACTTGGTGACATATGTCTTCAGGTTAACGACATGAATAATGAGACCATATGTATGATAATAGTACATACATTCTTGTTATGTCCCTAGTTAGATATTACTTTGGAAGAAAAATAGACAACAGTAATACATAAGACTAGAGTGTGTGTTGACTGATGACAGAGTATCATTAGTCATGATATATGATATCAAGTCAAGCACACAGATATATGTTAGAGAGCAATATATCAAATAGACCCACCTTGAGAGTGATACATGGACACCATGGAATGGTAGTCACAATCATCTCTCATAGTGATGGTGGTGATTGTGGCTCTTAGACCTAAAATCACTCCACTCGTCACATGTTGTTGGGTATACTTTGACATAATCAAATGCATTTCTGAAACACAGGAGTTATAAAGGTGATGGTTGGGTGACTTTGATTCATGGGGATAGACTGTGAGTGATAGTGATGGGATTTGTCCCTCTTAGAAGGAGTATGATATCTAGGGCCCCTTGATAAGTGAGACTAAGAATTGTATGGCTATATTCATGTGATTCAATATATGATATGTGAATTCACATGCATCTCAGACAGTCTGCTCTAGGTCAAGGAACATGGATTGAATGTTGAATAGGATGACGTTCCATGCCTCGAGTTCAATCTGGATGTTAGAGACAAAGGAATTATACAATCATGGTGACACTAATCAAAGATTGTAGGTTGAATTTGTTCTACAACTTTCTGAGTTACTTGGGTAGCAATGATGATTTACTAGATTTCGCTCATTGCATGTGATGTCATAAGTTGTTACAAAAATTCACTACCAACGTAGGCGATTGGAACCTACATGGTCACACACATAGGATACCCCTGGAAGAGGAATTGTCCATGAATGATATTTATATTGAGACTAAAGGTGTTTAGGTACTCAATTAAACATACAATTGACTGACTAGACTTAGAACTATCAAGTCCAAGTGTTGAACTAGCTGGTTAGAGTGTTAGTTGATTGGAGACTGCATTGGCAATGTCAGGACTGCTAACTGACCGATTCACCTAGGTGAGCCGATCGGCTGGTGTGGGCCAACCGACCAGTTCACTTGGTGAATCGGGCGGCTCAGTCCTACCAACTGAGGAAATAAGGATTTTCCCAGTTGGAGGAAAACTTTCACGTTTCACTTGTTCCATTCGCTTGGAATAAGGATTAATCTTTGTATTAATTGGAAACGATTGAGGAAAGTTAATTGTAGGAAAGTTTGGGAAGTGAAACGACTGCTTCACTGGGTGAACCGATTGAATCACACACCCAACTGACCGGTTCACTACTGACCGACTGGTTCGCCTACCACAGTACAAACTATTCATGGAATTTTTGGATCCTTCTACTCCCAAACAAACCGGGAACCCTGAACCTGACCTCTACTATAAATAGAGGGGTATTGGGGGCTTCTCAGAACACACAACTCAGAACATTAGTTACTCTACAAAGTTGTTGTCCTCTCTAGTTCTGGTAACCGAGAGAGCCCGAGCAAGTACTACCTGACTAGGGAGGCACATCAAGGGAAAGACAACTACAGAAAAGAAATATGAGTTTGGGCAAGGAAGTTGGTTCTAGTACACCAATAGGAGGTTCATATCCTTCCTTCCAATTCTTCTAGAATGGCAGGAGTTCCAAGTGGTCCGTGTGGACTATCTATCGAGGCGGGAGATGTCTGCCTCTTAGGAGGACATGTCAGCCGCATTCCATGGATGAGGCCAGAGTCCATGGCGAAGACCAGGAGCTGCACATACACCATCCAAGACATGGCTTTGAAGACCACACATGGCTGGGAGGTATTATCACTGGGCAAGCCCCAGGAACCAGGTATATCTCACTAAAACCATCCTTCCCATTACATAGTCATTGATGCGATCTCCTTTTATGGGTTAATGGATGGTAATTTTTTTTGTTTCCGCTACCTACTCTGAGGCCATAAAACCCAACATAGGGTTTGGTCCATGCAGTTGACATTCATTACCTTCCCTCACCCAGGCTTGGTTTCATACTTAGGCCTTCCTTTTTGGGCTTGGCTTGTGGTGAAATTCCTTTTCGATCTTGATCACTAGGCATTGACTTCATATACCCCATGATCTTTAACTCGTCACAGATTATTCAGGGTGTGAGTAGGTTGTATTTTTATAAGATGATACTCGTAGTGACTTTATAGATTATATGAAGTAAATAAATAATCAAGCATTTTAATTGCAATTTAATATGGAAAACTTTGGAAAGCATGTAAGTCGATAATGTGAGTAATCATTGGCATAGGCAGATACCTTTCTCAAAGATGAGTTAAAGTCCAAGTAAACAAGAGTGATTGTAATCAACTAAGAAATCACCTTGAAATTAATGCATAACACCAAAGTATCACTATTTTGTCGACAAACAATCATTAAGACTGACTTGGGTTCCACTGTTAGGGTTTTGGGGTTAAATTAGGGTTTCATTAGGGTTAGGCTTCCCAAATCCTAATTATCACATTTAATGCTTTTTAACTTGCAAACCCTAGTTTTGATATCATATGGACTCTTAATTTCAAATTGGATCCAAGATCCCCTTTTATCCAAAACTATTAAGCTTTACTCATTTAACCATTAAAACTAAGAAATTGTGGTTTTTATACATTATATAACATTATAGGTTGCATCTTTATTCCCTTTTGGATCAGAATAGAACTAGGTCTTCAAACTATTTTTTTGGATTCCTTGTATTTTTTGATAAAAAAACTACTTATTTGCTATATTTGGATAACCTTATGATTTTCTAGGATTTTTGCAAAATAAAGTCCTCTGGACCTATCATAGCTTGACACATAGGCAATTGATGGGTCTAGGACACATTGGAATGGCCCAGCCAATAGGCTCGTTCCATGATGGCACCTGGGCTCGCTCAGCTTAGGTGAAAAAAGAAAGGAAAAATATTGCATTACTACTCAACTCTAAATAGTCGGTCAGGGGCAGAGGAGACTTTTCCCTGGCTGTCGTCCTCTACCTTAGCTAGTCCCTGGACGTGAACCACCCTTCTATATGAGTCAACATAGGAGTTGACTCTAGGATTCATAGCCTCCGAGCAATAGGCGAGGGAACCAACACCTTCATCTTGATTTATCAAATTCGTCAATGACTTCAATTGCTTCGGAGATGGTCTGGGCAGAGAGAGCGACAAAAGGGGACCTCCGATGAGGTATAGGGAGAAGAAAAGGGGTAGAATAAGAATTAGAGGTAGATGAGTGGTTGTATAGTCGAGAAGAGTCTCATGGAGAGCTTTGTAGTCTCACAGAGGGTAGCTACCCCTCCTTTTATTGTCATGGTTCAAGGGGTTTGGCACGGATTGCATCAACAATTGTGGAAACCCTTGATTTCTTTCCAAAGGAAACCAAACCAGGGATTGCCTTGTTTAGAATCGTCTCTCGGTCGTAATGGGATGGTTTCCAGGAGTGATTGAGATCAGATATAGAGGAAATAGAGAGAGAAGAAGGAACCAAAATGTTCTTATTTCATTTTTTGTGCTAGGTAGATGACAACCCAGGCTTTGTTAGATATTAATCCCATGACCGCCCAAAATATTAAAGGGCCAGATATTGCTTACTTTTAATATCTTTCCCTCCATGCTTTTCACTTTAGGAAAAACTATATAATTCATATCTATCTCTCCTTTAATCCTATTAATCCCAAATTTTAAAGGAACGTTTTTAATACTCAATTCTTGGTGAGGGTAATATTTGGGGCCAAGATACAAAATTTAATATCACTTGTTTCCCTCTAAGTCTTCTGTTCATTTGATTTATTTAAAGCATTATATAATTCCTTTTCTCTCCCAAACTTGAAAAGATTTCTTGTTTTGATATGTTTTCTCATTAAATATAATATTGAACCGAATCCAATTCATTAGTTGCCTTCAACATATCTTTTACAGAAAACTCCACATAGTTCCATTTTTAAAAAACCAATTGTTTGCTACTTTTAATAATTCCATTATTATTATGTCTTCCTTTGTTTGCCCAATATCTATTAATAGTTTATTGTAAATAGAAAACACTTGAAATCTCTTTACATATGGTGTATTTCCATTCTCAAACCACAACTTTCAAACAAGATATATAAAGTACCAATATTTCTATATATATATAGATATATATATATAGATATATATATATATAGATATATATATAGATATATATATATATATATATAGATATATATATATATATAGATATATATATATATATAGATATATATATAGATATAGATATAGATATATATATATATATATATATATATATATATATATATATATATATATAGTGTTTATGCTGGTTAAAAGGAGGTGTGGTCTACTGGCTAATTTAAATTTCAGTCAGTTAACCCTTTGCCTCCTCATGTTAACCAATCAGTTGGGGGGGGGGTGGTGCTTGGCGCACACCTCACCACAAGGCATAAGCATCATTGTGGGCTCTTGACTTCAGCGACTAGTAGTAGGTTCTCTAGCCTTCACTGCTGCCATCAGGTGCTACCCATGCCTTTGTGGTGTCCTTGGGAAACCAGACAACCATCAGTTTCACAACAACGTCTTGCAAAGCCACTACCCTTTGGGGTCATCGTGAAGTAGGGCAGTTGGTCGATAGAGAAAATGAAGTACTCACTCCTCACGCTTAAAGCCTTCATCCAAACATCAGAGAAATCCACAGAAGCACCATGAAGCTAAAACCTACATCTACTTGTTGTTGACAAGGCAAGGGAATGTTTTTATCCACTTGGATCATCCTCCCACCGTGGAGGGATTTTTCAACCTATGTAGGCCACAACTTCTTCTTCCTTAGCCTCTCCTTGTATGTGTGGGTCCCACCCTTATTTTCCCATCACTTACCCAAAGGGGTCTCCTACTAACACCAAGGTTCCTCTTACAACAACAATGGAGATGACAGGGGATGGGGTGGTTGATGTATTCTTATATATCACCATTTTTCAATAGCATTTGGGGCAAAGGAATACTATTAGGATTACAAATTTAATGCTTTGGTTTCCCTTAATATTAGTTGTGATTGAGAAGACTACTATCAAGGAAAGATCTAGATTATTTCTCTCTCATTTTCTTATTGGTTGCAGGTAGGATATGAGGGGAATGATGCTAGATCACCATCTAAGGTTCTAGGAATCATTGAGATAGTAAGTGGCGTGCCCCTTAGTCAAACTTTGAGGCTGAATAATAAATACGTTATAGATTGATTGATTGATCAATAATTCAAAAATATGAATCTAACAACTTTTACTAGTACTAAGAAATCATATCTCCTATTATGTAACTGCAAACGATACAAAATTATGAGTTACTTCTTTGTTTAGTTTGACAAAACATCAACATAAAGAGGTAATACTTTATTGTTAAATTGAAACTCTCGGGAGGCATGTAATTATAACTCATGTTAGAGAAAGTATTTTTCTAGGCCACTAAGAGAGAATAACAGACAAAAAAATTTAAAGTTATTTTTTTATTATATATCTATAGTACTATAAAAAGGAGCAGTTTTTTCATCTACTTACAAACCAGTCATTTCAAACCTTTTTGACCAATGAGAAGCTAGTATTTTGAATTGCTTCTTCTCCTTCATTCAATCTCTTCTCACATATTTTCTTACTTTTTTTCTTTTTTTGTATCCGCTATTTTTCAACATGCATCTCTCCTATTAAACTAGACCTCCACGATTCCCTCTAACTCACCACTATGACCACGTACTCATCTCTTTCTCGCCCAATTTTTCTCGCTTTTTTGCGAACGAGATCATAGGCAGGGGCAAATCTGTTTTTCATTTTAAAGCTCTGTATCTCATTACCTCCAGTCACCAACCGTACTCCATTTTCTCCAAGACACCCACGTTTAGTTGAAAACAGAGACCTAAATTCCCTCCCATTTTCCGATTACAGTTTGAACAAGATTGTGACTTGATAATCAACTGCTTAATGATCACCACATGTTTTGAAAAAGAAAGGCACAAACTCTCTAAACTTTTTTTCATTCTCCATCAATTATTAATTGTTATCCCAACAACTATTTCACATTATCTTCTTGATCTATTCTTCTCTCTCATCCTACCCCCCCCCCCTCTCTTCCATATCTCACGACCTTTCCATAACTGTTTCCCTCAATCTGAAAACGATTCATTTTCCAGACCCATAAACACTCCGTTCATTCACGAAACAACAACTGACTTCCTCTTAAATCTTCCTTTATATAGGCTCCGTTCACCCACGAAGACAACAATTGACTTCCTCCTCGCTATGGGAGTTAAAGACGGGACCATGCCATTGTCGGTCTAATAGAAGCGCAAGTATGGTGTTTTGGGTTCTAAATTCAGTAAGCCATCTGCTATTCATTTCTCGGTCCTAGTAGTCTCTCTCCTCAAGTCACTGCGAACCATCTTTGGGTTCCTTCAAGCTTTGTCCATGGAATTCTACATCCGTTCAATGGGTGTTGTTCATGCATATTTTCCTCCAACCTAGCTAAAAATAAGAACGTCTGCTGGCCTAAGTGTTGATCTGCCCTCCTGAGGATCAGTCAAAAAGTTCACAGGAGCTTCCTTCTTAACTGTGACTCCTGCATGTCTAAGAACATCATAAAGAATGTCTCTTACAAGATCATGTCGATACTTGAAGTCTGGGAGCTCCCTACAATGAACTGCATGCTCCCCAAAAGTGTCTAAGCAAGATTTGCGGTACACTAGGCATACCTCATCAATAGGAAAAAGTAGAATTATAAGACGATATCTGAGAACAGTACGATACTCCACTGGAGACATATGTAGTCCAAGGCCATCAATAGGTATAGAAAGAAGAAAGTCCTGAGCATATTCAGCCTGTAAACATTGGAAAACTGCTTTCTGTCTTACGGTCATATCAAATTCAACATCCATGCCTTTAACGATTTTGCTAAAAAGGGAACTCGCCAAAGCATGTTGGGCTTTAGGGTGGACGGTGTCCTTATTAGCAAAACAATTAAAATTGAAAGATGGAATTGTAACATGTAGACAATCTAAAATGTAGTTAAAATCAGAGTCCATACCATGTATCCCGCTATCTCGCAAAACATGGTCTTAGAGCACCCAAGATTGGGCTCTAGAGGCCACGAACGCATATAAAGAAGACTCCATTGCTGAATATAGGCCCAAACCACCGAGTCTAATAGGTAAGGATGCCACACGCCATTGAAGATCCCCAAAGAAAGGACCTCCACATACCAAAATATCCTCAATAGATCTACGCAACCCTTTGTCAAAAAAGGTTGCAGCCTGATGTACATGTGTGGGTTGGCATGTCTGTAAGCCGAACATAAGCTTAGACGTACCCATGCAAGACCGTAACTAAAGAAGCTCACTTTGTGGGTCATGCAACTGAGGAAGTAGATGCATCAAGTCAACAACTTTAGTAGCCCTTCTCATGGCCAACTCCTCAATAAAATTGTTGTTCTTGCTAACAACTCCTCCAAGTAGTTTTACTCCTAACACAGGCCTCCCAATGTCCATAGGGAACAACCCCTTCTCAACCTTCCTTCCATCACAAGTAGGCCAGAACATCTCCATTTTATGAATGTTCAAAACAACCCCTAGCTCTAGACCACCGCGCTAAATAATGTCCAACACCTTGGCTACCTCCATAGTGTCTCCGATGACGGTCCCATCATCAAGATGCTAAGAATGAAGAAGAAACTTACTATTGTCTCTGATCTCATGAATAAGTGGGTGTAATACAAGGGAGAAAGGAAGTGGGCCCAGAGGATCACCTTGTTGCACCCAGTGGTAGACTAGATATGTTTGTCTCTAATGTACAACCTAGCTACTTGAGCGTAGAGAAACTCCACCCATAAAGAGATAGACGGGAACCTCTTCCTCACCTCATGCAGCAGCGCAGACCTATCTACCAAGTTGAAATAATTAGAGAAATCTATTGTAAGCATGGAGAGAGACCCGTCTTCATGATATGCACTCCAAAGCCTATTGACACTATGTAAAACTGCTTCAGCTCCACCTGAGACGCCAACTCCGAATTGCAAGTCATTGAGATATTTAGCCATATCCTTGCCTACTCCTATCATAGCAACTTTAGACACTAGCCGTCTCCAAATAGTTCCCTCTGCAATAGGATGAATGCCATTTTCATGCTTAAGTAATAGAGTAAGAGGTGCAGAAGCTACAAACTCTGCCAAACTCAAAGGACATCGCCCTGTCAGCCATAGATTAACCACCGAGGTGATAGCATGTATAAGATTTGTGGCAATAGCAGAACCCTCTCCACACAAAGCGTCCAAAATGTGTTGGGCTCTCAACAACATAACTTTTCAGATATAATAGAGGATGCTAATTATCTACTCATTGTACAATGCATTTTACAGTGATCTACAAATGACTCAAATTGTGTTTTCAATCTGCAATGCACTACTATGATGTCTGCAACTATTTCAAATGTTGCTTCAAATGAGTACAAACAAGTGGGAGATGTTGCCTTATTTGAGCTTCATTGCATGGAGCATTTTAAAGTTTGTATGGAAATGCCCTTTATTTCTACTGCAACCGTGTACAATTTAGGGCAACCTGAGTAGATCTACTTTTTTTTCTTCTGATGCGACTTATTGAGATGCCGGCATGTGGGCGCACATGTCTCCCAGGTTTACCATCCCTGCTACCTGGGCCTCCACCTATGGGGTGGGTTTCCCCCGACAATAAAAAAAAAAAAGTAGTTCGTGACTAAAGTAGTTGATCCTACTTATACTTGAAAACTGGTAGTATAGGTATAGGAGGCCTCCTATACTTTTGTATATGACAACCAATGAGAACAAAAAAGCCCAATCCATAAAAAAATTAATAGAGAGAGAAATTAAATTTTTAATAATAAAACGAATTATTTAATACTATAACAAATTCAACTGGTCTCCTACAATTTTTCTATAATTGCCTCCTATAGAATAGGCATCCCTTATACTTGGCATGTGGACGTCTCCAATCTCTGCTACATTACACACCTTGTGTGGGCCCTTTATGTGAAGGAGGCATGATGAAATGAACTATTGAATAGTACGACGAGTAGACCAAACTCTTTACTCAAGGTATACATCTCAGTTCCCTTATCTATACCTATGTTATTACATACTTAAAAAAACATATACTTACTAAAAATGGTGATTTTTTTGTATAACATATTACATACATGTCATTTTGTAAAAATGTTCAGTAAAACTCAATCAATATATTGTATTGTTTTCAAAATTGCACTCTACGTAACTCTCTTTGTTTTCATATACATGCCCGTTATTCTGATAAATATCTGAGGATCTTGTGTAGTGGGCACACACTTACCTTTCCTACTTCAAGAAAAGTAAGATATTTAAATTCTTTTTATTCTTTGAATTCATTTCCTACTTATTTTCTCTTTTTAATGCCCATATGATGTGTTTTCTAGTTTACAAATACTTAATTTTCATATACACAAAAACTTCTTAATGATCACTTTGTATTGAAAATCTTCATTCTCCTTAACATTCTTTAATTTTAAACTCTACTTTTTCCATTATCTCTCTCCTTCTTAAAACGTTCATTTTGAACATGTTTTCAATATATTTCCTATCTTTCCGCTACAATTGACTATCCTAACAACATATGAATGTTTACTATACATTTGAACTTTTTTAAAAAGATAGATATTTATTGTTAGTAAATCATGTTTGTGATAAAATTCTACGATCATGTGTAGTGGGTACCCATTCACCTTTACTTCAAGAAAAGTCAGAAAATTCAAAATTCTTTCACTCTTTGATTATGTCATATATTTTTTATATCCCTTTACGTATTTTTCTCTTTTTAATACCTATAACAGTGTCTCACACCCAAATAAAATGCCATAACCATCTCAACCACTTCCCACTTTCTCAGCTTTCTTCCCACCGTCTTGCTCTCTGAATGATTCCCACTTCAAATTGATTTTGCTATTATCTCTTTGAATATATTTCTCACCTTTTGTATTTCTATCTTCACCATTAGCACATGCCTAAAATCCTATAACACAACGATGTCCACTTTCTATATTCCACATCAGAAACCACCCTCCTACACGTTCTAATATATTTTCCAACCCTCTGACTGTATTGTAAACACATCCCTCTTTCTAAAAGACTTTCATAACTCTTTTATGACACAATAAATTTATATAACATACGCCTCTTGAATGTTTTGTTTTCTTATTCTTCATTTCTTTACAATAGATGTAATATACAGTTACACAATGTTTTGGATTTAGTACTTATACCTGTTAAATATTAAGTGATGGACTCTCACACCCAAATAAGATGCCATGACCATCACAATCACTCCCACTTTCTCCTCTTTCTTCCCACCCTCTTTCTCTCTGGGTGATTCCCACTTTACATTAGTTTTATCATAATCTCTTTGAATATATTTCTTACCTTTGTTTTTCAATCTTCACGATTTGCAAATGCTTAAAAATCCTAGAACACAATGATGTCCACTTCTTATATTCCATATGAGTAACCACCCTCACACATGTTCGCATTTTATTGAGTTATAAAACCTTATTACTATACTGTATCAATGTCGCTTATGTAGACATCTCATAAAGTTATGCTTGCTTCTCTTTATTAAATATGTTGGATGAAAGACTAGAAAAAATAATATATGCATGTCACATCCAACATGATTGGGGAAGCTACAGTTTTGACTACCATTCATATCATGCACTCTAGAGGACATCTATGTGAACATGAAAATTCTACATAATGTACACAACTTGTGCCCAAATCTAGGTGCATAGGAAGTAGAAGATTGTGCTTTCTACACAATCAGCCTAAAAAAATCTTTATTTATGTAGATGGAGAATAAGAATTTATTCAAGAATGTTCTTTTCTTTGTTTAAATAGATTAATTTAGACTTTTATAATCTAGTTGGCTTATTTTATAAATAAATTACTGACTGATTCCATCTTAATAAATCCTTCTTGAATGTTTAAATTGTATATATGAAAATATTGTATGCATCATATGAATTCACACTACCAACCAAGTCACCTAATAATCATTTTTATCAAGTTGTTAAATCATAATCAACATCAACATTATGTTTGTTTTATACAGATGATGGCAACCATTTATAGAGTAATTATCTCTTGATCTGCTAATTATTCTCATATAATGTATATTTTTTAGAAATCATTAATAGGAAGAACAAGAGCAAAGATATATCCCCTAATGCAGGGATTTCTCATAAAATAACTTGTATCATGCAAATATGATATGATTATAAAATGTACCAAAAATAGATGGATCATCAAAAAATCTGCAAAAAAATTCATATAATCAATTAGATATTTGACTTTTTAATTGGTGTTAATACGCTTCAGAGATAATTCAAAAATTGTAACATAACTCTATGTTTGAAACGTCTTCAATTCCACTCGATTTAATTTTAGGTATAAAAATAACTTTATTGCATTTGAGAACATATCTTATACTTATATATTGTTTAATTACGAATAGTTGGCCATAAATTAATTTGAAAAAATATCTAGTGCACATGGGCATGTGAGTGTTTACTGATATCATATAACAAGTGACTTCTCAATGATCCTCAAACTCCTCTCTTTAGCATGTCGCTATAATCCAGTAACAAATAAATTTTGTAAATATATCCCGACATTTACTATCTCACAAAAAGTTTATTGTTCTCAAGTTATTTTCCATTTAAATTCTCAATTATATAGTCAATGATTTCCCCCATGAATTATAGTCCCCATCAATTTTATCTTATTGTTCTAAATCTTTTCCTAATCTTTAAGTTATCCTTTTTTTTAAAATTCAATTAATAATCTCAAGTCTATAAATGAAATCCAAATTTGTTCAATCATTTTTATTATCCCACAAGGCAATGACTTGATTAATAAGTTTGTAATTGACTATTATTTAAACTGATAAGAGGTTAACTTTTCAAATTTTCTACTCATCACTCAAGTGCAAAATCACAACTCTAGTCTTTAATGTTCTAACATTTTCGTGACGTAAAACATCATCATAAAATCAATTTCCAAAATTACAAATAAAATACAAAAACCATCCTCACAATGAGGCTATTTGTCACGTCACAAGTCTGCAAAATCAAGCACACTTCATAAGTTGGTAGTGCACGTGATGAGATGGCATCAAGAGGGGTCACTTTGCATATGAACACTAATATTTTCCTAGAAGTAATTGACAAATATGAGGAAAACAACTCATATTGCATAAACGTATTGCTACCATATTACCATTTCTACTAATTTACATTAAATTTCAATCTTAGTTAAGTTCTAAATTTTTGCAAAACTTGATGTATTAAGAAAATAATTTGATTATTGAAATGCCTATAGTTGCATCAATAATTAAAAATTTAATTTTCCAACGAACTGATGGATGTCATGTCATGAGTTGAGTGCACAAGGTCCCCAACTTTTTCTACGACAACTAGTTTTTTATATCCTTATTTAATTTCATAAACATGTAATTTGAAATGAATAGAAATTCGTTACTACATACAAACCACATAAAACCTAACATGTGATACAATCTTGTTATCGGGTTTTAATTGCATGTTATGCGCCAAACAACCCCACTGTGTCCATTGATACTAGAGGTTCTAACGTTGCAATTTCATATACGAAATATTTTTTTCTGATTACACTTTGATATGTCTGTTACTTATGTTTTTGCACTGTTGCTAGTTATATACTACGTTTCTTCTAGTTATTTTTTATGTGGTTGTTTCATATATATTTTTTTGTGTCAACATGTTATGTTTTGTGTAGCTATTTTAATAGACTTGTTGGTTACATTACGAAATGACTACAAAATATCTTTCTATTTTGCTAGAATGGCTAGTTGTGATGTTTGGCGTGACTGGTACTTTTAATGTATGTTAGTTTGCCTTTTAATTTATTGAGTCAGAGCAGTTAGATGTAGACATATATGCTAGTTATCTTTTTATGTGGGTGATGTTTGTTCTTTGTAACATGGTTGATGGTGACATGGCTGATAGTTATGTTTCGTTTATCTAATTTCTAGTTATGTATAAATGGTAGATAGATAATAATTATGTTGTGCTCCACTCTTTGTTAAATATGCTCTTATTTTTTAGATATATGGAAATAATTAATTAGTTTTTCGGCATGTAAACAATCAAAGCAGTAGTATTACAAAGGATTTAAGAAAATAGGCATTAAGATTAGGAATGCAAACTCTATAGCCTAGAAGGAAATATATGTGAAATACTATTTTCAAGATAGATTCCACCATTTCAGAATGAGATTTGTGACAGTCTATCTCCAATATTTAGTCCATCTCAATTCTGATATGACCACTTACTACAAGCAAGAGAGACATTGAACTCATCCATTGGCGCACTAGTTGCATAAGAAAAGTTGTCATAAAGTTTCACTAGAACAAGAGCAACAATAGGGAAACATGGGATTGCAAGAGGTAGAAAAAGGGAGAGGAAGGGAGAGAGGTTATCATTGTGTATTTCTAGATGAAGGAGAACATCTCCTTATAAAGAGATGGGATATCATGAAAGTATCTCGTGGTAAAATCCCACACGTGTAAGTCACAACGTTTGGTCTTCACTCATAGGCCCCATTTGGGAATTTGATGTCACGTTTAATGGTTGGAATAAAAAATGTATTTATGAGAGATTTAATCACCAGTTTGAATGGGTGGTTTAATATGCTTTTAAAATGGGTGGTAATTTCTACTAAGAAATGCACTTACAATGACGCTGAATGTTGCAAGCATATACTCAAACGACCATTCTAGAAATCAAAAGGAAAGAATGAATATTAAATAAAAAAGATGCTGACTTTCACAAATGTTTTGAACCAAAAGAGAAATATATATTTGAAATGTGGGTTTGAGGAACAATAAAATACACATTTCCCCATATGTTTCATAAAACTTCAAAAATTCAATAAATAACAAAATGATACTTTTTCTTTATTGTCCAGAAAGGCTTCTTGTGGATTTTAACCATTGCCTAGTGATATGTCCAACTCACAAAAATTCCAACTCTGGGGTTATAATCATATAGTAGAGATCTTCAAGGGTGTCATGTGTAGTCTACAATGTACCAATAATGGCATGGACCCTTTTAGAGAAAAACTCTTCATATACTCAAACGATATGAAAGACTATCACCATTGGGAATCAGGAGTAAAACTATAACATCTCACTTTTTTAAGCATTCAATTTACTAAGGGGAAGCATGATTCTCAAGGGGGATGTCACAGAAATGATAATCGTTGCAAATTTGGAGTAAATGAAACACCATCAATTAACTTAAATTGATCCGTACATAGGATTACCACAACTTGTTCATCTTGAAAACATAAATCTACTGAGCCAAACTTAGATAACATGACTATCACATGACATAAATGATATCTAAAAGACTAGAAGGGCTTGATAGATGGAATCCACCCAGTTAAGCTTCAAAGCACCCTAGTGCTTTCTAGTCCTTCTATTCTGCACTTGCTCCAAATCCTGTGACATTGTGTCCCCAGCCATACCAAACAAAATATTAATGTAAGTAGTGGTACTTGTCACTTTATAAAACAGAGAGTGATATAAACTTGACATGAAGTATACTTGACATAAATTACCTTTAAACATTCTTTGAATATTTTAAACATGATTAATTGGATAAGCTAATATATGTTACCGCTCTTAATGTCCCATAGGATCCCATGGTTGCTAGGAAAGACAATAATTCTAGGAAAGACCATAGTGACCTCTTGAGGTCCATGCACGATGTGCAAATAAACATTTAGCCAATTCCTTAACTTTATTCTTTATCTTTGCACTTGACTTCATCATTAATGTCTTTAATCTTGATCATAATGGTATTTCCTCCTTCATAACATGTCGTAATGAGATTTCTCCCTTCATAATTCCATCACAAGATTTCTCCCCTTGAGCCATGATGCACTAATAATAATTCATAGTCATAGATAGGATTATACAATAGACATTAAATATGCAAAAGGCATGAACTGATATCTATACATGAAGTCACATGGAAAGGCATTCATAAATATTCATGAGATATATTATTGTGCATAATCATAAGGTAAAATTCCAATAAGGCAAAATTTGATTGTGCCTAGAAGCATGACCCTCTTACTAAGAGTAAACCACCTTATATCAAGTCCCTTGACTTGATTCATCCCTTAAAAACATGTTTTTATTAATAACATGATATGTATGTTAATGTATGATCATTAAACCCTAAATTTGTCACTGAATTATTGAAGAATTTGGATGTGGAAAATAGGGTTTGAAAATGATAGAGAATTGAAAAGAATTTCCAACACATATTTTCCCACAATTTTCTGAGATTGTTATGAATTTGCACTATGGACCAGTCAGAATCCTAGAAATGAAATGTGAAACATCAATTATGTTTTGGGAGAAGGTAAAGTTTTACTATATTACCAAAAAGGAAAAGTACAGAGGTAAGAAACCTTATCAAGTGTACAAGTTGGTTAGACAACAAAACCCCACTAGAAGAAGATCAAACTACTGACCCCCTAACCAAATTCTGACTAGCTTTAACCACCATGCTAAGATGGGCCAAA
Source organism: Alisma plantago-aquatica (assembly GCA_963693085.1). Taxonomy (NCBI): domain Eukaryota; kingdom Viridiplantae; phylum Streptophyta; class Magnoliopsida; order Alismatales; family Alismataceae; genus Alisma; species Alisma plantago-aquatica. Next base: position 410,234,832 of record OY856413.1, read on the forward strand.
AAAGTATCACAAAATACAAGGACATCTGAGTTCCCCCTCCCATGTAATATATTGTTAGGTTCTTTCCAAATCAAAAAATAGAGGCCCCTAATACACACCCCCTCCAGAGGTCTCAAGCTCATGTTGAGACTAGTGTGTTCCATAATGTACAAAATGCCCCGGAACAAGGAGTGAGGGGGTGAACTGCCACAACTCATTTGTCAACCAGAGTCTCCACCAAAGATACTTCATGTAGGAGAAGTTGAACAACATATGGGAGTGTGACTCATTATCAATTTTGTATAAGAGGCAAGTAGGATTGGCATTCAATACCCAATTGATCAGTCAGTCAAAGGTTAGAAACTTACCTGGAATGGACCTAAAAGTAGCACAACTCCATTTGGGTATGTGACCCTGATTCCAAAGTAGATGGAACCAAGGCACCATCAACATCTGAGAATGGGGACAAGCCCAAGGTCTGACTTGAGCATCCCGCAATATCCATGTATGAAGATGGAACGCATAGTCACCCGCCACACTAGGCCATTGCCTGCACTTTATATGATTGGTCTTTGGGGTGTTACCATGGTTGGTATCCACCAAGGCATTGGCATAGCTGCCCTTCATTCAACTAGTCTAGGAGGAATTTGTTTTGAGGAAGGCGTCAACCTCTCTCAATGAAGCATCTGGAGCAATGTCGACTGGATTAGCTACATTGAGACCCCCTTCCTCATTTCTCCTCACTACACCTGACCAAGACATAGTGTGTTCCATCCACCCCACACAAAAGAAGAAAAAATTCTATGCAATTCTCCAAAATGAAGAGAGTTATTTCATCTTGTAGGTACTAGAATTGGACCATCACTTCCAACACCGATTTCACCAACACAAGCCTCCCTGACATCGACATCTGAACTATCATCCACCTGGCGACTGTATCTATAAGAGCATCGACACATACCTCAAAGTCCTTACCCTTTGCCTTCCCCCCACATATGGGGATGACTAGGTGTCTTGTAGGAAGAGAAAGCACAAACAAGCCCAACACTTCTTTTAGTCTTCCTCTCCTATAATCACATAACCTAGAGAAGAAAACTATGAGGAACCACCATAACACTCGACATATGTCCTTGATCAAACTCCACATCTCTTGGATAAGTGGTTGTCAAATCCATCCGGGCCAGGACTTAAGCTCTACACAAGCTCTTAAACCATCTCAAAGGATTATAGCAAGGTTCTAAGAACTTACTTAATAAAAAAATATGCTTAACCCGAAACACATGTCAGGGGTCTTACAAGCCATAAACCCCTAACAAGGATTTCCCCCTGAAATCCTAAGTGAAGAGAGACAAATACTTTCTACGCATCTCTTCCTTAAGATCTGTAATGTCCCAAGATTTGAGGCCTCAAATAAAATCATTTTAAAAGGAATGATTGGATTTCCCATATCACCAAGGTACACCTCCTTTCCAGGGAGCCCATCACTGAACTCCATACTTAAGCTTGCTCAGCTTGGAGTTGTACTAGGATGGGTGACCAGTCTAGAAGTTGATCCAGGCTTGTGCATGAGTGAGGACAAAGCACATAGTTAAGGCCAGTGGTGATCTGTGGGGCCAATCGTCATTCCTAAAATTCTACTAGAGCCTATGATAGTGGGCCTAGGCATTACAAATGGTATCAGAGCCATAACGCCTCCAGTAGATGGGGCCCACATGGGCATCTGACATGCTAGTCTTGAGTCGTACGGTCCAGGCATGTAGGAAAGTGATGTCCATGGTGACATAGCCACCCTTGCACTGGTATTTTGTGATCAGGAGTTGGGTGTCAATGGTCCATTCTGGGTCTGCACTTAAATGGGGAAATATTATGAGGCCATGTAGTTGATCCTTGATGAGGACATCAAGAGTCTAAGTGGGCAAGATTGTAACATCCCAAGATTTGAGGCCTCAGATAAAATGATCTCAAAAGGAATGATTGGACTTCCCATATCACCAAGGTGCACCTCCTTTTTAGGGAGCCCATCACTAAAGAATTCCATAGTTAAGCATGCTCAATTTGGAGTAGTACTAGGATGGGTGAGCAGTCGAGAAGTTGACCTAGGCTTGCATGTGAGTGAGGACAAAGCATGCAGTTAAGGCTAGTGGTGATCAATGGGGTCGACCTTCATTCCTAAAACTCTACTAGAGCCTAGGGTAGTGGGCCCAGACACTACAAGATCCCAAGTGGCTTCCTCAATTTCGTGGTGATTCCATAGAACCTTCACCATCACTATGTCCTTCTTCTTCAGCTTCTTCAGCTTCTTCACTCTTCTATCTAGGAGCAACATGGTTCCTTCCACATAGGACATATCCTCATCAAGCTCAACCTCAAATAGTAGCAAAACTAACTTCCTATCGGGGTGGCACATCCTCAACACGGACACATGGAACACTAAATCCAACATGTGCAACTGATGTGGAAAATCCAACTTGTAGGCCACCTTCCCAACACGTGTCACCATAGGGTAAGGTCCCATATACTTAGGAGCTAACTTACCCTTATTTACAAAACTCAAAACAACCTTCCAAGGAGAGACCTTGAGATACACCCTGTCTCCCACTTGGAACTCCAAGGGTCTAAGAAGGTTATCAACATATGACTTTTGTCTTTCCTAATTTGCCTTCAACTTTTGTTGAATCACTTTGATCTTTTTTGTTGTCTATTGCACAAGCTCAGGACCAAGAAGCTGATATTCACCTTCTCATACCAACACAACGGAGATCTATAATGTATCCCATACAATGCTTCTTACAGTGTCATATCAATGTTTCTCTAATAACTTTTGTTATAAGCAAATTCTATCATGTTGAGGTGGATGTCCCAACTACCCAGAAATTGTAAGAAACAAGCTCTCAACAATCCTCCAAGTTATGTATAGTACTCTAAGACTGATCATGTATATGTGAGTTGAAGGCAGACTAAACCACAAATGCGTACCCAAAGTTGTATGCAAACACTCCCAAAAGCAACTTGTAAACTAAGGACCTCTATCTGACACGATAGTAGCTGGAACACCATGCAAACACACTATCTTATCAACATATATCTGAGTAAGATTCTCTATTTTAAATGGTGTCTTCATGGGAAGGAAATGCACTAACTTGATCAATCAATCAAGGATCACCCAAATGGAATTTTAACCTTTGGTTGTCCTAGGGAGACCAACAACAAAGTCCATCATCACATGATCCCATTTCCACTATGGTATAGGCAACAGTTGCAACGTCTATGTAGGTTTCTTATGCTCTTCTTTAACCTTCTAACACACATCACACTTGGCGACAAACTCAGCCACATCACACTTCAAGTCAGGACACCAATACAAACCTTTAAGGTTATGGTACATCTTCGTGCTACCTGGGTGCATAGCATACATTGAAGAGCGAGCCTCTTATAAAACCATCTTCCTCAAGTTGTCAACACCGTGAACCATGATTACGTTGTGGTAACAAACTATTCCATTATCTGCCTCAAGAAAACCATCACACTTCTTGCTGCCGAACTCTAATCTTATTTGTTGTATCACATTATCCACTTGGTGTGCCTCTCTAATCTACTGCCTCAATGTGGGCTCCACTTGCATATGTGCCAACCACCTATCTAACAAGGAAGCCTCTAGCTACATGTTCATCTGATGTAAGGAGACCAACATGTCTCTCTTCTGGCACAACAAGGAACACATCTATGCTTTCTCCATAGATGATGAAAAAGAAGACTTCCTACTCAAAGAATCTGCCACAACATTAGCCTTTCTTGGATGGTGATCAGTGGTGAAATAATAATCCTTGATTAGATCCATCCATCATCGATGCCTCATGTTCAACTTTCACTTCTAAAAGATGTGCTTCAAGTTCTTGTGATCTGTGAAGATCTGACACTTCTTGACATTAAGGTAGTGTCTCCAAGTCTTCAAAGAATGAACCATAACAGCAAGCTCTAGATTTTGGATTGGGTAGTTCTCCTCATGCTTCTTCAGTTGTCATGATGCAAAAGGGGTCACATTCTTATCATGCATCTACACACATCCCAATCCATTCCTTGATGCATCACAGAAAACTATGTATCCTTTCCCCTACTCTGGAAAGACTAGCATTGGTGCACTTTTCAAATTCTCCTTCAACAGCTGAAAGACATACTGACATATGTCATCCCAGACAAATGGTACATCCTTCCTTGTCAGCTTTGTTAGAGGTAACACCCACTGAGCTGAAGTTCTTGATGAACCTCCTATAGTAGCCTGCCAAACCCAGAAAGCTATTGAAATATATCGACGTCTTTGGTTGTTCCCTCTCCAGCACATATTCAACCTTCTTGCAGTCCACACAAGCACCCTTAGAAGATATCACGTATCCAATGAAGGACACCCCTTTCAGCCAAAACTCGCACTTAATAAACTTGGCATATAGTTGATGCTTCTTCAACACAGTCAACATTTGATGAAGATGTTGTTCATGCTACTAAATGTCTCTAGAATTTATCATGATATCATCTATGAAGACCACTACAAACTAATCAACAAACAGCCTGAACTCCCTATTCATCAAGTCCATGAACATTTTCGGTGCATTGGTTAGCCCAAATGGCATTAACAAACTCGTAATGACCATACCGAGTCCTAAAAGATGACTTAGGTATGTCATCCACCTTGATCCACAACTAGTGATATCCTGATCTTAGATCTATCTTTGTGAACACTATGGTGACACTCAATTGGTCAAAAGTTCATCAATCCTCGACAAGGGATACTTGTTCTTTATTGTTACCTTGTTCAATTGTCTATAGTCTATACACAATCTCATGGATCCATATTTCTTCTTTACAAACAACATGGGAGCACCCAACGACGATGTACTTGGTATGATGAAACTATTCTCAAGTAGCTCTTGCAGTTGTTTCTTCAACTCTTCCCATGGGAGCTCCCCAAGGAGACCCTATAGGTTCCAAGTTACATTCGCAATGAATGTCCTTAACTGATTTATGACATCACAAGCAATGAGCGGTATCTAGCAACATATCATTTCTACTCAAGTAATTTCAAAAGTTGGAGAACAAATTCAACCTACAATATGTGATTGGTGTTTTCGTATTTGTATAATTCCTTTGTCAATGATATCTAGATTGAACTCGAGGCACAAAATCACCATACTCTTCATCGCTCAATCCATATTCCTTGAACTGGAGCAGACAATCTGAGAAAAATGTAAGCTCAATATCACACATTGACTCACATGAGCATGGCCATACATTTCTCAGTCTCTCTTATCAAGTGGCCATGATATCATACTCTTGTTGGAGGGATAAATCACATATACATCACTCACAATCATCCCCATGTGTCACAATGCACGCGAGCATCACCTTCATGGCAACCCTTATTTAAGGTCACGATGCATGATGTCAAAGTACACCAAATGACATGTGATGAGTGTAGTGATTTTAGGTCTAAGAACCAGCATCACTGCCATCACTATAAAAAATGATTCTATCTACCAATCATGATTTCTATGTAGCACTCTTAAGGTGGGTTTGTCTGGTACATTGTTCTCTAACAAGTACCCATGTGTTTTGCTTGATATCACATATCATGACTGATGAGATTCTCTCATCAACCAACACAAACTGTAGTCTTATGTATTATTGTTGTCTATTTTGCTTCCATAGTAATAACCAACTAGGGACATAACAAGAATGTATGTACACTTGTCATACATATGATCTCATTATTCAGGCCCTAAACCTGAAGACATATGTCATAAAGTATCATCATTCTTTAAACATTTATTATCTTACATCATTATCTAATAATTGGATACGGTTGAATAAACAAAATTCCCTTTTTATTATGAATTAAATCATTTACAAATATGCCATTACAATCATCATATGATTGTCTCTATGAGCATACATACCAACATACTCATACACGTGGTTGACCTTTGAAGTTGTGATACTTTCTCACACTTACTTCTTTCCTTCGAGGTTCTCTATGGGATATTAGGTCCCAAGAATTCTTCCCAATCACTTCCTTATTCTCATCTTCCTTGCATTTGATTCTGAGCCCCCCCCCCACACATATATATATATATATATATATATATATATATATATATATATATATATATATATATATATATATATATGTATATGTATATATATGTATATATATATGTATATGTATATATATGTATATATATATGTATATATATGTATATATATGTATATATATATGTATATGTATATGTATGGATATGTGTGGGTATATACATACACACATATGTGTGTGTGCATACTTATAAATAGTAATATAAGACATAATTCTATTAAACCATGTATTTTACAAGTAAAATTATAATTTAATCTTCTTGTTTGGGATGTGTATATTATAATACATAGTAGCTACTATTACAATATATGTCCACTAATTTAGTATAACTTCATTATTAGTTCATCTTTCTTGTATGGTACATGAAGTTTGAAAGCTTAAAATCTATCTACTAGTATGAGGATGTGAACATACTATTATTTATTACCATACCTTATTAATATTATTATAGAATCTTCTTATAATGGTTTAAAAGATATATGTTGAATAGTATATATATAATTTATTTAATCTATTCATATAAAATAACAATGTAAAAATAACTACTATAAATTTAATAATAATATTTGTCATTTTTGGATGTATTGCCTATTATTTTGGCTTGTGTACCGTGACAACAACTGATAACAATGATAGTTATATGTACTTTATTATAAAGAGTTTGAACTAGCATAGTACCATAAGTACTTAATAATATCACAAAATGATCTTTAATATTGTAATTTAAGTATTTCAAAACTTATGCTTCTAGAAAGTGTTTGAAGATATATCAAACAATATCTATTTATTTGAATAATTAATTAGAAATAAAATGGCAAGAAGTATAAAAATCATTTCACTCTCCCCTATCTCATAATATTGAATCATTTTTCTATTCTAATAATTAGTATAGAATTCGATGTAGGAAGAATACTATCAAAACATGTGACCAAAATGGGTAAAAATGTAACTATAAACTATGTCAACACTAGTGTTTCTAGAAAGGGCTCTTCAATAAAATTTGAAGATGCTTATATCGTTACAAAATCATATTAAAGTTTACAAATAAAAAGGAAGCCAATTTCACTTTTCTCTCTATTCTCCCATTCTCTCTCTCTATCCTCTAATCACCCTCTGATGCTTCTCTCTTCCTCTCTTAGGTATTAGATAGGTACCAGTAAAAGAAACAACAATATTCTTATATCACAAAAATGAATTGATAGTGTAGTCTGTTGGATCTAGGGCTCTAGAGGGGGTGAATAGAGCTTCAAAATTCTCACAAGATAAGTTAGACCTTCAAAAGGGTGGGGTGAATAGAGATTCACAATTCTCACTAGATAAGTTAGACCTTCAAAAGGGGCGGTGAATAGAGCTTCAAATTTCTCACAAGATAAGTAAGACCTTCAAATTATATCAATCAAAACCAATAGCTTAAGTGCAATTTGAAGTCCTAACTACAAACATAGAAAGGATGATAGAAAACGAAATAAGCACTTGGATAAGGTGGTTTAGAGTGGTTCCACTCTCCAAACTAGGAGAGATTCAATCCACTACCCAAAGAGGTCAACCTCTAGGACTTTACAATTACTTTCCTCTATATATTCACTTATAAGACATACAATAAAAGACCCACCAAAAGACATATCTATCCATTACAAAGAGTCTTCAACCTTACTAAGGACTTACCCACTTTGCCAAGAGTCTTCCGCCTTCTTTCAAGGACTTACCTACTCCTGCACAAGTCTTCAACCTCCAAGGAATTACCCACTCTTCTTGGATCTTCAACCTTTGCCTTCTCCTTTGCATAGAGAATATCTTCACCTCTTGTTCAACCTTGAAGAAGAGTAGAAACAACTTCACCTTCACTCAGAGTAGCTTTCTTCAACCTTTTCTTCATTGAGAAAAGGGTAGGGAAGATGGAATGGAATTAGAGATTTACAAGCACAAGGAAGTAGCTCTCTTAAAACTGGCCTAACTCACTCATAATCATGAAATGATATGCATATGAGAGAGAGAAAGGGGCTCAAAGAGTTTCAACACACTCAACTATAGCAAGGACTTAGAATAGCATGAATGAGCAAACTTGGAATGAACTCCAAGGGATCCTATTAATAGCTAGGGGTGTTCCCTTGAATTTGGGATAATTTAAGGGAAAAATATAGCCATTTTTCAACTTGCAACGGATCTATTCTTGCTCAAAACAACTCACCAATGGTTCTAATCACTTTTTTTTGCATTTTATGTGCAGTACATCCAGTCGAGTTTCAATAAAGATAACTCAACTAATTTACTAAGAGACAAAGCCAATTTTCAAACTATCAGTCGAGTTTTTTCTAGATAACTTGACCGATGCGCTAAAATAGTTTTTTCTCAGTGAGTCAGTTAGTCGAGTTCTGTGAGTGTGCAACTCGACCGATAAACAACTTGTGACAAATTTTCTAAATTGACATTTCAGTGATCAAATGTTGAAATTACGTGTCTGTGATTTTTTCTCATCTTAGTTACATGTCATATCATCAATACAAGTGATTACAAAAATCATCTAAGGTCATTTGGAGTGATTTCCCAAATTGCACACTTTCATTGCTTTTTACTTGAACTTGAACAAGCTAGATCTTGTGTAGTTTGATCCTTTTCATGTACCTAAAGCCTGAAATCAATCTTGAACAAACATATTAGATACATAGGAATGGAATGGTTAAGTGATTATCAAAATATGGGCAATGTATACTTCTCAAGTCAACATTCTCTCCCCTTTTGACAATGACAAACCAATCCACAATCATAATGAAAAGGATATGTAGAGTTATACCTTTTCCTTGTGAATTACAGAGGGGTTCATGATTTGAAGAATGTCAATTTATCCCCCTCAATCTATGCTTACTCTTACCTACATAGTTAGTCTATCTACACAAAGCAGCATGGCATATATACCATATGGTCCATAGCAAGTCACATGATAAGGCATATAATGGACAAGAAAAAGATCACATAGGCAATAAAAGCAATGTGGTTGAGCTTCAAAACATTGAACTTATCTCCCCCTTTTGACATTATCAAAAAGGAAGGGGGTAGAAGAGCACATAAATGGGTCTTCTCCAAGCACAACCAAACATATACCCACAACATGCAATCTCAAAACTATATAACAAATGGAGATGAGAGAAGCACACAATCTAAGACATAATCAAAATATGGTAGACATGGCACCAACTCATGAAATATAGTAAATCAAAGAGTAAGTGTACAAAGGATTAAGATTACAACCCATAAAGCATGTTTTAAAAAAAATAACTACAAGTTAAAATGATGAAAACTAGATGATAAATTGTACAACTAAGAATATGTTCCCAAATGTTTTTAATACAAAATAGCCTAGAAAGATATATCTGATTAGCATCTAGACTAGAAACTAGAAAAACTGAACATCTAGGTCATTTATATCTACATCATCAACATCAACATTTGAGACCTCTGGCTCAAAGTCATCATCTCTGTCTAAAGGTGCAGTAGAGACAACAATGTCCTCATCACCAGATTCATCAGTAGAGCCATCCTCAGAAGCATCAGCATCCTCCTCCTCAGCCTCCTCATCAACAACAACCTTGTCTGGTATCTCCTCATCAATAAGAGAACCAAAACATTGGTCGGTCAAACATACATTCTTCTCATCCCATGACATACCAAGAGTGTGGATCTCATTGGCCTATAGAAAGGAAGGAGTAGAACTACCAAGACTAGAAAGCAAAGTGGCCAAGAGGCTAGCTTCAAAGGCAGCACTCTAGGAGTAGATCCACCAATAGTAGAGGGTTTTGCAGTGGAGGCAGCAGGTGGTGGGGAAGGGTAAAAGTGATCATATGCATAGGATGCATAGTCACCTCCTGGGTAGGGCTAGTAGGAAGGATAAGGGTGTGCATAGGATAGGTTCATGTTGCACATGATGGCACAAAGATCCTGATGTAAGTGGTCCTGAACCTGAAGGTTGTACACCTGTTGATGCATCATGTAGATCATAAGGGTTCATTGGATACATGGAACGAGGTGCGGGCAGGTCAGGTAGGCTAAGGTGGGGGAGGTTCTCATGTAGAGGTAGAGGTAAAAGCACCAGGTATGGTAGAAGATGGGATAGGCACAAACTTCTAAAATGTGGTCTCACTGATGCAAACTCCTTTCTGGACAAGTTTGTAGTGAAGGTCATGGAAAAGAGATTTGCCAATGGCAAGTTGAAAAAGACCACAGATCAGGGCTGGGTAGGGTACGTGGGTTCCACGGGTGTTCTTGCCTGAGTCAAAGTAGGTCATATGGTGGAGAACTTATCTTGCCCACTTGAGTCCTATGTTCTTCAAGAGATAGTACATAATTACTGTAGTTTTTTTTAGAAATTTTATTCAATTTTTCTTGCGATGAATGTTACAGTTAATAACTAAGGCAAGTATGTGGTTCTTGAGATCTAAGGTGGCATAGGGAAGGGTACACTTATTCCTATATGGTAATTGAGGCTTCTTCAAGAACTTATGAACATCGAAGAGAGTGAGATCATGCTTCTTGTAGAACGCCTCAGGATCGACTAGGTCAATATACTCAGGATAGTCCTTTCTCCAGGTGTCAGTCACTTCAGTAACCAAAAAAAGATGTTCAGGGTATCCTCAAAGACTTGGAATTTCTTCCCGGTGATTATGGAAGTGAGGACTACTTGAGTATTGGTTGCTGGTACGAGTGTGTCATAATTCCATTACAAGTTAGCATAAAATTCATGAATCATTTTTTTACTAGTTATGGAATTGTTGTAGCATAAGCATTCGACACACAAGGCAGAGAGATGGTGGTCGTACAACAACTCGACTACTTGATCAATCACCTCTTGTCTTCATGGGTGTGACTCAAACAAGGCATGCAATGGAAAGGGGTTCCTAGGGAGGAGCTCCTTGTACCTTTTAAGTGTAACGACAGTTGCCACACTGACAAACAAATTGTTACTAATTAAGAAGAATAATCATGAGAAACATATTAACAAAAATCACTAAAAATTAAAACCATTTTCTTTGCAAAGAGATCCATTTCTAGGAAAACTCTTTAAGGGAGAACCCAAAACTTGATATTCACATTCATCATATATTGTACATACACTATACCAATTCTTCTCAACGATAACATATAACAGTTGCTTTTTTCAAAACATATACTTAAAGCAACATCAAACCTCAAGGCATACAAGCCAAAATATCAAATTGTTCATAAAACCAACACATACTAAATCCAAGGTCCTGATAGTAAAGAGATGACACATATGACTTCTATCTACAAGACACGACAGACGGTACACTCAACCTGAGTTGTTACTGTTATCCCTGTTGCTGTTGTTCTTTCTCTTCAATACGGATTCAATCCCCTTTGTGCACATACACCTAAAAAATGTAGATCCCACGGGGTGAGACAATTATCCCAGTGAGAGATATACCTCTCCGCCAACAATGTTATTATCACAGTTAAATAGTATTAAACTGAGCAGAGGATAAGCAGTTTAGAATATTGTCATCTTTTAAAGCATTACAACTATCTATGATACAGCAGTAAATCATCTATTCACTTTATAAGGAATATGAAGAAAACGTATATCATTCACCCATCATACTATATCAACATCTCAAGCTTATCCTGTGATGCTCATTATCATGGTATGTCATCCATGAATCATTCTCATTTCTGTCTGTTGACCTTAGCCAATCTGTTAGCCAGATATTGAATATACATCATCGGGTTTAGCAAGGTATTGGACTATACCAATCCTGAGATCATAGAGTTCTGCCAGGCATTGGACTATACCAATCCTAAGATCGAGTTCAGCCAAACATTGGACTATACCAATCCTAAGTTCACAGCCAGGCATTGGACTATACTAATCCTGAGGTCACATCCAGGCATTGGACTATACCAATCCTCAGTTCACAGCCAGACATTGGACTATACCAATCCTGAGGCCACAGCCAGGCATTGGACTATACCAATCCTGAGGTCACAGCCAGGCATTGGACTATACCAATCCTGATATTATAGAGTTCAGCCAGGCATTAGACTATACCAATCCTGAGACTGAGTTCAGCCAAGCATTGGACTATACCAATCTTGAGTTCACAGCCAAGCATTGGACTATACGAATCCTGAGATCGAGTTCAGCCAGGCATTGGACTATACCAATCCTAAGATCATAGAGTTCAGCCAGGCGTTGGACTATACCAATCCTGAGATCGAGTTTAGCCAGGCATTAGACTATACCAATCCTGAGTTCACAGCTAGGCATTGGACTATACCAATCCTGAGATCGAGTTCAGCCAGGCACTGGACTATACCAATCTTGAGATCATAAAGTTCATCCAGGCATTGGACTATACCAATCCTGTGATTAACAGCCAGGTATTGGACTCTACCAATCTTGTATATCTCATCACTGAATACCACCTCACCTTTACTAGGCATTATACCTTGGCCAAGCCATCATACTTATTCACATCCTTTATATAATACAAATATTCCTTTTATCTCCTTTAAGAATATTCAAAACACTATAGCCCTTATTTGGCTAAAAGCATAAAGCATGTATAATTAAGATTTCATTATTATTATTGCATCCATTTATTATTATTATTATGTTACTAAGTTTCCATTTCCTAGTTTATTTGAACATTATCATTTCTTACATGTAACTTTTATAAACATCTTGTTACCTCTCACTAGGAAACAACTATTCACATGGCTCACAAGGCCCATTAAACATCTTGTCACCTCTCACTAGGCAATAACTATTCACATGGCTCACAAGGCCCATTAAACATCTTGTCACCTCTCACTAGGTAACAACTATTCACATGGCTCACAAGGCCCATTAAACATATTGTCACCTATCACTAGGCAACAACTATTCACATGGCTCATAAGGCCATTAAACATCTTGTCACCTCTCACTAGGCAACAACAATTAGGGTTAGGGTTTCCCTTTATAGACGAATAGGGTTTCAAGTTCATATTATTAATTCAAACCCTAATTCATTGCTCCACACATCTAGGAGGAAACATTGATATCATAAGTATTCAATTATACTTATTTATTCTCATCTTTTATTATTAAATGATAGTCAACACAAAGTATGAGTTTCTCTCTCATCCTCTCTAGGATATTGATTACATTATACGTTATTATCTTGGCTTAACCCTTTCTTAAGGTATGTTATCCTACACTTAGCAAAGTGTATTACATCTCAATGTAATAATTGACATGACACACATCATGTGTTACTCATCCAAGTATATTGGATTTAAGGTGCATCAAGGTGTAACAACCTTAAAGTGTTGGATGTGATATCTACCATGCCTTGGTGTATCACTTCCCTCATCACTTTTAACTTACTTAAGTTCATCAACTTATCTTGTATTAGGGTATTTACCATCCTAATACTTTATCCACTATCCCATCATATTAATCTTGTAAAGTATTGGCCATAAGTCACACACTTGAATTACCCAACTATCATCAATGATATGGACTCGTCTCGGGTTAAGACATTGTTGATATAAGGTTGTCCATTATCAACCACTTTAGGTGTTTCACCTATCAAGGTATTAGCCACACCATTACTTGGTGTTACACTCATCACTCCTAAGAGTGTCTTTCCCTCACCTTTATAAGGTATCTTGGGTTAGAAATGTGCATATGTTCACCATATCGGGTTGTAAGTATATGAGCACTCACCATATCAGACTAGAAGTATATACACACCATTCATATCAGGCTAGAGGCAAATTCTCCTTCCGGTTCGTCGTCTCCTAGGTCGGTTGCTCCCTTCCTGGCGATCTCCTCTAGTCGCTTGTTTCTCGGTTTGTTCTGGCCTCTGCCTCATCCTAAATCTGAAACCAGCTCCTCCCTCTTCAGGGCCACTAGAGACTTCATTCCTCAGGTAATTTTCCCCTGTTTCTTCTCCTCTTTGCAGGATAACGATTCCATCTCATCAATCAACTATAGTAGTTGTTAAAATATGAGCATGCAACCATCCGATTTTAGCAGCTTCATCATCTCAGCCTCTTCGGTTTAAGCTCTCTGGTTTCACCATGAAAGCTTCATCCCCTCTGATGGTTTGCGAAGAGACTTCTTACATCTTCCGATCTCCTCAATACCTGTGCGATATTTATTTTGAGCATATCTACAACTGTTACACCTCACCTTGTGTCCCCCTCTCAGTCTAAGAACATGCAGACAACATCTCATTGATTACCCCTCTTCATTCTCTCTGTCGGTTACATTCCGTACCCTAGATTTTGCTGGATTCAGGTTCTCTTCAGCCTCTCTCTGTCACAGTTAGAAGCAATTAAAGCCCCACCTAACGATCAGATTTCAATATGAGAACTGGAGGCACCCTCACCCTCGCCTCATGCATAAAAGATCCATGCATGCACCATTCAGGCAAAATCCCAACTTTCCGCCGTGCCTTACTGAAACATAAAACCCTGAAGCTCATCAACATCACAAAAACCACATCATCTGCAAACAACATGAACTCGCGCTTCCCCTTCCTCGAGATCCATCTCTCTGATCCAAATTTCTCAAAAACCATCCCGCTGCCTAGAGCATGGATCTACCACAAATACGACATTTCTCCAGGCATCTGTATGATTAACATCGGTCACCGCTCTTTCCAGGTCACGATTTCATGGTCAACCCCCTTGGAAACAACCTGGCGAAAAAAAGCCCCCTTCCTCCTCATCTCGGAAGGTTGGAACGAGATGCGTCTGGAACTGAAACTACAACCGGAGTGGTCTTTGTTCCTTCAACCTTACGAAGATCGCACCTTCCGAGCGTGGGTTTGTGATTTCATCCATGAAACTCCATCAGCTCTCGCCTACCTCTATAAAAGACATGATCAAGATAGCTCATCATCATCAAACTCTGCGGACCATCTCTTCGTCAGCGCAAAACATCAACCCCCGATGGGTGCAAAAACATGGCCCATATCCATCTCCTCTGGGTCAGAAGATGAAGAAGATGATGTCACATCCCCCCGGTTCAACAACACAGCTCCATCGCTGAAAGGTATAAACTTTTTCCTTCTCCATCCTTTAAAGATAAATATTACAGACCAAAACTCTTGTCATTATACAAAACCCTCCTTTCTTCTTCCCCCCGATAAGGGACATCATCCCTAAGGATGATGACCTCTTAAATCTCTCCTTTCCTATCCTGGGACATGCTAAATCTTCCCTTCTCATAAACAAAGCTCTAGAAAATATCCCCACCGCCCATATCTGGAAAACGGTCCCCCTGAAAAAACCTTTTCGAGCCCTTTTCTGCTCCATATGCCATAGCAACAACCACTCTACTTCCAGATGCTTCACATGACACACTTGCTTTGGCTGTGGTTGCCTAGGGCACATAAAAAGGTTCTGCTTGGTGCGTCCTCACCCCAATAGGATTACACACCAGCCAAATCCCCACCTTTCTCACATGCACTCTCATTCGACGCATATCCCCCCTTACAAAAGTAGTTCAACGGTCCCCAAAAGACTCTCATCTGCCAACCAGCCTTACGCTATGCCCTTCCATCATTACTACATTTCAAAAAATCCTTTTGCATGTCTAGCTGATCTCCCGCCCGAACATGCAAAAACTACAAACTCAAGTTTCTCAAACTCAAACTCTAGGAAACCTCCTATTTCTAAACCCTACCTCTCCCCTAGAAACCCTTCCAAACGCCACACCCAACAACAACTCCCTACCTCAAAGACCCCATCCACCAAAACCTATAGTGTTAACCATCCCCCCTCCATTCCAACCATGAAGATACCTGACCACCTTGAATATGCTATCGCCATGGATCTTCCTGCAAACTCCATGCGTCTCCTCAAAGTTTTCTCCCTCAGAAGCATTCTTGTTTCATTAGAAAACAACTTGGACAATAATCTTATAAATGTCCTTGACATTACTAGAGCATTAGCTCTGCTTCTCCCTGGCCATACCATCCTCAAACCAAAGTTTTCTCACCCACCCAGCTCATTTATACTGTTCCTGAAGGGACGAAGATAAATCATATCTTCAACCAAGTACTCACTATCCCTTGTGGCTCCATCTTTATCATGGCGCGTCTATCCAAATGGTCTGCCGATTCTGGCTCTTTCCCGGCCCCTGCTGGTGGCTCTGACTGGGTTGCTATATCAAATCTTCCTCCACATCTATGGGAGCTTGAGATTTTCAGAGGTATTGCTCATTCTATTAGGGCGACGCTTCAATATATTAGCCCAGAAATGCTTCATCCCACCCAATACATCAAAGCCTATTGCCTCTTCTCCGTTAAAGTCACCATCTCCCTTCCACCTTCCATCAACATTAGGATTGGAGAATCTATCTATCACCTTAAGCTAGCTGCTGAACACCCCTCAATTAATAGCACTGCTTTTTCTGACCTTTCCTCACACCCTCCTTCCTGGTTCAGCCCAAACAAAGGAAAAAACCCTAGCTCCCATACCAGTGTTCCTCCTTCCAAAAATAGAGTCTGGATTAGGAAACCCACAAACCTTCCTGAAAACACCTATCACCTTCAAAATAAGAAAAGAACCAGATCTCCAGGGCCTCCCCTCCCCACTACCAATGCCAAATCGAGCACTAACTCTCGTCCTTCTACTTCATCTACCAAGGAAACTTGGCATTCACCAAACAAAAATAACAATACCACTGATTTGCAAGTCTATACAAAAAAATGAAAACTCACTGTAGAGTTCGGATCAGGAGAGCCCACTGCAAAAGACAAACACAAGCTACCTTCAAAAGATCCTGCAGCCAGATCAATCCATCATCAATGGATCCAACATCATAAATAGGCCAAAGAAAGGTAACTCCCCATCTTGCTCTTTCAGTTATGTTTCCTCTGCATCAACTCTTTCTACCCCTCTATCTCAAAAAATAAAAACAAAAAAAAGTTTGACTCTATTGATGATATAGCATCTTGGTCTAATATAAAAAGTTTCACATCCTTTGCAAACAAGATAGGCTTCTGCTTTGATAAAAATGATGATGCACAGCTTGTTCTTAATGACCTTGAATCCTTCACGGGTTGGTCTAAGAGAAGTTGTTAACAGGATTTTTTTCTGTGTCTTTCTGTTATTGTTTGTCATTTCCAACATCATGAAAATCTCAACTTGGAACATTTGTGGTGCAGCTAATTTACAAAGGAGAAAAAAAATACGATCACACATATATAAAAACAATATAGATCTAATCTCCATCCAAGAAACAAAAACTTTTCTCTCCCTTTTTCCCTCAAAACTATTGGTGGAAATAGAATCACAACCTAGATTCAACTTCCCCACAAAGGCTTCAAAGGTGGTATTCTTGTGGGTTACAACAACCAAACTCTCTTATTGCTAAAATCCTCTATTCTAAACTTTTCGATAACTATTGACTTCAAAAATCTTGCTGACGACTTCCTTTGGTCTTTCTCAAGTATATATGGGGAACCAGGTTACGACAAATCCCCCTTCCTTGGGGAGTTAAACTGTCTCTTCACAAATTATCATCGGACACCCTGGGTCCTTGGTGGAGATTTCAACCTTGTCACGCAGATTTCTGATAGAAAAAATTCCAATCCTTTCCCCTCTCCCTTGACTGTTGCCAACAAAAAATTTAGCCAGATGCTTACAAACCACTCCCTTATCGATCTTGTTCCCTCAAATGCCTCATTCATGTGGTCTAGAAACTAATCTTTTGCCCGACTTGACCATTTTATTTGTTCAAACCTTTGGGAAGACAAGCCTCCTCTCTCTTCTACATATATTTCCCATCGAACTATTTCTGACCACTTTCCATTAATCCTCAAAACTGCCTCTTGCTCATGGGGATCTCGTCCCTTTAGATTTGAAAACAACTGTCTTTCCTTGGACAACTTCTCCAGATCTTGTCTTGAAACCTAGACTCTTGCTAACCCAAAATATTCAAATTTGGGTCTTCACATCTTAAATAATACAAAACACATCAAAAATCATATAAAAAATTGGTTGATCCAAAATCCCTTGACCTTACATGAAACTCAAAAAAACCTCGAAGACCAACTTCTCCTTGCAGAAAAAGACCCATTAGCTGATCCAGCTCAAATCCTTTCTTTAAAAGTGGACCTTGAACACATAAATGACAGAATATATACTAAATGGAGACAAAGGGCCAAGATCACATGGGCCAAATATGGTGACAAAAATACTAAATTCTTTCATAAAATATGCAACCAAAAATTTAGAAACAACGCCATAACTCACCTTTTGATAAAGGGTAGACTCACTTCACATAAACAATCCATCATAACACATATAAAAAGCCATTTCAAAAAAATCTTCAATGATAATCATAACCCTTCTGGTCTAAACAATCTACAATGGAATGTGATTTGTCTAGACAAAATAAAAAACCCCCATGATCTCATTAAACCTTTCACTCTAGAGGAATTACAGTCTTCCATCTCTGATCTCGGTAAAAATAAATCTCCTGGTCCTGATGGCCTAAATGCGGAATTCTACTTGGCAAACTGGAACCATTTCAAGCATGACTTTCTATCTCTTCTTTCCGCCTTCCATGCAAGTCCAAACCCTCACAACATCATCAAATACATCAATAAAACCTTCATCTCTCTGATCAAGAAAAATAGTAAACCAGAGTTAATCTCACATTTCAGACCTATCAGTCTCATCAATACCTCTTACAAAATCATTGCAAAAACTTTGGCTAATAGGATCAAACCTCTTATGGACGACGTCATTCCTCTCAACCAATCCGCCTTTCTAAAAAACAGAAGCCTCCAAGATGCTTTTTTAATGGTTAATGAAACCATTCATCTTTGTCACACAAAAAAACCCCCCTCCTTGCTATCAAACTGGACTTCGAAAAAGCTTTCGACTTTGTTAACTGGAAATGACTGCTACAGACTCTCAAGGGTTTTGCTTTTCCTGACAAATGGATCACTTGGATTCATGCATGTATATCTACAAACCACTTCTCCACCATCATCAATGACGTTCCTTTTGGCTACTTCCATAATTCCAATGGACTTAGACAAGGGGACCCTCTCTCTCTCCTTACCTTTTCATCATATTAACCACCATTCTCTCTCGCATGATTCACTTGGGAAAGCAAAACGGTCTCATTTTGGCTCCTGATGTATGCAAGGAAAACATTATCCAATTTGCTGATGACACCATCATTTTCTCCTCTCCTGATTTTTCCTCTGTCCAAAACATTTTTAGAATCATAGGTTTTTTCTCTTACATCTCTGGGCTGAAAATAAACATTCAAACATCCTCCATTTTTGGGGTAAACATCCAACAATCATCTTTGGAACACCTAAAAGACTTCCTCAAATGCAAAACAGAAGATTTCCCGATCAAATACCTAGGTCTCCCCATCTCCCCATACAACATTTCAAATGCTATTTGGAAACCCATCATTTCAAAAATAAACACTAAACTCACCAGCTGGGAAAACAACTTTCTAAATCTCTCGGGGAGGCTCACCCTACTAAATAGCGTCATCACACCTATAACAACCCACATCTTAAGCTGCATACCCTTACCCTCAAAAACTAAAACCATTCTAGACAAAATCAAAAGAAGTTTACTTTGGAACAATGTCCAAAAACTAGATAAACCCGGGAAACACTATCATCTTGTAAATTGGAAAATGATTTCAGCTCCTCTAGATCAAGGGGGTTGGGGTATAATAAACATTGAAACACACTCTCTCTGTCTCATAGCCAAAATCATTGACTGTCTTACCCAACAACAAAAAAATATGGACAGATCTCATTACTAACAAGTACTACCATAACTCACCTCCTTGGTACCAAATCCAGCGGAAATCAGCTTCCCCTCTCTAGAAATTCATAAATAAAAATATAAAAACAATTTCACAGATCTTAAATACACCTCCCCATTCTCATAAAAACATCTCCTTCTAGTCTGATCCATGGTATGAAAGCAGCTCTGTATTAAATCTCAAAACAACATGTTCCATTCCGAAAAAACTCCTCAACCTAAAAATTGATAAAGCTCTTCCGCTCATCACTAGTAATAGAACAAACTCATTCAAAAGATGTATCCTTTCCCAGGTGAGTCTAAATGAATTCAAAAATCTTTCCAGTTCTTTGGAAAATAACACCTCAAACAATATCACTTGGAAATGGGGGAAAAAGTATTCGGTCAAAAAAGCCTACAATTTTCTCTCTTTCAGAGGTATCACTCCAACTTCATCAAAGCTTTGGAAACAAAAATGGACGCAAAAATACAAAACCTTTTTATGGCTTCTTTTACATAATAAACTTCTTTCAGGCAAAAACATCACAAAAAGGGGTTTCATTGGACATTTTAGATGCGCCCTCTGTGAAAAAAATAATGATTCGGTCAGCCACATCTTCATCAAATGTACTTTCTCTCAAAAAATCTTTTCACACTTCATGCGGAACCACCTTCCTGAACTCCAGGAAGTCATTTTTCCCATACAAATAACACCTTCAAGACTTTACAGAAATTTCAAAAGCAACGATCTATTTATAACAATCTGTTGGAACCTTTGGAAAGAAAGGAACAATAGAATTTTCAACAACATCAGAAAACTGGCAAAAATTATTATAACACAAATAGATGCAGATCTTCACGTTCTTACTAAACTGCAGGAAAAATAGCAGCAGGAAGAAGGGATGATGCGGATGTAGGTGAATCCGAAGCTGCATTTCTCTATGATCTTAAAGCTATGGTGGACGATGAGGCTGGGGTCAGCTTAGTGCAGCAACTTCTGTGATTTCATCTCTTCTCAAGGGCAGTCCAAATCAGGACTATATCAAAAATGCCTAAACATTTATTTTGATAGGAGGTTTGTCTTAAGGGGTGCCTCCCCCCTTTCTTGCTGAATTATGCATCCTTACGCTTCTTTCCTTTTTTTTTCTCTTTTCTGCTGCTGTTTGCTCTCCTTAAAAACTCTGTGTTGGTACTCCACATAAGCAGGTCTTCGCTTGCTTGATGTGTTTTTTCATATTTATATAACATTACCATTCCTCAAAAAAAAATATCAGGCTAGAGGTGTTTGTATGTGTTACCCATGTCGTGCATGAGGTATTAAGCCATCACCATGATGGGATATACATCAACTAGGGTTGTATATCGGGCTACCATATCGTGCAATAGCATTTGTTATTCTTTACTCATATCAGGTTACCCAAATTAGGGTTTCATGTCAACTTATAAGTATTCATTTAACCTTGTATCGTGAATGGAGTCTATACTTGACTCCCTATCGTGCAAGAGGTGTATACTAAACCCCCATAATGTGCAAGAAGATATACTATCATATCCATATCATTTTAATGAAGTAGGTACATCATCATATCGGGTTAGAGGTGCTTGCTTATGTGCTTGCACCCGATATCACTTTTACAAAGGGATACCATCATCTTCAAGTTATAGACCTTAGTTATAACTGTTATAGTTCATGGCAACAGGTCTAAGAAACTACTAGAACTCATAATTTCATCAACTATTTCAGGAAATTTCTGAATTAAAAGTAATTCATTAAGTATAGAAATTTAGGTGATGAATAATAACATGGTTGACTTCAAGTTATATAACCCACCTTAAGAACAACTTCAAAGCTCCAAGATCCAAAGAAACACGTTCCTAAGGTTGAAGATTAACTTCAAAAATCCTCTATATACAAAGAATCACCATGGATAAGCAATTGGGGAAGAAGAAAAAAAGGAAGATCAAAACCCAAAAATCATGCTTCAATCCAAGATTGAAGATGATCATTGCATCACCTTAGGGTTAAGTATGAGCTCCTTATTGATCCTTAGAACCCTTACATGTTACCATACTACTCTTGCACGATATTAAACCACCCATGCACGATATAACACTCATTTGCATGATATGCCACTCACTTATGATCAAAACACTTCATTATGGGCGATATCACCCTATATGGCCGATATCACCTACTTGGGCGATATGATCTTGTCATGGACGATACCCAAGGGCACATGCACGATAACACAACATCCCTTCACAATATAGAAGCTCTATGCATGATACCGTAGGGTAGGAGGATGGTAAGGGTCGCAAAATTGCACTAAGGGGTGAAACTAGGGGTATATATACTTGTTGTTTACGAAGGAAGGTAAAAATGAGGTGTCATCATTTTGAGCTAGTAGGTGCCACGTGTCCATGCATGGATGACATGTGTACATGCATGCATCAAAATTTATCTTGTATTGAAAAATGTTTGAGGATCATCTAGATATGCAAATTCGTCCATTACTTATCCCTTTGAATAAGATATATCAATAAAATCACCACTTTATTCACAACCCGATACAAATTTTCTAAGGACGTTGTAACCCGAGACAAACCTCATCCTTGAGGTTATTTGCATGATATTCCCCTTTCCATAAGTTCATAAAACTATATGGGACACCTCCTTTGGATCCTTGGCCGATAGGCACTCATATATAAGCTTTTCAACTTGATACAACTCAAGTTAAGCTTTCATATTCAACCTTTTTCTTCGTCATTTCATCACCAAGATTACCATCACTCATAAATGATTCAAACATGGTGTCTCCTTATTTATATATCCTCTACATGATTCTATGAGGAAGTAGACACACTCTAGAGGTGGTAATTTGTATATTAACACCACATTTTGGGTAAATTACAATTTGTACCAAAATTGGTGCACAAGGTACCAACATTGTTCAAACAAGTTCAAACTTGGAATTTGGGCTTTCCACAAGACACCACTTAGTATCATTCTCTGTATTATGATTCTAAAACACATGTGGTATATTCAACATGTGACATTTTGCATTATAGCCCCGCAATTTGGGTAAATTGCACTTTGGTCCAAAATAAAGGAAAATTGCTCAAACAACATTCAATCGGGACCAAACTTGAAACATGAGTGTGTCACATGATAAAAAAGAACCTTAGAGGATTATATTAAAGTTATAAGAAACCTTATTAGCCAAAACAAATAGGGTTACCTCATAACCTATGTTAGGGTCGTTACAAGTTATAAACCCCTAACAAGGATTTCGTCCTCGAAATCCCAGGTAAAGGAAGACAGGTATTATTCATTCATCATATCATCAAGTCTCCACGTAACATCTTAATGTCATCGAGATACCATAGAACTTTGACTAGCACAAAGTTCTTCCACACATTATTATCATAGAACCTGTCACACAGGACACATACTCCACTATCTTTTTCATTATTGACTGTAGAGACAACTCTGTGTCAGGTAACACTTTCTTTGTTAGAGAAATATTATTCATCCCTTATTTAACTCAGGTGTCAAACCTCATTGATTTGTCACCTTTTCAACTTACATCTTTATGTAATAAGATCTTTGATCTTGGGAGTTTTCCATACCCCTTAGTTTGGCATTTCACTTCCAAAGAAAGACTAGAGTTATGTTTTATCACCCACTTGTGACTACAAGTCTTATCATACATTTTTATCTTTGATAAGATTTTTCTCAAATGATTCTACCTTTATTCCTTCAATTAATATATCTTTATCAAAGTTATGTTTATGCAGAGCATAAACCCCTAACATATAATTTTCCTACTAGAATTATCCCAAGGTTGCCCCTTTAGGTAACCAAATATTACCCCTTGTTAGGAATCATGTTCTCATATCTATGAAAGTTCTTGGATACTAGGATTCTTTTCCTTGGTATCCATTATTTGTGCCAAAACCACATCACATCATCATAATGATTACTAGATCTGGGTATTCCAACCCTTAGTTCATCTCTGAACATTGTTACCTCTCATCGGGTAATTGTTACCTCTAGGTCCTCAGAACAAGGTATACATTATACTAAACATCTTCTTTCATTTATAAGTTGATCTACGATTAACTCAGATTTCTCTATATATCAATTAGGATGTGGTAGAAATATCCATGCCACATTTCTGACTTCATTATGCTCTTTAGATTGTCTTAAAATAACTACTTGATCAGAGTAATCAGAACGATAGCAATCTAAGAGTGGCATACTTACCTTATCTTCAATAGATGAATACCTGGCTAGGGTATTCAAGAACTGAAATTAGGTAGTATGCATTTATTTTATATTATGTTTCATACTTTTATCATCTCTTTAAATTTTACTTCTTAGTATCTCAAATTTTTTGTGGATGTTTCTTTTACATATCTTCCTTTTCTACATGAAGAGAGAAATTTCAAAACATATAAGAGAATATTGGACTGAATATAAGTTCTCATCCTTCTTATCTCTTCCTTATGTCCTCATAGGACTAATTAAAGGAAGCTCAACAACAACTACCTTCTTATAATTAGTAGGCAGAGAGTAAAAAGAAAGATGATTTAGAATAAAAAGTTGTATTTGACATGTTACCTCTTACGGTTTATCTAGTTCTCGGTTGACTCCACATGGAGTCTAGTTGTCATATTGTTATTGCCTTTATCCACTACCACCAGAAGTAGATGGGCCAATCTGTGAAACTTGTCCCCTTCCTTGGCCTTTTGCTCCAATAAACTGTGGTCCTTGAGGGTGTTGCAGATTATACCTTGACTGTTGGGTCATCTCATCACTTCTCCTTGGACACTACCACCTCAGATGTCCTCTCTGTCCACATCTATAGCAAGCTCAAATCCTTCTTGGTGACCACTGCATTGTTGTACTATATTGTGATTGAGCTGGTATTACCAAAAACTTTGGTTGTTTAGTACATCCAATCCACTGTTCCTATGAATGTGTAGACATCCTTTTGAGGTTTTCCTCATGTTTTTTTTGTCACAGACCTTTCTATCCTCCAAATTGACTCCACAAATGTGGCGAATCTCTCTCTACTTTCTAACGTAGCTGCCGAGATAGACAACTCAGTTGTGGCATCACATCCCGCTATCATATAGACAACGAGGTGCCACGCGAAAACGTGCAGAAAACACCAAACCACTTATTACCAAAAAATGGGGTAATTAAAACTGATTTCGGGAAGCAGATAAACCAAGAAACTATTACATTCAAAGCCTCATCCTATAAGAATACATGTTATATAAACATCTACAAGTCTGGATACGTGTTCACAACTTAACAGATCAGCTGTCTTGTCATCACCTGAGTTCATCACCTGTTAATATATATATATATAACGGGCCACATCCATCCAGCAGCAGGATATACAAAGCTTCATCATCTATACATCATAAAATAAAGTCAAAACGCCTCTGAGGACCTGAGAGTACAGGGATGACTCTAAAACTCTACTAAAAAATGACCAGAACAAAAACATATCCATCTCTTGCCTTCTACTGCTCTTCTTGCTGCTCGGCTGCAACCCCGCAACCACCACCACGTCTAGCGCGAACACCTAAAAAGGTTGTAATCAACGGGGTGAGACACACAGTCCCAGTGAGAAACATAACTCCCCGCCAGAACCATAAAACCTCAGAAAGGTTAAAGCAACAAAAACATCAGATAACCGATAAAATGTAAAATAAGAGCAGTCTACTAAGCAAAGCTATTTATACCATCAAGCTTACCAAGATGTACGGAAGGCATATAACCAAGTATTTCTTTATGGAACATGATTGACAAGATAAGATTTATAAGATCTTACCACATAACATAAGGAATGTATAAGTAACTGCAATGTATAACAAGATCAACTACACAAGCAAAGCCTCAATCAATGTTCTGTGTTTTGCCTTAAGTAATAAATACTATTTAGCTAGATTACGTGTTATTATGCCCTGAGTAAGTGACCCGTACCGCTCAAATCCAACCTTCGGTTGCGAAACTCAAGTCGTGCCATACAAGGTCAATGGAAGAGCCGGACTCCATGACCTCCCACCTCGTGGTCAGTGTACGAGAACCAAAGCAGGACCACAGTCTCATGCTTAAGTGGCCTCAGCCACAGGGTCAGCTCCCGCAAGCTACCCTTTCTCTAGCCCGCCTTAGTACAGGTCTCGGCGCTAGTAAATGTGAGCCACATGCCAATTCACTGTGCTCCCTGAGCCATGAACACATTCATGCTCTATCATACTGAGCCATGGTCTTATTCACCATGCTCTTATACACATCTTTAGTCTACAACTGAAGTTGCACTCTAACCTCCTCATTTCCGGCTAGGAGAAACCACACATATTCAGTAATATGCGCTTCCAGGTTAACCCGTAGGAGAACCTGTTTCACGATCACCATCTACTGACGATGATGGATCTATGGCCAGGGAAACTACATGATATGTTCCACTATAATTAGTTAGTATATTTTAAGTGAAATGTTGGGGCAAACAAGTGGTATCACATATATAACATTAAGCTACATTATTGTGACCACCATCACAATATCCCGGGATCTCAATCCCTCATCACAAGAAACCACTACCTCAAAAGACATTCTCATCACTGGGGATAAGAATCCCATATCTCATCATCAGTGGATAACACATTAAGTAGGCACTTTAGCCAAACTCAGGTCCTTAGACCTAAACACATTATATAGGTGATGCATGTTATCTCATCAACAAGAGTGACCATCAATGCAATGTTATTCAAATGTATATACCTCATAACCCTTTACCTGGCTATACATCCACATGAAACACCTGCATGGTTAGTATACACAATCATAGAGATAACTAAAACCATCATAGATTGACAGAATGATCGTATTGTCAATATTGGTGATTATACGCTTTATCATTCATTCCTCATACATGTGACAATAGACATGGGTCACATCATCATGTGAAGCAACTCATATACTTCCAAACTTATCATTGTTCAACATCATAAATATATATTTACAAGTTTTCAAGTGATCATAAACACATGTAGTATCATGGCATTAGAGTTCAGATATGTCATATTTACATAGGTGTGTTCTACCATATCAACCACCTCACTACTATCAAACATGTCAAAGGTTCACGAACCATAAATCATAACAAGAATGTGATCGCATGCTAAAGAGCTATCAGATGGGTTTCCGGGTGGAACATGACCCTCACTAGAAGTACCCACTACCATCACAAGAAGTGTGATGGGCAGGGCACCCTCACTGGAAGTGGTATCGAGCAGGGTTACTTCCCTCATATCGCCCAAGCATACTAGCCACATATCGGCCAAGCTAAAGCAAGGATGTCGGGCTACCACCTCAAGGTATATCATGAAACCAGAGACCAAGGCATATTGTGCACATAGCATAACGTGCAGCTAGGTCTATGGGGAATGTCGTGCACCTAAAGGTGTCGGGCATCCATGGGTGTCAAGAATCCATGGGTGTCGGGCATCCATGGGTGTCGGGCATCCAGAAAAGACTAGCCTAATGAGATCCATAACATTCAAGGTATATCGACACAATAGCCGAGGGTATAACTCCAAACTCTATATCAAGAGAGGGTATCGGGAAGCCCAACAAGATCATCATCAACCTTAAGCGCAAGGGAACAAAACCCTAATTGATCAAGAAGATCGGCTCACCTCTCAACAACTAAGAGAGAGGGGTCTTGCACAACCTCTATCATAACTCGGGCAACCACTAGTACATAGCCGACCTTTAGTGTCGGTTATTTAAGCCCTTTAGTGTCGGTTTCTAAGTGACACCTATGTGGGCGACGCTAAAAGCCCAGACGTTACGTGTCAGTTCAAAAACCGACGCCATAACCCTTCACGCGCCACTGAAAATGCGCCAGCTGGGCACTATAGGCGTCGGTTATTAGATAAGAAACCGACGCCATAACCCTTCGCGTCCCACTGAAAATGCGCCAGAAGGGCACTATAGGCGTCGGTTATTAGATAAGAAACTGACGCCATATGCCTTCGCGCCACAGAAGGGCGCCATCTTGGGCACTATAGGCGTCAGTTATTAGATAAGAAACCGACGCCATATGCCTTCGCGTCACATGAAATAGGCGTCAGTTATTTATATAAAACTGACACTGTAACTATGTATGTCGGTTTTATACAAATAACCGACGCCTATTTTTTGTTTTTTTTTCTCTAAGTCTACAGACCTACTATATGGTTGGTCACAGGATGAGAAACCTACAGTTCAGTTATGAACTACAAGTTTTACGACATCCATTGATATCATCCAACAACAGGCCACAAACCTGCAAAATTAACAACAAAAATATTCACATTTAGCAATGCAACCTGCAGTTCCATTTGATTTTCACATTTAGAAACATTCATGTAGCTAGCAATCTGTAGTTCCATTCATTTTCACATTCACACATATAGAAACATTCATATAGAAACTAACAGTTTCATTCATTTTCACTCAGACACATGTAGAAACATCCAGACATGTAGAAACATTCACACATATATTATAATTCAGAAATTCATTTACAAAATATCATTCTTTAGTCATTATTCGCTATCAACATCCCAATTATATCTTAAATCCCCCACTACTTGTATGGCTGTTGACCATTCTTCTCTTACTTCATTTAATTCTCCCATCGTATAGGGATCATGTACATCTGGTAAGGCATTTCCTGTAGTGTGGTCAGTTGTAAACACATGTAAAGAGAATGATGTATATATATAATTCATGAGCTATAAATAATATTGATATATTTCATATTATCTAATGAGACTATATAATACCTCAGCAATACAATCGATGTCCATTGCGGCATATTTGATAATCATGTGCATAAATCGCATCACATAGTATCCACATGCCCATCCGTTGTCTTGTGTAGCACACTATAAATTCAAACATACAAAATATTAAAAAATACAACTAATTAAGCATTGTTCACATAAATAATATATACATATATTGCAGTCGGGAACTTACTTTCACGTTCTTCCAAATTATTGGCTGATTCTTTTTCATGGGGACCTTTCATCCAGCCTTTTTGAACTCATCAAAACCCCTACATGTTAATGTAACACAATACATTTCTTTATTAAATAGTAATGTAATAACATATGTTAACAGATATGAAAATGAAATATTTCTCACTGGAATAATGCCATTTTCATTATGTGTCCATATTTTGTATTCAATTTACTCCCCTTAGGATCTAGATAATAAATAGTGAACGTCTCGGGGACAATAACTAGTAACTCGCAATGCATACCACTAGAGGTAAAAAAGTTAAAAATTAATAACTCAAAATCCACAATAAAAATGTAATTTTCTTAAGTCCAAATTATAATAAGCAAAGTAAACTTACTTTACATTGAATGGAGCCATTATCATCGTCTTCTTATTTTGAGAAAAAATTGAAAAAGCCTCACAACAGTATTGTTGAACTGACGGAGGGTCTTTAGCTACTAGACTAATCAAAGATGGAATCAAAAATCCTACATGTTCGAATGAAAAATCTGCACATATCTTGTCTAAGTAACTGCAAAATATGTATTAATTACGCATGCATTAATAAATAAGAAACCAGATCACCAGATCCTACACAAGGTATATGGATGTATAAAGAAGATCTCACATTATCCATAGCTCTATCACAGATGTATTTAGCCAATCATATCGAAACAACTCCAAAATATCTTGTATAAATAGTTTGCTTTCGTATGATTGACCAACAAAATCTGAATCTACAGAACTAGTTATAGGGCAATTTATATCATGTTCGCCTAACCATATTGCCATACCCCTACAGTTAGGACCTAACGGGACAGTTAGGTCCTGTGGAACCCAACTGGGTAATGTAGGAGGTGGAAGTGGAGGCCTAGATGTTGTGGGTGTCTTCTTTTTAACCTGTATATATAATAATTTCAGATCAACTAACATCATATACACACACTAACAATTTAACGTAATGTAAATTTACCATACAATTTCAGTAAAGATGACATCCGCTTTTAGCCACAATATCACTCCGCCTTCTGCCTCACCAAGCATTTCACAATCTGGGTGGGCATATGGCAATGGAAGATCCATCCACTTGGGGAATATATATACTGGGCTCACACGAATGCAACCAGCTGGTAATGGAGACCCGTGAAACATTTCCCCTGGTAGGGATGAGTAAGCCGACGCCTCTGCAATGACATATTCATTAACTTTTAGACGGCATGGCTTCAACCCCTACAAATTTTTGTGTAAAGAATGTTATATACATATATACATATCATCTTGAAAACATATCATCTTGAATTAAAAAACTAGTTACTATGTCATAAAAATACTTACAGCGGATTTGCTAGGAGGTGGGTCTACAGGATTACTCCAAACCTATGCAGTAGGAGTAGAGCCTGCAGTAGGAGACACGATAGGTACTGTCTGGTAAGTGGCAGTCTGAGATGCCTGCCACTTTTTCATTTCTTCTTCGAGTTTCCTATCAAATAGCTTATCTACCTATACATGTATAAAAGAAACGTCAAATTCTAATTATTGAATTCTCTTTTACAGTAACATCTACAAGGAAAAAATATGTTACTTCTTCTTGTGAAAGTCCCACTTTTGGGACATGTTTGCGCTGGGATGGCCCAAAAAACACTTTGATGGCCACACCAGCTCCTGCAGCACAAACACGTCCAGGATGCTCTGGGTTACCCAGAGCAACTGTCAATTCATCCCTTGTGCCCTCAGGGATGAACTTGCCTTGTTTCCTCAACTCGTGCAGCTCCCGCTAATTGCCAAAATAAAAATTTGTAATTAAGTAAACACCACAAATAATCAATATTCGAACGATTATTGTAAGAGTTGTATTTTACCATTTTTGCAACCGCCTCAGCAGTTGCAGGCTTCCTTATTTCTCCCTTCTTATTTTTCCTCCCAGCTATCCAGATATCATGGTGAGGTAGAGGTGTGCTACCTATAGTGGATGACTCCTGAGTAGCAGCAGACTGAGCAGTAGCCTCAGTCTGTAGTCTTTGGCGAATGCCTGCATACCCCTTTGGACCCATTATGTGGTCATGCACATTCAGTGCACGCCTTGATCTTTGTGCCTCACTGAGGGCCTAGTTAGTATGCAAATTAATGATTTGGTTAGTAACAGTAAATGTTAATCTTGAATAGGTGAATACAACATATATTAATGAGATTGGGACTGACGCCTAATACCTTGAATTCATCTGTTTGTCTTGAAGCAACAAACGCGTCCCATTCTTATTTGTCCAGGAAGTTCCACTGTTCAGTGGCTGTCTTCTTCCTCTTGTCAGCTTCTTTTATGTATTCTCGAGTGAGATTTGTCCTATAGTTCCTTAGGACTCTCCCACAGCGTTCCATCACGCATTTACGATGCAACTTTTCATCCAATTCAAATATACTCTGCAAAATAGAATTGCTATTAACTAGTATCCAAAAAATTAGTAATCTACAAAATAGAATTGCAAATTAATAATAACTCACACATAAATCCTTCCATATTACGTCTTTCTTCTCCTTAGAAACTTTATGCCAAGAATCTATCTTACAACCGCAATGGCTACGAGTAACATACCCAAGATATGAAACAAATGAATTGTGATTCACACCAGATGCATTTCCTGCATCATCAAAATCCACAACAAGTTTGGGTCCATTGCCCTTTTGCGCTATTAACTTCTTCATCATAGTGATGCCCCTTCTCCCGTCAACTTTTTGGTGTTGCTGATCAAGTGCCTCAAGTGCTTCAGATGGTACATGTGCATCATCAACCTAAAATTTGACAAAATAAACACATTTACTAGATATAACTATAAATGGACATATAGATATAAATATATGATATATTTTTAAAACTTACATTGTGAGGCGGCGCATTGATGTCCTCACCCTCACGGTAATCATCAGCACGGTCATCAGGAGAATGCTCAGCCATTTGAAAATTCACATTCACATTATAAAGTTCACATTGTAAAGTAATTCAAATTGTAAAGCTCACTTTGTAAAGTTCACATTCACATTGTAAAGTTCACATTCACATTGTAAAGTAATTCACATTGTAAAGTTCACATTATAAAGTAATTCACATTGTAAAATTCACATTGTATAGTTCACATTCAGAAAAATAAAAATATAAAAAAACATTGTATAAACATGCCTCTAATATTGCGATTTTTTATCAATTAACAATCCTTCATTGTGATCTCCGCGCACATACAAGTCATCATTAGCTTCAATATTTGCTGGTGTTGGCAACCCAACTGAGAATGGACTAGAGTCATCATACTTGTCATAGTACTGTTTTCATCTATAGTATCTTCAATGAACTGTCTTTTACCATGAAGAACAACAGACCATTTATCATTTGCAGGATCATCGATATAAAATACTTGTTTCGCATGTGATGCCAATATGAATGGTTCATCCTTCTCGCCAATCTTTTCAAAGTTCACTAAAGTGAAACCCAATTCATCCACTATAACTCCTTTGGTGTTATCAACCCAATTACATTTGAAGAGCGGAATTCTGAAATCTATGTAGTCAAACTCCCATATGTCTTCAATGACACCGTAATATGACATTTTAGCTTCACGTGGACTCTTATCCTTTGCACTTGCAAAAAACATAGTCGATGCTTGAAGGGTGACCCCACTGTTTTGTACGAAACTCTTATCATCTTGGCACTTTGTGTAATATGTGAATCCATTAATGTCATACCCTTCATAAGACATAACAGTCAATTTTGGTTTAAAGGCAAGACATTTGATAGTTTCAGTAATATCATCTGGTGTTTGAGATAGTTGATGTAAGACTTTATTTTCAAACCACTTAATAAATGTCTTGTTATGCTCTCTAGCAAGCCACATTGTATTGGCTCGAGGATATTGTATCTTGATGAAATTGGTATGTTCCTCGATATAAATGTTCACTTCATCCATGTTGTGTAAAATATACAAGTGACCTTGTTCCAACTGCTCACGGCTGATTACTTTCACACATGATCCCAAAATTCGTTTGCCAAATTGCTCGTCAATATTCTTGTCATTATCAGGAGTGTCATTACCACTGAGAAAGTCATTACAAAAATCCATAACCTCTCTCGCCACATAACCCTCGATAATACTCCCTTCAGGCTGATAACGGTTTCGAACATCACTTTTAAAAATGCTCATGTATCGTTCAAAGGGATACATCCAATGTAAGAAAACTGGTCCCAACATTTTCACTTCCCTAGTCAAGTGGACAACAAGATGTACCATGATATCAAAGAACGATGGAGGAAAATACATCTCAAGCTGACATAGGGTAACAACCACTTCTCTTTGCAATTTATCGAGAGTATCAGGGTCAATAACTTTGTTGCACAGACTGTTGAAAAAGAAATAAAGTCTGGTGATTGCAAACCTTAGATGCTTCAGCAATATAGATCTAATTGCCACAGGAAATATTTGTTGCATTAGAGTGTGACAATCATGAGATTTAAGACCTATCAACTTCAGATCTTTCATTGATACCAATCTACAGATGTTGGATGAGTAACCCTGTGGCACCTTAACATTTACCAAACATTCACAAAAAGCTTTCTTCTCCTTTCTAGACAATGTGTAACAAGCGGGAGGTAAGTATGTTCTCCGATTTCCCATTTCACAAAATTCTATTAATTCTGACCTTATTCCCAATTCACGTAGGTCCAGTCTGGATTTTATCCCATCTTTAGTCTTACCTGGTATATTCAACAAAGTACCAATGACACTATCACAGACATTTTTCTCAACGTGCATGACATCGATACAATGGCTGACTGTCAAAGAACTCCAATAAGGAAGATCCCAAAATATTGACTTCTTCTTGAATAAAGATTTGTCAGTCCGTGTGGCCATAGTACATTGTGATCTCTTACCAAATTCATTGACAAAGTCTTTTACTCTTTCATAAACAACCTCCCCTGGTATAGGTTTAGGCGCACTCTGTTCCTCATTCAATCCATTGAATGCTTTGTGCTTCCTACGATACAAATGGAATTTTGGAAGAAACCTTTGATGACCGAGATATACAGTCTTACCGCCATATTTTAGTCTTGTTGAATCAGTGTTCTCTTCACATATAGGACACGCTTTAGCTCCTTTGACACTATATCCAGACAAATTCCCATATGTAGGAAAGTCATTAATAGTGCAAAACAACATAGCATGCAAACGAAATGTCTCTCTTCGTGAAGCATCATAGGTCATCACACCTTCACCCCAGAGTTTCTTTAAGTCATCAATCAGAGGTTCAAGATAAACATCGATGTCATTTCTAGGTTGTTTAGGGCCCGATATCAACAACGACATCATTACGTACTTATTTTCCATACACAACCAGGGAGGAAGATTGTATATAACAAGCATGACTGGCCAAGTGCTATGTTGGCTGCTCAATGTCCCGTACAGATTCATCCCATCTATACAAAGCCCAAGTCTTAGATTCTTGACTTCTTCACAAATTCAGGGTACAATAGATCAATCTTCTTCGACTGTGGGGAATCAGATGCATGTCGTAGGATCCCATCATTATTTTTCTTAACATCTGCATGCCACCTCAAATTCATCACATCTATCGGATTGGAAAACAAGCGTTGAAACCGTGATATTATAGGTAGATACCACATCACCTTGGCAGGAGAACCAGTTTTGGACTCCCCCGAAGTCGTCAATTTATACTGTGACGCACCACATTTTGGACAATCTTTCAAATCCACATAGTCCTTTTGAAATAATACACAATCATTTGGGCATGCGTGTATCTTCTTGGCATCCATTCCCATTAGGCACAACAATTTCTTTACCTGGTATGTTGAGATTGGCAGCTCGTTTCCTTCAGGAAGCATTTCTTTCAACAAAGACAACAATGACGTGAAGCTTTTGTTGCTCCATCTATTGTTAGCTTTCAGTTTATACAATCTCAACACAGCGGTAAGCTTCCTAAACTTACAACCTGTGTATAACGGTATCTCAGCATCATGCACAATGTTTCTAAACATGGGAGGTGGATCGATGTGCTCTACCCCACAACTATCCATCATCGCATCAACGATGTCTACTGGAACTGGTTCATTCACATCTACGTCATTGTAGGCAATTTCTTCTTCCACACAAGGACTGCTATCGACATCCACTGGTTTCGGGTTTGAAATCTCTCCATGCCAGTGCCATTCTATATATCCTTGTATAATCCCATTGCACATGACATGACTTTTGATTTCATCACCAGTGCTGACTTTCAAGTTGTTACCGCAATGCCTACATGGACAGTAGAACCTATCTCCAGGTTGTTTCCTATATTCCTCGGCAAATCTAATAAATTGGTCAAGACCAGAAATAAACTCTGGGGTGCAGCGATTGCGAATGGACATCCATGATCTATCCATTCTATGATCAAAGAGAAAACAAGTATATATTAAAATCAAATATACATGTGTTGTCATTCTTATATATAATAAATGTGTACCACCTATCCCATTCTTGAACACCTAATCTCACTAGTAAGTGTGTAATGTGTATTGGGTTTTCTAGAAAATTTCGGCAGCATTTCCCTGCTGTTCTCCAAGTACATATGTACTTAGAGAACAAACGGGGAAATGCTACCAAAATTTTCTCAAAAACCCAATACACATTATACACTTACATCCTAAGTGAGATTAGGTGTTCAAGAACAGTCCCAAACCGGGGACTATCCAAGATTTACTCCTAATGAGTAAATCTTGGACGAGTTTCTAGGCCAACAAATACATGTGTTGTCATTCTTATATATAATAAATGTGTACCACATATCCCATTCTTGAACACCTAATCTCACTAGTAAGTGTATAATGTGTATTGGGTTTTCTAGAAAATTTCGGCAGCATTTCCCCGCTGTTCTCCAAGTACATATGTACTTAGAGAACAAACGGGGAAATGCTGCTGAAATTTTCTCGAAAACCCAATACACATTATACACTTACATCCTAAGTGAGATTAGGTGTTTAAGAACAGTCCCAAACCGGGGACTATCCAAGATTTACTCCTAATGAGTAAATCTTGGACGGGTTTCTAGGCCAACAAATACATGTGTTGTCATTCTTATACCTACAATCCTAGTTCTTCAAGTTAGGGTGATTATTGATGTCTTTAAAAGCATGATTGGCAATTTAGGGAAAAGTTCATCATTTACATTCCAAGCATGTCACATGCATGTGTGCATTACAGTTCATCATTAAGCAAGAAGGGTGATTAGGATTCTCAATATAATTAACTATGAAACCATTAGTAACCATTGCAAATGAAACCATTCTATGATCAAAGAGAAAACAAGTATATATTACAACAAGATTAGGGTCTAGGGTTAACAAATACATGTGATGTCATTATTATATATAATAAATGTGTACCACCTATCCCATTCTTGAACACCTAATCTCACTAGTAAGTGTATAATATGTATTGGGTTTTCAAGAAAATTTCGGCAGCATTTCCCTGCTGTTCTCCAAGTACATATGTACTTAGAGAACAAACGGGGAAATCCTGCCGAAATTTTCTTGAAAACCCAATACACATTATACACTTACATCCTAAGCGAGATTAGGTGTTCAAGAACAGTCCCAAACTGGGGACTATCCAAGATTTACTCCTAATGAGTAAATCTTGGATGGGTTTCTAGGCCAACAAATAATGTGTTGTCATTCTTATACCTAAAATCCTAGTTCTTCAAGTTAGGTTGATTATTGATGTCTTTAAAAGCATGATTGGTAATTTAGGGAAAAGTTCATCATTTACATTCCAAACATGTCACATGTGTGCATTACAGTTCATCATTAAGCAAGAAAGGTGATTAGGATTCTCAATATACTCAACAATGCAACAAGTTACCAATTTCATAGTTAAACTATTCATTAGTATGGAATGTCCATAGGAGTCATAGCCAAGGTTTTTCTAACAAAGACATAATCATTTGTTATCTACCATATTGATCACCCTATCACATTAAAATATAAGATGGATAATCAGATATCACTGTCAACAAACTAGCTTCCTAACTTACTTCAACATCAATGGATATGAGTTACTTATTAAAAGAAAAATAACGAGAAGTAATTTGGGCTGTCAAGCACACACAACAATGTTGTGTTATATCTGTATTTATAGAATGTAAGATTACACAGTTTATAGAATGTAAGAATGTATTTATAGATCCTCAAGACCAGGTTTGTTGCTTGCTAGCACACGTATACAATCATAAATCACGTAACAGAATATAGTTATTGACTGTTTCAACACTTATCAAGTTACCAATAAGTAAATAACTTTAAAAAAAATAAAAAAACGCCCAGCATGGCACCTGATGATTTTGCTCCAGGGCACCTACAGGGCTTGACCTAGCCTAGGCTGAGGAAGGAAGGAGGAAGAAGTCGGTGTACCTTGAGGGCAGAGGAAGAAGGCCCGGCCGTAGCAGAGGAGAGCAGCTGGAGGTGAAGCTGGCAGCGCCGGAGCAGAAGAGAGCAGCTGGAGGTGAAGCTGGCAGCGCCGACGGTGAGGATCAGAGGAGAACTGTGGCGACGGTGGCGAGCGGCGCGTGAGGAGACGAACGGCGGCACGGGGGAGCCAACTAGCAACGACGGAGGGGAGCAATCGGGGGAAATTGCCAGACCTAGCGCACTTCGCAGTGAAACAGAGACAATGGGGAAAAGTTCTGTTTGCGGGGCTATTAACTGTACCATAGGCGTCAGTTATTCAAAAAAACTGACAACTAAAACTAACAGTGTCGGTTCTGCACAACAACCGACACCAATACTTGATTATAGTCGTCGGTTTTTAACTACAAACAAACCGACATCTATATTCATATGCCGATTAAAAAAATCATTCTCGATTTATGACCATAGTCGTCGGTTTCTACCTAAAACTGACGCTTAAATGGTGTGAAAAATTCCCCGCAGACAACGCGGGAAAACTCATAAGCGTCGGTAGTTGTAGTAAAACCGGCGACCAAAATGTGCCCAATTTCTGTCTCACGAATAACCTTTAGTCATCGGTTTTTTAATTATCAACCGAAGCCATATGTCAAATTTTGGAGGTAATTTTTTTCGCTGGAAATTTTGGATTTGGCGGTTAATTTTAGGTGTCGGTTTTTTATTAAGTAACTGACACTTAATAAAAGCGGTACCCATGTCTTGTCTCCCTTCATAGATTGGATGTCGGTTTATGTTATCAACCGACACTGTAGATTTTAGGTGTCGGTTTATTTATACAACCGACACCTTGAAAAGTGACTTTATAAGCCATTTCTGTAGTAGTGAACCACAAGGATCAACCCCCACATAGGTCTACATCTACCCAAAAAGCTCACATCTCGAATCCATGGTGAGAGGAGGGTGTTGCTCAAGCAACTAGAACACAAGCTCACCTCTCAACTTAAACGAGTGATGGGTGTTGCTCATATTACTAGAGATCAAGCTCACTTCTCTAGACCAAGGAAGGGAAAGGAGTGTTGCTCAACAAGGAAACCCTAAAACATGGTTCGTCCAACTAAGGCAACAAGATCACCATAACCACAAGATTAAAGGTGCAACTAAGAAAGAACCATATGTAGCAACATACATGGCCGATTATGATTATAAGAAAACATGCAAGAATATAGAAGAAAGTAATATGATTAGGGTTAGGAGTTATGTAACCTGCCTTAAGCAAGCTCCTAGCTCCTAGCAACACCTTCGACCACCTCAAGAAGAAGAAGAAGACTCCAAGATAAGGATCGGCCACTAAGCTTGCAAAGGAAGATGTGTTGTGCAACCAAGGGAGAGGGGAACTAAGGAACTAAAGGGATCCTTAGCAAGAGAAAGGGAACATATATATAGGAGAGGATGGAGGAGAAACCAAGTTAAAACAAGGCAAGGTGTCGCCCACCTAGGGACACTTGTCCATGGGCAATTCCACCACTCTATCTTGCCTTAAACACGTCCAAGGCCATTTCCACATGCAAGCATCAAGCGCCAAGTGTCCACTAGTGGTGACACAAACGAGGTCAAAGGGTCAAAGGGGTTCATGGCCGATACACCCCAACTCCATGCCCGACACACCATCTAGGTGACACACTCATGGCCGTCACAACCATGGTCGGCACACCCATGGCCGACACAAGGTCCAACAAGGCCAAGCAAAACATAACAAGGCCCAACAAGGCTCATCCAAGCCGAAAGCAACTCAAGCAATGAGCCCAACCCTTCCCCTCAATACTAGAGGCAGAAAAGAGAGAGAAGAACACTGCTCAAGGTGACATCTTGCCCACAA
The DNA here is from genome assembly GCA_963693085.1 of Alisma plantago-aquatica. NCBI lineage: Eukaryota > Viridiplantae > Streptophyta > Magnoliopsida > Alismatales > Alismataceae > Alisma > Alisma plantago-aquatica. The sequence continues at coordinate 410,274,133 of OY856413.1, forward strand.
ACCCTAAACTTGGGTTAACTACAAGTAGCACCTCCATCTTTCAACAAAGCATAAACAAACCCTAATCACCACTAAGGGTGATTATCAAGGAACTAAGCACCAGGGTTAAGCAAAGCAAAAATGATAAGCCCTAAACGGAGGTTAGGGTCCTTACATCAGCATTCAATCCTTTCTTAAAACGTCGAATCGTCTCCTGCTTAGTAGCAACCATTTGAGGACAAAATCGCAAAAGTTCCATAAACCTAGCCTCATATTCATTTATTGACATAGTTCCCTGCCAAACCTTCTCAAACTGTGAGATCTTTTCATCTAAATATGTCCTTGGAAAATACTTATTGACGAATTCTTGTTGAAATTCCTCCCAATCAACCTCTTCATCATTCTTTTTTACTTCTTCTATGGCCCACCAATGTCCAGCACTACCATTCAAAAGCTATACAACATGTTTGACTTTGTCAGCATTTGGAATACTAAGGATCTTAAAAGCCTTTTCTAACTCAGTGAGCCATAGATCAGCATCTGCTGGGTCACATGTCCCGGCATATTCTATGGCTCCTACACAGCGTAGTCGTTCAAAAGTCTTACCAGACCCATGTCCCTCATTGGGAAGTGGTGCCTTAGGTGGTGGTGTTGGCATCCAGTCTACCATATGCATCATTGTGGTCATGAACTGCCCAAAAAGAGTATGAAAGTCTGGGTTTTCTATCATGACTTCATCAACATGGGGATTCTAAGGTACGGATTCCTCTCTTTCCTTATCCCTTGCACCTCCTACTGGTGCATCAACATTGCTCTCAGAAATGTGTCCCTCATGTTCTCCAGACATCTTTGAGTTATATCCCTTCTTCTACATAAGCAGAAGTTACTATAAGATATACTGGGGTACACTTAGAACAGACTCGACACCTTAGTCCTATGTCTCTCGAGACTTAACGAACCTTAAGCTCTGATACCAAACATGTAATGACAGTTGCCACACCGACAAACAAATTGTTACTAATTAAGAAAAATAATCATAAGAAACATATTGACAAAAATCACTAAAAATTAAAACCATTTTCTTTGCAAAGAGATCCATTTCTAGGAAAACTCTTTAAGGGAGAACCCAAAACTTGATATTCACATTGATCATATATTGTACATACACTGTACCATTTCTTCTCAAGGACAACATATAACAGTTGCTTTTTCAAAACATATACTTAAAGCAACATCAAACCTCGAGGCATACAAGCCAAAATCTCAGATTGTTCATAAAACTAACACATAATAAATCCAAGGACCAGAGAGTACAAAGACGACACATATGACTTCTATCTACAAGACACGACATACAATACACTCAACATGAGCTATCACTGTTGTCCCTATTGTTGTTGTTCTTTCTCTGCAGTACAGCTTCAATCCCCCTTGTGCATGTCCACCTAAAAAAAATGTAGATCCCACGGGGTGAGACAATTTTCCCAGCAAGAGATATAACTCTCCACCAACAATGTTATTATCACAGTTAAATAGTATTAAACTGAGCATAGGATAAGAAGTTTAGAATATTCTCATCTTCTAAAGCATTACAACTATCTATGATAGAGCAGTAAATCATCTATTCACTTTATAAGGAATATGAAGAACATGTATATCATTCACCCATCATACTATATCAACATCTCAAGCTTATTTTGTGATGCTCATTATCATGGTATGTCATCCATGAATCATTCTCATTTCTATCTGTTGACCTTAGCCAATGTTTTAGCCAGATATTGAATATACATCATCATGTTTATCAAGGTATTGGACTATACAAATCCTGAGATCATAGAGTTCTGCCAGGCATTGGACTATACCAATCCTGAGATTGAGTTTAGCTAGCCATTGGACTATACCAATCTTGAGTTCACAGCGAGGCATTGGACTATACCAATCATGAGTTCATAGCCAGGCATTGGACTGTACCAATCCTGAGGTCACAGCTAGGCATTGGACTATACCAATCCTGAGGTCACAGCAAGGCATTGGACTATACCAATCCTGAGATTATAGAGTTCATCCAGGAATTGGACTACACCAATCCTGAGATCGCGTTCATCCAGGCATTGGACTATACCAATCCTGAGTTCACAACCAAGCACTGGACTATACCAATCCTGAGGTCACAGCTAGGCATTGGACTATACCAATCCTGAGATCATAGAGTTCAGCCAGGCATTGGACTATACCAATCATGAGATCGAGTTTAGCCAGGCATTGGACTATACCAATCCTGAGTTCACAGCTAGGCATTAGACTATACCAATCCTGAGATCGAGTTTAGCTAGGCACTGGACTATACCAATCCTGAGATCATAGAGTTCAGCCAGGCATTGGACTATACCAATCTTGTAATTAACAGCCAGGTATTGGACTCTACCTATCATGTGCATATCATCACTGAATACCACCTCACCTTTACTAGGCATTATACCTTGGCCAAGCCATCATACTTATTCACATCCTTTATATAATACAAATATTCTTTTTATCTCCTTTAAGCATATTCAAAACACTATAGCCCTTATTTGTCTATAAGCATAAAGCATGTATGATTAAGATTTCATTATTATTATTGTATCCATTTATTATTATTATTATGTTACTAAGTTTCCATTTCCTAGTTTATTTGAACATTATCATTTCTTACATGAAACTTTTATAAAAATCTTGTTACCTCTCACTAGGCAACAACTATTCACATGGCTCACAAGTCCCATTAAACATCTTGTCACCTCTCACTAGGCAATAACTATTCACATGGCTCACAAGGCCCATTAAACATCTTCTGACCTCTCACTAGGAAACAACTATTCACATGGCTCACAAGGCCCATTAAACATCTTGTCACCTCTCACTAGGCAACAACTATTCACATGGATCACAAGGCCATTAAACATCTTGTCACCTCTCACTAGGCAACAACTATTAGGGTTAGGGTTTCCCTTTATAGCCGAATAGGGTTTCATGTTCATATTATAAATTCAAACCCTAATTCATTGCTCCACACATCTAGGAGCAAACATTGATGTCATAAGTATTCAATTATTCTTATTTATTCTCATCTTTTATTATTAAATGATAGTCAACACAAAGTATGAGTTTCTCTCTCATCCTCTCTAGGATATTGATTACATCATACTTTATTATGTTGGCTTAACCCTTTATCAAGGTATGTTATCCTACACTTATCAAAGTGCATTACATCTCAATGTAACAATTGACATGACACACATCATGTGTTACTCATCCAAGTATATTGGATTTAAGGTGCATCAAGGTGTAACAACCTTAAAGTGTTGGATGTGATATTTACCATGCCTTGGTGTATCACTTCCCTCATCAATTTTAACTTACTTAAGTTCATCAACTTATCTTGTACTAGGTATTTCCCATCCTAATACTTTATCCACTATTCCATCATATTAATCATGTAAAGTATTGGCCATAAGTCACACACTTGAATTACCCAACTATCATCAATGATATGGACTCATCTCGGGTTAAGGCATTGTTGATATAAGGTTGTCCATTATCAACCACTTTAGGTGTTTCACCTATCAAGGTATTAGCCACACCATTAATTGGTGTTACACTCATCAATCCTAAGAGTATCTTGCCCTCACCTTTATAAGGTATCTTGGGTTAGAAATGTGCATATGTTCACCATATCGGGTTGTAAGTATATAAGCACTCACCATATCGGGCTAGAAGTATATACACACCATTCATATCGGGCTAGAGGTGTTTGTATGTGTTACCCATGTCATGCATGAGGTATTAATACATCACCATGTCGGGCTAGACATTAACTAGGGTTGTGTATTGGGCTACCATATCATGCAATAGCATTTTCTATTCTTTACTCATATCGTGTTACCCAAATTAGGGTTTCATGTCAACTTATAAGTATTCATTTAATCTTGTATCGTGCATGGAGTTTATACTTGACTCCGTATCACTCAAGAGGTGTATAATACACTCCCATATCATGCAAGAAGATATACTATCATATCCATATCATTTTCATGAAGTAGGTACATAATCATATCGGGTTAGAGGTGCTTGCTTATGTGCTTGCACCCGATATCACTTTTATAAAGTGATACCATCATCTTCAAGTTCTAGACCTTTGTTCTAATTATTATAGTTCATGGAACCAGGTCTAAGAAACTACTAGAACTCATAATTTCATCAAATATTTCAGGAAATTTCGGAATTAAAAGTAATTCATTAAGTATAGCAATTTAGGTGATGAATAATAACATGGCTGAGTTCAAGTTATATAACCCACCTTAAGAACAACTTCAAAGCTCCAAGATCCAAAGCTCCACGTTCCTAAGATTTAATATGAAATTCAAAACTCCTCTATATACAAAGAATCACCATGGATAAGCAATTGGTGAAGAAGAAAAGAAAGGAAGATCAAAACCCTAAAATCATGCTTCAATCCAAGGTTGAAGATGATCATTGCCTCACCTTAGGGTTAAGTATGAGCTCATTCTTGCTCCTTAGAACCCTTTCATGATACCATAATACTCTTTCACGATATTCCACCACCCATTCATGATATGACACTCATTTGCACGATATTCCACTCACTTATGATCAAAACACTTCACTATGGTGATATCACCCTATATGGCCGATATCACCTACTTGGGCGATATGATCTTGTCATCGGTGATTCCCAAAGGCCCATGCACGATACCACAGCATCCCTTCATGATATATAAGCTCTATGCACGATAACTTAGGGTAGGAGGGTGGTAAGGCTCGCAAAATAGCACTAAGGGGTGAAACTAGGCGTATATATACTTGTTGTTCATGAAGGAAGGTAAAAATGAGGTGTCATCATTTTGATCTAGTAGGTGTCACGTGTCCATGCATGGATGACACGTGTACATGCATAAATCAACATTTATCTTGTATTGCAAAACGGTTGAGGATCATCTAGAGATTCAAATTCGTCCATTACTTATCCCTTTGAATAAGATATATCAATAAAATAACCACTTTATTCACAACCCGATACAACTTTTCTAAGGAAGTTGTAACCTAACACAACCCTCCTCCTTGAGGTGGTTTGCATGATATGGCCTTTGCCAAAATTTTATAAAACGATATGGGACACCTCCTTTGGCTTCTTGTCCGATAGGCACTCATATATAAGCTTTTCAACTTGATACAACTCAAGTTAAGCTTTCATATTCAACCCTTTCCTTGGTCATTTCATCACCAAGATTACCATCACTCATAAATGATTCAAACATGGTGTCTCCTTATTTCTCTCTCCTCTACATGATGATAGGAGTAAGTAGGGACACTCTAGAGGTGTTAATTTGTATATTAACCCCACATTTTGGGTAAATTATAATTTTTACCAAAATTGGAGCACAAGGTACCGACATTGTTCAAACAAGTTCAAACTTGGAATTTGGGCTTTCCACAAGTCACCACTTACCAACATTCTCTCTATTATGATGCTAAAACACATGGGGTATATTCAACATGTGACATTTTGAATTATAGCCCCTCAATTTGGGTAAATTGCACGTTGGTCCAAAATAAAGGAAAATTGCTTAAACATCATTCAATCGGGACCAAACTTGAAACATGTGTGTGTCACATGATAACAAAGCACCTTAGAGGATTATATTAAAGTTATAAGAAACTTTATTAGCCAAAAGAATAGGGTTACCTCATAACCTAGGTCAGGGTCATTACATTAAGAGCCTCATGGGAGACAAATAAGGTGTCATCAAAGGGAATGGGATGTGAGTTGGTGAACGATGATGGTGTACTAGTAGGGGCAGCCCTATTTTGCCTGTTTGACACAATGAATAAAAAAATGGAGCAGATGGAGAGCGAAAAAGCAAGAGAAACACCACCAAAACTCATCCACAGACCTAGGTTTGATAGGAGAGAGGTCAACGGAGGTTAAACTAGGTCGAACTAGGGCTAGGGAGAGGTAGGTCGGAGCTAGGGTTGAGAGCTTGAGGGAGCTAAAGGTTGGATCGATCGATTTTTCTCTAGTTGAGACGGAGAAAAGACGGTCGAGCCTAACTTACGTTTGCTCTACACTGGTCATCAATCAAAATCTATGACTCATAAGCTCGACCAATATGCTCTTTAAAAAATCTCTCATCCTCCAATCGATCGAGTTGGCAACTCGACCAATGATCAACGTAGACCAACATTACAAAAACTAATTTCTAGCCATTATAGTGCTAATTAAATTTATTTTTCAAGTCCATTTTGCTTTTTAAACATACTTAGGCACATACCACTCGTCATTGGGTACTATTTTGCGATAAAACAAGTGTTTGTGAAAAATACCCAAAAACAAGAGAGAAACAAGGGAAAAAGCACATGAAAAATTGTTTTTTAGCATATTAGCAAAAAATGGTGATCAAAACATAGGAAAATCATATAGGATAATTAATACTAGATAGAAGGCATATCATATTCATTCAAGGCAGTTATCAACAATTTAGATCTAATAAAGTCAAATTGCTCTCTATCTAGAGGTTTAGTGAAAATGTCTGCCAACCGATTTTTGGTGTTCACCTGCATGATATAGATATCCTTTTTGGCAATGTGGTCATGAAGAAAATGATGGTGAACCTCTATATTATTATCTCTACTATGCAAGATAGGATTGTATGACAAGTTAATTGTACTAGTATTATCACGATAGATAGGAGAAGCATCAAAATGAATGTTAAAGTCTTGGAGCATTTGCTTCATCCATAGGACATGGGTGCAACAACACCCAGTTGCAATGTATTCATCCTCTGTGGTTGATAATACCATTGTGCTCTGTTTCTAGGAGAACCAAGACACTAAGCATGGTCCTAGGAGAAATAAAGTGCCACTTGTGCACTTTCTATCAATCAAGAAACTTACATAATCTGCATTACTATAAGCTGTAAGAGTAAAGTCCCTTGACTTAGGATACCATAGACCAAAATTTGGAGTTTTGGCTAAGTACCTTAAAATCCTCTTAACAGCTATAAGATGTGATTTCATAGGATTTGATTGAAAGTGAGCACACAAGCCAACACTAAACATTATATCAAGTCTAGAGGAAGTTAAGTAAAGTAAAGTTCTAATCATACCTCTATAGAGCTTCTCATCTACCTTCTCACCTTCTTCATCCTTATGAAGTTTGGCGTTGTTTGAAATGGGTATGTCAATTCGATTGGTGTTCTTCATCCCAAAGTGCTTGAGTAACTCACTTGTGTACTTGCCTTAGTTGATGAAATTCCCATCTTTAGTTTGCTTGATTTGAATGCCAAGGAAGAATGTGAGATCAGCCATCATACTCATCTCAATCTCACTCCGCATAAGATCACTAAATTCTTTGCAAAGATCAAGGTTCGTTCCGCCAAAAATAATATCATCAACATATATTTGAATGATAAGAAAATTGTTAGAATTATTCTTTAGAAATAAGGTAGAATCTACTTTTCCCATGATATACCCATGGTCTAACAAAAAGTTCTTTAATTCCTCATGCAATGCTCGAGGTGATTGTTTGAGTCCATAGATAGCTTTCTGCAACAAATAAATATGGTTAGGTAAACTATCATGTCCAAAGCCTGGGGGTTGTGCAACATACACTTCCTCCTCAATTTTACCATTCAAAAATGCACTTTTGACATCCATTTGATAAAGAAGAAAGTTTTTATAACTAGCAAAGCCAAGAAACATACGAATGGACTGAAGTCTATCTACAGGTGCATATGTTTGATCAAAATCTATACCTTCCTACTGATTGTAGGCTTGATCCACTAACCTTTATTTGTTCCTTAGCACGTTTCCACTTTCATCTAACTTGTTGTGATAGACCCACTTGGTGCCAATGATCTTTCTATCACTTGGTTTTGGCACTAGGGTCCAAACTTTATTCTTTTCAAATTGCTCCAACTCCTCTTGCATAGCTAGGATCCACTCACCATCCCCAAGAGCTTCCTTGACGTTCTTTGGCTCGAGTTGTGAGTTGAAGGCATTGTTGGCTTTTTCTTTGTTGAATGCAGCCATCATCTTCACTCTTATAGACGGATCACCTAAAATCAACTCTTTTGGATGATTCTTTGCAGATTGGGGAATTGGATCCTTCTTCTCTTCATCTTTCTCTTCTTCTTAAGTGAGCACCTCTTTTCCCTTTTGGGTGATGTTGAGTTCTTTTAGAATAGGAATTACCTCACCTGCAACATCATCATTTGGAACAATATTTTTGGGAGTAGGGGGGTTAGTATCAATAAACATGACATTTATAAAATTCTTCTACTTTAGTAAGATCCATATTAAACACTCTATAAGCCTTTCTAGTAGTTCTATAGCCAAGAAAGAAAGGCTTGTAAGATTTCAGATCAAACTTGTTGAGAGAATTTTTGTATTCAAAACAAAACAAGGACATTCAAAAACATGGAAATACTCGATAGAAGGCTTTATACCATGACATAGCTCATAGGGTGTTTTCTTTAAAGAAGGATGTGTAAAAACCCAATTTTGCACAAACCATGAGGTACTGACGACTTCAGCCCAAAACTTCTTTAGAGTGTCATACTCTAATAGCATGGTCCTAGCCATGTCTTCTATAGACCCATTCTTCCTCTCTACAACCCCATTCTTTTGAGGTGTTCGAGGTTAAGAAAAGTTATGTGCATAGCAAGATTCTTGATAAAAATGTTCAAAAAGATCATTTTCTAATTATCCCCCATGATCACTACAACCTCTTGGCTTGATCGTCTCCAAATTTTGAGATGCCTTGAAGTGATGCTCTTGGGACCTATTTATCGGGTTGTGTCTGTGGGTCCCTCCCATCAATGTCACTAATTGGCTGTCAAGCGATGGCACCTTCCCTTCAACTTATGGTCATCAGTATACAAGGTCAATCGGTCATTTTACTTGAAGGTCGATGGTATTCTTGAATTTTGGTCATTAATAGATGTTTGTCATCTTGTCGGATGCAAAATTGTTGGAAATGATTCGGCAATAAGCTTCATTCTCAACTTATTTATAAAAACTCAAGAAAACATCAAGAATATCACTCTTATAAATGAGAAAGAAGGTCCAAGTTTATCTAGAGAAATCATCGACAATAATAAGGCAATACTTGGAACCACAAAGTGATTGAGTTCTCATTGGTCCAAAGAGATCAATGTCAAGAAGTTCAAGAGCTCTCTTAATACTAAGGAGTCCTTTTGGTTTGAAGGAGGACTTGGTTTACTTTCATTGGGTACAAGGTTGCCATTCCTCAACCTTTTCAAAATCCAATTTGGGAAGTCCATTGACCAATTCCGTTTTGCTCAACTTCTTCAATTGGTGCATATTTACATGACCAAGCCAACAATGCCAAAGAGAAATATCATTTGAATGGACTACTAGGCATCTACCAAAAACAAGCTTAATAGAGTCAAGCATGATTACATAAAGATTACCACTTCTAGTTGCCTTATATAACTTGATAGGTGAGGGAATCTAGAATCAAACATTCAAAAGAAGTAAATAATACAAGGTAACCATTATCACATAATTGACTTACACTAATTAAATTGTGATGTAGGCCATCCACAAAAAGAACAATCTTGATACATAACGATCCACCTACATCACCCTCACCTTTGAGCTTACCTTTCTTATTGTCTCTAAATTTAATTGAACCTCCTTTCTTTGTGGTAAAATTGTTGAAATGGATTATATCACCTATCATATGCTTAGTGCAGCCACTATCACAATCTGTCTACCTTTTTCTTGCGAGAAAGGAGAGTGTCGGTTCCCAACTCAAATTTTGGGATCCAGAGTTAGCTTGGGGACCCATTTCATCTTTGGGTTTTTCCCCTTTGGCTTCCAAGGACAATAAGTAGAGTAATGATCATCACATTTGCAATAAGAAAAAACCATAGGATTCTTACTGCCGGAAGACTCTCCATCAAAGGAAGAGGTCTCCTTTCTCTTTTTCTTACCTTTGTCTTTGTTCTTGCTCTTAGGTACTCCCCCTACAAATCCCAAACCACACGTACCATTTTGTTTGGTCGAATGGTCAAGTATTTCATTTAGGGAGTTTTTACCTTTGAGGAATTTCTATAGAGAGTATGATTGTCATCATTAAGAGATATGATAGTAGAAGACAAACTAGCAATATCATATCTAGCATGAACAAGGTTGGCCTCTAGATAGAGGGATTTAGTCAAATAAGAATCTTTCTCAAGAGAAATAGAATCAATATCATTACTAGGAAAGATAGGTCTAGAAGATAAATCATTAACTTAACCAAGCAAACTAGCATTTTTCATATTTAAGCACTTGAATTTCCTTAAGATAAACATCTCTCTCATCCCAAGAAGCATCAACAATAAGTTTAAATTCAGCATTTTTAGTTTTAAGAGTTTCAAGCTTATTTTGGCACTTTTGGTTATCTCCCTTAATACTTTCAATGTTCTTAAGGTAGACACCATTATCTACTTCAACTCCATTGTATTGGAGATCAAGATCAAGATATTCACCTTGCAGGTTACCAATGCTCTCAAGATGAGTTCTCTCATTAAGCTCAAAAATTTCAAGTTTAGCATACAAATCACCAATAATTTTTCCTAACCTTTTTCTTTTAGATTTACACTTAGCAAAAGAAGAACGGGTAGAAACAAGCATATCAATAATAGTTTCCTTAGATAACTCATGCAAGCTTACCTCATTTACCTAACTTACCTCACCATTTTCTTCACTAGTAGATGCTATAAGTGCAAGGTGGCACTCTTTATCTTCTTTGGAGCTAGAGCTACTTGTGGAAGATTCCTCCCAAGCTTCATGAGCTTCATTCTTGTGTCTTTTCACTTTGTTATACTTCCTCTTGTACTTTCTCTCCTTCTTGTACTCTTCCTCTTTCTGGGAGCTGCCCTTATGGTGTGACTTCCTTAACTTGGGACATTCACTCTTGTAGTGTCCCTTTTGTCCACACTTGTAGCATCTAGGAGTAGATGAGGATGATTGCTTTCCCTTGAAGTGCTTGCCCTTGGTGTAGTTGCCTTCATGCTCACTAGGGCCATCATATTCACTTGAGGAGGAGGGAGATGTCCGACAAGCAAATTGTTGTTGAAGGATGACCGCCTCCACTTGTGCTTTGAAAGAACTATCTTTGATCTTTTCAGCTTCCTTCTCTTCTTGCTTAGCTTCTTCTTCTTGCTTGTCAAGCCTTGGCTCATGAGCTTGGAGGTTGCCAATGAGCTCTTCAGTTGGGATGTCACCAAGGCTCCTCACTTCTTCAATGGAGGTCACCTTTGACTCCCATCTCTTTGGTAGAGTCCTCAAGATCTTGGAGTTGATTACATCTCTATCTAAAGTGTTGCCCAAAGTAGCTAGGTCATTGATAATGACATTAAGCCTAGAGTACATCTCTGTATTCCCTTCTTTCTTATCCATCTTGAAGTTCTCTAGAAGAATCACTACTACAAAATTTATTAAAACCGAAGGACAAATTCTTGACCAATAGTTGTGAAACCTTGACCAATATATGATGGTCATGTTCAATCCCAGACCAACGTACCTTGAGCAAAAGCTTGGTGACTAATAGTGGTTAGTCAGGTTCTATCCCTGACCAAATCCTTGAGCAATCAAGTAAAAAAGTTGAATTTATATTTTTCGTGAACATCTAATAGTCAGGGTCTATCCCCGACCATTAGAGAAGAGAAACCTTGAGCAATCAAAAATTAATTTTAATTTAAATCCATGTATAAGGCCGTATATCCAAAGTTCATTCTTCACTGACGACAAGACATTTATTTTCAAGCATCCATATTTGAATACATGTGACATTCAAAACAATTTGGCCATGAGAAGTTACTGGTCATTAATCGATGACCTCAAAACATAGTTGAATACATGATAAAATTCCATGTAATAACATGGTTTTACATTTAAAGCACATGAGTGGAGTATTATGTTTTTCAAGAAAAGTAAGGCGTATATTATAATATCAAATTGGCGAGTATTCATATACATAATATGCCTTTTTGGAATACAAGTTTTAAACAAAATATGAAGTGTAATCTCCCAAGAAAATTCACTTCATGTATTTTCCCTTATCTTAATTCTTTGATTTTTCCCATAGAGGCTTTCACAAATATTCCATCGATTCTACATGCTGGAGTACAGTTAACATCCTGCCATACAAAATATTGTGTATTAGGTTCTTATTATTTACAAAATAAATGTTCATAAAGAGCTGACAACCTTCCATGGAATAAAGTTTGATACAAGAAAACTAATAGAATTCTTAAACATCACAATGATTTTGTCATAAAAATAGTTGAAATGCTAGATATGGATTTTTTTATGTTCCTAAGGAGAAAATGTGTATGTTCATCTCTGATCACCAACATTTTAATGTATATGAACTGTTCATTTGAAATTAATCATATTGAAGATATAAGATGAACCGATGTGGCTGGAATATATAATAGGCATGTTAAGAAAATAGACAGCAGAGACTCAGAGTTACCATCTTTTATTTGTGGAGTTTTATGATGGCTTTGGCATTTTGATGAGCAGGGAACGGGCATTAATGGGACCTTGGCCACTAGGCTAATATACTGAGTTAACTGCAGACATCAACTGCCCTGAAATTTCTTTTGCACCATGAACCAATCAGCTTTTCTCTTCATCGTCTACCTTTGTTGCAGCTTGAACTATTCCAGAATAACCATGCCACATGCACACCTATCAGAAATGAACACATCGAATGACAAGGATATGTATTGGAGGTACGAATTTGCTTTCATTTTAAATCAATTACGTACAACAATTGGTTTGAGAAATGTATAAACACTAATGTCTTTTCACTTTACCCATTCAGATCTCCGTCAACATAGCTTGGAAGGGGCTTCTCCATTTTATGATACCCGTTCATCTCCTTTAGCATAGTTTAGAAGTGGCTTCTCCATTTCAAAATATGTGTATCTAGTACATTCCAATCTGATCGCACAGACATTATAACATAGATTAGAATATGATATAAAGAAGACACATTTTCTATTGAATAAACCCAACCCATCTTAGATATGAAGAGAGGGAAAGGGCACAATAAATTATCATAATAAGATGAGAGCTCCTTTTCCTCATGATGAATCAACAACATAAACCCACCCTATTGGAAGAGAAGTACGACGATTAGATGAAAGAACATATTAGATGAGATGATTTGATAAAAGGTGGACATATAAAAATCTATGACAGAATAAAGTTCCATAATTGTGTGGAGAGTGGTGTGAGGAGGCACATGTACCCATTACATACCTGGACTGTAGAGGGGAGCCTTGATTAATATGTACGTCATGGTCACTCAGGCCACCGTAATAGTCACCTATGATATGAACAGAGAAAGGAAGATCAAGATGAAGGGGAAGTAGCGAGGTATAGAAGGAGTGTCTTAAGAAAAGTTAGGGATTGCGGTGGCGATGGCTGGAATGAAGTAGATGGGGAATGGGCGGGTCTAGTAAGGGAAGAAGCGTGAAACTGAAAATAGAATTAGGGGCCCGTGCAAATGAATTTTCACTAGGGCGTTAAATGCGCGGTGAACTTTTGAGCTACATTTGAAACCCAAAAAAAATATCAATTATGTCAAGGACGAGTCTGTATAGTCAGGGATAAGACCTGACCATGGATAATAATCTAGTCAAGGCATGTGTCCCTGACTACAAGACCTTGACCTTTGTTAAATTTTTTTGTAGTGAAGGTTGTTCAACATGTATATCTTAGCCTCCTTGACTTACTTTGTAGCCTCATATGTAATGAACAATTTATCCCAAATCTCATAGCCGGTGTCCCAAGATGAGATGTTGTTGAAATTCGTTGGGGTAAGGGCTGAATAGAGAATGCTTATGGCTTTGGCATTGAGTTTGGCTTCTTTAAGTGTAGCTTCACTCCATGTTGTAACAACTGTGGTTGGCTCCTTGTATGGTGTGACCATCACCTTCCACATATCAAAGTTCATGCTTTGAATGTAGAACTGCATACGCCTCTTCTAATAGAAGAAATTGGTGTCATCAAAGACTGGAGGACGCATGGAGAATCCTCCCTCTAGGTTGAGTGAACGAAGTAGATTGTTGCCCATCTTCTCATCTCATGGAAGATTGTTGGAGAAGATCCTTGGCACTTATACCACTTGTTGGATCAAAGGCTCTAGAGGGGGGGGTGAATAAAGCTTCAAAATTCTCACAAGATAAGTTAGACCTTCAAATTATATCAATCAAAACCAATAGCTTAAGAGAAATTTGATGTTCTAACTAACTAGCATAGCAAGGATGAGAGAAAATGAAACAAGCACTTAGAAAAGGTGGTTTAGAGTGGTTCCACTCTCCAAACTAAGAGAGAGTCAATCCACTACCTAGAGAGGTCAACCTCTAGGACTTTACAAGTGTTTTCCTCTATATATTCACTTATAAGAGTTACAACACAAGACCCACCAAAGGACTTACCTATCCATTACAAAGAGTCTTCAACCTTATCAAGGATTTACCCACTTTTCCAAGAGTCTTCCACCTTCTTCCATGAATTTACGTACTCTTGCACAAGTCTTCAACCTTCAAGGAATTACCCACTCCTCTTGGATCTTCAACCTTTTCCTTCTCCTTCACCTAGAGAAGATCTTCACCTCTTCTTCAACCTTGAAGAAGAGTAGTAAGAGCTTCACCTTCAATCAGAGTAGCTTGCTTCAACCTTTTCTTCATTGAGAAAGGGGTAGAAAAGATGGAATGGAATGAGAGCTTTACAAGCACAAGGAAGTAGCTCTCTTACAACTAGCCTAACTCACTCATAATCATGAAATAATATGTAAATGATAGAGATAAACGGGCTTAAGGAGTTGCAACACAATCAACTACAAAAAGGACTTAGAATAGCATGAATGAGAAAACTTGGAATGAACTCCAAGGGGTCCTATTTATAGAGGGGGGTGTCCCTTGAGTGTGAGATCACTTAAGGGCAAAATATATCCATTTTCTAAGTTGCAACGGATCTAGTCTTGCTCAAAACAACTCACCAATGGTTATAATCACTTTTTTTTGTGTTTTCCGTACAATACATTCGATCGAGTATCAATAAAGATAACTCGACCGATCCACCAAGAGACAAAGTCAATTTTCAAACTATCGGTTGAGTTTGTTCTGGAAATTCAAACGACGAGCTAAAATTAATTTTACTCAGTAATTCGGTCGGTCGAGTTCTATGAGTGTATAACTCGACCGATTAGTCTCTTCAGAAAATTCATAACTAGATCGGTCGAGTTTCCAACTCGACTGATAAACAACCTGTGACAAATTTTTTAAATTGACATTTGAGTGATCAAACATTGGAATAAAGTGTCTTTGATTTTTTCTTATCTTATTTACAAGTCATATCATCAATACAAGTGATTACAAAAATCATCTAAGGTCATTTGGAGTGATTTTCCGAATTACACACTTTCATTGCTTTTGCTAGAGATTGTGTAATTTGATCCTTTTCATATACCTAAAGACTGAAATCAATTTTGAACAAATATATTAGATACATAGGAATGGAATGGTTAAGTCATTATCAAAATATGGGCAATGTATAACTCTCAAGTCAACATAGTCTTGCATGGTATAAGTTATGAGATGGGAAGAGTTTTCCTTTCATGTATAAAAGAACCTACTAACTGAGAAACAAAATTGTCACTCTAATTTGATTTGTACACTTGCAAACTACTATGTTTCTTTCAGTGTACTATACTATACCCCTTTTTTGTATGGATTGTCTAGGTTAGTCCTAGGGTTGTTTACTACGTGTTGATGTGAAACTTGAATTATGTTGTAACAATAAAATATTTGTCTGACTATCATTTTCTCCATCTTTTTTAATCAATTTGCATGTTTCTTCTGTAATTTTTGTCATAGATACTTATATATATGCATGTGTATCCTTTGTGAATAGTTGCAAGCATATGGGTAAAGGCTTGTACAAACCTTGATCATTTAGGTTTGTACTCTCTATATACATGCTAAACTAAACGAATATGGTTGTAGCTACACCGTACCCACAACTTTCATAGTTCTACGTAGTGGGGGGGACACAAGTATTAAGAGTGAGGTAGAAGGGCTAATAGTGTGTACTCATTATTTGTACTAATGATGCACACAAAAATAGGTAAAACAAAACTATCAATAGTGAAACCAACACACACAATTAAAGGCAACGAGTATTATATATACACACAAATAGGAGATGTAATATACATAATTATATAATACACAATCCACAATCCACAATACTCAGAACACAACTTGTGCATAATACACATATCTTTGCATGATCAACTCAGATTACCAATCTCTAGAAGTGACTAGACATTTTACCTCACTATAAATACCTATAATGCTTTAAGACAGATGCAAAAACACATTGAATATGGAAATTTTGACATCAGATTTTTCTGATCAAAGTCCTTTTTTGGCACAGTATATGAATATTGAAATATTGTGAAAGGACTAAGTTATTCCTTATGATGGTAACATATGCAATATGGTATGGATAAAATGCTGATTGTGAACTCAGTCTGTTCGGGTGTGCATTTTACACCACATCAATGTCATAACAGAGAAGAGAATCCAAAGTAATATTGCAATTCTTTAAAAAGTGAGATTGAGTTGATTCAAACATGCTGATTGAAACTTAACTAGTCCAATCACTGTTCCACTTTAGTCTAAGTTATGGCATACACTAAACTGATCAAGTCATGGTCAAGTCACAACAATCACTAACTTAAGACAAGTGCTGAACTGAATCCCGTCAAATCCGTTGCCAAACTGGACCAAATTTTCTCTCTATATTTTTCTCTCCCAATCATATTCTATTCGTCTCCCCTAATGTATTCCCTCTTTATGTTTATCCATTTGGTTCGCTTGTTATCCCAATTTTCTCTCTTATTGTCTCTTATTATCGGTTTCGGAGTCAACTGCACTGTGCATGTTCCCCACCAGTATCATCTGGCATCGGGACAAGCTGTCGAGAAAAGGTTCTCAAGAAAGGCTCATATATGACTACTCCATATGAGCCAGAATGCTTGTCCTAAGTATTTTAAATATGCTAGAATGCCAGCTTCAAAGACTTGGATTGAATTAATGAACTAGATATTAACCTGAGCCATAGATGTTTTTCTACAATCAACCAGTCCTTAAATACATCGATGTAGTAGTAATCCACATTGTGCCACGGGAAAAACGAGAGCAACCTACTGGATCGTGAGGTTTTCTCTGGCTTGTTGTTAACAAAAAGTCAACTTGGAGGCTCCTAGCATTATTTTTGGAGAAACAGCTCTCATCCATTAGTATATAACATTCTGCCAGAGTTTTATGGTGTGATGCTAGACGACAATGACGAGTATATACACATGTGGTAACGCAGCTGGTGCAGGTAGACCTCCATTCTATAAGGCACGACCGCTGGACGTCCTGAAACACGCAGCTGCGTTGATTGTTCCGCAGTCGCGTGCCGGCCTATCCTGCTACCAACTACAATCCGCAAAGAAGTTGACTTTATTGCTTGTATATATCTAATACGAGGAGGTCGAGGGAAGATCACGTCTTGGATCCCTCAACCGCTTCACTCGACTTCTTCGCCATCTTATCAATTTCATGGCCTCGGGAACAAACCGGAAGTGGCTAGGGCCGCGAATCCACCTGCTCGTCGTTGCCGCAGTGCTCCACCTTGTTTTCACTGCCGTTGCAAGCGATATAGACGGCAAGGATAACGAGGCCATTCCCTCTTCCGGTGTCCACGCCCACAGGTCCGTGAGGGGCGTCTTCCTCCCTCCCCCATCCCCAGCCCCAGCACGCAAGATTAATTACAGCCTTCCTCCACGTACACCAGCACTGCCATCATTAACACCGTCTGGCCCATCTCCTCCTCCGCCATAGACGCCGCTGTGTTTGCGCGTGTAGTTTCGAGGTAGCTCGAGGACCATAGTTCCGATAAGAAGAACTGTCTGACTTAATCAGTTTCGAATGTAAATGACGTTGATATGAGAGGATATAGTTATTTGCCTACTGTCTGTGATTTATGCTGTCTTTACAATCTTCTTTCTACTGTTTTCTGAACAATTCCAAGCGAATCATTTCTGTTGTAGTTTATTTATAAAACTCGTCAGCGAAGGGTGATGAATAGAAATTCGCAATCAAAGCAAACGTTTGTGGCTGGGTGTGCATTAGGCTATGATGGGCATCCAACAACTATGATATTTGGTGACATTGCGAGTTCGTCAAAGGTACTGCAACCAGGGATAACAGTCTTGCCAGTCACACCTCGAATCTAAGCTACAATTGTGATGGGCTGCAAGAACGGGAAAAACTTATTATAAACTAGTCCAATAATTACTTGGTAGGATCCAATAGAATTCTGTTATACTGCATAGTATACGTTTTTCACTCCTTATTTTTTAAAAGGTAGGCTTTGAAGAGAATAGAGGAGGAGCTGCTGCATTTGTGATTGGTAGTCCTACAAAAATAACTATAGGATCAGTTCTATAAAAAAAAAAAATTGGCAAAAACGTGTCTAAGGCAAAATCATGTTTAAAAATGTGGGTCTGTAAACTGTATCACGTCCTTCCGACATTTCGAATTGCATGCCACGGACAGACTCAGCGCCACTAACGTGGTTAACGTTCGGAAACGAGAACATTATACAAAGAAAAAATTATGCTTATGAGCTCTGGACAAGAGTAACCAATATATCTTATATATCATGATTTTGGGAAATTTAGAACTAATATATAATCTATATATAAGAATAATAATTTTATAGTTCATGTATATCACATATATAATACATATAATGCCGACAATTGATTCGGTATTTGTGCTTGATTTATATTTCCTTGTGTGCAACCAATAAACAATATAGGCCTAACTTTTGGGATCTAAATTTATGGTTCCAAGACGTTGTTCTGAGTGTATTTCATTCAATTTCTGCCGTTAAAATAGTCAAATATTGTTATTTTAGGTGTGGACTTTTTGGATAGAAGTATGATTAACAATATTGGGAACACACTTCGGAACAACATTTTGAAACATCAGATTTCGGCGCTAGCTTTCTAGCCTGTCATGAACATATAACATATATCACTGAATTTGTGTCAGATTAGACATGGTACGATTTGATTTTCATCTATCATAACCACAATGTTCATTTATGGTTCCATAACCAGTAAGAAATTTGTGTTGAGTTCGGAGTTCTCATGCAATGGTAGCATTTATGTAAATCAAGAGATTTAACCATATGTTCAACTCCTCAATGTAGGACTCCGTAACCATAATAGTAGGGCTGAGTAGCCCATCACAATGTCATACCTTCTTTATTTACCCGGCCGCCTTTTCCATTTGAAAAGCTGACAAGGAGCTTGACCTTTTATGGATATATCTTAATATTGGCCCACCGCTGCTTCCTTTGCCACGATCTCATGTTGTGTTCTCCTTACATATTGTTAGTTTAAGTTGTCCATGGATAATTGGACTTAGCTCATTATAAGTGCATTCTCTGTCATGACACAGGTACACTTAAGCAAAGATCAAATTACCCATTTATGTTTAAGTGTATCCATGTATTTTCAAACTCCTAGAAGACCCAATGTCTCATTAGAAATTAATCACATTGTTACTTAATCGTCTACATAGTATTAGACACAGTGCCCTAATGCTGATTCCCCGACCCACTCTCTTCTTTTCCCCTACGGCTGACACCACCAACTGCCCCCAGACAGTAGTGTCGCTGCCACCACCGGCATCGAAAGCAACAGTTCATCCCGCTACCTACTGTAGCAAGCAGTAGTGTCATAGCAAAATCGCTACTTGCAGCAGCATGCGCCAACAAACAACCATCGTCTCCGGCCACCAGTCCATGGATTGATTTCTTCTTCTCCTTGTTAGTGTAAAATGATAAAAGACCCCATTCTAAGTATAGAAAATATCAAAGAAAGGAGCATGTGTTTTTTCTAACTCACATGGTTGGGTACTTTTGTTTTAACTAGGAATTTATATGCTACGTATCACAGTACATAAAGTCTTGTTATTTCTTGTGACACACTGGTCACACAAAAGTGAGATTACCCAAAAAAATTACGAAATTATCAACTAACAACCACATTATCATAGAACAGGATAAATTAAAACTGATCGCAACTCATCATCTCAAGCGGAAATATATCACATCTGAAGCCACAACCTTGTGCCACATGTATCATATATCATGCCAAAACATATTACATATCACTGTTCACTGACTAATTTGTCACAACTTGTTACATATAATAACCTATACACATATACAAGCTTTATCTGTACAACTATGGCATACTGCCAAAAATTCGTAACGATGTACAACATCTACAAAACACCCCCAAAAGACCTGAGAGTATAAAGACAACACATATGACTCTACTACAAAACACTAACATCATATCCAACATTCAAGCTGGTACTGCTCCTCTTGCTACTCAGCATCAACCATGCGATCTCTACCTCGTCGTGCACGACCACCTAAAGATGTGAAAATCCACGGGGTGAGACCAACGTCCCATCAAGAGATATAACTGTTAGCCTATAACTAATGTTAGAACAACATAGATAACAGAGCAGATAAGCATTATGAATAGATTCAGCTAAAGGATAAAAGTAAAATTGTTAAGGCAGATTAAGAAGTTTAAGCAACTACAAATTGAGCAGAAGATCATCTTATACTTTTATAATGAATATAAAGAACATCTATAATTGTTATCAACTGAACAGGACAAGAAAAAAGGCAAAGGGTCATCAAATGTGAATCATATTCAACCCTAAACATGTGACCACCACTATCAAACTAACAACATTATCGCACAAAACTACACGGAAATAACCATTAGCAACAGATTACCGAATATCACTAAAAAATTAAAATTGTTTTACCAAGAGATCCATTACCAGGAAACTCTTTACAGAAAGAACCAAAGATATATATACATCATAGTTCACTTCATACATACATCGTTCCATCACATTGTAAGGATATGAGATATCAGTTGCTTTACAAAAACATATACAAAAGCAACATTATTCATCGAGGCATTCTAGCTGAAATCTAAAATTAATTATAAAATTATTTACGCACTATCTCGCAAGGATCTGAGAGTACAGGGACGACACATGGGACTCTTTTTCTGCAAGACACATAACAACACACTCAACCTAAGTTGTTACTACTATCCTTGCTGCTGCTGCTCGCTCTCTACTGCACGATCTCTACCTCCTTGTGCATGTCTACCTAAAAATTGTGGATACCCATGGGGTGAGATCCATATCTCAGCGGGAGATATAACCCTCCGCCAACAATATTATTATCACAGATAAATTTTCTAGAAAGAGAGAAGAAGAAACATTTATTGAATTAAACAAGTATAACTAATTGTTATATGTAGAGTAGAGCAATCTCATCATTTAAGTAGTTCAGATATCTATGACTGAGCAGTAAAACATATGATCACTTTTAAAAGGAATATGAAGAACGTGTATAACATTTATCAACTATGACATACAGAAGCAATTGCTGCCTCATTTAATGTTTTCATGTTCTATGCTTTAGCAAATATACTACACGACGGATTACATCTTTCAACAATCAATATTATGTCCTGAGGATATGAGGTGTATGACTCATGCTCCAACCAGCCTAAATTAGGTAGCATTAGTGCCATACAAGGTCCATGAAAGAGTCGGACTCCACTACCTCACCCCCTCGGCCAGTACAAGTGAGTCTGTAGTGACATCACAAGTCAAACTGCTATTTACCTGTAGTTGTTCCCTTATAAGGGTATGATCCATAGTCAATCCTAATGCTCTTATCAGGGTATGGTCTGTAACCTATCCTAGTTGCATATTGAGTTACCGCCTACAACATCACTCTCTTTAGGGTATGACTCGCAACCAATCATGTGAGTTAAGGATACAAGGAGATACATCAACTTGTACCTCACATATTTAATAATATGCATTCTGAGTTTCCTGTAGGAATTGCTCGTTTCATGATTCAGCAAGTCTTGACACTAAATGGATCTATGGCCACGACAAACTACATTTTTAGTTCCACTTAATAAGTTAAGTGCATTACAACATCTTTTAACATCAATGAAGTTATAAGAATGAATTATAGATAGATGCTATAAAGAAAGGTGTAATAAATTTTTCAAGTAATCTTGTTTCAATTGGAACACATCTTGTTTCACCCATCCTGGGAACTCAATCCCTTGAACACATTATTGGGAATCTCATCCCTTTAACATTTTCATTATCATGATCACATGTTTTGGGTATCAAACCCTCAGTTCATCATTTGAATAGTGTCACCTCATATCAGGCAAGAATCATCTCTAGGTCATTAGACCCATATATATATCATACTTGTTTTACAAGTATTTCACATGGCTCACAAGGCCTATATAATTTGTATCATGCTAATCATCATAGCTCATACTTGTCTATGCTCATTATCTCATAATACCTGCATCGTTAGGATTTCATGGTAAAAGCAATATCAAGTAAATATCATCACCATGCCATAAAGAGAATCATTCAAATGATAACCCTCTTATAATTAGGGTTAGAGTTTATCCTTGTAGCCGATTAGGATTTTCAAGTTCATATTTGACAACCAAACCCTAATTCACATCATAAGATATTATTTTATTGCCATAAGTATTCAAGCATACTTAATTACTCTCATCAATTATCATCAATTTACTATCAGTCTAAAGTATTACCTTTCTCATATGAGTAGTATAAGTTTCTCTCTCATTCTTACTAGGATATTGATTTCAAAAAGCTTATTACTTTGGTTTGACCCTCTTTAGGGTTTATGAGCCTATACTTATCAAAGTATATCCATATCATTACTTCCTAGTGTATCAATTGATTATATTCATCATGTATCAACCTACACTCATCAAGGTGTATCATCCTACACACTAACCCTTGTGTCAGCCTATACACTCTCACTTATGTTGTCCCAGACACTCTCACTTGTGTCGCCCATGGCACATCAAAGTGATATTATTTTTGAGGTGCTTATGGTGATATTGACTTTGAGGTGCTTCAAGTGATATCAGCCATGAATCATATCTTGGTGTATCACCTTCACCATACCTTGGTGCATCATCTTCTTCACACTTTAGCATATTATTTTCACCCCACTTAAACATAATGTCTTGAGCTCACTTTAGGGTATCAGCCTCCTTATCACTTTGTGTATTGCACACCCTATCAGTTTGTGTATCGTCCACCCTATCACTTTGTGTATCAGCCACCCTATCACTATGAGTGTCATCCATAGCATACTCTAGGGTATTGGCCACACTGTCATCTAGTGTACCAGCCATGGCATCATCTATTGTGTCATCCTACCAATCACCAAGTGATATCGGCCTCTAGGGTCTTGATAGTATCGGGTTATCCATCATCAACACCCTTTTACATTTTCACCTATCAATGTACCAACCTCACCACTACTTGGTGTGTTGGCCATGACTTCAAGGACTGTGTAGCCCAAACCTTCATATGGTGTGTCAGCCTAGGTGTGTCACCCATCACAATTGTGTCGGGCTAGAGGTGTGTTAGGCTGCTAGGGTTAAGGCATGTCGGGTTAGCCCTATAGACTTCATATATTCATTCACTTTCAAGATATCAGTCTTCCCTCATTCTTAGCCTAAGGTTACAGGCTAAACAACTATAAGAATAATGGTCCTTTGCATGTAGCAAACTAGTAAGGAATTGAGACTACATGTGTATCGGTTTCCCTTCATATAACCTTATATTGGGTTAGGGTTTCCTACACTAATATCAGTTTGTGCATGCGATATTTCATCATCTTCAAGCTTCAACCCTTCATCCACTAACACTCTAGTTCATGGAAAATAGACCCATGTATCCATTAGATCTCATAGAATCATCATTCAATTAAAGAAAGTTAAAATTGAAAGGAATCATCAAGTATTGCATGATTGAAGGTGAATAATAATAGAGTTGAGTTCAATTTATATAACCCACCTCAAGATCAACACAAGAGCTTCAAGTTCCAAATCTTCACATTCCCAAGGTTGAAGATGACTTATCAAAGTCCAAGACTCAATCAAAACACTTCTATATGGAAGAAGATACCATAGTTAGGAACTTGGTGATGAAGAAAAGAGAGAAAGGAACCGTGATCTGAGAAGCATAGTACACTCAAGGTTGAAGAAGACCATGGCTTCACCTTAGGCTTGATGCTTGAACTCCTTTCTATTCCTCAAACTTCTATGGTCGTCCACCAAGAGAAGAATGATATGAGAGTCGAAAGGTTTCACTATTAGGTGAAAAGAGAGGTTTATATAGTTGAGGTTCAAGAGAGAGAGTGTGTGTGAAGTGTCACCACTACATGCACTTAGGTGACACGTGTACATGCATGGTGACTCCATGAATCCATAATTATGTCTTCATATAAAATTCATGAGGATAGTCCAAAGGTAAGATATCGGCCATTTGGTAGCTTGTTTGACAAGATACCACAATCCAATATATACCACTTTTGCAAGGAACATCTAAACTGATAGGATTCACCTACTTGAGGTGCTTATCCCTATATGAATACTTCTAAAAAGTTGCTAAACTAACCTGGGACCTCCTCTATGGCTTCCAAGCTGATAGGCACTCCCATATACACTTCATAACTTGATACAACCCCATCTTATGTTCAAGACACTCGACACATATTTGGTTCTTTCACTACCAAGAGTGTTATCACTCAACATAAACTCAACCAAGACACCCCTCCTTTCTCTCTCCTCTAGATGTTGCTAAGAGAGAGAAGGGACAATCTAGAGGTGATAATTTGCACATCAACCCCACAATTGGGTAAATTTAAATTTGCACCAAAACTATCATATAAAGCACAAACAATTTGCAAACAAGCTCAAAATTGAGATTTAAACTCTCCTTAAGTCTTAATTACTTTCCAAAAGATTAAGACAAGGTTCTAAGCTACTAACTTAGGCAAAGATTCTAGGGTTATCACAAAACCTAGGTCATGGGTGTTACAAGTCATCAACCCCTAACAAGGATTTTGTACCCAAAATCTCAAGAGAAAAGAGAAGGATACTTCCTCCTCATCTTTTCCTCTAGCTCCCATGTGGCTTCTTCAATGCCACAATGATGCCAAAGAACTTTCACGAGCACTATATCTTTCCTTTTTAGATTTTTGATTCTTCTGTCTAGAATCAACATTAGACCTTCCACATATGATATATCTTTATCTAATTCTACCTCTATAGGTTGTAATACAAGCTCTATTTCAGGGTGACATTTCCTCAACATAGATACATGAAATAGTGAATGTAGTTTGTGCAGCTCATGTGGTAGTTCCAACTTATAGGCTACCTTTCCAACACGTGCTATCACCGGGTAGGGTCCCATAAATCTAGGAGCCAACTTACCCTTCTTCCCAAATCTGAGAACAACATTCCAAGGAAAAACCTTGAGATACAATTTGCCTCCTTCTTGGAATTCTAAAGGTCTTCGGCGATTATCAACATATGACTTCTATCTATCATGTGCTACCTTTAACTGTTATCATATCACTTTAATCTTTTCAGTTGTCTGTTGCATAAGTTCAGGACCAAGAAGTTGGTATTTACCTATTTCATACCAGCATAATGGAGATCTACAACGTCTACTATACAACGCTTCATGTGGTGTCATATCAATGCTTTTCTGATAACTATTATTGTAGGCAAACTCTATCAAACTCATATGTATATCCCAACTACCTACAAACTAAAGAACACATGTTGTAAGAAAGTCCTCCAATGTTTTTATAGTCTTTTTAGATTGTCCATCTGTCTATGGGTGGAAAGAAGTACTAAAATTTAACTACATAACCAAATCTGTGTGTAATCTCGCCAAAAAGTGACTTGTAAACTGAGGACCTCTGTCATATACAATTGTTGTTTTGACTTCGTACAACCACACTATCTCATCTACATAAATCTATGAAAGTTTCTCAGCAGTGTATGTTGTTTTAATAGAAAGAAAATGTGCCAACTTTGTCAACCCGTCAACTATCACCCAAATGGAATAATGACATTTGGCTGTTCTAGGCAAACCAACTAAAAAATCCATTGTCACATGATCCCACTTCCACTGTGGTATAGGTATTGGTTGTAATGTTCCTACAGGCTTCTGGTGCTCAGCTTTAACTTGTTGAGCCACCAGACATTGCATAACAAACTCAGCTACATCTTTCTTCAAACTAGCCCACCAATACATATCTTTTGGATTGTGATACATCTTTTTACTTCCTATATGCATAGCATACATAGATGAGTGAGTTTCTTACATAACTATCTTCCTTAATTCATTAACATCAAGTAACATGATTCTACCATGGTAACAAACTGTCTCATTTTCTAACTCATGCAAGCCATCCTGCTTCTCACTGCCATATTCTAATTCGATCTGTTGTATCACAATATTAGACTATTGTGCTTCTTTAATATATTGTCTCATCATAAGTTTCACTTGCATCCATGCCAACAATCCGGCTAGCAAAGATACATCCAGTTGTACATTCATCTATTGTAAGGAGACTAGAATGTCCTGTTTATAACACACCAAAGAATTCAATTGTGATTTATCTATGAATGAAAATGAAGACTTTCTACTTAGCGCATTTGCCACCACATTAGCCTTTCCTGGATGATAATCAATTGTGCAATCATAGTCTTTCATTAGTTCCATCCAGTGGTGTTGTCTCATGTTCAACTCTTTCTGCAAAAAGATGTACTTCAAATTCTTATGATATGTGAAAATCTGACACTTTTCCCCGCGCATGTATTGTCTCCATATTTTCAAGGCATGAATCACTGTAGCCAAACCTTTATTGTGTGTTGGATAATTCTCCTCGTGCTTCTTAAGCTGTGAGAGGCAAAAGAAATCACATGTTCATCCTACATCAACAAACATCCCAAACCATTCTTTGAGGCATCACAAAAGACAATGAATCCTTTCCCTTGGTCAGGTAAAGCTATTACCAGTGCACTGGTCAAAGAGGGTTGACACTGGTCATTCCAGACAAAAGCAACAACCTTCCTAGTTAACCTAGTTAGGGGTAATGCTACAGAACTGAAGTTTTTGAAGAACCTCCTATAATAACCTGCCAAACCTAGGAAACTACAGATCTCTGTTGGTGTCTTGGGTTGTTCCCATTCTAGAATAGACTCAACCTTTATAGGATCGACACAAATACCTTTAGTAGATAGATATTTCCTAGAAAAGACACTTCTGACAACCAAAACTCACACTTGCTAAACTTAGCATATAGTTTATGTTGTTTTAACAAAGTCAATGCTTGACAAAGGTGTTGTTCATGTTGTGGATATCTCGACTATATATTAGAATATAATCTATAAAGACCAATATGAATGTGAGAACTCATTACACTAAATGAGATTACTCAAAACATAAAACACAATCGATCACTAATTAATCACATACCCAAAAATATGGGTAAATTAAAATTGATTTCAACATTAGCACCCGCTCAGAAACATTTGCATAAGAGCCCAACATCTTTCTTATATCCATACTATGTCAAGAATTTGATACAAATTATCCTATCATCTTAGCCACGACATATATATACACAGGAGAACAATATTTGTATATGCAACATAATAAACATTAACATGCTAACACAATTCTAATTCGTTTGAAACACAATATACAAACTTTTCCTACCCATACCTGAGAGTACATGGATGACTCTAGGACACACTAGACATATAATCAACTTTCTTAAAGATTCATTACGATAGCACCTCTTTACTTCCACAGTTCTATTGACGTCACTGCTGATTACCTAAAAAGATGTGGCGAACTACAAGGGTGAGCCCCATTTCCCAACAAGAGATATAACCTCCAATAACGTTTATTGATTCCAACATTTTTAGGTAATAAGACAGTTTAAGAACTTTAATCATATATAACAAATAATCTCAACAACACTAATGATTAACAAAATACATAAAGGAGCAAAAAATAACTATCTTCATTATCCAGACTATTCTCATATCCTTATTAACAATATAAGTGTCAGAACCCGTTACACTAAATGAGATTACTCAAAACATAAAACACAATTAATCACTAATTAATCACATACCCAAAAATATGGGTAAATTAAAACTGATTTCAGCATCAGCACCCGCTCATAAACATTTGCATAAGATCCCAAAATCTTTATTAAATCCATACTATGCCAAGAATTTGATACAAATTGATCTATCACCTTAGCCACAACATATATACAGAGGTGAACAATATACGTATATGTCACACAAACAAGCATTAACATGCTAACAAAATCCTGATTCATTTGAAACACCATATACAAACTTTTCCTGCTCGGACCTAAGAGTACAGGGATGACTCTAGGACACACTAGACATCTAATCAACTTTATCAAAGATTCATTACTATAGCTCCTCTTTGCTGCCACATGTTTGTTTTCATCACGTCCGATTACCTAAAAAAATGTGGTGAACCACAAGGGTGATACACAGTCCCAGTAAGAGATATAACCTACAACAATGTTTATTGATTACAACATTTTTAAGTAATTAAACAGTTAAGAAAATTAGTCAGATATAAAAAATAATCTTAGAAGCACTGATGATTATCAAAATACACAAGGGAGCAGATAATAACTATCATCATTAACCAGACTATCATCCTTTATCTTGTTGATAACATAAGCAATTCAGTAGCATATGCATATCTAGCATCATGAGAAAGTCTAGTAACATATCATCTCTATCATTATGAATCAGTCTAGCCACATAAGCACAGATAACAACATTAGCATGTCTAATAGGTTGAACATATCAACATCATCAAAAGAGCTAACACCATAAGCATAACTATCTGGATAAGCATGATCAACATTATATGCATCTCTAGTTACAAAGGCATGGCTAGCATGCTAAACATAACTAACAACATGTGCTAGCTAGCATCATGATTATAATCTGTATAGTTATCAATATAATCATGACTACTGTATGTACACATCTACAATATTAAGCATATCCACAACATAAGTATATCTACTATCTCTTAATTGCACTAAACATCATCTTTATGTAAAGAGAACAAACAAGGGTTATCATTCAATGTGAAGCATCATGTATAGCCCTAAACAGATATGCTATACAGCTGTATTGCATCTTTTACTATGCCCTAAGGAATTTGAGGATACCACTCAAAATCCAACTAACTATTGATAAGTCGAAATCAGTGCCATACAAGATCTAGGAAGAGCCAGACTCCTACGATCTTCTCCACCCCCAGTCAGTACGGGTCCACCACAACAACACCTAAGGTCAAGCTGCTAACAGCCTAGTCCATCCTTGGTACCGGTCACAACACTAGTGAAAGGAGGTGGGTATGCATACCCTACCATCCGAGTTACAACCGTAGTTGTCCTCCAATCTTATCACATATATAATCACCAAGACACAACCACAGCCGTTCTCAATCACATCAGTTGTATGAGGCATGACCATACCCAATCTCCACAATATGCATTGTGGATGACAAGGATATATCCTCAACTTGCCACTCCCACATACTCAACAGTATGTGCTCCGAGTTTCCCTTAGGAATACTCATTTCTCCATCTGTCAAATTCTGACACTCAGATGGATCTATGGCACAGGGCACTACATGATTAGAGTTTCACTTGATTAGCTATGGCAATTGGGTGAATTAAGGTTGCATCAAACAAGTGGACATACAAACCCTAATTCACTTCTAGCAAGCATATAAATATCACAACTTTGAAAAGATATAAAATGTGTGA
Source organism: Alisma plantago-aquatica (assembly GCA_963693085.1). Classification (NCBI taxonomy): domain Eukaryota; kingdom Viridiplantae; phylum Streptophyta; class Magnoliopsida; order Alismatales; family Alismataceae; genus Alisma; species Alisma plantago-aquatica. Next base: position 410,304,094 of record OY856413.1, read on the forward strand.
AACATAATTTCCCATCTCATCATCACATGGTACTATTCACTTTCCATTCATGAGACCACACTAGTCATTATACTATCACAAGATAATAATCTTTTTCACAATGTCACAGCGTATCAACCCTTATCAACATAAGAAGATTTCACCTCATTTAGGGCTCAACCATGCCCAAAGTTCATTAAGACCATCATACTATTATAGGATATAAATCATTTTCACAATATCACAGGGTATACACCCTTATCAACACAAGAGAATTATACCTCATTCAGGGATCAACCATGCCCAGAGGTAATTAAGACCATCATATTATTCCCTACAAGATCATCATTATCTTTGCATGTCTTATAACAAGGCTCAACAACATCACTTATATATAATACACCATATCAGCACAATATTGCATTAATGACCTAGGTTATATTCATAAAAAATCATAGTAGGGTTATATTAACATTAAGAACATTCATTTATTACTTCAACATGCAATGAATCTATATATGATTAATTCTTATCATATTCTAAATGCACATGTTTAGCATAAGAAAGTATCAACCATGTGTCTATGATAACAACCAATTAACACATTTGGGTTATGATCATATTAAGGAGATTATTCAACCATCATTACATCATATAAGAATGTTAAACATGAATACTCATCTTTATCTATTTACATTATAGTTAGGTTCAACATGATAAATTATATCAATGTTACTAAATAGCACTCATACCCAAACCCTAACTCACAGCATCCCCATTGGATCATGGATGCATAAGGTGAAGCATCATCATCACAATCCATTCCATTCTCAAGTATGAACCCACACATAAATCAAGGTATAACGATTGGGTTATGGCATACTAGGGTTTCAACAATAGTAACAGAGTACTTCATGATTGCATTAGTCATTCAAGAACTATTCATACCCAATTACCATCATTTAGTTTTATTAAATCTAGGTATAACAAGCTATACTTCATTAGGGTTACATATCAACACAATATGGTTATCATCTCTTCTATTCATATGAGTGAATAGGTAAGAATACCTTATTAAGGGTAACCCTCTATTTGTTCCATAATCATTCAACCTGTATCACCATACCACAATGTCACCCAAAACCATTATATGTTTAAAAGGTAAGACCTTTGGCTGTTTACATAAGTAAACACCTTAGATAAACCACCTATGAAGTCCTTGATTTGTTTATCTAGAAAGAGTCACCATCTAACCCTAAAAATCCCTTGATTAACAACAAAAAAAGTTCCATTGAGAGTAGGGTAAAACCCACAATCGACTGTTCAGTTAAAACAAGCCATCCATTGTCAACAAGTAAGCTCCTTAAGTTGATCATATAAAGGAAACCATATAAATCTCATTATTAGGACCAACATATTACATTATCCATAATTCCACTTTATTGTTGGAATAAATATTAGATCTTGACCATTGGGTCAAGTTCATATATTAAAACCATCAATTACAGTATAGGTTCAACCATTGCATCAAGTGACCCAAGAAACCATTGGTCTAAGGCTTAATTGATGCTAAAACTATATGATTAACTCACCATAGATTATAGAGACCTGATCCACCATCATTAGTGATCGTTAAATCACAATAGGTTGTTAGATCAACACTATATTCATTAATCAGCATCAAATATTAAGCTGATGTCGTCATTGATTGATAACATTAGTAGGGTACTTAATGGTTGATCATTATACTTATAATTGATCCAAAACCTGAACTAAGGGGGTGACCATAGGTTTTCACCATAATTTTACAACCTTGATCACGACCATGAGTTGTTATGAAGACAACACCATAGGGTTGTTGCAATGGTACCATCATCGGGTCATGGTTTATAGAAGAAATCATCTTTAAACCCTAAAATTTACTATTGTTTGATAGGTTCTTAGCACCATAGGTTGTAAAAATAACCTGATCCAAGTCATATAATACCTTAGGAATAATTTACACATGATCACAGGTTCATATATAACTGAAATCAGAACAGAAAACATTATAAAAATCGAAATCCTAGTTAAGCATAGCTTTTTAGTGCATGGATCATTATTTTCAAGCAAGAACATGATCTAGAAAGCTTATGGTAAGTAATAAACGTGCAACAAGTTATAAAACTTGCCTATACTGAGAAGATAAAACCCCACATAGAAGAAATATCAAGCAGGTAGGGTAGAAAATCCAAGAGTAAGCTATGAATTCGTCCATCTAGCACCTTTCTTCATCAAATGAGCAAACCCTTAGCATAATAAGTAAGAAAGGTAGGGTTTTAAAGCTTTAGAGCAATTTCTACCATGGAACAACAAGGTTCCGACCTGGAGGAAGGTCTAATGAAGGAGAAGAGTAATAAAAACGAAGAAGGAAGGAAGAAAACAACTTGCCTTGGTCGAATTCCCTAGAAGATGACCTTGGAAACCCTAGGTAGGGCTAGATGGAGCCCTAGGAGACCTTCTTCTCCAAAAAGGGGTTGTATTCTACCTTAGAGAAGTTGGTTCCACAGAAAAACAGATTGAATTCGTTTCTCTAGGTTAGAGTAAAGAGAAAGCAAGCATAGTTTCGTATTTGGGCAAGGAAGAGGCAAATATAGCCCATGGATAAGGATAGAAGCAAGCATGAGGTGTAAAAGTAGCTTCCCCATGTGTTTATGGCCTTAAACTATTGAGAATATACAATAACACACACAAGTAGCTCCCAAACCATACCTATTAACTTTCTTAGATATCCTTTGTCGAAATTCCCAGCCAATCACATAATTCATTAGTTGATAGCTACTAAAAGTAGCTCATCCGTGAAGGGGTAAACCCTAAAATACCCTTGATGAAAACACCTTCAAACCATTGCTCAAATAGGAGCCCCATGGATCAAAAATATCAATAATTATAATATAAAATATAAGAAACATAATTTATGTGACAAATTACAAAGAAAACCCCTCAATTGGGTAAATTGAAGAAAAGTCCAAAATATATAGAAAGTTGCATAACTTGCTCAAACAGTGTCCAAATTGGACCAAATTTGAAACTTAAGCTTGTCTTATAATTTTAAAACATATAAAAAGGTTAGATTAGGGTTCTAAGCATTCAATTATGGTAATAAATCTCATTCAACTCATTAAGCATGTTCAGGGGCCTTACAATAAGGAGTCCAGAAGCATGAGCATCTCTAACATCATGAATAAGTCTAGTATCATATGCATAGCTAACAACATCAGCATGTCTAACAGGTATAAGAAAAACCATCTGGATAAGCATGATTAGTAGTATATGAATCTCTAGTTACAAAGGCATGGCTAGCATGCTAAACATAACTAACAACATGAGATAGCTAGAATCATGATTATAATCAGCAGTAGCAGTATAGTTATCAACATAAGCATAGATACTGTATGTATGCATATGCAATCTTAAGCATATACACAACCTAAGTATATCTAAAATTTCTTAATTGCATTAAACATATCATCTTTATGTAAAGATAACAAACAAGGGTTATCATCCAATGTGAAATGTTGTATATTACCCTAAACAATGATGCTACATGGTTGTATTACATCTTTTATTACACCCTGGGGAGTTTGAGTCATACCACTCAAAGTCCAACTGACCATTTCTTGGTCACAATCAGTTCCATATAGGATCTATGAAGAGATGGACTCCAAGATCTTCTCCATACTCAGTCAGTACGAGTCTGCACCGCAGTGACATATAGTCAAATTGAAAAACAACGACATATAGTCATGCAACTCGCCCACCTTGGTATAGGTGATGATGCTAGAATCTAGGGTATTCAAACCCAATCAATGAGGTACAACCGTAGTTGTCTTCTAATCACATCATGTTATAATCACTGAGACTCAACCAAAGTCACTCTCAAAAAGTAGGCTAGGTATGACTACAACCATCCTCCTGAAACACTTGGTGTTAGGATGACAAGCACCCTGCATACTCAATAGTATGCGCTCCAAGTTTCCCTGAGGAATACTCATTTTACCATCCAACAAGTTTTGGCACTGAAGATGGTTCTATAGCATAGGACACTACATGATTAGAGTTTCACTTGATTAGTTATCTCCAATTGGGTGAATTAAGGTTGCATCAAATAAGTGGACATACAAACCCTAATTCACTTCTAGAAAATATTGTTATATAACAAATTCAGAAGATATAAAACATATGAGACATATTGTTCATCATCTCATCATTACATAATGTTATTCACTTGCCATTAATGAGACAACAAATGTCATCATACTATCACATAATATAAATCCTTTTCACAATATCACATGGTATCAACCCTTATCAACACAAGAGTAATACACCTCATTTAGGGATCAACCATGCCCAAAGGTCATTAAGACCATCATACTATTCCATATAAGGTCATCATTATCATTCCATGCCTTAAACCAAGGCTCATCAACATCACTTACATATAATACACCAGATCAACATATTTTTTCATTAATGAGCTAGGAGATATTCATAAACCATCATAGAAGGGTTATATTAAAATTAAGAATATTCTTTTATTACATCAACATGCAAGGAATCTAGATATGTTTAACCCTCATCATATTCATAATGCACATCTTTATCATTATAAAGTATCAACCATGTGGCTATGATAACCATCAATTAACACATTAAGGTTATGATCATATTAAGGTGGTTATTTCACCACCATGCCAGCATATAAGTGTTGACCTAGAGGTTATACATTGCCAATATTTTGATAATGACTTAACCATTCCATTCATATGCATCTAATGTGTGTGTTTAAGATTGTTTGCAGGCATTAGGTACATGAAAAGGATCCAAAATCCAAAGCCCTAGAATGGGTCAAGTTCAAGTCAAAATAGCTACAAGTGTACATTTTGGGATTTCTATGTAAATGACCTTAGAACATTTTTGTAATCACTTGTAATGATGAATTGACTTGTAACTAAGGTGAGAAAATTGATTGGGACATAAAACACCAATGTTAGATCACTTTTAGATGCAATTTAGAAAATTGATTTCAAGCACTTGGTCGGTCGAGTTTCCCAGCCTTAAAACTCGACCAATCATCCTTAAGTCTATTTTCAGAAGATACCATCAGTCTAGTTGTGTTTACACAGAACTCAACCAATCAAGTGGATGACTAAAATGATCTTCAGGGATCGGTCGAGTTTTCCCAAGACAAACTCGACCGACTGTTTGAATATCAGTTTTGTCTTTTACTTGATCGGTCGAGTTACCTTTATTAAAACTCGACCGATTGCACTGCACGGAATTTGTAGAAAAAAGTGATGTGACTGTTGGTGGGTTATTTGATCGCAAATAGAGTCATTTTCTTGAAGAAAAACGACTATATTTTGGCCCAATAGTTCACCTAACTCAAAGCAACACCCTCAGCTATATATAGGACACTTGGAGTTCATTCCAAGGCTGCTCTTTCATTGCAAACTTAGATAAACTATAGTTGAGAGTGTTCTAAGCCTTTTAGCCCCTTTCTCTCTCTACCTTCAAGTCAAATTCATAAGTATGAGTGAGATAGGTTCCTGTGTAAGAGAGCTACTCTATGTGTTGATGTAAAAGCTATCGTCTTCCATCTTCCAACCTCCTTTCCTTTGAAGATAGTTGAAGATCCCTCTCCAAGTGAAGGAGAAGGTGGTGATGTTCTTCAAGGTTGAAGAAGGCAAGCTGCTCCAGGTCTCCAAGTGAAGGAGATAGGTGATCCAGATCTCCAAGTGAAGGAGAGAAGCAAGGCAATGCTCAAGGAAGATAGGTAATCCCTTAAAGGAAGAAGCCTTGAAGAAAGGAGTGGGTAAGTCCATGTTGATGGCTGAAGACTCCATGCTTCAAGTGGGTAAGCTCCTTCTATAGGTTGAAGATCTTTTCTTGAGGTACTAAGCCCTTGGATGTGTGGTTGTTGTATCTTGTAATCTTAGTGTGGAATATAAGAGTACCAAGATTACAAATCCTAGAGACTAACCCACTCTAGGTAGTGGACTGACATTGCTCCTAAGTTTCGAACATGGAACCACTCTAAACCACCTATCCATGCACTTCCTCTTACTTATCTCTTATCCTTGTTGTCGCATGTTAGATTAGGTCATCACATTACTGCTTGTTTAAGTTTATGCAATTAATATAATTTGATGGTCTAATCAATTTTGTGAGAATTGTGAAGCTCTATTCAACCCCCACTTCTAGAGCCCATTGATCCAACAAGTGGTATCAGAGCGGGTCTTCTCCAAGCTAGTTCAACAAGTAGGAGAAGATGGGTGATTCGGCACTTGGTTCTCTCAACCTAGAAGGAAGCTTCTCCATGAGACATCCGGTTTTCAACAGCACCAACTTCCTCTATTTGAAGAGAAGGATGCAATTCTACCTTCAAGGTGTGAGCTATGAAATGTGGAAGATAGTACACCTCAAATATGAAGATCCAAAGGGGGACATCACCACATGGACTGAAGTTGAAATGAAGAATGATCAACTCAACGCCAAAGCTATGAGCATCATCTACGCCGCCCTTACTCCATCCGAGTTCAAACGGATCTCCTCATGGGACACCGCACATGAGATATGGCACAAATTGTGTGTCACCTATGAAGGAATCGAGCAACTGAAGGAAGCCAAGGTCTACATGCTTGGTGGTCTTCTAGAGAACTTCAAGATTGGTAAGAATGAGAGAGTGGCTGTTATGTACACTAGGCTCAATGTCATCTTAAATGGTTTGGCAGCCCTTGGGAGTGTGATGGATAGAGGTACTATCAACTCTAAGATCTTGAGATCTCTTCCTAAGAGATGGGATCCTAAGGTTACTTCAATTGAATTTGTGTATAAGCTAAGTGAGTTGTCAACCGAGGAGCTGGTTGGTAACCTCCAAGCCCATGAACCTAGGCTTGACAAGAAAGAAGAGGAACAGAGGAGAGAAGAAAAAGAGTCCAAGAAGATAAAGGACACAACCTTCAAAGCACAAATTGAAGAAATGGTCCGGAAACAACAACTCACCTTGAAGTCCCCCAACCCTTCCTCAAGTGAAGATGAAGGTTCTAATGAGCATGAGGCAAACTACTCAAAGGGCAAACACTTCAAGAGAAAGTCCTCCTCTTCAACTCCAAGGTGCTATGAGTGTGGTCAAAAAGGCCACTACAAGAGTGACTGCCCGAAGGCCAAGAAGAGCCACCACAAGAGCAGCCACAAGAAAGATAAGGAGCGTAAGAGAGAAGGCAAGTATAAGAGGAAAGACAAGAAAGAAAGAAGATCAAGAGATGCATCCATGCATCTTGGGAGGAGTCTTCTTCAAGCTCCTCAAGCTCTGAAGATGGAGAATGCCATCTTGCTCTCATGGCCTCTACTAGTGAAGATGTATGTGAGGTAAGTGAGGTAAGCAAGGTAAGTGAAGTAAATTTTCTAGAGCTGCATAAAGAAACTATCATTGATATGCTAAATTAATGCCAATCATCCTTTACTAAATGCAAATCTAAGAGGAAAAGGTTAGGAAAGATAGTTGATGATCTTTATGCTAAAATTGATATTCTTGATCAAAATGAAAAATTGCATCTTGAGAGTATAGATTCTTTGCAAGGGCAATTTCTTGACCTTGAACTTCAATACAATGGAGTAGAGGTTGAGAATGGTGTATATCTTAAAAATATTGAAAATCTTAAGATAGAAAACCAAAAGTGCCTAGATGAGCTTGATGTTGTTAAAACTGAAAATGTGGAACTCAAACTCATGGATGATGCTAGGAGAAATGAAGTTTATGCTTATCAAAGAGAAATTGTTTTGCTTAAATCTGAAAATGCCAAATTGCTTGCTCAAGTAAATGACTTATCTTCTAGTTCTATTTTGCAAAGTAATGAAGCTTCTAGCATAGCTTTAGAAAGATATTACTTTCATACTAAAGCCCTCTGTCTTGAGGCCGAACTATTACATGCTAGAGATGATCTTGCTAGTCTTTCTACTACTGTCATTAACCTTAGTGATGATAATGCCAAGTTAAGATCTTCTTTGCAAAAGTTTCTCTCAGGAAAGAAATCCCTCAATGATGTCCTAGAATACTCTACCAAACATGTTGGTACTGGTGGTTTAGGCTATGATGGGACTGCTCGAAAAGGTAAGAAAAAGAGAAAGAACAAAGGTAAGAAGAAGAGTGTGGAACCTCCTATTCTCCATGGAGAGACATCTGGCTCTAAGAACCCTATGGTTTGTGTTCATTGTAAATGTGATGACCATTACTCCACTTATTGTCCTTACAAGCCCAAGGGGACCATCCCAAAGATGAAATGAGTCCCCAAGCTAACCCCAGATCCCAAAGTTTGAGTTGGGTTCTGACATCCTTCTTTCTTGTAGGTTAAAAAGAGATGGATTGTTGATAGTGGCTGCTCTAAGCACATGACTAGAGAAATCAGCCATTTTAACAAGTTTGTGAAAAACAAAGGAGGATCGGTAACCTTCGGGGACAACAAGAAGGGTAAGGTCATAGATGAGGGTGATGTGGGCAATGAGCTTTGTATTAAAAATGTGTTGCTTGTTGATGGCCTACATCACAATTTGATTACTGTTAGTCAACTTTGTGCCAATGGATATCTTGTGTTGTTTACTTCTTTAGAATGCTTGCTTCTAGATTCCCTCTCCTACAATGTTATATATAAGGGAACTAGAAATGGTAATTTTTATGTTATTGTTCTTGATGCTCTTAAGCCCATACTAAATAGATCCTTGGTAGTGGATAAAAATGATATTTCTCTTTGGCATCGTCGGTTGGGTCATGTGAATATGCATCAAATGAAGAAATTGAGAAAAAAGGACTTGGTTAAAGGACTTCCCAAATTGGATTTTGAAAAGGATGAGGAATGCCAAACTTGTACACAAGGGAAACAAACCAAATCCTCCTTCAAATCCAAAGGAGTCATGAGTACCAAGAGAGTTCTTGAACTTCTTCATATTGATCTATTCGGACCAATGAGAACGCAAATGCTTCGTGGTTCCAAGTATTGTCTTATTATTGTTGATGATTTCTCTAGATATACTTGGACCTTCTTTCTCATTTCTAAAAGCGATACTCTTGATGTTTTTTCGAGGTTTTGTAAATGGGATGAAAATGAAGATTCTTGCTGGATTGTTTCTATCCATAGTGATCATCGGGGGAATTTGAAAATGATCTTTTTGAGTGTTTCTGTGAAAAATCTGGTTATTCACATATTTTCTCTTATCCTCGTACACCTCAACAAAATGGGGTTGTAGAGAGAAAGAACAGGTCGCTACAAGAGATGGCTAGGACCATGCTTCTTGAGTATGACACTCCTAAGAAGTTTTGGGCTGAAGCCGTTAGCACCTCATGCTTTGTGCAAAACTGAGTTTTTACACATCCTTCTTTAAAGAAAACCCCCTATGAACTATGGTGTGGTAGAAAGTCATCTATTGATTTCTTTCATGTTTTTGGATGTCCTTGTTTTGTCTTAAACACGAAGCATTCTCTTGACAAGTTTGATCCAAAATCATATAAGGCTTTCTTCCTAGGCTATAGCACTACTAGCAGGGCATATAGAGTATTCAACATTGAATTGTCTAAAATTAAAGAATCTATCAATGTTAAGTTTATTGAAACTAACCCTGTTGTTAGCAAGCATGTTGTTGATAATGATTTTGTACATGATTTGATTCCTATCTTAAAAGACCTCAACATCGAAAATAAAGGTAAGCATGTGATAGAAGAAGAAGAATAAGAAGAAAAGAAGGATCACACTCCCCGCTTTGCAAAGAATCATCCCAAGGAGTTGATCATTGGCAACCCATTCGAGAGAGTGAGGACACGAGATGCTCACAACAAAGAACAAGCAGATAGTGCCTTCATCTCCCAACTAGAGCCAAAGAACATCAAAGAAGCCCTTGGTGATGATGAGTGGATCCTAGCCATGCAAGAAGAGTTAGAGCAATTCGAGAAGAATCGTTTGTGGATTCTAGTGCCAAGACCAAGTGATAGAAAAATCATAGGCAGAAAATGGGTCTACCGCAACAAGCAAGATGAGCAAGGAAAAGTGGTAAGAAACAAAGCAAGGTTAGTAGTACAAGGTTACAACCAACAGGAAGGTATTGATTTTGATGAAACTTATGCTCTTGTTGCTAGATTAGAATCTATTCGTATGTTAATTGCCTTTACTATTTACAAAACTTTCTTGTTATATCAAATGGATGTTAAAAGTGCGTTTTTGAACGGTACAATCGAGGAGGAAGTATTTGTTGCTCAACCTCCAGGCTATGAAAATGACAAGTTACCCAATCATGTTTATTTGTTGCAAAATTCTCTCTATGGACTCAAACAAGAACCTCGAGCTTGGTATGAGAAATTAAAGAACTGTTGTTAGATAACGGGTATGTCATGGGAAAAGTTGATTCTACCTTGTTCCTAAAACACACTTCTAACCATTTTCCTATAATTCAAATTTATGTTGATGATATCATTTTTGGTGGGACTGATCTTGATCTTTGCAAGGAGTTTAGTTCTCTTATGCAGAGTGAATTCAAAATGAGCATGATGGGTGAGTTGACTTTCTTCCGTGGCTTTCAAATAAAGAAAACAAAAGAAGGAAACTTCATCAACCAAGGCAAGTACACAAATGAACTGCTGAAGCACTTTGGGATGGAGAACATGAAGCCGATGGATACACCCATGTCCAACACCACCAAACTTGACAAAGATGAAGAAGGTGAGAAGGTATATGAGAAGCTCTATAGAGGTATGATTGGAAGTTTACTATATTTAACAACCTCTAGACCTGATATTATGTTTAGCTTTGGCTTGTGTGCTCACTTTCAATCTAGCCCTAAGAAGTCACATCTTATTGTTGTTAATAGGATTTTGAGGTACTTAGACAAAACCCAAAATTTTGGACTATGGTATCCTAAATCAAGGGATTTTACTCTTAGAGAATATAGTGATGCAGATACACAGGTGTTTGGTTGATAGAAATTGCACAAGTGGCACTTGCTTCATTCTAGGACCATGCTTAGTGTCTTGGTTCTCCAAGAAACAAAGTACAATGGCATTATCAACTACCGAGGCTGAATATATTGCAGTCGGGAGCTGTTGTGCACATGTCCTATGGATGAAGCAAATTCTCCAAGACTTCAACATATTTTTTGATGCTTCTCCTATCTTTTGTGACAATACTAGTGCAATTAATCTATCCCACAATCCTATATTGCATAGTAGAGCCAAGCATATAGAGGTTCGCCATCACTTTCCCCATGATCACATTGCCAAGAAGGATATTTATATCACACATGTGGACACGGAAAATCAATTGGTGGATATCTTTACAAAACCTCTAGCTAGAGATCAATTCAACTTTATTCGATCTAAACTTCTTATTGTTGATTTGAATGATATTGCCATGTGATCTAGCTAGTTGTCTCTTTCCTATATGCTTTCTAATGACTTTCTTCACTTCATTTTTGCTTATACATGTTTAAATGTTCCTAACTTGCTTGTTAACATGCTTAATTTTTTCTTGTTTTTGGGTCTTTATTGAATTTCATGTTTTATCGCAAAATAGTGCCCAATGATGAGCTAAATGTGCCTAAGTATGTTACTGATACATAATAGAATGGAAAAATAAATTTAATTGGCATGTATGTGGCTAGAAACTAAGAATGTGACTTTTAGGTCAGGTTGACCTTTGGTCGAGTTTTCATCCTAAGAAACTCGACCGATTAGGAGTCGAGAGCAAGTCCTCAGTGGACCGTTCGGTCGAGTTTTCCATACATAGAACTTGACTGATCTGCGGGCAGAGCCAACTTAAAAGTTAGGAACGGCCGTCCTTTTTCCCTCTCAACTAGAAAATATATGACTGATTCCTCACCTCTTAGCCCTAAGCTCTCAAAACCTACCCTAAACCTCCCGCTCCTAGCCCTAGATCGACCTAGAAACCTTGATCTTGACCTTCCCGAGTGTCACTGGTGGTGTTTGGTCGGCGTTTGAGGTTTGCCATTTCTTATTTGCACATTTTTCATCTTGTTTTCATTTCCATGGCTTCTCATAGACAAAAATGTCATGCTCCAAGAAATGCTCCTTCTTCCTCATCTAATAATCGTTTGATTCCATTTGATAATACCTCCTTTGTGTCAGTTGAAGTTGTAAATAGGTACAAGGACCTTCTTTCCCGAAGCCCTTTTCCTTTTCGTGCTTTGATCGATCCTTCCCCTAGGTATCAAGCAATTATTGTCTCTATTTCTCGGCTTCTCAACTCCCACCATTTGTCCACCCTAGCGATCGAATGTGACTTCTTTAATAACTCCATGTCAAGCACTAAAGTTGTTCACGAGTTCTATGCCAACTTGCGTTGGAACTACGATTCGCTCATCCCACCACTGAATACTCAAGTAATTCTTACTTTGATGATCGCCGGTCATCGTTTTCAACTCTCTGAGGATACCTTAAATGTATTTTTTATTGGAGATGAGGAAAATGACACATGGTGTAAGGATTATGGAGAGTACTTCGATCTTCTTGACCCGGAAGGTTTTTACAAACACCATGAATTGACGTTGCCAGATGTTCATCGGTTTTTGAAGAAACCTGACGTAGCCAATAAGAAGAAGTCCACCCTACCCTCCTCCTCTCTTGACCTACAGAGGTGCATACTAGCTTTGGTGATTAACTGTAATGTCCATCCAAAGCGAAATCAAATAGACATTACTGAAAACACCACAGTCATTATGTATTATTTGTTAAACAATATTAATGTCAAGTGGGCCAGGTATATCTTACATCACATGACCTGCTTCGACACTGGAAAGAACACCAAAGGCACCCACCCGCCCTACCCGACTTTGATCTGTAGTTTCTTCAAGTTCGCCACTGACAAATGTCTCTTTTCTGACTTCCATTATCCGGTCGCCAGAAAGGGTGTTTGTATTAGTGAAACCACCCTTCAAAAGTATGTTCCTGTGTTTTCCTCTGCCTCTGGTGCTTCCACCTCTACGACCGCTTCAGCTACCCCATCCCCCTCCACCCAAGCTCTGCCTCCGCAGCCTCCTCCTAGACCCAGTCGTGCGTCTTTTTGTGTGTCAAATGAAACCCTTATCGGTTATATGATGCATCAATAGGCGTACAGTCAACAGGTTTAGGACCACCTGCACCAGGATCTGTATTCCATAATGTCTCACATGAACCTATCTTGTGCATCACCCTACCTAACCTACCAGCCATACCTCGGTAGTGCCTATGCTTCATATGCATATGAGCATTACTATCCTGCTGTCGAGCCTTCCGCTACTTCTCTGCCTACTTTTGATGTTGGTAGTTCCGTTCCTGCTATTCTGCCATTTCCAGCTGGCCTCCTGGCCACTCTGCTAGCTTCATTGGGTGACTCTGCTCCGTCCTTCCCATAGGCCAATGAGCTTCACGCTCTTGGTATGTCTTGGGCTGAGCAGAATGCCTGCTGGCTCGGTCATTCTTTTGACCCTCCTGCTGATGAGGAGATGCCAGACCAGGTTGAGGATGATGATGTTGATGCTGATGACGATGATGACGAGGATGCTTCAGACGATAGTGATGGTGATGGTTCTGATGCTGGCACTACTGCTCCATCCTCTGATGGGGATGATGACTACACTATTGGCAATGAGGACGTTGTTGATTTAGATATCCTAGATGTTTAGGTGGTTTCTTCGTTTGTAGTCTAGCATGCTTATTATATACATCTTTCTAGACTCTTTTGTATCAGAAACATCTTGGCACATTCTTCTGAGTTGTACTATTTCTTATCTTTGTTTTATCACCTTTATGTTTTTAGTTGCTCGTATGTGGATGTCTATCTCAGTTGTAATGCCTTTGATGTGTACTATGGCTATTTTCTTTGGTTTATCCTATGCGTTGGTGCCATCTTGAGTTATATTTTGATCATGACTTGGATTGCATGTCATCTTTTATCTGTGTGTGATATATGCTTTTAAACTGTTGTTTAATCCTTTGCAGACATGGTTGGTTGAGTTTTGGAGAAGACCTGGCTTTTTCTCTTCTACCCCCTACCTTTTTGATAATGTCAAAAGGGGGAGAGATATCTCTTTTGATTGTGAGATCCTTTTCTTGTTCAATTCACTGTACTTTATGTGAACTTGCAAAGGACTACCCATTACATGTGTATTGGTATTGCTATGTGTAGAGGAACTAACCATGCAGGTTAGAGGAAGCATAGATTGATGGGGAGCAATTCACATTATTCGTATCATGAATCCCCCTAATTCACAAGGCAAAGGTATAACTTTCATATCCTTTTCAATATGCTTGAGGAATGGTTTGTCATTTTCAAAAAGGGGGAGAATGTTGACCTAGAGGTTATACATTGCCTATATTTTGATAATGACTTAACCATTCCATTCATATGTATCTAATATGTGTGTTTATGATTGTTTGCAGGCATTAGGTACATGAAAAGGATCCAAAATCCAAATCCCTAGAATGGGTCAAGTTCAAGTCAAAATAGCTACAAGTGTACATTTTGGGATTTATATGTAAATGACCTTAGAACATTTTTGTAATCACTTCTAATGATGAATTGACTTGTAACTAAGGTGAGAAAATTGATTGGGACATAAAACACCAATGTTAGATCACTTTTAGATGCAATTTAGAAAATTGATTTCAGGCACTTGGTCGGTCGAGTTTCCAAGCCTTAAAACTCGACCGATCATCCTTAAGTCAATTTTCTGAAGATAGCATTGGTCGAGTTGTGTTTACACAGAACTCGACCGATCAAGTGGATGACCAAAATGATCTTCAGGGATCGCTCGAGTTTCCCCAGGACAAACTTGACCGACCGTTTGAATATCGGTTTTGTCTTTTACTTGATTGGTCGAGTTACCTTTATTGAAACTCGACCGATTGCATTGTACCGAATTTGCAAAAAAAAGTGATGTGACCATTGGTGGGTTATTTGATCGCAAATAGAGTCATTTTCTTGAAGGCAAACAGCTATATTTCGGCCCAAGGGTTCACCTAACTCAAAGCAACACCCTCATCTACATGTAGGACACTTGGAGTTCATTCCAAGGCTGCTCTTTCATTGCAAACTTAGTTCTACCAAAGCTGAGAGTGTTCTAAGCCTTTGAGCCCCTTTCTCTCTCTATCTTAAAGTCAAAGTCATGAGTATGAGTGAGATAGGTTCCTGTGTAAGAGAGATACTCTATGTGTTGATGTAAAAGTTCTTCTCCTCCATCTTCCAACCTCCTTTCCTTTGAAGATAGTTGAAGATCCCTCTCAAAGTGAAGGAGAAGGTGGTGCTATTCTTCAAGGTTGAAGAAGGCAAGTTTCTCCAGGTCTCCAAGTAAAGGAGATAGGTGATCCAAATCTCCAAGTAAAGGAGAGAAGCAAGCCAACGCTCAAGGAAGATAGGTAATCCCTTGAAGGCAGAAGACTTGAAGAAAGGAGTGAATAAGTCCATGTTGATGGCTGAAGACTCCATGCTTCAAGTGGGTAAGCTCCTTCTATAGGTTGAAGATCTTTCCTTGAGGTACTAAGCCCTTAGATGTGTGGTTGTTGTATCTTGTAATCTTATTGTGGAATATAAGAGTACCAAGATTACAAATCCTAGAGACTAACCCAGTCTAGGTAGTGGACTGACATTGCTCCTAAGTTTAGGACATGGAACCATTCTAAACCACCTGTCTATGTGCTTTCTCTTCTTTGTCTCTTATCCTTGTTATGCATGTTAGATTAGGTCATCAAATTGCTACTTGTTTAAGTTTCTGCAATTAATATAATTTGGTGGTCAAATCAATTTTGTCATAATTGTGAAGCTCTATTCAACCCCCCTTCTAGAGTCCATTGATCCAACAATAAGAAGGTCAAACACAAATACTCATCTTTATCTATTTGCATTAGAGTTAGGTTCAACAAGATAAATTATATTAATGTTACTAATCAACACTCATACCCCAAACCCTAACTCACGGCATCCCCATTGGATCATGGATGCATAAGGTGAAGCATCACCATCACATTCCATACTATTCTCAAGTATGAAACCACACATAAATCAAGGTGTAACCATTGGGTTATAGCATACTAGGGTTTCAACAACAAAAGGAGAGTACTCCATGATTGTATTATTCATTCAAGGACTATTCATACCCAATTACCATAATTTAGTTATATTAAATCTAGGTATAACAAGTGTCGGCAAGGGAATAGCCCGGTTGGCGAATTCTGCTGGTCCCCAATGAAGGGACCCGGGTTCAAAACCACACAGAGAAGCATCTCTTGATTTATCACCCTCCCGGGCGTCCGGCCTCCGCCACGAGTTATGGGAGAGGGGGGAGAAATCTCTCTCTTAATCCCAAAGCTAGGTATAACAAGCAATACCTCATTAGGGTTACCCATTATTTCATATGGTGATTTTAAATCATAATAATATGAGGGAAAGGGTAAGACTACAAGTTTAAGGCATTGAACCATCAAATTATCATCATCAGAATCATAACATTACACTACACGCTTCACCCAAAACAATGGGAATATTGAGGCATCAACTTCTAACCATTAAATGTTGAATAGGTAAAGCCATTGGTCGTTTACATGAGTAAACATCTTGAAAAAACTACCTATAAATTCAGTGAGTTATTCTCCAGAAAGAGTCACCATCTAACCCTAGACATCCCTTGATTAACAACATAAAAATTTCCATTGAGAGTAGGGTAAAAACCACAAGTGGATGTTTATTTAAAACAAGCCATTAGTAAATGAGCTTATTAAGTTGATCTCATATAGGAAACCATTTAAATCACTTTACTTGGACCAAAATATTACATTTAGGAATCATTCCAATTTATTGGATGAAGAAACATTAGTTGTTAACCATTAGGTCAAGTTCATATATTAAAACCATCAATTGGAGTATAGGTCTGACCATTGCATCAAATGACCCAAGAAACCATTGGTTTAAGGCCTAATTGATGCTACAACTACATGCTTAACACACCATAGGTTGTGGAGACCTGATCCACCATTAGTAGTGACCATTAAGAAACCATAGGTTGTTAGATCATCACTATATTCATTAATTACCATCGAATATCAAACTAATATCACCCTTGGTTGATAGCATTATTAGAGTACTTAGTTGTTAATCACTAAGCTTCTAATTAGTACAACACCTAACATAAGGGGTGAACATAAGTTGACACCCTTTGTTACCACCATCAATTGTCAAGAAGACAACATCATCGGTTGTTGCAATGGTACCACCATTGAGTCATGTGTTTATAGAAGAAATCATTTTTAAACCCTAAAATTGACAATTGGTTTATAGGTGTTTAGCACCATAGATTGTCAAAAAAACCTGATCCAAGTCATATTATACCTTAGGAATAATGTACACATGATCACAGGTTCATCTAGAACTAAAATCAGAACATGGAACATTATAAAAATCGAAATCCACGTCAAGCATAATTTTTTAGTGTATGGATCATCATTTAAAAGCAAGAACATGAGCTAGCAAGCTTATGGTAAGCAATAAACGTGGAGAAAGTTATAAAACTTGCCTCTAATTAGAAGATAAACTCCCAAACAAAATAAAATACGAGTAGGTAGGGTAGAAAATCCAAGCATAAGTTGTGAACTCATCCATCTAGCACCATTCTTCATCAAATGAGCCAACCCTAAGCATAAGGAGCAAGAAAGGTAGGGTTTTAGAGCATTAGAGAAATTTATACCATAGAACAGTAAGGTTCCGACCAGGAGAAAGGTAGGAGGAAGGATAAAAAGGAAATAAATAGAGGAAAGAAGGGGATTCTTACTCTTAAGGTCAAGATCACTAGAAGGAAGCTTTTTAAACCCTAAATGGAAGTCAATTGCCAACCTAGATTTATTTTCCAAGAAGATCCCCTCTTTCTTGTTCCTTGGACATGAAATTCATATCTTCACAGAGGGAGAAAGAGTTTTATAGAAGGATGGAATTGGTGGAGATCAAATGGCTCGTTTGGGTGCTTAGGGATGAGTATATGAAACTTTAAGATAAAGAAAAAGAAAAAGTTATATCTTTCCTAGTGTGCATGGCCTTAAACTATTAAGAATATACAAGAACACACTCAAGAAGCTCCCCCATCATCCATATATACCTTATTATATTTACTTTGTCGAATTTATAAGACAATCAAATAATTCATTAGTTGATAGCTACTAAAGGTAGCTCATCCATGAAGGGGTAAACCCTAAAATACCCTTGAGGAAAACACCTTCAAACCAAGGTTTAAATAGGAGCCCCATGGCTCAAAAAGATCAAGAATTATGAGAGAATATCCAAGGAACATAATTAAAGTGATAAATTGCAAAGAAAACCTCTTAATAAGGTAAATTGCAGAAAAGTCCAAAATGTGCATAAAATTGCATAACTTGCTCAAACAATGTCCAAATTGGACCAAATTTGAAACTGAAGCTTGTCTTATGATTTCAAAGCATATCACAAGGTTAGATTAGGGTTATAAGAATTCAATTATGATAATTTAGCTTGTTTAACACTTTAAGTAAGGTTAGGGGTCTCACAACCATAAACCTCTAATAGGGATTTCGCCCCCGAAATCCAAGGTACACATAGATTGACAATTCTCATGCACGTAATCCTCAATATTACACATGGTTACTTCCATATTTTGGTAATGTTGCATCACTCTTATAGAGGTCATATTCTTCTCTTTCAATTCATACATATCTTATATTGGGTCAGCACAAAAACCCCCACATAAGATGACATTTGCAAATATGGAACATAGAAACTTGTTGTGCCACATGTAAAAATTTAATAGTAACTTTCAACTTTGGGACTCTATTGTCATCTTGAACTATTCTATATGTTGTATCACGCATCACTCAAAGGCCATACTCATTGGATCTTACCAAACATAGAACATCAAGTATCTCTTATCATATGTAACTTTAAAAGGTTTCATCCCTATGCCCCTTTAATGGTTGTTGTAATTAACAACTCAATCAACCAGGTACGCATCTCCTAATTTTCAAGAACTATGAAGCCTATACATATTTTTTAGAGGATTCTCTAATCATCTCAATGGTGAACTGACCATCTATTTGGCTGAAATATCATACATTTGTCTATAATCGTTAACAAATATAACTTCCTGATTGACCTTGTTAGGAGTAGAACAACGACATTGTCTTCATCTTATTAGGATCCCCACAACACACTTAATAGAGATATCATAACTCCAAGAGGATAATTTAGTCAACCCCAACTCACTCTTTCTAGGCTTGTCACACATAAGTACAATTGCTTCATTATTCTTAAGGTTTAACAAAGATATTGACCATGTTCTTGACCATCTCTGGAATACTTTAAGATGTCATCATTCAAAGATTGCTAAAACTTGTAAGATACAACCTAAACATTTGTTCCTCCTATTCATAAATTCTATTGGTACATTGGTTAGTCTAAAGGAAATAACCCTAAACTCACGATGGTCATGTAACTTATGTCATCCATTCTAACTCTTATGTCTAAAGGATATTTTATCTTAAAGGAACACAGTAGCACATGTCTATTGATAAACAAACCTTCTATACTAGATAGCGGTTTTTCCCAGCTATCACTATACCATACACAATATTATAGAATCACTTTTGTTTTTCCTTTCAAACAACATTTAGAGGGTCATCATCAACTCTCTCTCTAAACTACTATAGAAATGGCTTATAACGTCAATTTTAAAGGCGTCAGTTGTATAAATACACTGACGCCTAAAACATAAAGTGTCGGTTAAATAAAAAAACCGAAATCTATCTGTGAAGGGCGACCAGACACGGTTATTACTTTTGTTTAGTGTCGGTTCCTTAATAAGCAACCCATGCCTAAAATTAACCACAAAATCCAAATTTTCCAGTGAAAAAAATTACCTCTAAATTTAACATACTGCGTCGGTTGTTAAAAAAGAAACTGACGACTAAAGGTTTTCCGCGAGATAGAAATTTGGCCAATTTTTATCGTCGGTGGTCTTACAATAACCGACGTCGTTTTGTTTTAACGCGCTTAACCGCAAAAATATTCACCCCCCTTTAGCGTTGATTTTTATATGGAAACCGACGACTATGGTATTAATTCGAGAACATTTATTTTTGTCAGCATATAAAGAGACGTCAGTTTTTCTAGTTGGAACCGACGACTATAAATGAATAGTAGTGTAGGTTTTTTATTGGTAACTAACGCCTATAGTTTTTAGGGTTGGTTATTTTTAATAACCAACGCCTATTGTTAACTTAAAAACACACGTGCGAGCTAGACTCTTTCCCTTCTATTTCATTCATTCTGCGATTGAGGGTTTTAGGTCTGACGATTCCTCTTCTCACCGCCGCTCAGTGCTGCTCCTCTGCCTCCGCCTCCACCACCGTTTGCTGGTGCTCTGGGTGCCGTCGCTGCCACCACTCGCCGCTCGCCATGTGCCTCTGCCGCTGCCGCTTGTTGTGATTCTCTGGCCGATGCTCTCCAGTCTGGCCGCGGCTCTCCTAGGCCTGCTCCATGCGCGCTCTGCTCCCTGCTCTCCAAGTTGTTGCTCTGACCACAGCTCCTATGCACCTATTTTCCGTCGACGCCGCCACAAAGGTACCCTGCTCCTTCTCGTCTTCCTCGTCTTCTTCCTCTACCCTCAAGCAGGTACCCTACTCCTGCTCGACCACCATTGGCTGGTCAGATTCACATTAATATTGCCAATAATGTAGGAAATGAATGCTAGCTCCAATTATAGACATATTGCATATGGTTTTGATTAGAAAAATGCATAGATTGTGAATAAAATATACTTGAAGCTCTATTATTCTTCGTGTTACAAAGGTATAGTTAGTACATGAATATTAGATGATATTCAAGAAAACCCCAGTTTAATGAGCATGTTGTTAATCAGATTAATTATGATTCTTTTATATATTCTAATGTCAGTATATAATTATGTGATCCCAACATATTAAATTGAATTAGAATGATTTCAATGAATTATAGGGTTTTAAAGTTGATAATCATGTACATGTGGAAATAGGGTTATTAAACCAATGGTTATAACATAGTATGATCTTAATTTGATCTGGATGTTCATAATAATGTAGTATGTTAAATATGATTATTAGTGCTACATATAATGTCTAGTAAATATTCCTAGCCCTTTTGTCATTAGGGTAATTTTTATACATGTTTGAGTAAATTAGGGTTCTAATCTACCCTTTTGGTCCTATATTTGATGCTAATTGTGCATATATGTTGAGTTTGGGACTTTAGTGATGGACTTTGTCCTAAGTTGTTATTTTTTCATCTACTATGAACTCTAGTCTCATCTATCCTATCTTGGAAATCAATAGTACATTGATGTAATATCAACTAAGGGCCCAAGGTCAACCCCACCCTCCCCCCTCTTCATGGTAAAAGATAGTTCATTGAAGATCCTATAGATGAAGAAGAGTACTATGATAATTATGATGACTCCAGTCCATTCTCAGTTGGGTTGCCAACACCACCAAACATTGAAGCTAGGGATCACAATGACTTGTATGTTCGTGGGGATCACAATGGAGGATTGTTAATTGATAAAAGATCACAATATTAGAGGCATGAATGTTTATAATTTTTATATGTTTTATTTTTCTGAATGTGAACTTTACAATGTGAATGTGGACTTTACAATGTGAATTTCTTTACTATGTGAATGTGAACTTTACAATGTGAATGTGAACTTTATAATGTGAATGTGAAATTTACAATGTGAATGTGTACTTTACAATTAGTGTTACTTTACAATGTGAAATTTATAATTTGAATGTGAACTTCCAGATGGTTGAGCATTCCCATGATGACCGTGCTGACGATCACTGTGAGGGTGAGGATGTTCTTATGCCGCCTGACAATGTAAGTTTTAAGAATATATCCCTGATGTTTCTATCTATATGTTCATTTATAATTATATCATGTAAGTGTATTTTTTATCAAATTTTAGGTTGTTGATGTAACCCCTAAAGAAATTACAACACTTGATGAGCAAAAAAAGAAATTGAGAAAGTGAGGGGCATCACAATGATGAACAAGTTAATACAACAAAGGGGAAATGGACCCAAATTGGCTGTGGATTTCGATCATGCAGGAAATCCATATGGAGTGAACCGCAACTCATTTGTTTCATACCTTGGGGTTGTTACTCGCAGCCATTGCAGTCCTATCCTAGAATCCTGGCATAAAGTTCCTAAGGGGAAGAAACACCACATATGGAAGGAACTATGCGTGAGTTATTATTATTTATAATTCTATTTGTGTAGATTACTAATTTTTAGGATACTAGTTAATAGCAATTATATTTAATTTGTAGAGCATATTTGATCTAGATGAAAAGCTGCATCATAAATGTGTGATGCAACACTGTGCGAGGGTCCTAAGGAACTATAGGACCAATCTCACATGAGATTACATACGCGATGCTGATAAGAGGTTCTTGATTGATTTCCAATTCTAGACATTGATCACTATTTCACTAACTCTACACTAATAATTTTTGTTTGTATTCTCTTTAAAAAATAAATTTAGGCAGAAGGAAGCCACAAAGCAATGGAACTACCTGGACCCCAAAGACTGGGAGGCGTTTATTCCCCAAAGAAAAATAGAAGAATTCAAGGTATTAAGCGCCACTCCCAATTTAATTAATATACATTTTTATTTATTCACCTATTCAAGATTAACCTTTAGTGTTACTAACCAAATCAATGTGCTAACTAACTAGGCCCTTAGTGAGGCGCAAAGAGCAAGGCATGCACTAAATGTGCACGACCACACAATGGGTCCAAGAGGATATGCAGGCGTTCGCCAAAGACTACAGGCTGAGTCTACTCAACCTACTGCTACTCAGGAGACTACATAGTTCTCTACTACTGCTCCAACAACTCTACCTCGCCATGCTATGTGGATAGCTGGGAGGCAAAATAAGAAGGGAGACATACTGAAGCCCCCAACTGCTGATGCGGCTGCAAAAATGGTAAAAATCAACTCTTAGAGCAATCAATCAGTATTGATTATTGTTATGTTTACTTACTAATTTTTGTTGATGGTGATTAGCGACAACTACACGAGCAGAGGAAGGAAGGCAAGTTCATCCCTCAGGGCACAAGGGATGAACTGACAGTTGCTCTGGGTAACCCAGAGCATCCTGGACATGTTCGGGGTGCAAGCGCTAGTGTGGGCATCAAAGCGTTCTTTGGGCCATCCCAGTGCAAACCTATCCCAAAAGCTAGATTTTCACAAGCTGAGGTAACCTATTATTATTTTAGAATATTATTGTAAAAGGGAATTCAATAATCAGAAGCTAGCATTTCTTTTATCCATGTATAGGTAGATTCGTTAATTGAGAAGAGAATCCAAGAAGAAATGGTGAAGTGGCAGTCGTCTCAGCCTGCCACTCAGACAATACCTGTGGCGGACTGCTCTTCTCCTACTGTAGAAGTGGTTGGGAGTAATCTTGTAGACCCACCACCTAGCATGTCCTCTGTAAGTATTTTTATGACATAATAGCTAGTCTGTTCAAGATGATATGTTTGTGTATATATGTATATAACATTCTTTACATAAATCTATAGGGGTTGAAGCCATGCCGACTAAAAAGTCAAGAATATATCATTGCAGAGGCGTCGGCTTACCCACCCTTAAAGGGTGCATGTTTCATGGGTATCCAGTAGTAGATGGTGTGGTACGTGTGAGCCCGATACATGTATTCCCCAACTGGATGGATCTTGCACTGCCTCATGCACACCCAGATGCTGAAACACTTGGTGAGGCAGTAGGCAGAGTGATATAGTGGCCCGAAGTGGATGTCCTCTATACTGATATTGTATGATAACTTTCCATTACTTTAATTTCTTAGTGTGTTTATATGAGTCAATTGATCTGAAATTATATATACATGTCAAAAAGATGAGACCCGCTACATCTTGGCCTCCACCTCCTCGAATACCAAGTTGGCTTCCAAGTGACCTACACGCCTCGATAGGTCCTAATTGTAGGGTGTGGCAGTATGGATCGACGAACATGATACAAATTGTCCTATAATTGTTAGTATTCCGGAGGATGCTGCAGGTAAATCATATGATAACAATCTATTTATACAGGTTTAGCATACATATTGATGCATACGTAATACAAGTTCTGCATACGTATGTATTAATGCATAGGTATTAATGCAGGTCAATCATACGAAAACAAGATATTTATACAAGATATTTTGGAGTTGTTTAGTTATGAATGGTTGAAAACATCTATGATAGAGCTGTGGATATGGGGTGATCTTGTTTATACATCCATATACCTTGTTTTATATACAGTGATCTGGTTTCTTATATATTAATGCATACATAATACATGTTTTGTAGCCACTTACACAAGATATGTACAAATTTTGGGTTTTCCCATGTGGAATTTTTGGTTCCATCTTTGATTAGTCTTGTAGATACATACCCTTCTTCAGCTACTTCATATTGCTGTGATGCTTTTCAATATTTTGGTAAAAATAAGAAGATAGTGATAATAGCTCCATTCAATGTTGAGTAAGTTTACATTGCTTATAATTTGGACTTAAGAAAATTACATTTTTATAGTGGATTTTGAGTTATTAACTTTTAACTTTCTTACCTGTAGTGGTAGGCATTGGGAGTTACTAGTTATTGTCCCCAAGATGTTCACTGTCTATTATCTAGATCCTGTGGGGAATGAGTTGGATACATTATATGGACATGCAATTAAAAGGCTATTATTCTCGTGAGAAATATTTCATATTTTTATATCTGTTAATATATGTTACTACATTACTATTTAATTATGCAATTTAATGTGTTACATTAACATATGTAGGGCTTTACAAGAGTACAAAAAAGCTGGAGGAAAGCTCCCCAAGAAAAGGATTTGTCACTAATTTGGGACAATGTGAAAGTAATTTCCTGACTCCAATGTATGTATTATTTATGTGAACTGTGCTTATTTGTATTTTTGAATATTTTGTATGTTTCAATTTATAGTGTGCAACACAAGACAATGGTTGGGCATGTGACTACTATGTGATGCTATTTATGGACCTAATCAACAAACATGTCATAATAGAAATCGATAAGATACACCAGGTATTATACATAGTCTCATTAGATAATATGAAATATATCAATCTTATTATATATTATTAATTATATATATGTCATTCTCTTTGCAGGTCTTTAAAACTGTTGACTTCAGCACAGGTGGAAAGCGTTTCGATATACATGCTCCCTATATGAGAGATGAATTAGATGTTCTAAGAGAAGAATGGGCAAAAGCCCTACACAGAGTGGGGATTTTTAGATTTAATTTTATTGACAATGATGAATAAAGAATAACTTTGTTCTCATAATTATTTTTGTGTGAATGTGAATGAATTTTTATGAATTGTCATATGTGTGTGAAGATGATCAATACATAAATGTTTCTACATGTGTCTAAATGTGAAAAGAGATGAAATGAATGGAATTGCAGATTTCTACTGGTTTCTACATATGTGTGATGAAAAAATAATATGAATTAAATGTGCTTATACATGTGTCTGAATCACATATATATATAATATTGTCCATCTTGTTAATTTTGTAGGTTTTTGGCCTGTTGTTGGCCGATATCAATGGATGTCATAAACCTATAGTTTAGAACTGAACTTCAGGTTCTCATCCTACTGATCAGCCATAAAGCAAGCCTGCAAACTGATAAGAAAAAAAAATCTTAACATAGACGTCGGTTATTTGAAAAAAACTGACACCAAAGACATACGGTGGTGGTTTTTGATAAAAAATTGACGTCTATGTGGCCAGGAACCACAGCTGTGCTGGGAAGCACGACCGTGGTGGCAGACAGGGGATATGGCGTCGGTTATTTGTACAAAACTGATGTTGGTTCAGCTGATATGGCCAGGAACCACAATGTGCTGGGAAGCACGGTCGTGGTGGTAGGGGATATGGTGTCTGTTATTTGCACAAAACTGACGTCAATTCAGCTGATATGGCCAGGAACCACGGTCGTGCTGGGAAGCACGAGCGTGGCGGCATGGAGATGGCGTCAGTTATCTTACAAATCTGAAGCCTATAAGACCTTTGCTGGTGCATTTTTGGTGGTGGGAAGCATTGTGACGTCGGTTCTTTTAATAACCAACGTTTGTAACCATTCTGTAGTGTCAGTTTTCTTAAAAAACCGATGCCTATAGTCCCTTTGCTGGCATGTTTTCAGTGGCGGGAAGCTTTTTGGCATCGGTAGGGAACCGACATCGAAGGGGTCCACCTTTAGCGGTGCCCACTTGGGTGTCACTTGGAAACTGACACTAAAGCCCTTAATTAACTGACGCTAAAGGCATGTTTTGTAGTATATAAAAGGGAGGAACACTTGGAATGTTCATTTAATAAACATTTCCAACCTTCACAAACTTCCCATATGGTTGATACATCTTGCATACTATGATACATTACCTTGGTATCCACCTCATGGGTTGTCAGGAACTCACATCCTTATCTCATCTACTCTTACCAGCATAAAAAATTTCATGACATATAAGAGGAGTCTTCCTAATTATTGGAAGGCTCAAAAGCAAACTCACACAAACTATATGATCTTGGAACCATAGTCCAAGAAACATTATGCTATCATAAGCTATCCACCCTCATGTTTAAAATAAATCCACACATGCCAAGTGGAAATGATCCACTTAAAATTTATTCGCTAGAAAGGAAAGACACAAAGGGAAACACACTTCCCACATCATAGCAACATTTTTTAAGGGTCACTAGCGAAAAGGTAACCAATTCTATTTTCATTATGCAGGTTACACCTTCTTACGTATCATTTTACTTTTTTTATTTTGGGTTCCTTGCCATTAGCATAGGAATCATCATGATTAACATATCTCATTATTCCTTCCTTGATGACTATTTATCACACTTGGGTAAGTTCTCTTATTTTATTATGTTTTTCAACCACTTATCGAAAGGTAAATCATCATATTCCACATTTTCTTGATTAAACCAGGATCATCTCCCTTAATTTCTTTCACATGCCATTCTGATTTTTCATTAACACTTTCTTACACACATTAGTTGGTCTGAGATTAACAAAGGTTCCACCATATTTCTTTGTCATTGTTCCCATTCATCTTCTCATTTTGTTCTTGTTATTGAAGTTCTCTATATCTTATGTGGATTTCATACCTTGATTCACTTTTTAAGCATAGACTTATCTATCTTTTACTTTATTATCTTCTTGAATCACATCCTCAAGAACTCCTCTTTTTCTTATTTGTATTCAGATATAGATTTCATGGTGTTGTATCTTTCTCTTATAGTTACCAAACGTTCAAGTTTTGATAATGATGTAATGCTCATGTTCTCTTGAGGTAATATTGAGTTATCTGCACCATGATTTCTGATTCATTATGCTCTTTAAATAGTTTCAAAATGACTACTTTATTAGAGTAATAAAAAATATAACAATTTAAGAGTTCGATACATACCTTTTCTTCAATAATTGAATACCTGGCCAGGGCACCCAAGTACTGAGATTAGGCAGCATGCACCGTGTTTTTGTGTCATGTTGCTAACTTAGACATCTTCCTAGTCCTAAGTCCTAGTGTCCCTATAGACTAAGTGAACCTAAAGCTCTGATACCAACTTGTGAGAACCCATAACACTAAATGAGATTACACCAAACATAAAACACAATCGATCACTAATTAATCATATGCCCAAAAATATGGGAAAATTAAAACCGATTTCAACATCAGGCCCACTCAGAAACATTTGCATAAGAGCCCAACATCTTTCTTATATCCATACTATGTTAATACTTTGATACAAATTGTTCTATCATCTTAGCCACAACATATATATACACATGAGAACAATTCTTGTATATGCCACACAATAAACATTAACATGCTAACAAAATTCTAATTCGTTTGAAACACCATATACAAACTTTTCCTTCCCAGACCTAAGAGTATAAGGATGACTCTAGGACACACTAGACATCTAATCAACTTTCTCAAAGATTCATTATTGTAGTTCCTCTTTACTTCCATAGTTTTGTTATCGTCAATGTGATTACCTAAAAAGATGTGGTGAACCACAAGGGTGAGACCCATGTCCCAGGAAGAGATATAACCTCCAATGACATTTATTGATTCCAACATTTTTAGTTAATGAGACATTTTAAGCAGTTTAATCATACATACCAAATAATCTCAACAACACTGATGATTAACAAAATACATAAAGGAGTAGATAATAACTATCTTCATTATCCAAACTATTCTCATATCCCTATTAACAGAATAAGGAGTCTAGAAGCATGAGCATCTCTAACATCATGAATAAGTCTAGTATCATATTCATAGCTAACAACATCAACATGTCTAACAAGTTGAACATATCATCATCATAAGAAGAGCTACAACATAAGCACAACTATCAAGATAAGCATGATTAGCAATATATGCATCTCTAGTTTCAAAGGCATGGCTAGCATGCTAAACATAACTAACAACATGAGATAGCTAGCATCATGATTATAATCAGTAGTAGCAGTATAGTTATCAACATAAGCATAGCTCCTATATGTACACATCTAAAATCTTAAGCATATCCACAACCTAAGTATATCTACTATCTCTTAATTGCATTAAGCATCATCTTTATGTAAATATAAAAAAACAAGGGTTATCATCCAATGTGAAACGTCGTGTATAACCCTAAACAAATATGCCACACAGATGTATTACATCTTTTCTTACGCCCTGGGGAGTTTGAGTCGTACCACTCAAAGTCCAACTGAGCACCGCTTGGTCACAATTAGTTCCATATAGGATCTAGGAAGAGCCAGACTCCAAGATCTTCTCCATACTTGGTCAGTACAAGTATGCACCGCAGTGACATATAGTCAAACTACACAATAGTAACATATAGTCCTGTAACTAGCCCACCTTGGTGCAGGTCACGGCTCTAGCATCTAGGGTATTCAAACCCAATCACTAAGGTACAACCGTAGTTGTCCTCTAATCATATCATGTTATAATCTCTGAGACCCGACCAGAATGAATCTCAAAAAGTGGGCTACGTATGACCGCAACCATTCTCCCGAAACACTTGTTGTCAAGATGACAAGCACCCCGCATACTCAATAGTATGCGATCTGAGTTTCCCTTAGGAATACTCATTTCACCATCCTGCAAGTTCTGACACTGAAGATGGTTCTATGGCACAGGGCACTATATGATTAGAGTTTCACTTGATTAGTTATCTGCAATTGGGTGAATTAAGGCTGCATCAAACAAGTGGACAAACAAACCCTAATTCATTTGTAGAAAATATTGCTATGTCACAATTTCAAAAGATATAAAACATATGAGAAATATTATTCATCATCTTATCATTACATGACATAAATTATTTTCAAAATATCATAGGGTATCAATCCTTATCAACACAAGAGTAATACACCTCATTTAGGGCTCAACCATGCCCAAAGGTCATTAAGACCATCATACTATTCCCTATAAGGTCATCATTATCATTCCATGCCTTAAACCAAGGCTCAACAACATCACTTACATATAATACACCAGATCAGTACAATATTTCATTAATGAGCTAGGAAATATTCATAAACCATCATAGAAGGGTTATATTAGCATTAAGAATATTGCTTTATTACATCTACTTGAAAGGAATCTAGATATGTTTAACCCTCATCATATTCATAATGCACATGTTTAGCATAAGAAAGTATCAACCATGTGGCTATGGTAACCATCAATTAACACATTAAGGTTATGATCATATTACAGAGGTTATTTCACTATCATGCCATAATATAAGAAGGTTAAACATGAATACTCATATTTATCTATTTGCATTAGAGTTAGGTTCAAAAAGATAATATACATTAATGTTACTAATCAACACTCATATCCAAACCCTAACTCACGTCATCCCCATTGGATCATAGATGCATAAGGTGAAGCATCACATCACATTCTATACTATTCTCAAGTATGTACCCACACATAAATCAAGGTGTAACCATCAGGTTATAGCATACTAGGGTTTGAACAACAATAAGTGAGTACTCCATGATTGTATTAATCATTCAAGGACTATCCATACCCAATTACCATCATTTAGTTATATTAAATATTGGTACAACAAGCTATACATCATTAGGGTTACTCATTAATTCATTATGGATTATAAATCATAACCATAATAGTGAAAAGGTAATACTACAAGTTTAAGGGATTGAACCATCAAACTCTCATCATCAAAATCATAAAATTACACTACACACTTCACCTAAAACAATGGGAATATTGAGGCATCAACTTCTAAACATTAAATGTTGAAATGGTAAAGCCATTGGTCATTTACATAAGTAAACATCTTGATCAAACCATCTATGAAGTCATTGAGTTGTGCTCTAGAAAGGGTCACCATCTAACCCTAGACATCCCTTGATTAACAACATAAAAAGTTCCATTAAGAATAGGGTAGAACCCACAAGTGATTGTTTATTTAAAGCAAGTCATCCGTAAATGAGCTTCTTAAGTTGATATGATAAAGGAAACTATTTAAATCACTTTATTAGGACCAAAATATTACATTTAGGAATCATTCTAATTTACTGGATGAAGAAACATTAGTTCTTAACCATTAGGTCAAGTTCATATATTAAAACCATCAATTGGAGTATAGGCCCGACCATTGCATCAAATGACCTAAGAAACCATTGGTTTAAGGCTTAATTGATGCTACAACTACATGCTTAACTCACCATAGGTTTCGGAGACCTGATCCACCATCAATAGTGACCATTAAGAAACCATAGGTTGTTAGATCGACACTATATTCATTAATCACCATCGAATATCAAAATAATATCACCATTGATGGATAGCATCATTAGGGTACTTAGTTGTTAATCACTAAGCTTCTAATTAGGAAAACACCTGACCTAAGGGATGAAAATAAGTTGACACCCTTTGTCACCACCATCATTTGCCATGAAGACAACACCATCGGTTGTTGCAATGGTACCACCATTGAGTCATGTGTTTATAGAAGAAATCAGCTTTAAACCCTAAAATTGACCATTGGTTGATAGGCATTTAGCACCATCGGTTATCAAACCAACCTGATATAAGTCATATTATACCTTAGGAATAACATACACATGATCATAGGTTCATCTAGAATTGAAATCAGAACAGTGAACATAATAAAAATTGAAATCCAAGTCAAGCATAGCTTTTTAGTGCATGGATCATCATTTAAAACCAAGAACATGAACTAGCAAGCTTATGGTAAGCAATAAATGTAGAGCAAGTTATAAAACTTGCCTATAATTAGAAGATAAAGACCCAAACATACGAAAACATAAGCAGGTAGGGTAGAAAATCCAAGAATAAGCTATGAACTCGTCCATCTAGCTCCTTTCTTCATCAAATGAGCAAACCCTAAACAAAAGGAGCAAGAAAGGTAGGGTTTTAGAGATTTAGAGAAATTTCTAACATGGAACAGCAAGGTTCCAACCTGCAGAAAGGTAGGAGGACGGATAACAAAGAAATAAATGGAGGAAAGAAGGTGATTCTTACTCTTTTAGGTCAAGATCACTAGAAGGAAACTTTTTAAACCCTAAAAGGAAGTCGATTGCAACCCTAGATTCTTTTTCCAAGAAGATCCCCTCTTTCTTCTTCCTTGGATAGGAAATTCGTAGCAGCATAGAGGGCGAACAAGGTTTGTAGAAGGACGCAAGTGGTGGAGAGAAAATGGCTTGTTTGGGTGCTTAGGGATAAGTATATGAAACTTTAAGATAAAGAAAAAGAAAAAGTTGAAGTTCTAGTATATTTCCAAGTGTCCATGGCCTTAAACTATTAAGAATAAACTAGCACACACACAAGAAGCTCCCCCACCATCCATATATACATGCTTAGATTTCCTATGTCGAATTTCAAAGCCAATCAAATAATTCATTAGTTGATAGCTACTAAAGGTAGCTCATACATGAAGGGATAAACCCTAAAATACCCTTGAGGAAAACACATTCAAACAAGGTTTTAAATAGGCGCCCCATGGCTCAACAAGATCAAGAATGATGAGAGAATATCCAACATAATGCAAGTGATAAATTGCAAAGAAAACCTCTCAATTGGGTAAATTGCATAAAACTCCAAAATTGTCATAAAATTACATAACTTGCTCAAACAGTGTCCAAATTGGACAAAAATTGAAATTTAAGCATGTATTATGATTTCAAATCATATAAAAAGGTTAGATTAGGGTTATAAGAATTAAATTATGATAATTAAGCTTGTCCAACACTTTAAGCAAGGTTAGGGGTCTCATAATAAATTGATCAAGGAATTGAAGGAGAACTTTATTCATCAAATCCATGAATGCTGATGGTGCATTAGTTTGTCCAAATGACATAACTATGAACTCAAACTAACCATACCTTGTCCTAAAAGATGATTTAGGTATGTCATCCTCCTTAATCCGTAACTTCTGATATCCTGACCTTAGATCTATCATAGAGAACATTGTTGCGCTACACAAATGATCAAACAAATTGTCTATCCTTAGTAGAGGATACTTGTTCTTTATATAGTCTATACACAACCTCATAGACCCATTCTTCTTCTTTAAAAAAAGTACCAGAGCACCCCAAGGTGATGTGCTTGGCCGGATAAATCCTTTATCAAGTAACTCCTGTAAATGTTTCTTTCATTTTGCCATCTTTGTTGGTGCAATTCTATAAGGTGTTTGAGCTATTGGTTGAATCTCAGGAACTAGATTGATCTCAGAATCAATCTCTTGAGGTGGTGGAACATCAAGAAATTCCTTAGAAAATACATCCTTAAATTCTCTGACAACTGGCACTTCTGGAATACTAGGACTTTCTACCTTGGTATCTAACACATGTGCTAAGAATGCCTCATACCCATGTCATAATAGTATCTCGGTTACCATTGTCGATACTAGACATGTTGGAAGAATATTCCTATCTCCATAAAAGATCCATGTCTCATCACCGTATGTGAACATAGCTTGCTTGGAACCACAATTCAAGACTACCTTATACTTTTCCAAGGTGTCCATCCCAAGGATTACATCAAATCCATGTCTCTCAAGTGGTATAAGATCCACTTAAATGTTGTGTTTTGAGAAAGAAAGAACACAGGGGAACATACATCTTGCAACACTGTGAAACCATCTAATGGAGTTTCTAATAGAAAATTATCCATTCTACGACTAATAGGCAAAAGATAGTTATGAATCACTTTACAAGTGATAAAGGAGTGTGTAGCACCCAGGTCAACCGAAATAGATATGAAGCAAGATGAAGACATATTAGAATAAATTACTCCATCTGACCTGTGATGACTCGCAAGTTAAATATCACCTCTGGATAACTCATAGAATATAATCTCATCATTGCCTGTTGCCAACCCTGTCCTCTATTGCCTTGTGTAGATGAACCTACTTGAGATGCATGTCCACGTCCTCATCCTCCTACACCACTATTGAATTGTTCTCTTTGATAGCTTTGTTGACTCTGCCTCAGTTGTTGGGTTACCTAAATATCTCTTACTAAACAATCCCTTATCAGATGCCCTATCTGCCCACACTTGTGGAAGGCTCTGGTCTCTTATTGTGGCCTAGACGACAATGTCACTAACATTTATGCCGCACTATGGGCTCCAATAGGCGGAAAACTATAGTCTCTACCCTTACT
Organism: Alisma plantago-aquatica; assembly: GCA_963693085.1. Taxonomy (NCBI): domain Eukaryota; kingdom Viridiplantae; phylum Streptophyta; class Magnoliopsida; order Alismatales; family Alismataceae; genus Alisma; species Alisma plantago-aquatica. The sequence goes on from OY856413.1 coordinate 410,337,936, forward strand.
TGATGTCCACTGCTTCTGAGAATTGAACCTCTGTGGTGCTAATGACGTAGGAAACCTTAGTTTCTTATAACTTCCAGACCTCTCTCCTTGGAATTAGGCATGTCCTTTCCTAAAGTTGGTCTCTCGTTTCTCAGTTACTGACCTTTCTATCCTCCTAACCGATTCCACTAATGTAGAAAATCTCTCCCTATTCTCCAAAGTAGTTGTAGATATTGATAACTCATCGTTCAGACCCTTCTCAAAATGTCAAATCCTCTCCTAGTCTACAGTAGCCATGTGTGGACATAATTGTAGAAACTCCATGAACTTAGCTTCATACTCATTAATCTTCATAGGCCCTTTCTTAATTTGTTCTTTCTCATCTAGGTACGTCTAAGGAAAGTACCTACTGGAGAACTTGCATCTCAATTCCTCCCATACGATCTTAACATTAGGCCTTTTCTCCTCTTCAGTGGCCCACCAATGGCCAATACTTCCCTTCAACAGGTACACAACATGCCTAGATTTGTCAGTATCTACAATACTAAGGATATTGAAAGCCATTTCTAACTCAGTGAGCCACAAATCAACATTTGATGGATTGTTGTTCCAGCATACTCTATAGCTCCCACACGACATAGCCATTTGAAAGTCTTACCACATTCTGAAGATTTTACATTGGGGATTGGTGCCCTAGGTGGTGGTGCTGGTATCTTGTCCACCATATGTGTTGTCGTCATCATGAACTATCCAATTAGACCATGAAAAGTAGGTTTTTCTATCATAGTCTGATCTAGTTGGGGATTCTCAAGAACTTGTTCTTCTCTTGCTAGACCCCTTGCACTACATCTTGGTGCAGCAACATTGCTCTCAGCAACATTGCACTACATCTTTATGCTTTACTGTTTCTTCTGCATAGGTAGAAATCACTATAAGATATACAAGAGGACACTAGAACAGATTCAACAACCTTAATCCTATGTCCATGTAGACTCAACGAACCTAAGGCTCTGATGCCAAAAATTGTGATGACCGCTATCAAACAGACAACTTTATCACAAAAACTATGCTGAAATAACCATTAACAGTGGATTACTGAATATCACTAAAAAATTAAAACCTTTTTACCAAGAGATCCATTACAAAGAAAACCTTTACAAAAAAGAACCAAAGATATATATACATCATGGTTCACTTCATACATACATCATTCCATCACTTGCACCCAAGGATATGAGATATTAGTTGCTTTACCAAAACATATACAAAAGCAACATTATACATCGAGGCATTCTAGCCAAAATCTCATATCGATTATAGAATTGTTTACACACTATATCCCAAGGACATGAGAGTACATGGATGACACATAGGACTCTATTTCTACAAAACACATAACATCACACTCAACCTGACTTGTTACTATTATCCTTGATGTTGCTACCCGCTCTCTACTACACAATCTCTACCTCCTCGTGCACATCCACCTAAAAAGTGTTGAAACCCATGGGGTGAGATCCATATCTCAGCGGGAGATAAAACCCTCTGCCAACAATATTATTATCACAAATAAATTTTCATGAAAGAGAGCAGAAGAAACCTTTATTGAATTAAATAGGTATGACTAATGTTATATGCATAGTAGAACAATCTCATCATTTAAGTAGTTCAGATATCTATAATTGAGCAGCAGATCATCTAATCTCTTTTAAAAGAAATACAAAGAACATCTATAACATTTATCAACTATGACATAAAAAAGCAATTTCAGCCTCATTCAATGTTTTAGTGTTCGATCCTTAAGCAAATATGCTACACGACTAATTATAACTTTCAACAATCAATCTTATGCCCTGAGAAGATGAGGTATATCACTCATTCTCCAACCAACCTAAATTAGGTAGCATTGGTGCCATACAAGGTCCATGGAAGAGTTGAACTCCACGACCTCACCCCCTCAATCAGTATGAGTGAACATGTAGTGACATCCCGATTTAAACTTCTATTTAGCTATATTGGGCATATAGGCTCCACGCTAAAGAGATATAACCCGTAGTTGTTGCCTTATCAAGGTATGGCCAATAGTCAATCCAGATGCTCTTATCAGGGTATGATCTATAACCAGCCCTGATTGCATATTGAGTCATAGCCTACAACCCCACTCTCTTTAGGGTATGTCCCATAGCCAATCCTGTGAGTTAAGGATACAAGGAGATACCTCAACTTGCACCCCACATATTCAATAATATGCTCTCCAAGTTTCTGATTGGAATTTCTTGTTTCACCATTCAACAAGTCCTAACACTTAATGGATCTATGGCCAGGGATAACTACATTTTTAGTTCCACTTAATAACATAAGTACATTAAAACAAATTTTAGCATCAATCAAGTTACAAACATGAATTATAGATAAATTCTATAAAGAAAGGTGTAATACATTTTTCAAGGAAGCTTGTATCAATTGGAACACATCTTGTTACACCCATCGTGAGGTCTCAATCCCTTGAACACATTATTGGGAATCTCATCCCTTCAACATTTCATTATCATGATCACATGTTTTGGGTATCAAACCCTCAACTCATCATTTGAATAGTGTCACCTTTTATCAGGAAACAAGGTCATCAGACCCACATATGTATATATATGTATATATATGTGTGTGTGTGTATATATGTAAATATATGTATATATATATATATATATATATATATATATCATACTTGTTGTGCATGTATTTCCCATGGCTCACAAGGCCTGTATAATCTGTATCACGCTAATCATCATAGCTCATACTTGGCCATGCTCATTATCTCATAATACTTGCACGGTTAGGATTTCATGGTAAAAGCAATACCAAGTAAATATCATCAGCATGCCATAAAGAGAATCATTCAAATTTCAACCCTCTTATAATTAGGGTTAGGGTTTCCTCTTATAGCTGATTAGGTTTTTCATGTACATATTTAACAACCAAAACCTAATTCACTTCATAAGAGCTTGTTTTATTTCCATAAGTATTCAAGCATACTTTATTACTCTCATCAATTATAATCAATTGGCTATCATTCTAAGTATTACCTTTCTCATATGATTAGTATAAGTTTCTCTCTCATCATTACTTGAATATTGATTTAAACATGCTTATTACATTGGATTGACCCTCTTTAGGGTTTATCAGCCTACAATTATCAAATTGTATCAATTTCATTACTTCCTAGTGTATCAATTGATTACATTCATCATGTATCGGTCTACACTCATCAAGGTGTATCTTCCTACACACTAACCCTTATTTCGGCCTAGATATTATGACTTGTGTCAGCCTAGACACTCTCACTTGTGTCATCCCAGACACTCTGACTTGTGTTGCCCATGGCACATCAAAGTGATATCAGTTTAGAGGTACTTAGGGTGATATCGGTTTTGAGGTTCTTAGTGTGATATCGGTTTTGATGTGCTCGAAGTGATATCATCCATGAATCATATTTTCGTGTATCACCTTCACCATACCATTATGCTTCACCTTCTCCACACTTTAGCGTAATATAACCCCACTTTAGGGTATCGACCAACCTATCACTTTCTGTATCAGCCACCCTATCACTTTTTGTATCAGCCACCCTATCACTTTGTGTGTTGGCCATAGAATACTCTAGGGTATTGGCCACACTATCATCTAGTATATCAGCCATAACATCATCTATTGTGTCACCCTAGCTATCACCAAGTGATATCGACCTCTAGGGTTTTGCTAGTATCTGGTTAGCTATCATCAACACCCTTATACTTTTCACCTATCAAAGTACCAGCCTCACCACTACTTTGTGTGTTGGCCATGATGTCAAGGAGTGTGTTGCCCACACCTTCACATGGTGTGTTGGTCTAGGTGTGTCTCCCATCACACTTGTGTCAGGCTAGAGGTGTGTCAGGTTGCTAGGGTTAAGGCATGTCGGGTTAGCCCTATAGACTTCATATCTTCAGTCACTTTCAAGATATCAACTTGCCCTCATCCTTAGGCTTAGGTGATAGGCTAAATGGATGTAAGAAAAATGGTACATTGCATGTAGAAAACTGGTAAGGAGTTTGGACTCCATGTTTATCGGTTTCCCTTCATATACCCTTGTATGGGGTTAGGGTTTCCTAAACCAATATCGGTTTGTGCATGGGAGATCTCATCATATTCAAGCTTCAACCCTTCATCCAATAACACTATAGTTCATGGACAACAACACCATATGTCCATTAGATCTCATAGAATCATCATTCAATCAAAGAAAGATGATATTGAAAGGAATCATCAAGTATTGCATGATTGAAGGTGAATAATAATAGAGTTGAGTTCAAGTTATATAACCTGCCTCAAGATCAACACAAGAGCATCAAGCTCAAAAGATTCACGTTCCCAAGGTTGAAAATGACTTATCAAATTCCAACACTCTATCCCAACACTTCTATATGGAAGAAGATACCATAGTTAGGAACTTGGTGATGAAGAAAAGAAAGAAAGGAACCATGATCTGAGAAGCATAGTCCACTCAAGTTTGAAGATGACCATGGCTTCACCTTAGGCTTGATGCTCAAACTCCTTCCTGTTCATCAAGCTTCTATGGTCCTCCACCAAGAGAAGAATGATATGAGAGTTGAAAGGTTTCACTAGTAGGTGAAAACATAGGTTTATATATTTGAGGTTTAAGAGAGAGAGTGTTTGTGAAGTGTCACCACCACATGCACTTAGGTGACAGGTGTCCATGCATGGTGACTCCATTCATCCATAATCATCTCATCATAAAAAACTCATGAGGATAATCCAAAGATAAGATATCGGCCATTGGATAGCTTGCTTGACAAGATATCACAACCCAATATAGCTTTAAATATGCAAACCAATACAACTTTTGCAAGGAACATCTAAACCAATAGGCTTCACCTACTTGAGGTTCTTAGCCCAATATGAATACTTAAATCAAGTTTCTACACCAATATGGGACCTCCTCTATGGCTTCCAAGCCAATAGGCACTCCCATATACACTTCATAACTCGATACAACCCCATCTTGGGTTCAAGACACTCAACCCTTCTTTGGTTCTTTCACCACCAAGAGTTTTATCACTCAACCAAGACTCAAAGAAGGTACCCCCTCATTTATCTCTCTTCTAGATGATGCTAATAGAGAGAAGGGACACTTTGGAGGTGATAATATACACATCAACCCCACATTTGGGTAAATTGCAATTTGCACCAAAACTATCATATAAAGCACAAACAATTTACAAACAAGCTCAAACTTGAGAATTAAATTCTCCTTAAGTTTTCATTACTTTACGAAAGATTAAGACAAGGTTCGAAGAAACTTACCTAGGCAAAGCTTCTAGAGATATCCCAAAACTCAGTCAGGGGTGTTACAAAGCAAATATGCTACACGTCTATATTACATCTTTTATTATGCCCTGAGAATTTGGGGCATACCACCCAAATTCAATTGACCACTACAAAGTCAAAATTAGTTCCATACTAGATCTATGGAAGAGTCGAATTTCATGATCACACCAACAATTCCTGGTCAGTGCGGGAAACAATGTAGAGACATAAAATTCAACTGCCAACAATGATATATAGTCAAGATGATAACACTTATCCCACCTTGGTACATGGCATGAAGCTAGAGAATAGGTCCTGCATGCTCTTTTGAAAAGAGAAATCTTGTAGTTATATTGCTTCCTTTCACAATTCACAACCCTGAGGCATGACCGTAGTCATCCTCTATAACAATTGTGGATGCAAGGAGATACCTCAACTTCTGCCCCCGTGCATTCAATAATATGTGCTCCGAGTTTCCCATAGGAATTGCTCGTTTCACCATCCAACAAAATATTGACGCTGAAGATGGATTTGTGGCACAGGAAAACTACATGATTAGGGTTTGACTTATTTAGTTATGCCAATTGGGTGAATTAAAGGTGCATCATACAAGTCGACATACATACCCTAATTCATTCTAGAAAGCATATCTACAAAACAACTTCAGATATATAAAATGTATTAGGTATTAACTTGTCACATCACCACATGATATCACTACCATACAAGGACATCAACATAATCACACCACTAGGGGATAACAATCCCTGATCACATCTCACTAGAGAGTATCACTTCAAATCTAGGCATTAAACCTCTACCAAGGTCACAAGACCTAATCACATCATCATTATGTCATCATATCCCATCAAGGTTCATAATCATTAACCATGTGCAACATAAAGATATCACAATATGCTCAAGCTATGAAGTGCATTCAACCTAGAACATTAGGATTATAGAAGTAGGAGAGAGAAAACATCAGCTTATTGCTAACCACTTCAAACAAGATAAGCTTTACATCATGTACACCAGATTAGGATTAGGGTTTCACATGTATCATTTAGCATTATTCACTGTGGAATATCATTCCCACAATCTTGGAACACATTCGGTTTAAGCATCCTTAGGTATATGACGACCAAACTAGGCATACCATCATTAGCGACCGCAACACCCATCATAAATAGTGACGACACCACATGTTGACCACATGACCCATCCAAAGATAGTAACCACATGGCTCACAAGAGTGTAAACCATGTGACCCATCAAGAAATGTCGACCTCTAAGGATCCACCAAGAATAGTGATAGTTAGGGTAACATCAAGGATAACAACCATCAAGATCACATCTCGATAATGATTGTCAAACCTGGAAACTTAGCAACCAACCAAACAAGGCCATATCCAACATAATGACCAAAACAAGAATCATAAGTGGCAACCATATCAAGAACACAAAAGATAAAGACCGCAAATAAGGTTAAAAGATAACAACCTCAACCAAATTTCAGGGATAACGTGCGTCACAACTATCATGAGAACGATCGTCACCACTATCATGATATTGAATGTCACCAAAAGCATCATAGATAGAGACCACAATAGCTAGGGTTAGGATTAAAGAGATCAAACCAAAACCCTAGTTCACCATCAACATGAGAATAACGACCACAAAGGATCCAAGAACATGTCAACCAAAAACAACTCTCAACATCAGGGAAACTCAAGTGTTTCTAAGGTGATAACACCATGGAAAAATAAGCTTCAAAACCATAGAAATGATCATGATAAAAATCAACAAGAAGTCATTGTAAGAGAGATGAAAACAATGTCCAAAATATTCAACAAACACATGATAGCCAAACCATCAACATGGTGATCAAACAACAAACAAGATGCATGTGAGAATCAAAAACTCCATGTTCACTAGGGTTTCAGATGCAAGAAATAGGGTTTAGTAGAAAGAGAAATCCATATAAGAATACTTCATAATGTTAAACCCAAAATCATAATAGAATCAACTAGCAAGATATGATGACATTTTAGAGATTAAACAGTAACATGCAAGCAAGATATAGGTGCAACAATAGTAGAGGAGAAAGTTATATAACCCGCCTTAGATCTGATGGAGAGGTTCCAATCAACAAGAGAACTCGAAGAAGAGAGAACATTCCTTAGCTTGATATTCAAAATAGTCCAACCAACCTTCACCTCCAAGAAGAAACAAAAACCCTAGGTTAAGGGAAAGAAAAAAGCAAGAAAAGAGAGCAAACATCAAAACATGAGGATCAAGGAGATGAGTCTTCGAAACTCAACCTTAGCTCACCATGGAGAATCATGTATGCAGACAAAGAGAGAAGAAAGAACTCAAGCAAAAAACCATTGCTCACCATGGAAAACCATGCTTGTGTCCAAGGAGAGAAGAAAGAAGAACTCAACTTTAACACACCATCGCGACCCACGGATTTTGTCCACGTTAAGGAGGAAGAATAAGATCAAGCTAGGGTAAGGAAAATGAAAAGACATGTTTGATAACTTACTCAAGACAAAAGAGAGCTATCACCAAACGACCTCCAAGGATGTGTGCTCCAAACCCTAGATTCATAAGAAAGAGGGAAACAATCACCTTCTTCAACCTCAATACCTTCTTTACCACCAAGCACTAAGGGGGTTGAGCTCCGAGCAAGAGAGACGATATAGAGAAGATACAAATGGATTAGTTGCATACAAAGAGGAGGGTGTATATGTCCAATGGTTAGAGAGATAAAAGAGTTTAGTGTCATCCAACTCATGCCATATATCCACAAAAATTGAACAAGCAACCACTAACCCCTCAAGATACTAACATGTCATGATCCACCATTACAAACTAGGCATGATAGAGACCACCTTTGATCCATGAACCATAGCGACTGCTATGTATCAACCTGGTCAAGCAACTATAAATGGGTCAAGGAGGGATAGCAGTTGCATTCATCAATGGAATTCATTCAACTATATTTACCACTACAAAACACATCCCAAATACAAACATATCAATCGTTAAACAAGGTGAAGAACCACATAAGATCAACACCATTAACGACATCCGTACACCATGCAAACCTTAATCATGCACAAGATGTTACCTCCTTCAACGAAGGTAAAATGAACCGCCGCTAAGATTATCTATCATCTATAAGACAAGAAAACATATAAGGTACAACAATCATGTGGAAAATTGCAAGAAAAAAACCTTAGATGTGTGTAAATTGCAGTCATGACCAAAGCATGCCCAAAATAGAAAAATTGGCTCAAGCATTGTTCAAATAGGACCAAGCATTACACGTAGCTTCAACACAAGATATTAAAGCACATCACATGATTAGTTTAAGGTTTAAGCATCTTATTAAGCAAAGCAAGCAAAATCGCTATGCTAAGTCAAGGGTTGTACAACCATAAACCCCTAACAAGAATTTTTTCCCCAAAATCCTACGTGAAAAGGAGATGAAAACATCCTATGCATCTTGTCCTCAAGCACCCACGTGGCTTCCTCCATGCAATGATGATTCCATAAAACCATAACCAAAACAATGTCCTTCTTCTTCAGCTTGTTAACCCTTCTATCAAGGATCAACATTGGACCTTCCACATACAACACATCCTCATGTAACTCAACCTATACATGATGTAGCACTTGCTTTGCATCAGGGTGACACTTCCCCAACATAGAAACATGGTGAAAACTGGATGCAACCTGTGAAACTCAAGTGGCAGCTCCAACTTGTAGGCCACCTTCCCAACACATACCACCATAGGGTATGGTCCCACAAACCTAGGATCCAACTTACCCTTCTTCCCAAAACTCAAAACACCTTTCCAAGGAGTGACTTTGAGGCATACCATGTCTCCCACTTGGAACTCTAAGGGCCTTCGACAATTATCAACATAAGATTTCTTCATGTCCTATGTTTCCTTCAAATGTTGTTGAATCACTTTGATCTTCTCTGTCACGTGTTGCATAATCTCAAGACCCAAAAGATGATACTTGCCAATATCGTACCAACACAACGGAGATCTACAACATCTCTTGTACAAAGCCTCGTAAGGATCCATATCAATGCTCCTTTGATAGATGTTTTTGCAAGAAAACTTTATCAAACTGAGGTGCATATTCCAAATGCCCAAGAACTGTAAAACACAGGTTCTCAACATATCCTCTAATGTCTATATCATCCTGTCATACTGTCAATATGTCTATGGGTGAAAAGTTGTATTGAACCTCAACTGTGTGCCCATCACTGTGTGCAGACGTTCCTAAAAATGGTTGTGAATTGAGGACCTTTAGCAAACACTATCGTGACTGGAATCCCATGTAAACACACTATCTCATTAACATATATTTGTGCAAGCTTCTCTGTTGTATGCATTGTCTTCACCAACAAGAAAGTGCACTGACTTGGTCAACTTGTCAATGATCACACAAATGGATTCATGGCCTTTGGTTGTCCTAGGAAGCCCAACCACAAAGTCCATAGTGACATATTCCCATTTCCATTGCGGTATAGGCAATGGTTGCAATGTCCCTATAGAATTATGTTGCTCTGTCATGACCTACTGATAATCAAGACAATTAGCCATGAACTCAGCCACATCAAGCTTCAAATCAAGTCATCAATATAAGTCTTTCAAATTGTGGTACATCTTGGTATACCTGGATGCATAGTGTGCATCAAAGAGTGAGCCTCTTCTAAAACCAACTTCCTCAGATCATCGACATCTGACACCACTACCCTGCCATAAAAGCATACTATTCAATCCTAGACTCATGAAAACCATCACGCTTCTTGCTATCAAACTCGTCTCAGATCATTTGTATCATAATATCACCATGTTGCACATTTCTAATTTTTTGCCTCAATGTAGGCCTCACCTGTAGCTATGCCAACAATCATGTTAACAAAGACACCTCCAGTTGTTCACCGCAGAGACACCAACATGTCTCACCTACAGCACACCAAGGAACATAACCATGCTTTATCAATAGATGATGATGAAGAAGACTTCCTAAACAAAGCATCTACCACTATGTTCGCCTTTCCTAGATGATAGTCAATGGAGCAATCATAATTTTAATCAACTCCATCCAGCTTTGCTGCTGCATGTTCAGCTCCTGCTTTGAGAAGGTGTACTGAAGGTTCTTGTGGTCAATGAAGATCTGACACTTCTCGCCATAAAGCTAGTATCTCCCTATCTTCAAGGCATGGAGCATAGATGCAAGCTCTAGATCATGTGTTGGGTAGTTCTCCTCGTGTTTCTTAAGTTGTCACCAAGGAAAAGAAATTACGTTCTTATCTTGCATTTGTACGCAAACCAAACCATTCCTCGACGCATCATAGAAGACGATATAGCCCTTCCCTTGCTTTGGAAACACTAACATTGGTGCACTAGTCAGCTTCTCTTTCAAAAGCTGAAAAGAACACTGACAACTGTAATCCCTAACAAATGGCACACCTTTCCTCATCAACTTTGTTAGGGGTAATGCCACTATGATGAAGTTCTTGATAAATCTCCAGTAGTTTCTTAGCAGGCCTAGGAAACTATGAAACTCTATATGTATCTTAGGTTGCTCCCATTCTAGCATTGACTCCAGCTTCTTTGGGTCCACACAGACTCCTCTACTAGATATCATGTATCCAAGGAAAGACACCTCCTTCATCCAAAACTCACACTTGTTGACCTTAGCATACAACTAATGTTGTCTCAGCAAGGCCAATGCCTGCCTTAGATGCTGCTAAAGGTGTTGGCTATCTCTGGATAATATCAGGATATCATTGATGAACACAACCACAAACTGGTTAAGATAAGGCATGAACACCTTGTTCATCAAGTCGATGAACACTACGAGTGCATTGGTTAGCCCAAACGGCATAACCACAAACTTGTAATGACCATACCTAGTCCTGAAAGTTGATGTGGGTATGTCATCTATTGGTGTGTATGCCTAGAGAACCAATCATATGATGATTGGAATGTGGCATCAAATACCTGATTTGATAAGAACAAAAGTTAATTCCATCTACTATGTTTGTATTAGTCATGAGATGATGACACAGATGTAAATAGATGTCTAAAGAATCATGTTACTTGATGACGTATATCTTGAAGTACGCGACTTGAATAATAAAATCATATAGGTGCTAAGAGTACATAAATTTTTGTTATGTCCCTAGTTGAATATTACTGTGGAAGCAAAATAGATGACATTTATACATAAGACTAGAGTAGGTTTTGACTAATGACAAAATCCCATTAGTCATGATATATGATATTTAGTCACTCACATAGGTACATGTTAGAGAATGGTGTATTGGACAGACCCACCATGAGAGTGATACATGAAGACCATGGAATGGAAGTCAGAATCATCTCTCATAGTGATAGTGGTGATTGTGGTTCTCAGACTTGAAGTCACTACATTTATCACATGTTGTTTGATGTATTTTGACATCATCAAATTTAATCCTAAAATAAGGGTTGCCATAACGGTAATGATTGGGTAGATGTGACACATGGGGATTTGAGTGTGAGTGGTGTAGATGGGATTTGTCCCTCCTATACAATTTTGATATCTAGGGCCTCTTGATAAGCGAGACTGAGACATGTATGGACGTACTCATGTGATTCAATATATGATATATAAACCCACACGCATCTCAGACAGTCTTCTCTAGTTCAAGGAACATGGATTGAATGTTGATAGGATGACAATTACATGCCTCGAGTTCAACCCAGATATCAGAGACAAAGGAACTATATGATCACGGTAACAGTAATCACAAATTGTAGTTTGAAGTTGTTCTCCAACTTTTGGAATTACTTGGGTAGCAATGATGTGTGACTACGCACCACTATTTACTTATGATGTCATAATTAGTTATGGACATTCGTTGCCAACGTAATTCTAGACCTAGAGGGTCACACACATATGATACATTTGGATTAAAGGAGTATATTCATGAATGATGTTTAATTTGATTATCAAAGGTGTTTATGTATTAAATTAAACAACAAATCAACTGAATGGACTCAGAACTATCAAGTTCAAGTGTTGAACTGATTAATTGGAGTGTCAGGTTGATTGAAAATTGAATTGGCTGATTTTTTTGCATGACTGAGGATACCAACAAATCATCTCACTGGGTGCACCAGTCAGCTCAGTTTGGTGAGATGACCGCTTAACCTAGTAAACCAATCGGCTCGGTCAAGCCAAATGAAGCTTCTAATGATTTTCTCAAATCATGAGAATAGTTAAATTGTTTTACTTGTTCAATTCGATTGGTATAAGGATCAATGTTGGACATTAATTGGAAATGACTTGTGAATTCAATTTTGAATAGGAAACTACATGAAATGATCGTCTCATTAAGTAAGTCGACTGACTCTCTCACAAGACACATAGATTGGAAACCCTGACCCTAGAATCTACTATAAATAGAGGGGTATTGGGGGCTTCCCAAGATACAAAATTGAGAATCAATTGCTCTGACAATTATTGTCCTCTCTGGTTCTGATAACCAATTGAGAGCCTAAGCATGTCCTATGCATTAAATGAAGGGATAGAAAGGGAGAGAACAACTTATGATCCATTATGGGAGAATATTTTGGCGACTAGTATGATGACAAGAGGGGACAACTCCTTCATGTTGGCTATGGTAGCACAAACATGGAATTCCTGGTGGTCTGCATGGACTATTCTAGAGGATGGAGGTCATTGTCTTCCGCCAGGAGGACAACATGAACCAGCAGTTTGTGGTGATAAGAGCTACTACATACAATGATGTTCGAGTTTGTTGTATGTGGAGGAGCTGGTAGAAGAGTCCCAATGCAACAAGAAGACATTTGTGCATGTACAACGACGAGGAATATGTCACTGGGCTTGCTCTAGGACCAAATATATCCTCAAAACCATCCTTTCCATTATATAGTTGTTGACATGATATGTTGGATTATGGGGAATATGGCAATAAATTTTTTATTTCTACTTCCTATTATGTTTCCCTATTTCCCTACAGTGGTATCTGAGCCACATCAATCTACTATAAATTTGGGATAATTGATACGATCGGATTTTGGTTTTATCATTTAATTATTTCATGCGATGTGAATAAATTTTTGGCTAATCAAATACCATGATAGTCCCAAACTTATATATATATATATATATATATATATATATGTGTGTGTGTGTGTGTGTGTGTGTGTGTGTGTGTGTGTGTGTGTGTGTGTGATTTACATGCATCCCCCCAAAAGTGAATTTTTTTGGTGGATGTGTGCCATGGTTATGGCTAATAACCTATATTATCTATGCATGGTTGTGTTGTTGGTTAATCTTATTTTATCTCGATCTATGCACTAAGCCTCTATCTTATCTTCCTAATGTAAAATTAATTTTTTCCTACCCTTGATCCCCTTAAATGTAACTCGAGGTTTCTCAATAATCATGTAATAGTAGGATAGTTTACTTTCCTATTATGAAAAAGAAGAAAGACATTTTGACAATGCCAACTGATTGTCTCGATGATGGTTGACTGGGTAGAGGACCAAGGAGGAACAGAAGAACGAGTTGAACCAACCGACTAGTAAATCCAATCGATTAGCTAGAGGATCCAACATATGGTGGAATGAAGAACTAGACAACTAGTAAGACAACCAAACGACTGGCTAGGAGACGAGCTGATTGGTTCAAAGGTTGAATAGAACAACAAGGATTTGGAAGCATGGATCTTCATCAAAAAAAGGTTTATGCATGTGTTGTAGACCTAGGTTGTGGTAATTCCTAGTGGCTCCAAGGAATTACATTAGGATGGCCATAACCATCGCTTTTTGTTTGTTGCATCTCAGTCAGTGCCATCTAGTAATGGTGTATGTGCTATCAATTGGGTACCATGTACCATATTGATCTCAAAGTCAATCTCTCTAGGAGGGGGAACACCTGGGAACTCATCAGGAAACATGTCAATAAACTCATGAACAACTGGCACTTCCTAGATACTAGGACTCCTTGCCTTGGTATCTATCACATGTGCCAAAAATGCTTCGCAATATTGCCTCATCATCCTCTCTGCTATCATAGCTGACATTAAGCACGTCAGAAGAATCTTCCTATCCCCTTAGAAGACCCACAAAACATCTCCATCAAAGAATGCTGCCACCTTAGAACTATAGTCCAAGATCACCTCATACTTCTTCAAGGTATCCATTTCAAGGATCACATCAAATCCATGCATGTAAAGTTGTATAAGGTCCACTTGAATGTTGCATCCTGAGAAAGAAAGAACACATGTTGGACACACCTCCAGCAACTCAGTGGAATCAAGCAAAGGGGTTTCTAAATGAAGACTATCATGTCTACGACTAATAGGCAAAGAACAACTAGAAATCACTTCTCTAGTTATAAAAGAGTGTGTCACACCCAGGTCAACAAAATAAGATATAATGCACGAAGCATACAAATATGAATGAAATAACTCCAAACAACCTGTCATGACCTGAGGGTTGATTGCTCCTTCCAGATGACCCATAGCATAGAATTGAACTGTTTCCTGTTGTCACCCCCATCCTCTGCTAGCTTGCCTAGACGAACCATCCTATGACACCTGACCGCATCCTCAGCCACTACCACTATTGAAATGTTGTCATTGTTGTGACCCTTGTTGATTCTATCTCGGCTGCTGGATCACCTCCTCATCCTTCATTGTGCAAAATGGCTTTTTATGCCCAGTCTGTCCACACCTGAAGCATGTCTTTCTCTTATACAATGGCATAGATGACCTTGTCACTGAAACTAATGCCGAACTGTGAACTCCAGCTAGAGGAAAATTGTGGCCTCTGCCCTTGCTCGGAGATCACTACAACTAAACAACCAACCTCTATTGAGACTGAGGTGGTGAAAACCTAGGCTTCTTGAAGCCTCAAGAAGAATGTCCTTCGTACTATACCAACCTCTTCTTAGAATTCACGTCATGCTTTTCCGTAGCCGATCTCTCTATCCTCCTGTCTGACTCCACAAATGTGGCAAACCGCCCATGGTTCTCCAAATATGACACTGTCGTCATCAACTCTGAGCTCAACCTCTTCTAGAAATGCCAGATCCTCTCCATGTATGTTGCATCTACATATGGGAAAAACCTTAGAAGCTCCATGAACTTAGCTTCATACTCGTTGATCATCATAGATCCCTATTGGATGTTCTTAAACTACGTGATCTTATTGTCTAGGTAGGTCTGTGGGAAGTATCAGCTAACAAACTCTCTGCAAAAATCTTCCCAATTGATCACCATACCAGAACTCTTCTCCTCCTTGATGAGCCACTAATGGCCAACACTCTACTTCAACAAGTTCACTGCATGTTTCACATTATCCTCCTTCGGGATGTTGAGGATTTTAAAGGCCTTCTCTAGCTCAGACAACCACATGTCGGCATCCATAAGATCCTCCATACCCACATACTCCAACGCTCCAACATGTCGAAGTCTCTCAAAGGTCTTCCCAGAATATTGGGATTCCGCATTGGGGACCACTTTCCTAGATGGGTTTACAGGCATCCTATCCACAATATGCATCATCATGGCCATGAACTGTCCAAACATGGACTGGAAAGTAGGGTTGTACATTGTTGTTGGGGCATCTCCAACACACCATCATCCCTAGCATGTCCCCTGGCACCACCTGTTGGTGTAACATTACTGCTCTCATCATCATGTTCTTTATGCTCTCCAGACATATCTTTTCTTCTTCTACATAAGAAGAAGCTGCAACTAGATATACTAGATACACAAGAATAGACACAACCCTAGTCCTATGTCCATGTAGACTCAGTGAACATAAACCTTGGATACCAACCTAATGTGAAACAGTGGTCACACAAAAGTGAGATTAATCAAAACAAAGTGCAGAATTATCAACTAACAATGACATTACCACTAAACACGGTAAATTAAAATTGATCAAAACTCATCATCTCAAATAGAAACATATCACATATAAAGCCACAACATTGTCCCACCTATATCATATATCATGCCAAGGATATTACATATATTGTTTGGCTAACTTGCCACAACCTATGACATATGATAACTTGTACACGTATACAAGACATATTTGTACAACTATGGCATACTGCCAAAAATTTGTAATGATGTACAACATCTACAAAACACCCCCAAGGATCTAAGAGTACATGGAAGACAGATAGGAATCTACTTCAAAACACTAGCAACATATACAACCTCCAAATGACTATTGCTCCTCTTGCTACTCAACCTCAATTACACTATCTCTACCTCATTGTGCATGACCACCTAACAGTTGTGGAAACCCACGGGATAAGACCAATGTCCTAGCGATAGATATAACTCTCACCTAACAACTATTGTTATCACAAAAAGGATAACATAGAAGATAAGCATTATGAACAGATTCAACTAAAGGATATAAGTAAAATTGTTAAAGTAGATTAAGCAATTTAAGCTACTACAAACTTGGTAGAATAACATCTTATACTTTTAGAAGGAATATGAAGAACATGAATAATTGTTATCAACGAAACAATATAAGAAACAAGGCAAAGGGTCATTAAATGTGAATCGTATTCAACCCTATAAAAATATGGTACATGTCTTTATTACATATTTTATTATGCCTAAAGAATTTGGGGCATACCACCCAAATCCAAATGACCACTACAAAGTTAAAATTAGTTCCATACAATATCTATGGAAGACTTAGACTCCGTGATCACACCAACAACTCCCGGTCATAGTGAGAAGCAATGTAGAGACATAATAGTCAACCGCCAACAATGACATATAGTCAAGCTGATAACACCTAGCCCGTTGTAACATACTAGATCTTGACCCTATCCTAGAACTTTTATCTTTTGGGTTTGGCCAAACAAGGTTTAAGGTTAGACTTAAAAGATGTTTAATAAAATTCTAATGAGATCATACATATAAAATCACCCTAATAAACCTAATTGGACGATTAATGATCTAGTGGGCCATATGACATAATACATGTAAGAAAGTCTTAAAAGTAATAATAGACTTCAAATTCATAATCTACACATCAAATTAAACTTATATGCCAATTTTCATCTTATTTGGACCACCTTGAAATAATATGGTAAGTTAGGAGAGAGAAACTACCTAAAAGTTGTAAATAATAAATAAATGAGTAATATAACACCAAAAATTGAAAATAAGGAAAATTCATATTCAACATGTCAAATATAACTTAAGGATGAAGTTTCACTTAATTTGGATAATCCTAGTATCATTAATGCATAAGGAAAGAGAAATAAAGAATATATTAAATAATGCATCTAAAGTTTCCAAAAGTGAAATCTAATTGAAGAATCAGAATCTACATGTTTAACTTAATTTATGTGTAAATTTTGGTTTAATTTGGATAAGTCTAGAACCCTTAAAACAGGAAAGAGAAAATATGTGCATTATTTATAACTCACTTTAATTTAAATCGGATTTATTAGATGTCACGTTTGATTCCCTATAGTTTTCAATTTTGAATTGTCACACGATATTTACTTTCCTTTTTTCTCTCTTTCTTGGGCTATTGGACATCTCTATTTTATTTGATTTTTCATGGATCAGATCCATGGCTCTCGAGCTATCTCCTTGACCCGCCTATTACGACTAGGAATCAGATTCCTCCGCACAATGTTTTGGATTTTCTTATTTCCCAATCTCTTTCCCTACCCCTCCTTATGGATTTCTAGTCCCCTTTTCATGTTCCTCATCTCTTTTCAAACTCGAGGATCCCAGCTTTCGATGGTTTTTCTTCACCCAATTGATGGGTCAACGAGGACCTTCCTAATCCCTCTCTGTTTCTTGGTGTCAATGTTTTCCCGATAAACCATGAACCCACACCTATATATATATATATATATATATATATATATATATATATATATATATATATATATATATATATATATATATCAGCTCCCCCACAATCCTTGGCTACCCAATAACGTCTTCGCGTCACTGCTTTGGTCCCCTCCTACCCTATAACCCTTTTACCTACTCTATTTTCCTTTTACGACATTGTCGCCCTTGACAGGGGGTTCGGGTGCTCAGCGGTGCCTTCTCTTTACTTGATTTGGTTCGTGGAGGCATTGGCAAGCTTCGAAGGATCTTTGTTCATGCGATTGGTAGGTATTTTGGTTTTTCCTCTTTCTTCTAATTTTTGTTTATTACAACAATTGACGAACTGTAGAGTGCCATTCTGTCAGTTTCCTTGTCTTCCCATTCTGGTTTTGGTTGCTTGACTGTTATCCTCTCTTTGTTGGGTTCCTCACAAACTCATCTTCTCTTCCCAAGTTTCTTGGATGTTCCAGTGATGGCATAGGGCTTTTCTCAAGCTACAATTGACCACTTTCATTGTGGATAATCTCTTTGTGTTTGTCGGAAATTTTGGAACGAGGTTCATTTTGAACCCTTTGCTTGATTCTCATTGATTTGTGATCTGGATCTCGATGATTGCCTCATTGTGCCTGTATTCACAAAGGGATCATGGGGGAACAAAGCTCCAAGTGATTCCCCTCTCTACCCTCCTGCTCTTCTTTGGTTTTCATTTTTTCACCTAAGGGCAAAATCATCTTTTCACGCGGTCGCCTCCTATCTCTTTTGTGTGAGATTTTGTTAAGTTGAACTAGTACTTCATTGACATGGGCGACTCTGATTGGCCAGCCTAGTCAGCATAGGCCTCTCCCTCTCTCTCTTATTTTCTCACTAGTCAAATGCTGAGTTGGCTTTTCCTTGAATTCTAATTGGTCCATTTTAAAAAAATAATAACTAATTATCTACTAGTCAGAAAAATATAGATAAATACTTGTTGGAATCAGAAAAATAAGACCTATATAATGATATCAGTTTTGATGGCTAAATCCAATGTCTAATAACATGATATTTCAATGGATCTAATTAAATAGGAATTAACTTGTAAAATGCTTAACGAAATATATAAGTTAGAAAAATATAATAAAATATGTTTTACACTCAGAAAAATATGAACTAAAACATGGCATGGTTTTGATAACCTAAATTCACAAATCATAAAAATGCAATTTTTAGGGTTTTGAATAATTAATGGAAACCTATCCCTAATTCCACACAAATGCATCATAGGTTCTTTGGAGGCCTAGGCTTGGACACAGACTTAGCTTTGGATAGAGTAGACTCTGAAGTTGAGGTATGTTATATCCCCTATTCCACTTTGTTGAGAAATTCTCCTATCTTATCATTCTTTTGACTTTATCCTACACCTATGTCTATTTTCTTAATATCATGGTTCATGTGAACTATCTTGCTTGTTCTAGACTTGGATATTCTCTTGATATCTATCTTCTTCCTTGGTGCATGTTGGTCTTATTTGATGATATGTGCCCACTTTGAAGTGGATGTTTATATGTTTGTGTTGTCAATTGTGTGATGGCAACATTGTATAATTTTGACTATACTTTTCTTCTTGCTTCTATATTTTACATGCTATGTGATTCAGTAGCACTAGAGTAGTGTAATTGCATTGGTTTTTGGGTGTGTGCCCTTTATGTTTTTGGGATGGTTGTGGTGGTGCCCCATACCTGAGTTTCAAGGATGTGAATCCTTGGCTCAACTTTTATAGGGAGTTTGGCAGTGCATCATCCTCTATCAGGTTTCAAGGATGTGAAGCCTTGGCCGCCATTGTTATTTATATTGTTCTAGGGCTATGTTTATCAAACATGCGTGCAGGTTGATTATTGTGGGGTGTGTGCCCCACTTTCTTCATATGTGATAGTATGGCACAATTTTATTTGTTTAGTTATGGCAAGTATCTCTTTTATTGTTGTTCTCTTTCTTTTATACCCTCGTGGGTAGTCCTTATCTCTTGCATGGGAAGCCTTTATACTTGATGTCCTTATTTCATATAGTGTTCAATTTCCCTTTTAGTATGCACATACTAGCCTTTTGCTGATGTTTTCTATTTTCTCTTCTTGTTGGGGTATGCTTCCAACCCTAGGTGAATGATATGGAGGACATGGCATAAAGATGTAGACCTAGTTTAAGAGGTTAAAGCTTGGACACAATCTTGGTGTGGTTTATATTTCCCTCTACCTGGATCCTTATTATGTACTCTACATGTATGTTTAAGATTTTCTTTAGTAACCTTATGTGAAATTGAATGTAGTCATGTTTTTATTCTACTGCTACACTTTGCTTGTTTTGTATACCATTAATAAAGATTTGAAAATTTTACACGCACTCCAAGCATACCTGTGAAGTGTGGACTGGAGGTTCTATTGTTAAAAATTTTATAGAGAGGTGGTTTCACTTCCTTACAACATGGTATCAGAGCCCATGGTAGTCAGAATCTAACTATTTCAATTTTGTCTCCCTATAAGAACCCTTGACGTTGCTAGTTATCTTTGGGTGAGATGTTCACCCTAGATTCGATCTTTAGATGCAATAAGGTCTTATTTGAGGATAAGATTAGGTTATGAGGAAGTGGTTGGAGAAGAAGATCTAAATATGGAAATATTGTGACTTGGTTTTTTTCTGCTTTGATTTTGGGCCCTAATATCAGCTTTCAAGTGCAAAATCTTTCACAAAAAATTATTTTTCATATAATACTATATGTAAAAAAATAATGTTTTCCTTAGATTTTATCAAAGTTTTCTTAAACTAAGTCACAATAAAGAGAAACCCTATAATTAGTTGATTAGAATCTAACCCTAGTTTTTGTGACTAGGATTGATGTAAAGGTGTAGTGATCTAACCTATGACTTTTGGTTGATCATATAAGGTTGATATGTTAGATACCCAAGGACAAAAAACGTAACCCTAGATGGTGACTACTAGTTGGATACATGAGCAACATAAATATAAATTACTTTCACAACTAAGAGATGTGGGTAGCTCTAAAAAGTTGTTTAGTTTGACTTGTTAGGTTGAAACCTTTTAAGGGGTGGAGAGTAGTTAGTGGTTGATGTTTGGATATATAGATTTCGAGGAGGAAATCCTTTTTAATGGGTGGAGTGATGTAATATACCAGATCTAGAACCCTACCCTAAAACTTTGATCTTTTGGGTTTGGCCAAACAAGGTTTAAGGTTAGACTTAAAGAGATGTTTAATAAAATTCTAATGAGCTAATACATATAAAATCACCCTAATAAACCTAATTGGATGATTAATAATCTAATGGGCCTCTAATAGTCCATATGACATAATACATGTAAGAAAGTCTCAAAAGTAATAATAGACTTCAAATTAATAATCTACACATAAAAAAAAGCTTGCATGCCAATTTTCATCTAATTTGGATAACCTTGAAATAATATGGTAAGTTAGAAGAGAGAAACTACCTAAAAGATGTAAGTTATAAATAAATGAGTAATATGACACCAAAAGTTGAAAATAAAGGAAAATTTGCATTCAACATGTCAAATATAACATAAAGATGAAGTTTCACTTAATTTGGATAATCCTAGTGTCATTAATGCATAAGGAATGAGAAACAAATAATATACTAAATAACACATCTAATGTTTCCAAAAGAGAAATCTAATTGAAGAATCGGAATCTACCTGTTTAACTTAACTTATGTGCAAAATTTGGTTTAATTTGGATAAGTCTAGAATCCTTATAATAGGAAAGAGAAAATATGTGCATTATTTACATCTCACTTTAGTTTAAATTTGACTTATTAGATGTCACATTTGATTCCCTATAGTTTCCGATTTTGAATTGTCACATGATATTTACTTTCATTTTTTTCTCTTTCTCAGTCTATCAGACGACTCTATTTTATTTGCTTTTTCACGGATCAGATCGACAGCTCTCGAACTATCTCCTTGACCCGCCTATTATGACTAGGAATCAGATTCCTCTGCATAATGTTTTGAATTTTCTTGTTTCCTGATCTCTTTCTCTACTCCTCCTCATAGATTTCTAGTTCCCTTGTCATGTTCCTTGTCTCTTTATGAACTCGAGGATCCCTACTTTCGATGGTTTTCCCTCACCCAGTTGATGGTTCGACAAGGACCTTCCTAATCCCTCTCTATTTCCTGGTTTCAATGTTTTCCCGATAAACCATGAACCCACACCTATATATCGGCTCCCCCACAACCCTCGGATACCTAGTAACATCTTCCCATCACTGCTTCGGTCTGCACCTACCATGTAACCCCTTTACCTACTCTGTTTTCCTTTTACGATGATATCAACCTCGAGAGGGTATTTGGGCTCTCGGCGGTGCCTTCTCTTGACTTGGTTCAGTTCGTGGAGGCATCAACAAGCTTCGAGGGATCTTTTTTCATGCAATTAGTAGGTATTTTTGTTTTTCCACTTTCTTTTGAGTTTTGGTTTGTTCTGACAATTGATGAACTGTAGAGCACCTTTTCGTCGGTTTCCTTGTCGTCCCATTTCGATTTTGGTTGCTTCACTGTTCCTTACTCTTCGTTTGGTTCCTCATGGACTTGTCTTCTCTACCCAAGTTTCTTGGATGTTCAATTGATGGCGTAGGGCTTTTCTCAAGCTATATTTGATCGCTTTCATTGTGGATAAGCTTTGTATGTTTTTCGGCAATTTTGGAATGAGGTTCATGTTGAACCCTTCGCTTGATTCTCATCGGTTTATGATCTAGATCTCGGTGATTGCCTCGTTGTTCCTATATTCATGAAGGGATCGTGGGGGAAGTAAAGCTCAACATAATTTTCCCTCTCTACCCTCCTACTCTTCTTTGGTTTTCATTTTTTTGGCCAAGGGAAAAATCATCTTTTCACACGGTCGCCTCCTATCTATTTTGTGTGATATTTCACTGAGTTGGACGAGTGCTTCACTGACATGGGTGGCTCTGATTGGTCAGCCCAGTCCATGTAGGCCTCTCCCTCTCTCTCTTATTTTCTCACTAGTCAAATGTTGAGTTGGCTTTTCCTTGGATTCTGATTGGTCCGTTTTAAAAAAACTGATAACTAATTATCTACATGTCAGAAAAATATAGATAAATACTCGTTGGAATCAGAAACTTAAAACCTATCTAATGATATCAGTTTTGATGGATAAATCCAATGTCTAACAACATGAGATTTCAATGGATCTAATTAAATAGGAATTAACTTGTAAAATTCCTAACTAAATATATATAAGTTAGAAAAATATAATAAAATATGTTTTGACCTCAGAAAAATATAACCTAAAACATGGCATGGTTTTGATAACCTAAATACACCAATAATAAAAAGGAAATTTTTAGAGTTTTGAATAATTAGTGGAAACCTAACCCTAATTCCACATATATGCATCATAGGTGATTTGAAGGCCTAGGATTGGACATAGACTTGGCTTTGGACAGAGTAGACTCTAAAGTTGAAGTATGTTGTATCTTCTATTCCTCTATGTTGACCAATTCACCTATCTTTTCATTCTTTTGACTTTGTCCTAAACATATGTCTACTATCTTGATGTCATGGTTCATGTGAACTATCTTGCTTGTTGTGAAATTGGATATTCTCTTGATATCTATCTTGTGCCTTGGTGCATGTTGGTCATATTCAATTATGTGTTCCCACTTTGAAGTGGATGTTTATATGTTTGTGTTGTCCATTGTGTGATGGAAACATTGTATAATTCTGACTATAATCTTCTACTTGCCTCTATATTTTACATGTTATGTGATTCAGTAGCACTAGAGTAGTGTAATTGCATTGATTTTTAGGTGTGTTCCCTTTATATGTTTGGGATGGTGGTGGTGGTGCCCCATACTTGAGTTTCAAGGATGTGAAGTCTTGGCTCAACTTTTATATATTGGGAGTTTGGCAGTGCATCATCCTCTATCATGTTTCAAGGATGTGAAGCCTTGGCCTCCATTGTTATTTATATTTTTCTAGGGCTATGTTTATCTCACATGCGTGCAGGTGGATTATTGTGGGGTGTGTTCTCTACTTTCTTCATATGTGCCAGTATGGCACAGTTTTTTTTTGTTTATTTATAGCAAATATCTCTTTTATTGTTGTTCTCTTTCTTTTATGCCCTTGTGGGTAGTCCTTATATCTTGCATGGGAAGCCTTTATAGTTGATGTCCATATTTCATATATTGATCAATTTCCCTTTTAGTATGCACATACCAGTCTTTGTTGATGTTTCCTATTTTCTCTTCTTGCTAGGGTATGCTTCCAACCCTAGGTGAAGGATATGGAGGACATGGCATAAAGATGTGGACCTAGTTTAAGAGGTTAAAGCTTTGTGACAATCTTGATGTGGTTTAGATTTCCCTCTACCTGGATACTTATATTGTACTCTACACGTAAGTTTAAGATGTTCTTTAGTAACCTTATGTGAAATTGAATATAGTCATGTTTTTATTCCACTAATACACTTTGGTTGTTTTTTATACCATTAATAAAGATTTGAAAATTTTACACTCACTCCAAGCATACTTTTGAAGTGTGTTTGGACTGGAGGTTCTGTTGTTCAAATTTTGGTAGAGAGGTGGTTTCACTTCCGTACACCCACCTTGGTACATGGCATGACGCTAGAGAACATGTCACACATGCCCATTTAAAAAGAGGCAACCCTGCAGTTGTATTGTTGTCTTTAACAGTTCACAACTCTAAGGCATAACCGTAGTCATCCTCTATAACCATTGTGGACGCAAGTAGATACCTCAGCTAGAGCACCTGCATATTCAACAATATGTGCTCTGAGATTCCCATAGGAATTGCTCATTTCACCATCCAGCAAAACACTGATGCTGAAGATGCATCTGTGGCATAGGGAAACTACATGATTAGTGTTTCACTTGATTAGTTATGCCAATTGGGTGAATTAAGGATGCACCATTCAAGTAGACATACAAACCCTAGTTCATTCTAGCAAGCATATCTATAAACAACTTCAGAAGATATAAAATGTATAATGTACAAACTTGTCACAACACCACATGATACCACTACCATACAAGGCCATCAACATAATTACACCATTGGGGATAACAATCCCTCACCACATCTCTCTAGAGAGTATCACTTCAAATCTAGGCATTAAGCCTCTACTAAGGTCTCAAGAACGAATCACATCATCATTATCTCATCATGCCCCATCAAGGTTCACAATTATTAACCATGTGAAACATAAAGATATAACAATATTCTCAAAAGATGAAGTACATTCAACCTGCAACACTAGGATTACACAAGTAGGAGAGAGAAAACATCATCTCATTGCTAACCACTTCAAACAAGATGAGCTTTACATCATGTACACTTGAATAGAGTTAGGGTTTCTCATGTAGCATTTAGCATTATTCACTATTGAACATCATTTTTATATGATGACCAAACAAGGCATACCATCATCATCGACTGCAACACCCATCATTGATAGAGACCACACCACATGTCGACCATATGACCCATCAAAAGATAGCGACCACATTGCTAACAAGAGTGTCAACCATGTGACCCATCAAGAAGTGTCGATCACTAAAGATCCACCAAGAATAGTGACTGTTTGGGTAACATCAAGGATAATGACCATCAACATCACATCTCCATAACGATGTGAAAGTTATATAACCTGCCTTAGATCTGATGGAGTGGTTCCAAACAACAAGAGAACTCCAAGAAGAGAGAAGATACCTTAGCTTGATCTGCAAACAAGGACAAACAACCTTCACCTCCAAAAAGAACTGAAAACCCTATATTAATGGTAAAGAAGAAAGCAATAAAAGAGAGCAAAGCTCAAAATATGAGGATCATGGAGATGAGTCTTCCAAATTCAACCTTAGCTCACAATGGAGAACCATGAATGTGGCCAAAGAGATTAGAAAGAACTCTAGCACTCAACATTGGCTCACCATGGAAAACCATGCTTGTGGCCAAGGAGAGAAGAAAGAAGAACTCAAATTTAGTACACCATGGTGAGCCACGGATTTTGGATGAGTGAGGAGGAAGAAGAATATCAAGATAGGGTAAGGAAAATGAAAAGAAAGGTTAGATAACTTACTCAAGCAAAAGGGAAATGATTACCTTCATCAACCTGAGAAAGGATCACCAAACGACCTCCTAGGGTGGGTGCTCCAAACCCTGGACCCACAAGAAAAAGGGAAATGATTACCTTCATCAACCTGAAGATCTTCTTTACCACCAAGCTCCAAGTAAGAGAGGTGAGAGAGAAGATGAAAAGGATTTAGTTGCATGCAAAGAGGAGGGTTCTTGTGTCTAAGGTTTAGAGAGAGAGAAGAGGGTTAGGTGTCATATAACTCATGCCATGTGTCCAAAAAACTCAAACATGCAACCACTAACCTCTCAATCTACTAAAACATCATAAACCATCATAAACAACTAGGCATGATAGTGACTACTTTTGATCTCGAACCATAGAGACCACTAAGCATCAACCTGGACAACCAACTTTAGCGACCAAGATGGGTCAAGTAGGGATACCAGTCACCATCATAAAGAGAACTCATCCAACTACATCGACGACTACAAAGCACATCCTAAAGACAAACATATCAGTCGCTAACCAAGGTGAAGAACCACATATGATCAACACCATTTAGGGCATCCATGCATCACATGCAAACCCTAATCGTGCACAAGATGTTACCTCATTCAACCAAGGTAAAATGAAGTACCCCTAACCTCAACCATCATATATAAGACAAGAAAATATATAAGGTACAACAATCATGTGGCAAATTGGAAGAAAAAAAAACTTTGGATGTGGGTAAATTGCAGTCATGACCAAAACGTGCACAAAATTGGATAATTGGGTCAAACGTTGTCCAAACCGGACCAAAGTTTACACAAAGCTTCAACACGAGATATTAAAGATGTCATGTGATTATATTAAGGTTTAAGAATCTTATTGAGAAAAGTAATAAAGATGAAGCACTAAGCTAGATGAGGGGTCTTACATTTATCTTTCATCATACCTTGCACTAAAATCAAGTGGTGTTTCTTTCTGTTATATCATTCTCACTATGTCTACATATCTACTACTTATTTTTTATTTTGTTACTATTTTAGTTTGTTCCATGCTTTCAATTTAATACTATTTTTTTCTTTAATTCCTTCCAAGGCTAATAAAAAATCTGTCCACTCTCACATAAAATGACATGCCCAATATCACCACTATCAAGATAAATTGAGATTATTTCTTATTATGGATGATGCTATAACTCAAATATATCAAATAAGATGTGTATGCATAATCTAATTTTGTGTGGATAACCAAAAAATATTTAGGTTATTTTCTAGATTTGGGGGTGTATGGAGTCCGATGTTGTGGGCAAATACATGTAACACATGAATGAAAACATCATATGGGATGAATTGAAGTAAGATTACATGTATGAGGCTAATTTTTTATACATGTATAATACCATGGATCATATATTAGTAAGGTGATCATTTGTTGTCAAAGTACTATGATTCAACAAAATCTATTGCCTTAGTTGAATTTTCTCTCACCTGCTACCTCCTCTAAAATCACCAAAGGGAGAGACAGTCTCTTTATTGGGTGCTTCATGAATTGCCTTAATCCCCGATATAATACAATGTGTCAAGTCCTACGTTAGTACAATTATGTCATCCAAGGACTAAGTA
This sequence comes from Alisma plantago-aquatica, assembly GCA_963693085.1. Classification (NCBI taxonomy): domain Eukaryota; kingdom Viridiplantae; phylum Streptophyta; class Magnoliopsida; order Alismatales; family Alismataceae; genus Alisma; species Alisma plantago-aquatica. The sequence goes on from OY856413.1 coordinate 410,365,936, forward strand.
TATGCATGCCTATCCCAATCAGAGATGACCTACACTCTTGCCTCCCACAATGATACTAATTATGCCTAAACATAATTAGCTACAGCTTCTAGGGGACATGGAAGAGTTTTTGGAACACAACCAAAATGAAACTACTATGGAAACCTGGGCCTCACAAAGTATGCCTATCAATTCAAGCATGACTACCCTTATTTCTATGGTAAGGGACATGGAAGCGGCTCTACAAATTTCACTTAGGCTCCCACTCTAACCATTATCTAAGGTACTTCTACATTGCACATAGCTCCTCCATAGACTATACATTCCTCTCATATCTCGCTCATAAATGAGTAATATGAATTCCTTATTCAAGATACACACTTGTAGGGTGACTCTCCTCTTCACAACAGTATGTCAGCACCACAACACTCCTATGACTGGCTCATTGGTGATCCACTCAGTGCATTACCTAGCAATATCCCATTAAGGTAATTCATTGATTTATATGCTACTCTACACATGATGGGTACACACACCTTCTTACCTCTTTAGACTCCTTTAATCAAAATCACATTGTCACTTTGGATCATGGATTGGTAAAATGAGTCACCATGTGTGGAATTATTCCTCTAATATCTATATTTAAATTGTCCATTGTAAATTTTGTTCCAAACTTTTCCAATATTCTCATGTTAGTGGTAAAATTAGTTGACTCTCTCTAATGTTTCATATCTTTAGACCTTCTAGTTTGTCTTGAAGGATTGGAGGAATAAGACAATGATTAGGTGGGGAGCACTCTTTGGTGAACTACACTACTTATCTTCCTCCTTGCCAATATCAAATCAGATCAGTGCATTATTTTTTCCTCTATAGTAGAACTGCATTTACGCTTTGGTCATCCTTCACTAGAAAAAACTCAACATTTAAAATGTTTTGCTTCTTCTGGTTCTTCAATTCTATGTAATGCATGTTAGTTTGAAAACATGATCATGTGCCTATGTCATCTTTCACTACTAAACAATCCTCAAAATTTTTGTATTTGATTCATAGTGATGTTTGTGGTCTGTTTTGGGCAACAATCTATAATGGTTTCAAATGCTTCCTTACTTTGGTTAAAAATGTCTCAAAGATTACTTATATTTATCTTCTTCAAACTTGTGATGGAGTTTTCCCCATGTTTGCACATTTCATAGAATGATATTAGTTTACTATTCTGCTTCTACTAATATTCTTCATACTAATAATGCCATTGGCCATTTCCACAATATGAGAAAAATCCATCAGTGACTTGTACTTTTCTCCTTAGAAAAATGGTATCATTGAGCATAAAAATCATCATCTTTTTGACATTACATGCTCACTTACCATTCAAGTGAATATTCCAATAAATCTTTTATCTGGTCTTATTCTCACTATATGATTTTAATCAATCATCAATCGCTTCAGTATTCAAACAACAAGCTCCTTTTTTTGTTCTTTATCTACAAACTAAACTATTTCCTTTGTTTTCTCAATTTCTCAGATGTGTCACCTTTGTCCATAATTTTGATCATAAGGCACACTAACCATCTACCCGATCTATAGAAATGGTTTTTTCATAATACCCTAAATCTCAAGAGGGGTACATAGGCCTTGACCCCATGTCCATTGACATCTATATCTATGATGATCTCACATTTCATAGGCAGGAGATATTTTCCCTTTATTATCATCATCCTATAATTATACAAATGAAATGGTCTAACTCCCTGAAGCCTTTCCTCAAAACTCATTGTCACCACCATCAAAAGACTATTGTTGGACCCTTACCTTAAAATTCATCATCACCATCACCATAAGACTATCACTGGAACATGGAAGTTGATCCACTATCATCAACTTTACAATCATCTATTTTACTCCATATTGGCTTACTAGTGGCATTTGGCAAAGGTATACCTTCCTGCATCATCAAACATTCCATCTTTAACATATGTTTTCTATCTCTCTCTCTCCTAATGCTTCTACTATGGTTATAGTTTTGGATAGAGCTTTAATCACCAAACATCCAGTAGATGCTTTCTAAAATCCTGGATGGAAATCTTTCATGATGGAAGGAAGTAAGATATTCATGACAAACATACATGGGACCTAGGTGATTAACCACTTGATTAAAATATTTGGAGTTCTCATTGGGTGTTCTCAGATAAACACCACTTAGATGGCATTTTTTAGTGACATGAGGTTTGTATAGTTTCTAAGGGTTCTACTAAAACTTAAGGTGATATTTCTAAATATTAACAAGGATTTCATCATTCTGCATCCTCATTTACTTGGAAGATCATTTTAGTTGGCCACTTTTCTAGCTGAAAATGAAGAATGCCTTTCTGCATGGTGATCACCTGAAGAGGTCTATAAGAAAAAACGTCTAGGATTTATTGCTAAGGGGAATCTTGTCACAACGTGTGCCATCTTAGACACTCTCCATAACTTAATCAATCCACGAGATCCTAGTTTAATACACTCGACACAATCCTTTAGAATTTGGGCTTTCAAAGACCAGCTAATGATAATTCACTTTTTTCTTCAAGATCCTTAAGAGGACACATTTTGCTTTCTATATATGTAGATGGCATTGGAATCACTGTTAGTGAAAAAATTGGCATCTCTATGCTGAAGCAATCATTACAGACCCACATCCATACAAAGGATTTAGCATATATGTGATACTTTCTCACAATAGATGTCCTTGTCTCGACACATGGATCATATTATCCCAAGTATTCTATGTCATAACCTACTTCATGAGATCAACATGACATTTTATCAGTCAATATCTACTATAATCAATTATCACACAAAGGCTCCACATGAGGTGGAGCTCTTGTCAGACCCCAAAAAAGTATTGCTTAGTATTTGGGATATTCATATATCTAACAGTCTCAACTTGACATCACCTATGTTATTGGATAAGGCAGTTCATATATGAGCGTGAAGCTTCAATCTCAATGGTGCATCATCCAGAAAATACATGCTATCTCAAGAGAACACTAGGAAGAGAATTATTCAACAAACATCATATGGAAAGACTATTTCTATCTCTAGACATGAAAATGTAGACTAGGTCAGTCCACATCCAGTTTCAACATTATGTTAGGAAATCTTCTAGTGTCTAGAGAATAAAAAGAACAAACCATGGTTGTTTTCTCCAACAGTTAAGCTAAATATTGAGATATGCCCAATGCATGTTGTCACCTATAATGGGCACGGTCCATTCTTTCATAGTTTAAAATTACTCCAATGTTTCATGAGTGTTTGAGACATATTGGGGTGGATTTCCATTTTGTACTAGACATGGTCAAAGCTAAAACATTTTGTGGCTTCTCCCATAAGAACAAGTGATTGAAACTTTGAAATCCAGAATAAACCACTTCCCCTAGCTCTCTTTAAATATATGGGTATCAATCTAGGACAACACAATGTCTAGTCTCCAATTTGAGGGGGGAGTTTTAGTACAAGTGGTTCAATGGACATTTTGTTTTATGATCATTGTACTTACAATCAATGACATGAAATAAGTACACTTAAGTGAGTATCCATGTATTTTTAGACTGCTATATATAGGAGACCCAATGCCTCATTAGAGATTGATCAGATTGTTGCTTTTTTCTATACATGTATTGTTAGTACTTCAAAAACTATGCATGACATAACTAACTCCATTGGGAATATTAATGATCTATATATGCTTAAAAAAATTGCAAAAATATTCTTTTGGAAGCCTAATTAGCTTATAACGTCACATTTAGAGACGTCGGTTATTTTTGAAAACTGACGCCTAAACCCTACAACGTTAGCTAATTACAAAGACCGACATCTATATTTCAAGACCGGCCAGACACGAGTATCACTTTTTATTAAGCGTCGGCTCCCTAACACGAACCGACGCCTAAAATAGCCTGCCAAATCTAATTTTTCAAGCGAAAAAAAGTTACCCCCCAAAGTTTCACATGCGGAGTCGGTTTTGTACCTAATAAATGACGCCTAATGATGAAACAAATTACCTCCTAAGGTCGTCAGTTTTTGTGGAAAAACCAACACTGAAAAGGTTTCACACACCATCCCCACGAAAATTTTTAGGGTTAAGATTGTCCAATGGACGTCGGTTTTTCCTGGCAACCGACGCCTATTGTTATAATTCGAGAACATTTATTTTTTATCAACATATATAGATAGACGTCAGTTTTTCTATTTGGAACTGACGACTATCATTGAACATAAGTGTCAGTGTGTTCGTGGTAACCGACACTTAAAGTTTGAAGTGTCAGTTTATGGTAATAATCGATGCCTATTGTTAACTTAATAGCACCCGCGCGAGCCATACTCTTCCCCTTTCTCTATTTCATTGATTTCACTAGGGTCTGGTGATTAGTGATTCTGCCGTCGTCAACTTCTCTTCTGCCTTCCCCGTCGTTGGTCTGCCTTCCCCGTTGCCACCGCTCCTACCTGCCACTCCTGCCACTACTGTTGCTGCCACCACCTGCTCCTCTGCTTCCTCTTGCTATTGATGCCGCCTACTCCTCTACTCCTCCGCCTCTTCTTCCTCTACTCCTTCTCCTGCTCCAGTCTTCGCCTGCCCGCTGCCGTCGCCCACTAACCGTCGCCGCCCGCTCACCGCCACCGCCCGCTCTCCTACTTGCTACTCCGGCCACCCACTCGCTGCTCTTGGTACCCTTCTTCCTCCTCTTCTTGCTCCTTGCTCCTGCACCTGCCCCCCTACCCTTAGGGTGCGGGCAATGGGTTGGATCTTATACATGTTTGAGTACATTAGGGTTCTAATCTACCCTTTTGTTTATCAACGGATCTGTACTTTTTTATCTATTACTTTGTATTTGTTTATCTACTGATTATATTTATTTATCTAATGCTTTGAGTTTACTTATTTAGATGTTGCTATTGTAAATCAACCTAGGATATGAACAAATCTTGTGCTTACATATAATTGTGCTTCTAATCCTCATGCTTGACCTAATTCAGTAACTTTTGATGCATGTTGAAATAAGATTCAAACTTGTCCATTCTAGAATCCTAATTTGATTTGATTATGTGCTTTGAACCTTGAAACATGTGTATTAAAGATACATTGATGTCTCAAACTTAACTCACATGTGGGTCTTCTATTTCTAAAATGATTAAATCATCAATCTGCTTTTTTCATCTTTATACTATATGTATTGCCTCTAAAATAGAAGATCTATTTGGTAGAACTGACGACCTTTGTCCAGACCCTAAAGTGGACTCTATGAACACAACCAATTAAAGTATCATATTAATATATAATAGTTAATTTATGAAAGTTACGTAGAGACATGCAATTTTTAGTAACAAAATGATCAAAATAACCCCTATTATATTTTTCTAATGTAAAAAAGTAAACCCTAGGAATTAATAGTATAAATGCATCGAAACATTCATAAGCTATTAATGTGTCACTTGGAGAGAAATGGACATATTCCTATTTAAGTAAAAATTACATAGGACATAATATGAAGTAATGATTAGTAACATAACGCGGTGGTTATCTATATGAAATTGATTATATATGCAATTCAAGTAGAAATACTAGAAAGAAAGATAATGAAACAAGCATGAAATTGCAAATAACCTTAGATGGGAAAGAAAACTTGCAAATCAATGCATGGTGTTTCATGGTCTCTCTTCCTATTGAGTTATGTTACAAATATCTATATATTAGGTTAAGGACATGTTTCTGTTGTGACATGTTGAGTTTTTTGCTATGTTATACCCACCAGATTTGTGTTATATATAAAATAATACATTGATTAATTTAGGAAGCATTGATATGTTGTTATGGCTATCCACAAGTGTTTTTATAAGAAAATTGTGTGTTGAATGGGGTTGTGAACAAGGGACTGGTGTTGTATTTGTTGGCCTAGAAACCCGTCCAAGATTTACACATTAGGAGTAAATATTGGATAGTCCCCAGTTTGGGACTGTTCTTGAACACCTAATCTCACTTAGGCTGTAAGTGTATAATGTGTATTGGGTTTCCAAGAAAATTTTGGTAGCATTTCACCATTTGTTCGCTAAGTACATATGTACTTGGAGAACAACGGGGAAATGCTGCCGAAATTTTCTAGAAAACCCAATACAAATTATACACTTACTAGTGAGATTAGGTGTTCAAGAATGGGATAGGTGGTACACATTTATTATATATAAGAATGACAGCACATGTATTTGTTGGCCTAGAAACCCATCCAAGATTTACTCAATAGGAGTAAATCTTGGATAGTCCCTAGTTTGGGACTGTTCTTGAACACCTTATCTCAGTTAGGATGTAAGTGTATAATGTGTATTGGGTTTTCAAGAAAATTTCGGTAGCATTTCCCGTTTGTTCTCTAAGTATGTATGTACTTGGAGAATAGTGGGGAAATGCTGCCGAAATTTTCTTGAGAATCCAATACATATTATACACTTACTAGTGAGATTAGGTGTTCAAGAATGGGATAGGTGGTACACATTTATTATATATAAGAATGACAACATATGTATTTGTTGGCCTAGAAACCCATCCAAGATTTACTCAATAGGAGTAAATCTTGGATAGTCCCCAATTTGGGATTGTTCTTGAACACCTAATCTCACTTAGGATGTTTTAACCATTAATTATATGTAAGCCTTAAACCCTAAAGTTTTAACCATGCTTAAACTCTAATATGCTAACCCTAGACCTTAATCTTGTTGTAATATATACTTATTTTCTATTTGATCATAGAATGGATAGATCATGGATGTCCATTCGCAATCGCTGCACCCCAGAGTTTATTTCGGGTCTTGATCAGTTTATTAGATTTTCCGAGGAACATAGGAAAAAACTTGGAGATAGGTTCTACTGTCCATGTAGGCATTGCGGTAACAACTTGAAAGTCAACACTGGTGACGAAATCAAAAGTCATATCATGTGCAATAGGATTGTACAAGGCTATATAGAATGGTACTGGCATGGAGAGATTTCAAACCCAAAACCAGTGGATGTCGATAGCAATGCTTGTGTGGAAGAAGTTATTGCCTCTGATGATGTAGATGTGAATGAACCAGTTCCAATAGACATTGTTGATGCGATGCTGGATAGTTGTTGGGTAGAGTACACCGAAATCGATCCACCTCCCATGTTTAGAAACATTGTGCATGATGTTGAGATACCGTTATACACAGGTTGTACTAAGTTTACAAAGCTTAGCGCTGTGTTGAGATTGTATAAAATGAAAGCTAACAATAGATGGAGCGACAAAAGGTTCATGTCATTGTTGTCTTTGTTGAAAGAAATGCTTCCTGAAGGAAACGAGCTACCAATCTCAACATACCAGGTAAAGAAATTTTTGTGCCCAATGGGAATCCAGGCCAAGAAGATACATGCATGCCCGAATGATTGTGTATTATTTCAAAAGGACTATGTGGATTTGAAAGATTGTCCAAAATGTGGTGTGTCACGGTATAAATTGATGACTTCGGGGGAGTCCAAAACTAGTTCTCCTACCAAGGTGATGTGGTATCTACCTATAATATCATAGTTTCAACGTTTGTTTGCCAATCCGATAGATGCGAAGAATTTGAGGTGGCATGCAGATGTTAAGAAAAATAATGATGGGATCCTACGACATGCATCTGATTCCTCACAATTGAAGAAGATTGATCTATTGTACCCTAAATTTGGTGAAGAAATCAGGAATCTAAGACTTGGGCTTTGTACATATGGGATGAATCCATACAGGACATTGAGCAACCAACATAGCACTTGGCCAGTCATGCTTGTTATATATAATCTTCCACCCTAGTTGTGTATGAAAAATAAGTACGTTATGTTTTCGTTGTTGATATCAGACCCTAAAAAACCTAGAAATGATATCGATGGTTATCTTGAACCTCTGATTGATGACTTAAAGAAACTCTGGGGTGAAGGTGTGATGACCTATGATGCTTCACAAAGAGAGACATTTCATTTGCACGTTATGTGTTTTGCACTATTAATGACTTTCCTGCATATGGGAATTTGTCTAGATATAGTGTCAAAGGAGCTAAAGCGTGTCCTATATGTGAAGAGAACACTGATTCAACAAGACTAAAACATGGCGGCAAGACTGTATATCTTGGTCATTGAAGGTTTCTTCCAAAATTCCATTCGTATCGTAGGAAGCACAAAGCATTCAATGGATGGAATGAGGAACAGAGTGCTCCTAAACCTATAGCAGGGGAGGTTGTTTATGAAAGAGTAAAAGACTTTGTCAATGAATTTGGTAAGAGATCACAATGTACTATGGCCACACAGAGTGACAAATCTTTATTCAAGAAGTCAATATTTTGGGATCTTCCTTATTGGAGTTCTTTGACAGTCAGGCATTGTATTGATGTCATGCATGTTGAGAAAAATGTCTGTGATAGCGTCATTGGTACTCTGTTGAATATACCAGGTAAGACTAAAGATGGGATAAAATCCAGACTAGACCTACGTGAAATGGGAATAAGGTCAGAATTAATAGAATTATGTGAAATGGGAAATCAGAGAACATACTTACCTCCTACTTCTTACACATTATCTAGAAAGGAGCAGAAAGCTTTTTGTGAATGCTTGGTAAATGTTAACGTGCCACAGGGTTACTCATCCAACATCCGTAGATTGGTATCAATGAAAGATCTGAAGTTGATAGGTTTTAAATCTCATGATTGTCACACTCTAATACAACAAATATTGCCTGTGGCAATTCGATCTATATTGTCGAAGCATGTAAGGTTTGCAATCACCAAACTTTGTTTCTTTTTCAACAGTCCGTGCAGCAAAGTTATTGACCCTGATACTCTTGATACTTTGCAAAGAGAAGTGGTTGTTACCCTATGTCAGCTTCAGATGTATTTCCCTCCTTCGTTCTTCGATATCGTGGTACATCTTGTCGTCCACTTGACTAGGGAAGTGAAAATGTTGGGACCAGTTTTCTTGCATTGGGTGTATCCCTTAGAACGATACATGAGTGTTTTTAAAAGTGATGTTCGAAACCATTATCGGCCTGAAGGGAGTATTATTGAGGGTTATGTGGCAAGAGAGGTTATGTATTTTTGCAATGACTTTCTGAGTGGTAATGACACTCCTGGTAATGACAAGAATATTGAGGAGCAATTTGGCAAAGGAATTTTGGGATCACAGGTGAAAGTAATCATCCATGAGCAGTTGGAACAAGGTCACTTGTATATTTTACACAACATGGACGAAGTGAGTGTTTATATCGAGGAACATACCAATTTCATCAAGTGATAATATCCTCTAGCCAATTCAATGTGGCTTGCTAGATGGCATAACAAGGCATTTATTAAGTGGTTTGAAGATAACGTCTTACATCAACTATCTCAAACACCAGATGATTTTACTGAAACTATAAAATGCATTGCCTTTAAACCAAAATTGAATGTTATGTCTTATGAAGGGTATGACAGTAATGGATTCACATGTTACACAAAGTGCCAAGATGATGAGAGTGTCGTCCAAAATAGTGGGGTCACCCTTGAAGCGTCGACTATGTTTTTTGCAAGTGAAAAGAATAAGAGTCCACTTGAAGCTAAAATGTCATATTACGGTGTCATTGAAGACTTATGGGAGTTTGACTACATAGATTTCAGAATTCCACTCTTCAAATGTAATTGGGTTGATAACACCAAAGGAGTTATAGTGGATGAATTAGGTTTCACTTTAGTGAACTTTGAAAAGATTGGTGAGAAGGGTGAACCATTCATATTGGTATCACAGGTGAAACAAGTATTTTATATCGATGATCCTGCAAATGATAAATGGTTGGTTGTTCTTCATGGTAAAAGACAGTTCATTGAAGATCCTATAGATGAACAAGAGTACTATGATAAGTATGATGAATCCAGTCCATTCTCAGTTGGGTTGCCAACACCACAAAATATTGAAGCTAATGATGACTTGTATGAATGCGGAGATCACAATGAAAGATTGTTAATTGATAAATGATCAAAATATTAGAGGCATGCATGTTTATATTTTTTATATGTTTCATTTTTCAATGTTTCATTTGTATATGTGAACTATACAATGTTTCATTTTTCAATGTTTCATTATCTTCTAGTTATGCCAAATGCTAAATGTTTGATTTTTTAATGAAATTTTCAGATGGTTGAGCATGGGCATGATGACCATGATGTCCATGATGAGCATGGTGAGGATACCAATGTGCCGCCTCATAATGTAAGTTTTAAAAATATATCATATATTTCTATCTATATGTCCATTTATAGTTATATATTGTGTGTTTATTTTGTCAAATTTTAGGTTGATGATGCACATGTGCCCTCTGAAGCACTTGAGGCACTTGATGAGCGGTACCAAAAAGTTGACAAGAGAAGGGGCATCACTATGATGAAGTTAACAATGCTAAGGGGTAATAGAGCCAAACTGGTTGTGGATTTTGATAATACAAGAAATGCAATTAGAGTGAACTGCAATTCGTTTGTTTCATATCTTAGGTATGTTACTCGTAGCCATTATGGTTGTAAGATAGTTTCTTGGCATAAAGTTCCTACGGGGAAGAAAGACTTAATATGAAAGGATTTATGTATGAGTTATTATTATTTGCAATTCTATTTTGTAGATTACTATTTTTTTGGATATTAGTTAATAGCAATTCTATTTTGCAGAGTATATTTGCATTGGATGAAAAGTTGCATCATAAATGCATGATGCAACACTGTGGGAGGGTCCTAAGGAACTATAGGACAAATATCGGCCAATAATACATAAAAGATGGTGAGAAGACGAAGAAGTTAGCCATTGAACTGTGAAACTTCCTGGACCCAGAAGAATGGGATGCATTTGTGATTCAAGAAACACTGATGAATTCAAGGTATTAGGTGTTACTCCCTATTTAATTAATATATGTTGTATTCACCTATTCAAGATTAACCTTTAGTTTTACTAACCAAATCAATGTGCATACTATCTAGGCTATTAGTGAGGCACAAAGAGCAAGGCATGCACTGAATGTGCATGACCACACAATGGGTCTAAAGGGCTATGTAGGCGTTTGCCAAAGACTATAGGTTGAGTGTACTTCTTAGTCTACTGCTACTTAGAAGTCCTCTACTATAGGTACCACACCTCTACCTCGCCATAATGTCTGGATAGCTGGGAGGCAAAACAAGAAGGGAGAAATAAAGAAGCCCGCAATTTCTGAGGCGACTGCAAAAATGGAAAAATACAACTCTTAGAGCAATCGTTCGAATATTGATTATTTGTGGTGCTTACTTACTTACCAATTTCTATTGATGGTGATTAGTGGGAGCTGCACGAGCTGAGGAAACAAGGCAAGTTCATCCCTAAGGGCACAAGGGATGAATTGATAGTTGCTTTGGGTAACCCAGAGCATCCTGGATGTATTAGGGATGCAGGTGCTGGTGTGGGCATCAAAGCGTTCTTTGGGCCATCCCAGTGCAAACATGTCCCAAAAGAGGGAATTTCACAAGAAGAGGTAACCTATTCTTTTTTTAGAATGCTACTGTAAAAGGGAATTCAATAATCAGAAGCTAACGTTTCTTTTATCCATATATAGGTAGATAAGATAGTTGAAAGGACAGTCGATGAAGTAGTTGATAAGAGAGTCAAGGAAGCAGTTGATAAGACACTGCATGAAGCAATGAGAAAGTGGCAGGCATCTCTGACTGCCACTTAGACAGTACCTATGGCGTCCCGCTCTACTCCTACTATAGAGGTTGGGAGTAATCCTATAGACCCCACACCTAGCACATCTGATGTAACTATTTTTATGACATAGTAGCTAGTCTTTTCAAGATGATATGTATATATGTATATAACATTCTTTACATAAATTTGTAGGGGTTGAAGCCATGCCATCTAAAAAATAACAAATATGTCATTGCAGAGGCGTCGTCTTACCCATCCCTTCCAGGGGAAATATTTCATGCGTCTCCATTACCAAATGGTTGGGTTCGTGTAAGCCCTCTACATATATTCCCCAATTGGATAGATCTTCTATTGTCATATGCCCACCCAAATTGTGAAATGCTTGGTGAGGCAGAAGGCGAAGTGATATTGTGGCCCAAAGCGGATATCATCTATACTAAAATTATATGGTAAATTTACATTATGTTAAATTGTTAGTGTGTATATATGAGGTCAATTGATCTGAAATTATATATACAGGTTAAAACGAAGACACCCATAGCATCTAGGCCTCCACCTCCACCTCCTACATTACCAAGTTGGGTTCTACAGGACCTACCCACCCCGTAAGGTCCTAATTGTAGGGGTATGGCAGTATGGTTTGGAAAACATGATATAAATTTCCCTATAAATGTTTCTATAGATGTGGATGAGTTAGGTCAATCATACAAAAACAAACTATTTATACAAGATATTTTGGAGTTGTTTCGCTATGATTGGCTGAATACATCTGTGATAGAGCTATGGATAAGGTGAGATATTGTTTATACATCCATATACCTTGTGTAGGATTCAGTGATTTGGTTTCTTATATATTAATGCATATGTAATACATGTTTTGCAGTTACTTAGACAAGATATGTGTAGATTTTTCATTTGAACATGTAGGATTTTTTATTCCATCTTTGATTTGTCTAGTAGCTAAAGACCCTTCGTCAGTTCAACAATACTGTTGTGATGCTTTTACAAATTTTAGTCAAAATAAGAAGACAGTTATAATAGCTCCATTCAATGTGGAGTAAGTTTACTTTTCTTATAATTTGGACATAAGAAAATTACATTTTTATTGTGGATTTCGAGTTATTAATTTTTAACTTTTTTACCTCTAGGGGTACACATTGGGAGTTACTAGTTATTGTCCCTGTGACATTCACTGTCTATTATATAGATCCTAAGGGGACTAAATTGAATCCAAAATATGGAAACAAAATGAAAATGGTATTATTCTGGTGAGAAATATTTCATTTTTATATCTGTTAACATATGTTATTACATTACTATTTAATTATGCAATTTACTGTGTTACATTAACATGTAGGGGTTTACATGAGTTCAAAAAGGCTGGAGGAAAGGTCCTCAGGAAAAAGAACCAACCAATAATTTGGGAGAAAGTGGAAGTAAGTTCCCGACTCCAATTTATATATTATTTATGTGAACCGTGCTTAGTTGTATTTTTTAATATTTTGTATGTTTCAATTTATAATGTTCTACACAAGACAACGACTGGGCATGTGCATACTATGTGATGCGATTTATGCACATGATTATCAAATATGCCGCAGTGGACATCGATACCATACATGAGGTATTATATATAGTCTCATTAGATAATATGAAATATATCAATCTTATTTATATATTATTAATTATATATATACATCATTCTCTTTGCAGGTGTTTAAAACTGACCCCACTATAGGTAAGGCCTTATCACATGTACATGCTTCCTATACGATGGAAGAATTAAATGATGTAAGAGAAGAATAGGGAAAAGCCATACAAGTACTGGGGGTTTTAAAATATAATTGGGATGTTGATAGCGATAATGACTAAAGAATGATATTTTGTAAATGAATTTTTCTGAATTGTCATATGTGTGAATGTTTCTACATGTCTAAATGTTTCTACATGTGTCTGAATGTTTACACATGTGTGAATATGAAAATGAATGGAACTGCAGGTTGCTACATGAATGTTTCTACACGTTTCTAAATGTTTCTACATGTGTGAATGTGAAAATGAAAGGAATTGTGGGTTGCTACATGAATTTTCTACATGTGTCTGAATGTTTTTACATGAGTGAATGTGAAAATTAAAGGAACTACAGGTTGTTACATGAATATTTCTACATGTGTCTGAATGTTTCTACATGTGTGAAAATTTAATGGAACTGCAGGTAGCTAAATGTGTGAAAATGAATCTTGTTAAATTTGCAGGTTTGTGGCCTGTTATTGGTTGATATCAATGGATGTCATAAACCTGCAGTTCGGATCTACCGAACTGTAGGTTTCTACATCCTACAGCTAGCCACTCCAGGCATGCAAACTGATAAGAAAAAAAAATCAAAACATAGGCATCAGTTATTAGTCAAAAACTGACAACAAAGGCTTACAATGTCGGTTAATAGAAAAAAGCTGTCGTCTAATGTGGCCAGACAACACGGCCGTGCTGGCCAGCACGGCCGTGGCAGCAGGTGATATGGCGTCGGTTATTATTAAGAAACTGACGCTAATGGTGTCCTAGATGGTGCCCTTTTGTGGCGCGAAGGGTTTGGGTGTCGATTTCCCTACTAATAACTGACGCCTATAGTGCCCCTGTTGGCGCCCTTTTTGTGACGCAAAGGGTTTGGGCATCGATTTCCCTACTAATAAATGACGCCTATGGTGCCCCTTTTGCCACCCTTTTTATGGCATGAAGGGTTCTAGCGTCAGTTTCCCCACTAATAACTGACGCCTATAGTGCCCCTGCTGGTGCATTTTGGGTGGCGCGAAGGGTTCTGGCGTTAGTTTCCCCACTAACAACCAACGCCTATAGTGCCCATGCTGGCACGTTTTGGGTGGCACAAAGGGTTTTGGCGTCGATTTTCAAACCGATGCCTAAGGGTTCACCTTTTAGTGTCGCCCACATATGTGTCACTTTTTAACCGTCGCCAAAGGACTTAAATAACCGACACCAAAGGTCGGTTCTATAGTAGTGTAAAGTGGTTAGTCCTCTACTTTAGGAACCCAAAAAACTCTGGAGACAAGATGTGAGGAGGTGTTTAGATCTATATGCAATCACAATGTGGAGTTACAAAGACAACAAGTTTATATAGTAAGTTTAATTATATTTCAACCCAAGATACTTCACAACTACAAAAATCTCATCTGGTTACAAAATAAGAACATCACAATGTAGAGAGCCCTTCAACTTGACTTAAAATAAACCATGACTTTTCCAAATGTAATATAGATGCACAAAATCATGGGTTTAATTATAATTTTTCTAAAAATCTATACAGGAACCATGGTCTTTTTGTAGTTTATTTTCTCATGTTCTTTTATAGGTCCATTACACATCTTATGGATACAGTTTTGCAACAAACCATAATGAATATGCACTTTCACTAGAGATGGAAACAAGAACATGGACAAATGGAATCATTATTATTATTGTTCCACTTATAGATGTATTCAGAGGTACGGTAAGAGGTAGGGGACATTATCCCATGTCCACCCAAAGCCAAGTGTCAATTTGAATTAAGTGTTAAATTACATTAACACACCATAATTACAACTGATTTATAAAAATAACTTTTTATGCAAGGTCACCATGTTGCGTGTGTAAGTATCATACTCTCTAAATTCCATAGTAGAAACTCATAGAAATCTCAAAATTATTTGGTCAAGGTCCTTTTATGTAACCACGTACTGGTTACTTAGGGAATCATCTTCTCATTACTGATGCACATCATACCTTCTTAGTAGTAGTTTCCTTTATGCAAAACAAGAATCATTTTATCTATAGAGAACCATTCTTGAAAAGGAGTGTTTGTATCATCAGTTGTGGTTATCACTCCAGCAAATGATTAAAACAAACACTATTTTGCATACATGATTTTCATACAATATGAGGAGTGTTGGTGTCACCATGACAAAGTGTTTTTTCATGATGTTGTAATGTCAATGAACCCTTTCTCCCCAAAAATTGATATTAAGTATTTTTCAAGGGGGTGAGGGAGTACTAATCTACATTGTAGTTCATATATTAGAAGTTGTGATGAACCTTTTCTCCCTTTGAATCCATTTCCTATAATGTTTGTCAAGTTAGAGGTTTGTATCTAGTTGGAAAGTGTACTAATACTCTCAAGGAAACAATTATGTACCATAACATTAACAAGAAAACACACTTTTATTAAGACCCTAATACAATATCTTTATCAACATGAGCTTTGAATTGAAGAAGAGGCATGCACATGTTAAAAATAATCACAAATTCTACTTTCTTGGTTAAACCATGTGTTTCAATATTCCCACATTGCTTTAGAAGGTAATATAAATAGATAATCTTGTTATATGTGGACCATATAACAAAACTTTATAGACATGTAAGCATTATTTGTTCAAGTTATTTTTAGTTGACCAATATAAGCATTGTCTTTTAGATTTTTATATAGTATCATTCGTGCTTTACAACTTCATTTTATGTATATAAAATCTGAATTTGTTTGCTTAATTTAAAATATCAAATAATATACTTTTCTACCATTGTTCACATGGTACCAATTTTCAAGTATGAATAAATATAGTATGTTATTTTTAATTTTTAACTTTTTTTACACTTCACTTGGTTATTATCCCAAAAATCTACTTGTTGTCTTAGTCCTAGTCAAACGACCCCATTTTGTTCATGAAAATGAGATTTCCTTTAGCCCAAAAAGTTATTTGTTGATAGAGGAGCACCCTAAGTTCTTTCCTACAATCATATGTAACTAAATGAAATCCTTGGTGCACGTCCTCCTCCTCATCGCCATCTCAACTACCACCACAAAGTGAGACGTATAAAAAGAGGATGAGGAAGTTGCTAGAGAATTGAAAATTTTTGGTGTGGGTGTGTGACACTAGGAGGGGAGGTAAGATAAACACATTTTTAGGAGAACCATCTCCTATTTACTACTATTATGACATACCAACCCTAGGACGCCACCCAAATGAGAGATCACTAAAATTTGACAAATGATACTAATCAAATCATAAACCAAGCAGGTTTGAAAATATATTGTTTCAGCCACAATTTCAAAAATTGTAGTTAACGGGCCCACCATTTTCATTCATGAACATGTATTTGTTTATTTTTATCATTGTGGCCACTATCATAGCATGTGTATGCAAAAATTATGACTACCGACATTCATAACATGAGCATCTTTGCATTCCACACAAGACAAAAGCAAGTACTTAGATACCTATTCATACAAAACACCCTAACCCAACCCATGTGTAGATTAACGAATCTAGACATATCTAGAAAGATAAAGACAAACTCTTAGTTAATGTTTATTGTCCAAGGGAGGCTCCTCACATGTAAATCTATGTACAAGCCCGATCACTTAAAAAGATGTAGATATTTACAAGAGTGAGACCTATTCAGCCATATGATATAGAAAATGAAAGGTGTTCCAAGCATAAAATCATACCACCATAAGCATAATTATAGGAAGATTAACTGATACGAAATAATATCACATTGTATAATCAATAGTATGTGCAATATAATGATAAGATGGACAATATATTCAAGTGAAATAAGGGCATGAAAGCATCACGATGTGAACTGAAAAGATACAAATAAGATAATGGAAACATTGTTTGACTATTAATTTTATTATTAAAGGCTTGGGAAGTTGGAGGTGTAGCACTCAAAGCACTAGCTATATTCTTTAAAGTATCAAACATTAGGATTATTGGTACCTATTAGATCCTTACACACCTTGGTTTGTGTGAGTCTAATATTTGGAAACGTACATAACTAATCTGGTCCATCTAAGGTACTTGGTCATAGAACCAATTATATGGCTTAAAGACATGCATAAGACCTCATTATCACATATCTCATTCATGTTGTCACATATAACTAGAGGTACGGCCTTAACCGCATTCATATACATAATCCATATTAAGATATCAAGGAAATTGGCCCACGTTTACCTATATATACTCGATAGTATATGACTCAAAGTACCTTCTCCCAATCAAAGATTTATGTGTGGTTACTCGTTTAATTATCTCAACTTATGAACATTGGGATAGTTCATAGATACAAGGCACAACACAATTTAGGTTCAACTTTATTTATTAATTTGTATTCATCTTTCATGAAGGAAAGATCATATAAATAGTAAATAAGCCAAACTACAAAATTCAGCAAGCATAATAAATATTAGAAGCTCTATAAAGCCTCATAATGGACTAAATTGTACATACTTAGCCCAAGTCAGCAGACCTTTTACTGTAACAACACCAATCCCTAATAAAGATTTAACATTTACCTTTAAAGTTATTTATTTATTAGAATTCAATCTTATAATAGAGAATCAAGTTTCATAAAGATGTCATCTTTAAGTAATAATTGAATATATCACAAAATTTCGGCATTATAATGGCTAAGAGAACTTATTATTTTGTATTAGATCCACATGCAGCAAAAAGGAAACTAGAGAAATTTGGATTTGCACAAGATGTAGCCCAAACATACCAAAACAATACAATTCTAAGAAAGTACATACATATTTTGAGTTTAGCATTATGAAGCAAAAGGTTCTTGTATTTCCTCTTATGATCACCATGCACATATGAAGAAGGTAAGCAAATGCTAAATATAATCAATATTCTATGGTACAGCCCATAAATTTCGCATCTTTAAGCATATTTATCATTTTTGTAACATTGTTATGGGTTGTGTAAATTTGTAAGAAAACAATACAAAATATGTGCCATATCCCTTCCTTTTCTTGAAGACCATGAGCTCCATTTGTGAATCCCTACCACCGCAAGATCAATATTAAGTAAAATAAATTTTGATTAGTAGACAAACAATTATCATTTAAAAATATTGTGACACCACAACATGGGATAAAAATTTCAAAACAAAATCACATTATAATATTGACAATACCTTTGGAATATATCTGAATTCCACATATACAATTACAATCAACTAATTGTATGCTAGAACATATAAAGTTGCAACGTGCATAACAGGTATTGCATATACAAGACACACATGTCAAAATCTCAAGCTAGTTAACACAACCTTACAAATCATCCTAGCCAGGACCTGAATATAATGACGACTCTATAGCTAACTAACTCATAGATTCAAATATAACCTATTTGAAGGTGACATAAAAAATGAACCAAATCCATGTGACACACAAACAACATATACCTCTGGCTGACTGGCATCCACCCAAAAATTGGTTCTCACTGCTACAACTTTGGCATCTCATCTAGTCACCTAAAGGATGTCAAAAACCACATGGTGATACCCCAAGTTCTAGAAATGGGATATAATAATAGAAAATTTATTACTTTCAAGCAACATTATAAATAGCAAAGTGGAGCAAGTAATATTTAGAAATGTTGAGAAATATGTGATTGAAGAGAGAATCGCCACCAAATTTAATGATTTTTTTGGATCCCTAGATGTAATGGTTCGTCAACCGCTTCTTATTAATATAAATAAGCACAACTAATCATCAAGTAAACAAAAATAGATACTCAATAGGGTTGAGTTACGTGTTTTATAAAGCTCTCAGTAGTTTGAAGAATACCACTCAAGCTACTTGCTAGACGATGTTAAGTCTCTCTAGAAACCTTTACAAGATCCACAGATAGATGAATTTCATTAGATCTCTCTGCACATATTCAAGTCAACACAAGGACATTTAAAGGTAGAATGCTTGTAGTTTGGTCTAGCGTGGAATTCCTCAAAAATGATCTAATATCTTGGTATGCCTTGAGTACACAAATCAAAAAACTACATCATAGGGTATCAAAACCATCACCGATGAGACACAATCATATCCGTTCTCAACACATGTCAAGACATATACCATACCATCAATCACAATCAAATCCAAACATCATTAAATATGTCAAGGCATACCAATCTTAATCATCCCAATATATTCACAGACATATGGCTCTGAGAATCTTCTCACAAGTCTTAGATTGCTACATGCTTTACTTGTTTTAATATTTCCCGCAATAACCAAAGTAACTATATATATACTCACATCACTACATAGTTAGGGGTAGTACTTGATTAATTTATATAGGTAATTAATTTTAAGACTATGTCAGTCAAGTTACATACAATCAACAAGAAGAAATTTAAAAATTAATCAAGCCGCTGCATTTCACAAGATATAAAAATATATTACCATCATATGACATCCACTTAAAATAGGGTGTACTATAACTCCTTTTGGGAACATCAAGGCCATGGATTAATACCAGGGTACAACAAAACCCTATGATTCATCATAGACCATACCAAGGTCGAATTCTTTCAAGGATTTCATTTTCAATAAGTCACAAGGCTAATTCACTTGTGAATATTATAATAATAAATAATTTGACATAGAATTTTATAAGTCATGATAAGATAGTACCCAAATTTCTAAATTAAAAAGACAAGGAATGTAAGAATTATTTTATCTCAAGATTATGTTACAATAATACCAAACTAACTATAGATAATCTATTTAAACATAGAAAATTTATTTAAACAAACTTTTAGCAATAAAACAACTAATAAAATGACTTCACAACATTTTAGAAAGGCATCCAAGTAGTAGGGATATTATTCGTTCATATTTTACCATAATGAGTATAAACATACCATAAAATTACCCCCTTAAGTTTGTTATTGCATCATAGTTCACAAACAACAATGTGCATGTGAAACTAAGCACATTGTTAGAATCAAGGAAGGTAATAAAAGGATTAAGGTGGGTATGCAAGACACTATTTCCCTTTTATCTCTTAGGTCATAAAGGTACCATATTTTATCATATTTAGTCTTTATAAACAAGACTAGGGTTTGCATGTGTCATGTGGGTAGTAAATATCATATAATATATGATGCATCTTAAAAACACTGGAAAGGAGTCCTCTAGTTGATGACGATGGAAGGCCCTGAGCTTTACCCATTAACATAAAACAAGCTTTGAACCTCATGAAAGCCATGATCCTTCCCTAGATTTGAGATATTCCTCTTACAATCTTTCATCATCCCTAACTCCACGATCTAAGAGCAACTATAGGAAAGAAAAGAAGGAAACATGATATAGACCACCAAGGATAAAAACATAAAAGGAAAATGCCAAGATCAGAGTTCAAGGAAGAAGATAGTGAAAAATTGTCAGAAATCAAGAGAGAAGAATCTCACTTTCATGGATATAGGTCCAGGAGATACAAAGACAGTTGTTTAATATTTAAGAAAGATGGGAGTAAGAATAAATAATAGATTGTTGATGGTTAATGAAAGTAGAAATCTCATCAGTTTTCATAAACCGATGGAGACTTACTAAAGCTCTATTCTTCAAAGGAAACTCACACCATAGAGGATAAAGATAAGAAGCAAGGGGGTTATTTATAGATCTGGAGTAAAGAGAAAAGGAGAGAGAAGGAACAATCAAAGCTTTCAATACATCAAACTTTATAACAATGGTTCATTAGTCAGCGATACCATCAAGTTGACCCTAAACTCTCATCAGTAGACAACTATAGAATCTTCATCCTTATAGAAGATGAAGATTTTTTATGAATTTTTATCATCAGTAGGCAAGAACATATAACTCATACATAGATGTTGGCCATGCCCCTCATCGATCGACAAAACTAGGGAATCCAACATTAGATGTCATCAAAGGGACACACAATGACTTACATTTCTTATCTTATGATGAAAAATCTTTCACCTTCTATTACCAACTATGATCAATAGATGGAGTGTAAATGGACATTACTTTATGGTGAGGGAACCATCTTATCCATATCAATACAATAGTTCTCTCTACATATGGTAATACAAAAGAGGAACAAGACTAATTACCTTCATCAGTCTGCAAATAATGGGAAGGAAGGATGGTCGTGAAATCAACCAAGGTCCATCAAAAAAGGAAAAACAAGAGAGAGAATATAAGAGTAAAACATGCTATGTAAAAATTATCAGGTGGACCTCCAAGAATAGAGAGTTTACACTCTGACCCATAGGAGTAAAACTTCAACCAACAAATTACATCACTTATAGTATGCATGTAATTGAAGCATCCAAACACATTATTAAGATATCAAAACATAATTTAGCGTCAAGTGGGTCAGGGTTCTTACAACCATAAACATGTAGTAGGAATTTCTTCCCCAAAATTCTGGGAAAATAGAGTTGGGTACTTCTGATGCATCTCTTCCTCTAGATCCATGTGTCATTCTCTATGTCACCGTGATACCAAAACACATTCACCAACACTTTATCTTTCTTCCTTGGTTTTTGTACATGCTTCTCTAAGATTAATACTAGACCCTCTACATAAGATATATCATGATCAAGCTAAACTTCAATTGATTGGGTATCTTGCTTTGTATATGGATGAAATTTTCTCAACATAGAAGCATAGAACATGTTGTGTAATATATACACCTCAACTGGAAGATCCAACTTGTATGCTACTTTCCCAACATGAGTTGTGATTGGGTAAGGCCTCATAAACATAGGATCCATCTTACCTGTCTTACCAAACCTTAGAAAATCATTCCAAGGGGAGACATTGAGGTATACCTTGTCTATAACCTAAAGCTCCAATGATATATGTTGATTATCAAAGTAATACTTATACCCATCATGTGTTGCCTTAAAGTATTATTTGATCACTTTTATATTCTCGGTTGTCTGTTGAACCAATTGAGGATGTAAAAATTGAGATTCACCGACCTCTTAGGCTAATCCAATCAAGGCAAGGTATATATTCCAAACCCCAAGAAACTAGAATACACAAGACCTCAACAAATCCTACAGAGTTTGTATGGATCTATCAGACTAGCAATATATTTGTAGATGAAATCATGTGATGAAATTTAACTTCGTGCCCAAAGATGCATGCAGATGATCCTAAAACCTACTCGTGAATTGTGGCCCTCTGACAAACTATTATTGTAAGAACACCATGTAGACGAACTATCTCATCTAAGGAGATTTGTGTCAACTTGTCTAAAGTGTAGATAGTCTTGGCTGGTAAAATGTGGGCTAATTTTTTAACTAATCAAAGAATGCCTAGATGGGGTCATGACCCTTGATTTTTCTAGGAAGACCAACCATAAAGTTCATGGTCACCTAATCCCACTATGGAATTGATATAGGTTGTAACATCCCAAAATGCATCTAATGTTTTTCTTTCACCGACTAACAAATTGGATACTTTCCCACAATCATAACACATCATGCTTTAATCCTGGTGACCAATATAAATCCTTGATATTGTGGTACATATTTGTATTTCTAGGATGCATTGCGTACATATAATAATGTTCCTCCTCAAGAACTATCTTGTAAAAATTGCAGAATCAGGAGCTACCATCATGTTTCTATTATACATTGTAATTTCATATGACTCCTGGAACCATTAAGATTCCTATTCATGGTATCTAACCAGATATTTGTATCACAATATCATCCAAATGTACATCTTGTATATATTGTTTCAATTTTTTTTCACCTAAAACTGAGCTAAAACTCTGCCAAGAAAGGAATTTCAACATATACATTCATCTGATGTAAAGACACCAACATGTCTCTTATGTTGTAAGGAATGGCATACAAATTTGATAAATCTATTGATGAAACTATTGATTTACACATCAACCACCACATTTTCCATCCCAATATGAGACTATATTGTATATTCATGATCCTTTATTTGTTAAAAACACCTCCTATATCTCATATTTGATCCCTTCTTTGAAAATAGCTACTTTAGATTCATATGATCCATGAAGATCTAGCATTTCTCCTCATAAACCTATGTCTCTAGATCATGAGTTCCATGACCATAGCTACTAATTCCACGTAATGGGTTAGGTAATTCTCTTAATTATTTTTAAGATGACGAGAAGCAAAAGATATTACATTCTTGCACTTCATAAACACACATTCAAGTCCATTTTTAACGTATCAAAAAATACCATGTAAACTTTATCGGGCATTTGGAAAAACCAGAACTAAATCAAATTTTGATGACTTCTTCAATAATTGGGAACTGCATTGACATTCCTACATCCATAAAAGGGGTACATCCTTCTTGGTTGGTCGGTCAACGGTAAGGCTATAACATCATATTCTTTAATAAAATGTCTATACTAAATAGCTAGACCAAGAAATATCCACACCTCAGTCATCGTATTGGGCTGATCTGACTTCTACCCTAACTCAACCTTCTTGGGATATACATATATATCATTCTTTGAAAAGATACCTCATTTAGCCATAACTCAATCTTTTTGAACTTCGCATACAACCAATGTTCCCTCAGCACAATGCCAAATAGAGATGTTGCTCATGTTGCTCCCTATCCTCAAAATAGATAAAGAGTCCTCTATAAAGACCACAATGAACTGATATAAATATTATTTGAACACTTTGGTCATCGGATCCATGAATGTCCTAAATGGATTATCTAGCCCAAATTAACAACATTACAACAAACTCATAATCCTAATTGTGAAGGCCTTCTTAGGTATGTCTTCTGTCCGGCTCCTCAAGTGATGATAACTTGGTCTCAATTATATCTTGGAAAAGACTATATTGACTTCAACTAATCAAAGAGGTCATCAATCCTTAGTAAATGATAGTTTTCTTCATTGTAACCTTGTTCAACTACCAACTATCTATTCATAGTCTCATTGAATCATCCTTCTTATTAACAAATAAAACCGGAGTACCCTAATGGGACGTGCTTAGCTGTATGAAACCCTTATCTAACAACTATCAAAGTTTCCTTCTTTTTTAAGGTTCTTGTGCTATGGGTTGTATGTCATGGATCAGATTGATCTCTAAATTATTCTCTCAAGGGTGTAGAACAATTGGAAATCCATCTTGTAAGGCATCCTCAAACTCGCACACCTGGTACATACTAGATAGTAGGACTTTCCACATTAATATCTACCACATGTGCCAAGAAACATTCAAATACACTTATCTTGTTCATGTCTACACAAGAAACATAGGGAGAATCTTCTCATCTACTTGGAAAGTCCAAGAGATGTTCTCATTCATATATTCCACAACCTTTGATCTAAAATCCAACACCACATTATACTTTTGTAGGGCATCCATCCCAAGGTTTACATCATATATGTGCATGTGAAGTGGCATGAGATCTACTTGAATGATGTCTTCAGTTAAAACAAGAACACAAGATGGATACACCTTTGAATAAAATACAGAATACCCCAAAGGGGTTTCAAGTTGATGGTGGTCAAATCAAGTACTAAAAGGAAAGTTTCAACTTATAATCACCTATGTTGTGATAAACAAGTGCATCACACTCATGTCATTCAAAATAGATAATAGAACAGTTCCAACTGACCTATTATTATATTTGGGTTGTTGACTCTCTCTATCTAACTCATATATTAGAATTCAAAAGTTTCCTATAACCTTTCTCATCATTTTCTTCTTCTTGAAGATCTTGATGACCCTTCCATTGTACTACTATGAGTCTTGTTGGATATGTCTGTATTGGTGAGACACCTCTCAGGTTAAACTACAAGAAAAACATTTGTATGTGTCTGGGTAGGTTACAGTGGAAATTGTAACACCCCAATTTTCATAGCATGATAATACTTTATACAAATCTCATCTCAAGTCAGGGACCATGTAGAGCAAATCTCATAAAATGTGATTGTATATGTATGTCTTGACTACCCCTAGAAGCATTGTATCTGTGGAAGTCTCATCCCCAACCATGAACAAAGGGAAACCTATATTAGATTAAGGGGCATTGAATTCCAATAACTTGATTGAAATAAGTGAATTATGAAAACTTGAAATCTACAACTAAAGTAAACATCTTTTATGTTTTGTCTTTCTGTGGAAACTATTATACAATAAGTCCTCTTTTGTGGCACTGTGTGTCATGAAACACACCTTCTATGGCATGATATCCTTCTAGTGACACTGAGGTGTCTTCTATGGCACAACGTGCCTTCTATGGTGTAACACACCTTTTGTGGCATCAATGCCTTCTATTTTGTGTACTACAATACGTCTACTTTGTGAGGACTTACTATATAAAATAAAATTAAGTTATGATGTCATTTTCTATTCTAATTGTTCTTTTTCTATATCTGATTTTGATTCTATTTCTAATTCTTTTTATGTTCTCATTTTATATCTCAAGCAATTGAAATAAACTATGAAGTATGTATTCTATTCTAGCATCCTATTTTTCTAACTTTTCAAAATTTATTTTGACATTTTATGGAAAATTGAGTTTTGGTCTAATAAATAGGATCTGAAAAGATAGGGATTGGTATAATATTTCTATTCTATTTTCTAATTAGTGCATTCCAAATTATGAAACTAAAATAGTAAATAATAGTGATAGATCTAAATTTAGTATTATTTATTTGATTCCAAAATTCTAAAATAATTCAGAATTCTATATGACAATAGGGTTCTAACATATTGAAATATATTATATTCTGATTTCTAGTAATTGCAAGATAACTAGTAAGAATTTGTGTAGAATAATTACTTGGAACTAATAATTTACAAGATATAGGCATGAGTTATCTGAGGCACTAATTCTATTTTACTAGAAAGTAATACTCTACATTTGAACATTAGACCATATGACTAATGGATTATTCTAAACATGATAAATAGACTATTAGTCTAACATATATAATATGAATTCAAGGATGTCGCTCACTTACCTTTAGTAGGCGAAGTCTTATCAACAAAACACTTCTTCAAGTTCTGCTCCTAACCTTCTACTCAAAATCAAAGGATATATTAGTCTTCATGTCTTTTCTTAAAGTCAAATCTTCTAAGTTCACTAGTGCTCTTGATTACGGAGTCTTAGTGTATATATTTGATTCTTGAGTGATATTTATACCATACTCATGATCAAATGTTCTAATGATTATTATGGTTTATTATCTGACCCTTCATAATAGATGAGTTACATAGTTAGGGTTAGGGTATTGATCATATCCACTTCTCATCTCACTTCATTATCCCTACCCTTAACACTAATTTAGGGTTTACTTATACTAACCATTGTATGTCTCCAATACTAGTATTCATGTTTATGCTCTCAAAATCATGAAATGGCTTTGATTTAAATCTCATTGACTCAGACATATATATAGACATTATCTCTATGTTCTTATTAGATGAATTCTACATATTTAGGATTATTGATAAGATAGCAATAATATCTTATTCATCATTATCAGTAACTCCTTATCTTCATCCGAGTGATTGGAATGTTCTATCTTAGCTATTTGTTCAGAACATTATCTTCTAAACCCTAATATATGACTAGTTAATATTAGTTCTTTAATCACATTCATATTATGTATCTAGTATACATTTACTTGAATATCTGATTATAGTACCATCATTAGGGTGAGATTAGCATTTCACTGGGATCTCTACATTGTTCTAAGCTTAAGGGTAGGTTTTGGTGATTTTTGATTAAAAGTCTATTTAGTAGAGTTTTCCTATGATTTTGATCATTAATCATCAAATTACTTAACTAATTATTTGAGAAGAAAAGGGATGAGGTATGCACAAATCAAAACTCAAATGGGCAAAACAAAGTAAATTTTCCTATGTGAAGTTTACTCCAGCGGCCAAGCAATAGCTTCTCTAGGCAGAGATCATTGGACACAATCTCACAACAATAAGTAGATCAAGATAACAAGGCAAAGAGCTAACTATGTTGAGCAAAACTAGATTGGCTAAGCCCTCGTGAGTGGGGTAGGTGACAATTAGAGAAGAAAGCTCTCAAGGTCGAGGCTAAGACCCAAAAATAGGGGAAACCAAAGCCAAGTTAAAGAAAGGAAGAATAAGAGTACTCATTACCTCGTGACAATTTAGAATTCATCACAAGACCAAGATAGATTTAAAGCACAATCAGAGTGATCAAAAGAATGGAAAAACCATGCCTGTAAGAATCATATTGATCGTGAATGGATGAAGATGGGATTTTGATCATTACCTAAAATTATGAGTCAAGGGGTGTTGGAACGGTTGTGATAGTTCTCCTTGAACTCCCTCATCTAGCCGATCCAAGTTCAACTAGGGACCTCTATTAGAGAGGCTCCATAGGACCACAAAGCAAGCTCATCTAGAGAGGATCTCAATGAATTGTACTAAAAAAAGGTTAGGGATGGGTTGTGACACCCTCAAGTGTTGTTTGTATGTAAAGAAATTGATGATCGTGGTATGGAGGTTGAGAACAACACTTAGTGCTAGTGGTAGGGAAACTGAGCAGGTCATAGAGGCTCAGGGTTGGAGCAGTGAAATTAAGGGTTGGGAAGAAACCACATGGTCTTGAATGATCTTCTCCAATGCTCTGATTCACAGAGGATTTTCCCCAGGATGGTATGCAAATTAGAAGTCAAGGAAGGTCGGCGACAAAAGGGGAGTTTCTTATTGGTTGGAAATTAGGGCTCAAATAGGGTATTAGAAGGAGCATATTACTATCTTAAACTCGTTGGTGCAAATTGTATAGAAAGGCATTGCTGCAATTGTGAGAAATACTTATTTGATTAGCAACCAGGAGTCCTAGCCTAGGCAGATTTAGGTAGAAGAAGACACAGATGTCCGGAATGAACCATCATCCTTGTATCTACATTCAACTATTCAGAAAAGTATGGTAAAAAGTCTAAACTTTACCAAAAATCCATAGAAAATCTAATGAAATAAGAATATAGCATTTTCTTTCTATTATCTAGAGAATTGTTTTTGCCTACTCAAGCCAATCCCAAACAAAGTCATATTTTACCACATGTCTTACTCTGAGTGTAGAATAATCTAGACTGATTAGTTTTCCTTATAGGTGACTAGCATAATTTATATGATTAACATAAGATTAAGTATAAATATTACACAACTAATTATCTAAAAATAATCAAAACTTGAAATTTTAAGTGTTAAATTATTTACACATTATCTCTTTACAGAAAAATTCTTATAACATTACTATAATCCAAATTAGAGATAATCCCCATTTATATAATGATGACTGCGAATAATATATACTTAAGAAAGCATTTTAAAGTACCAAAATGTGGATGTCATAGGAAACAATTCTTATGAGGAGAGGTATGTGTCCTAGAAGTCCATATCATTGACATCAATCCTAAATCGTAGGTTCTTGATAGAAGAAGGCATCATCCTTAGACATTTCTTAGATACCATTGTGACTATGGTTGTTCCCTTGGTTTAGATGTAGTGGTACTTTGGTGTGACTATCGACACATGTATTCTCTTTGTGATCTAGAAAACCTCTACCTCTTTGAACCCCCTGAATAGTATCCAAATGTCTATGTAGACTTCCTATTGGTATCATGAAAAAAAATTCCACCCTTTATCCTTTCTATCCTCCACAACCTCCACAAAGGTAGAAAACATCTCGTAAGACTTTAAAGTTGGCGCTAACTTGGTCAGCTTTGCATTCGGCCCCTTCTCGCACTATATGTTCTTCTTATTCTCTGTAGGAACCATATGAGGACAAAACTAGAACATATTAATGAATTGTGCCTCATACTCATTCATTGTAATTGTCCTCCCACACAATTTCTTACACTATGTAATATTCTCATGCACGTTGGATTGAGTAAAGTATTGACCCTTGAGCTCCCTTCTGAACTCTACTCATCTGATATACTCACCATGTCATTTTTCCTTTTCAACATCCAATAATGCCCAACATTACCCTTGAATAGGTAAATTGCATGCTTACTCTTGTCCTCATATGGAACTTTAAGTAGCATTAAAGCCTTTTCCAACATCGTCAGCCAAAAATTTGCATCCTCCATATCTATAGTTCTCAGGTACTCTAAGGCTCCAACACAATTTTAGAATGTCTTGCTAAAAAGCAACCCCAAAGATTCAATATTTGGAAAATATAACTTAGATGATGGAGTCAGTACCTTCTCAAGAATTCAAGCAAACATCTATTTAATTTGTTCAAACATGGCATGGAAGGCATGAAGGACATGTGTTGTTGGATCTAGTGGTGTTATGATGGGCTACTTTGGCCCAGTCTCTAGTATTATATACTCAGGTTATTGTTGTTATTACATTCTTGTGAGATAAAAAAACTCTCTACATGTTCTTCACGTTGTCCAACCATATCTGCATAACCATCAATAATGGTTAGATATGGTGGACACATAAGAAAAGATATAGGAACCTAATCATATGTCCCTAGAGACTCAACAAAGCTAGACTATGATACCAAAAGGTTGTGACACCCCACCGCCATGTGACTGAGATTACTTAAAACAAACCTTTAGTAAGAACCAAACAAATATCACTACCAAAAATTTTTAAAATGACAACATGAAATAGAATTCTAAAATAACATCACATAATATTATCAACAAGGATTTTTTGTATTAATGTTACATGGATATGATCATATTCAAATGATCTTTTATTTTTTTTAGGGTGGGACGGGAAACCCAAGATGGGCTCCCCGACACACAATCTATTCGCTAGATAAATCAATGTTTACAAGATCTAACAAGTTTGAAGGGACAGAATGCGTGAAGGAAAAACTAGCTACTAGACCTCTACGAGCTAGATTGGCTACCTCATGGGCAACCCTATTACATCTACGATTGACATAAACAAAACTACAAGAAGAAAACTGGCATTGCAGCTCTTTGAAATCTTTGGTGATCGCTCCTAGGTAGTCCCACCGTATCTTCTTTGATGTGCATGCTTGAACTGCTTCCAATGAGTCCGTCTCGACTTCTATGTTGTCATACCTCACTTTCTTTGCCCACAGGAGTGCTGCTCTTGCTTCTAGCATTTCGGTTATGGCTACTCCCGTTCCTTGGGAAATTTTCTCCCCTGCAATGGCCACCAACCGTCCTGTCTCATCCCTAGCAACCAGACCCGTTCCTACTCCTTCATCCTCACCCACCGAGCCACCCACGTTAATTTTTATCTTCCCATGCTCTGGTTTCCTCCATCTACAAATCACGTCTGACAGCGCCTCGTTATGCTCCCCCTCACTTCCCTGACGCCCGTCACCTGCTTCTCCCCCCGTCTGCTGACCGTCAGGGCGTCTATCTCCCCCTACCTCGCCCATCCAGCTCATGCAACACTGGCTGGAGTTCGTCAGCGCCCCCCCTTCCTACTGCCCTTCGTCGTCCCCACGTCAGATTTCATGCCCTCGCCCCCGTCGTCGTACTCCGCCCCTCATCTTCCTTCTCCCCTTGCCAGTATGACGCACCGTCGCCAGCGCCCCACGTAGGAGATATCCACAGCCTACCTCTCCGCTTTGGAAAACTCGATTGCACCTCATTTTCTAAGCCGTCCACATGCCCGCCACCATTAGTTCAGCTTCCTGTATTGGCCTGCCCACCATAACTGCTGTCAACGCCGATATGATGTCCGCGTCCCTCACGTCGTGCGTCCACTTATGTACCTCCCTCGATGTCTGCTCCCACACCTCTGTTGCACTAAGGCAGCGGAAAAGCATGTGAGGAATCGTCTCCTTCTCCGCCGTGCAAAGCATCCATGTACCATCTTCCATGCAATGTCTATCAAAGAGGCGTCCCCGTGTCGCTAGACCACCCGTGCTTGCCCGCCATAGAAAGTGTGCTACCTTCGGGCTCCATCCGTCGTGCCATATGTGTTTCCATAGAATATCCCGCTGCCCACCATAACTGCTGTCAACGCCGATATGATGTCCGCGTCCCTCACGTCGTGCGTCCACTTATGTACCTCCCTCGATGTCTGCTCCCACACCTCTGTTGCACTAAGGCAGCGGAAAAGCATGTGAGGAATCGTCTCCTTCTCCGCCGTGCAAAGCATCCATGTACCATCTTCCATGCAATGTCTATCAAAGAGGCGTCCCCGTGTCGCTAGACCACCCGTGCTTGCCCGCCATAGAAAGTGTGCTACCTTCGGGCTCCATCCGTCGTGCCATATGTGTTTCCATAGAATATCCCGCTGCTGGTGTACGAACCTTCTCGTCTCTTCCTTCCCTAGCAGCCCCACCCAGTAAGCAGAGCGAACTGTGAACTCCTCGTCCCTTGAAGGCCACCACATCAAAGAATCTTCGGGGTCCCTCATGTTGTAGTGTATAGCAAGTATTCTTCTAACGTAGCTCACTGGAAAACATTCACTGATTATCCCGGCGTCCCATTCAGAACCATCTTCTGTCATTAGATCCCTCACTATGTTAACATCTGGTCCACCCTCCCTTTTGAGATGTGCAAGCGGTTCACCTTCATTTGGCAGCCATCTATCCTCCCAGATGTTCACCTGCATACCGTCCCCCACCCGCCATTGTGTACCTTCTTTTAACAACGCTTTTGCTCCCCAAAGGCTCCTCCAGGAAAAACTAGGATTGTGTCCCCCTCTTGCTTCCCATATCGTCGTCCGTGGAAAATACCTCACCTTGAGAACACGAGCCACGAGAGAATCCGGATTGTTTGCTAGCCACCACATCTGCCTTGCAGAAGAGCTTGGTTAAAGGTGTAGAGATCCCTAAAACCAAGACCCCCTTGTCGCTTTGGTTTGCACATGTTCTCCCAGCTCATCCATGATATTTTCCTTTCTTTGTCTTTTGCTCCCCACCAGAATCTCGTGATCATCCGCTAAATCTCTTCTATGGTACTCGCCGGCAACTAGAAAATGCTCTTGACGTATGTGGGAATCACTTGGGCTACCGCTTTGATGAGGACTTCCTTCCCTTCTTTTGACAATAGCTTTTCCGTCCACCCTTGAAGCTTCCTCCAAACTTTGTCTTTGATGTAGCTGAACACCTATTTTTTTTATCTCCCCACCGCTGTCAGGAGCCCCAAGTAGCTCGCGTGCCTGTCGACAACCCTCACCCCAAGGAGCTGCCTCAGCTCCTCCTACTTGGCTGCCGCTATCCCTTTGCTAAAGACAACCTCCGTCTTAGAGAAATTTATCTTTTGACCCGATGCCTGTTCATATTGGCTGACAATTTCAGCTATCTTCAGACATTCGGCGGTGTTGGCTCTAGCAAAAAGTAAGCTATCATATGTGAAAAAAAGATGTGAGATAGGTGGCGCCCCCCTACTTGGCTTGATGCCATGCAGCAGGTTTTCACGTGTAGCGGTAGAAATCAAAGCTAAAAAAGCTTCTTCACATAAAATGAAAAGGTAGGGGGAAAGAGGGTCTCCCTGGCGAAGTCCGCGTGAAGGCACTATGATTTGGGTCTTATCTCCATTGAAGGCAAATGTGTGCTTGACGGACATTATGCATTCTTGAACCTAGATCCTCCATTTCAGCCCAAACCCCAATCTCTCCATAGTGGCATCCAAAAAACGCCACTCAACTCTGTCGTACGCTTTGGACATGTCCAATTTCAAAGCAAGGTTGCCCTTTTTCCTTGCCTTGTCTCTCTTCATAGAATGAAACACTTCATAAGCAATAAGGGCATTGTCTGTGATCAATCCTCCTTGTACAAAGGCACTTTGATTCTCCGACACAATGATGTCCATAAGGGGTTTCAATCTATTCACCATGACTTTGGATGCAATCTTATATACCAAATTGCAAAGACTAATCGATCTGAACTCCCCTATTGTCTTCGGCATGTCTGTCTTTGGAATAAGCACCACAAGGGTGTCATTTACCTCTCCAATATCCTTCTCCCCCTTCCACCACCCTTTGATATAGCTCACCACATCCTTTCCAACAATCCCCCAATAATTTTGATAGAACATAGCCTTCATACCGTCTGGCCCCGGTGCCTTATTTGGGTGCATTTGTTTTAGGGCAGTCCATATCTCCTCATCCTCTATATCCCTCTCAAGGTCCTCCTTTTGGGTCTCT
The DNA here is from genome assembly GCA_963693085.1 of Alisma plantago-aquatica. Classification (NCBI taxonomy): domain Eukaryota; kingdom Viridiplantae; phylum Streptophyta; class Magnoliopsida; order Alismatales; family Alismataceae; genus Alisma; species Alisma plantago-aquatica. The sequence goes on from OY856413.1 coordinate 410,399,543, forward strand.
CCTATCATCTCCCTCAGCCCCCTTGTAGCCTCCACAAAGCCCGTAGGATTGCAAGACAGAAACAGTTGTGCAAAATGGTTAATGATAATTGCTTTAATGTCATCCTCTTGTGATTTCAATACCCCGTGCTCGTCTTCTAGGCAGTCAATTATGTTCCTCCGCCTCCTATTTGAAGCTTTTTGGTGGAAGTAGGTAGTATTACGGTCCCCTTCTTTTAACTCCTCCACTCGGGCTCTAGCTGCCCAATATTCCTCATTCTTTTGTAGCCAATATTACAACTCTTTTGATTTTTCCTCCGCCCTATCTAGATTTATTTGGTCTGGAGGGAGAGCTTGCAGCCCCTTAAGCTCATTCTCAATCTCCTTCACCCTCCTTCTTCTTTCTCCAAACTTCTCTGCTGCCCAAGATTTTAAACTTCCCTTACACCTCAACAATTTTGTAGGTAGATCACTTCCTTCTTCGGCCCCCCACGCCTCCTTAATGACCACACCACATCTGTCCTCCCCCACCCACATTGGTTCAAACATGAATTGCCCCTTCCTCTTTCTGTTGTAGTCCCTCCTACTCGCCTTTAAAATTATGGGTGCATGATCTGACTCATGTATGGGCATATGGAAAACTTTGCAAAAAGTGAATATATTCCTCCATTCAAGCTCGGGCAAGAATCTGTCAAGTCTCTCCTGGACTAGAGTTCTCTCTGTGAGGCCCCTTTTCCATGTGAAGATGTTCCCTTCAAAACCCAAGTCCAACAGTTCACAATCATCTATCACGTCTCTAAAATTCTACATGTGTCATTCCTCTTTGGGTGGGCCACCTCTCTTTTCAGTATTGGATACAATCTCATTGAAGTCCCCAGAGAAAATGACTGGAACATCTGCCTCTCCCTTTATCTTCCTCATCAACTCCCAAGTCTTGTACTTGCTTGCCTGATCAGCCCAACCGTAGATACCCACTGCTCTCCATATTACGCCATTTTCCTTGTCTTTGACCACAGCTGTCACATGTCTTTTAGAATAGTTTATCACCTCCACGTCAATGTCCTTCCACCAAAAACCCATGCCTCATGCCCTTCCCTCACTGGACAAACACAAGTCATCAGTAAAACTGCAACTCTTCTTCACATCATCTAGCCTCCTATCAGCAATCATAGTTTCCATGAGGAAAACTATGTTTGGACGTTCTCTCCAAACCCACGCCCGGAGAGCCTTGCACGTGTCAGGGTCGCCCATTCCCTGATAGTTCTAGCTAAGGATTTTCATTGTCCTTCATAGGATTGGACTCCGCCAATCTCCGCTACTTGAGTCTTGTTGACCCCAAAGCTATCCGTCACCACTTCATCAACCTTCCTGTGTCTTTTTCCCCCGGACTCATACATAGGTAGCTCATCCAGTTCCATATCACATGCCTCTCCAATCCTCCCCCTCTTCCCTGTTGATTGCTCCCATACCACCTTCTCATTCGGAATTCCCAACCTCGCCCCTCCACTCATCTTGTAAACCCATGGTTGATGTTTCTTTTTCTCCTTTGCCTGTTTGTGCCCCTTCCTCAGTCGCGTCCCTGCCTCTTTCCTCCTTTGTGCCCTTGTTACTATTCTCTAGATTGCTGTTTTAGGTGCGTTGATACCCTCGTGGAATGTTGGCCCCTGTCCAGTGCTTCCCTCGTGTTCCTTCATTGCCTCTGTGCCCTTGATATTGTCTGACGCCCCCAAATTGCCGCGGTGCGCTACCTCCACTCCTTCTTCCGTCTGACGCCGTCGTTCTTGTATCACCTCAGCCCCCCCTCTTTCCCTACTGTTGCATTGGTGTGCCTCCGCCCTCATTGCTATCCTCTGTCTCAACTAGTCCATCTTGATATGAAATCGGAGCTTCCTCATCAATACGTTGCCTTGCCTTGATCTCCAGAAGGTCCTTCTTTGTGTAACGCCTCTTGCCTTCTCCCGTCATTGACTATGACGCTGTGTCACCGACGCCGTTGTGGTGCGTTGCCTCCCTCCCAACCAGCTTCATTGTCGTAGTGCCCCCTCCCTCCTTAGCACTGCTTTCGACGTCTCTCCCCCTCTCTGCCACTGGCATGCCCCCCGACACCCAGTCCCCTAAACACCCCTGACGCCCCCCCAACGCCCTGTCGTGAGACTGCAATTGCTCCCCCCCGTCAACACCACGATGCCCCGTCGTCCTTGGGCGCATCGCGTCCCGCCGTCCCGCGTCCCACCTTCCCTTTCACTCCCATCTATCCAACCCTGGTCCCTCCGAAGGTCAATGCCCACCCCTTTGACGGTGCCTTCACCCCCCTTCTCTCCTCCCTCGCTGATGCTACCGACCTCCCCCTCCCACGACGCTCACCGCGTGATGCCCCATCATCCTGGAACATTAGCTGCCGTCTTATGCCTCCCTTGCGCTCCTCCCAATTTCTCTCTACCCGTTGTTGTTTCCATGGTGACGCCCGAAGACAATGTCCCCATTGCTGCTGATGGTCGTTCCCCTCCATGTTGACGTTGCAGTCCTTGTCGACGTTTCCGATCAACCCGCAACTGAAGCAAAACGTTGCCAGCCGCTCATATTTAACATCTACATCAATGATGTGCCCACTCTTAACCCTAAGCTTTAGGGTTTTTCTCAAAGGACGGGACACATATAGAATTACTCAGACACGGACTAAGGAGTCCCATATTGATCCATCTCTATCCTTCGTCACCACCTCACCGATGCAGCCCTCTATAGCCCACACCATCTCCTCCCCTATGTAACCCATTGACATGCCATAGAAACGGACCCAAAAAGGCGTGTGATTGATCAGCAGGCACCCTGGTTGGTCTTCTTTCTCAACCTCTTGGAATAGTAGCAGTCATCCGTCAAAGTTCCACGGTGCCCCATCCTTCACGCGCTGCTTGTTGCGCCAGTGTGAGAACTACATCACAAATATGTCGCCCTCTAGCTTCTTGAAAATCACCATCTCTCGGACACTCCATGCTTGCGTTAGAGTCCTTTCCATTGCCTTCAAGTTGTATGTGCGATCAGTTAAGAGACGTCCTACCAACGCCAGTTCGGCCTGGTCTTCTTCCTCCTCCCCGTTGTCCGCCAAGCTGCAGTCCATCGGTTCCTCCTCATCATCTGATAGATTCAATCTTGCATATCGATCTGCTAATTCCTCCGCCATGAAGACGAGACCCAAAGCACGCCTGCACACTTGAACCTGCAAGAGAGAAGCCCTAATCTAAGGGAGTGGACGTCCACCGCGTGCAAGCCCTAGTCGCCAGAGCGAGAGGGTGCGGGGGACGAGCTTTACTAGGCTATATATTCAAATGATCTTGGTGATCTAAATCACACCTATTTAGAAAAGGGATAATATGCATGAACGTGTAACTTACAACATGTACAACTAGTACTACATATACAAGACACAGATGTTAAGATCTCAAATTGGTTAATACAATCTTACAAAACATCCCAATCGGGACCTAGGTATGAGTCTGTCTCTACAACTAACTAACTTGAACATGCAAATATAACCTATCTCGTAGTGATGTCAAAACTACACAACTGCAAGTGACACACAAACATAGCCTACTTCTACTTGATTCACAACCACCCAAATGTCGTTCCTCATTACTGTAGCATTTGTTTTTCGGCTGGTCACCTAAACGGATGCAGAAAACCACAGACTGAGACTCCTACATCCCAAACATGTGATGTAACTGATGAAAAAATTATTACTTACAACCAACATTAGAAGAAGCAAAATTGAGCAGGTAGTATTCAGTATTACTAAGAAAGATAAATAAAGAATCACAATAACAATAATTACACTTGTATCATCAAGGAAGCATGTGTAGAATATAAATAACACTTATATATAATGTGCGCACACATACACAAACATATATATATATATATACATACATATATATACATATATATATATATATATTAGGGTGATTATAAATGGTATTTATAATAAAAAGGTATTCTACCAGCTGTGAGACATATCTTATTAATCAATGGATAGTTTGAGTCATACCGCTCAAACTAATAGGTAGACTATACTTATTGTAAGGAGGCAAGATCACCCCCTTACTAAAGAAAAATTTGAAGAATAAAACATCCATTCCAAACACACTCAAAGGTATGTTAGAATAGGTGCAAAATGTTCAAACTTCAATAAATGGTATATAAAACAACCAAAGTATAGAAGTGGAATAAAAATAATGACTATATTCAATTTTCACAAAAGATTACAAAAGTACATCATAATATCCCATAAGGGTTTACATGTATGATACAACATAAGGATCTAACTAGAGGGAAATCAAAATCATAACAACTTTGTCTACAAACTTTAACTCCTTAAGCTAGTCCAAAACTTCATGCCTTATCATCCAAGTCCTTAACTAAGGGTTGGAAGCATACCCCAGCAAGAAGAGAAAATAGATGAGATCAGCAAAGGCTGGTATGTGCATACTAAATAGGAAATTGAGCATTATATGGAATAAAGAACATCAAATATAAAAGGCTTCCCATAGAAAGAATAAGGACCACCCAAATGGGTATCAAGAAAAAAGAAATTGAAATGATATGATAACAAAAGAATACTTTCCATTAATGAAACATATAGATTGTGCTACACAAGCACATGGAAAGAATTAGGGCACAGACCCCATATCATCAACATGCATGCATGTTAGATAAACATAGACCTAGAACAATATAAACTCAAAGGTGGCCAAGTCTCATACACTTGAAACATGATAGAGAAAGTAATACTACCAATCTACCAAATATATAAAACATAGGCGACGAATCACACATCTTGCTTTGGGTATGAGGTTCCTTTCCATCCTAAAAGTGCAGGAAATATCACATCTGCTCGGCAAGAAATAACACATCTACCATAAAAACCAATGAAATTACACTACTCTAGTGCTACTGAATCACATAGCATGTTAAATGTAGTGGCAAGTAGAAAGTATAGTCAGAATATATAAACTAGTCACCACATAAGTGACCAACATATACATCCCCCTCATAAGTGGGTAAAAGACATCACATGTCATCTTTTAGAGTTCCATCATGAACAAAGCATAAGATAAGAGTTCAAATGAATACCCATGATCACATGATCAATATCAAATAAGGTAGTTCACATGAACCATGATTTTCAAAAGAAAAGGTATTGTGTATAGGCTAATGTCCATAAGATAAAGAGAATGAATAAGCATAGGTGAATTGCTCAACATAGAAGAATAGGGGATACATCATACCTCAACTTCAGAGTCTAAATAGTCCAAGTCAAGCCTAGGCCTCCAAAGAACATATAGGGAAGGTGGAAAGGTCCAATAAGTAAGGTTCCCAAGCTTAGAGAGGCTGGTTTCTCCAACAAAGCTCCTATCTCAAGAAAGAAGCAACTTCTCCACTTTGGAGGTGAAAAACCCTAACAAAAGAACATGGAGATGAGGAGTTTATGGGTTCTAGGTGGGGTTTAACCATGGAAGGCCATGGTTATAACCTGGAGGAAGGTGAAAGGAAGACTAACAATGTGAAAATAGGGAAGGAAAGGAGGATACTTACTAGTTTTGGTCAAAATCACCAACAAGGAGCTTTAGAAACCCTAAATAGCGAAAACTTGGAACCCTAGGAGCTTTCTTCACCAAGGTAGGCACCTTATTTTATCTTGGGACAGAACCTTTGTGGACAAATAGAGTAGTATTTATGATCTAAGATAGAGAAAATAAAGAAGAGCAAGAGTTTTCAAATTGGGAGTGGGGAAGGGGTAGATATGGATATATAAAGAAAGAGGTCAAGTATGAGGTGTCTATGAGGATTTCCATGTGTCATGTATAATGGTGTCCATGGACATGTAAGCCTTTATGGATAAAGAAGAAGCCAAGAATGAGGTGTGAAGTTACTTTCCATGTTTCCAATGCTAAGGGTGCCTATGGACATGCAAACCTTTATGGATAAGGAAGAAGTCAAGCATGAGGTGTCCATGGAGCTTTCCATGTGTCCTTAGCCTAGGGATTTCATGGCCATGCAAGAGGACAACTCATAGAGGCTTCTTGAATATCAAATGTAAGTTTATGGAAACTTATAGGCCATCCCAACCGACCTCCAATCAATGAAACCACCCCATTGGTTGATAGCTTCTAAAAGATAAGCTCATTTATAAAGAGGGTAATCCCCAAAATGCCCTTGGAAAGAAACACCTTGAAACCAAGGTGCAACTAGGTGCCCCATGGTTAAAAAACTCGAGAATGGTAAGGGAATATATAAGTATTATAATGAATGTGACAATTTGCAAAGAAAACCTCCCAATTGGGTAAATTGCATAAAAGACCATAATGTACCTAAAATTGCATAACATGCACAAACAACATCCAAATTGGACCAAACTTCATCAACAAGTTATCTTTGATGTTTTGAATATGAATTTGCCATTATTTTAATATTTTGAAGTTATATAATCACATTATTCATTACTTATGCCTTGAACTCATTTTCTCTCTCCTAAACTTATCTTAATATTTCCAGGTTGTCCAAATTTGATGAAATTTGACATGTAGGCTAATTTTGATATGTAGACTTCGAATTTGAAGTTTGTTTCCACTTTTGAGACTTATTTTTATGAGATATTTCATATGGCCCATTAATGGCCCATTATCTAAATTATTCATCCAATTAAGTTCCTTATCTTCATATTACCACCAAAATGAGTTATGTGGCATATTTTATGTATCCATTAAAAAAACCTAAGATTAATGTTAGAAAATTAGGTTACATTAAGGTGATATATAAATGCATTAGCTCATAGGGGTTATACTAAACATCTATTTAGGTCTAACCTTCAACCTTGTTTGTCTAAGTCCAAAATGTCAACTTCTAGGGTAGGGCCTGAGATCTAGTATGTTACACTTATCATCTCTATTGATCTCTACAAGATACAAGGATAAATAAATTTCATTGCATCTCTCCAGACATCCTTAGGTCAAAGTGAGGAAATGATAAGGTAGAGTACTCACAAGTAGGTCTAGTGTAGAATAACTCAAAGTGGATCCACATATTGTGGTCCATCCTAGGTATAAAAGCGACAACACCACATCACAGGGTATTAAACCCATCAACATTGATAAACAATCACATCCCTTCTTCATTACATGTCACATATTATCATACTATTTGTCGCAAGTGAGTTCTAAAATGATTTAAAGATGCCAGGATCTAGAAACCAAATTTGTCCCCATATATTTACTAGTACATAACTATGAGCATGTTCTAAAAACATGTATATTTCTATAAGGTTTACTTGTTTCACTATTTACCCCAATGACTCAAAGAAATAAATATATAAACTCAGAACACATATATTAAGATTGAACTTGTTTAATCAAATCAATTAATTATTTTGATACTGCATCAATCAAGTTACGAACAATCAACAAACAAATAATTAAAAGTTTAATTAAGAGCTTGTAACTTCATAAGATATACAACCTATTATTGTTTTATCCCATCCACTAGAAATAGGGTGTACTATATTGACTCTTATAAATATCAAGGCCATGGATTGAGATCAAGGTACAATAAGACCCTTCTATTCATCAAAGACCATAGAAAGGTCTAATCCTTTCAAGGATATCAAATTCAGGCCATCACAAGGTTATGTTTTCTTGGTAATATGGTAATAATATAAACTATAGGATAAAACTTCACAAACTATGATAAGATAGTACCTAAAGTTTAGACTCAAAATCTAAGGACTGCATGAATTATGTGATTACCAAAATTACGGTACAAGAAGACCAAAATAAGTATATATAAGCTATATAAACTTGCATGTACACCTTAATCCTTTGAATACCTTCCCTGATGCTAAAGATATGTTTACTTTGACATGCATATGCTTGGGTTCGAACTATGCTGCAAGAATGAACATAAAGGAGGAACATTTATGGTGTGTTTATGCTTGCTACGATGAAATACAAACTAAGTGATATTTCCTACTATTGGGAAGACTTTCTTAAAATGTTTGTATGGGTTTTTAGTATCCATTATACTATTTTTGTGGAAATAGATTTTCTCTATTATCCCTTTATATTTCTTATTCAACGTGAGGATTCCATCTTTTAGAATATTTGATTTTTATAAACAATATTAGGGTTTGTATGTATCATGTACGTACCGCATGTTACATTACATCACTTGTTTACATATAGTGAAATTGACTCCACTCATTTATGACAATGGAAAGCCTCAAGCATTACTATTCAAGCTACAACATATATTCAAACCTTAATAAATCCACAATTCTTCAAAATATCTGAGTTTTCCTCCTTTTAAGCTCGCAACAGCCCTACTACATTATCTATGAGAATCTAACACAAAGCAAACAAGGGAAATAGGGTATAAGACCACAAAAGGTGAAATCCTAAAAGGAAGATGCCAAGAACATATTTTAAGGAAATAAAGGTGAATGGTCATCACAAATCTAAGAATAGGAGATGTTAAGAGATTTGTTTGTTTTTTAAGAAAGAAGGAAGCAAGACGGAATACTCGGTTCTCAATGGTCAATGGAAGTTGAAATCTTGTCGATCATTGTCAACCAATGACATGTCATAGAAGATGCGACATTTCGAAGCAAACTAACAAATTAAAATTAAAGAGAAGAATCCAAGGAGTCTTTATATAGATTTGGATGAAAGAGAAGAGGAGAGAGAATAAATGGTTAAATCTACTGAGACTTTAACCTTCATACTTCAGGCTTCATTAGTCATGAAAACCATCCAAGGATGACCCCAAACTCTCATTAGAGGATATATGTAGAAGCTTCTTTGGTAGAGAGAAAGAACATATTCCATCAATCATCAGCAATAGTAGACAAGCAAAAAGATAATCAATATACGTTAGTGAAGTTTCTCATCAGTTGATGACATTTATTGGTAGGTGACATCAGAGGGTATTGTGACTCCAACCATCATTCTATTCTAATCAAAATGCAATGATCGTCTATCATCAATTCTCTTTGATAGATGGTGTACACATGTTCACATGTCGACAAAAAGGATAATGTATCATAGATATCAACACAACAATTCCCTCTACTGATGGGAACACAAAATAGGAAGAAGATAAAGTACCTTCATCGGTCCACAATTGATGAAAAGGCAAGGTGATTGTTAAAGAAACCAAGGTCCACCAAATCCAAGCCCAAACAAGAGAAATAATATAAACATAAAACATGTTATGTATAAATTATGAGAATGACCCATAAGAGTTTGCATATAGACCCATAAGAAAACATCAACCAAAAAATTATATTCCCTTATATAGAGCATGTAACTGAACCCAAGGATACAATTAGGATATCAAAACAAGATTTAAGGGTTTAATTAGATCAAGGGTCTTACACCAACAAGGATGAACACGAACCAAAATCCAAAATGCTACCATATAGTCCCCCAACATCTCACATGCATCCCTCTTAGTAAGATATAGCTTCCATTAAGAGAAAGATGATACAAAGGAGAGAACTTTATCTTTAAGAAGCCATTTCCACAATGGTTCCCCAAGAATAACTACCAAAGAAGATAGAAGAGAGGGATAATAACAAAAATGAATGAGGTCAAATGAAGATATTGCATGTTCGAGGTTCAAAAGAAAGATCATTATTCTTAGATCCTTAAAATCAAGCTAGATGACCACCAACCAAGCACATACAAGACTAGCAACCTAGGTATTGACCTCCTCATGCACCAAAAATGTTCCAACAGCTATAAGGTTGGTAAATGAGCCCTAGGAATTATGGGAGAAGATATTTACAATTGACGTCGGTTGTATTTGGATAACCGATGCTTAATAATAAAGGTATCGGTTGTTATGGATAATCGGTGCCTTTTAGTAACTTATAGCCCCCACGCACAGTGGACTCTTCCCCTTTCTTATGTTTCATCGATCGATTTCTTCTATTCCCGATTGTTGCCGCCGCCTTCTACAGCGTCACCTACTGCCTGCCACCTGCTACTGCTGCAGCTGCTTACCACCGCCGCCGCCTGCCTTCTCTGCTCGCCGCCGTGCCGCCGCCTCTGCTACTCTACTCGCCACCGGCATTTCCTTCTCTGCTACCCTCTGCCTCTGTCACCGCCTACCTTCTCTGCTCGCCACCGCGCCGCCGCCTTTCCTTCTCTGCTCGCCGTCGGCGCCTCTCCTTCTCTGCTGCCCTTTGCCTCCGCCGCCCGAACACGTGCTGCGCCTAGCTGCTCCGGCTGTAAGACGCATGCCTAGCTGCTCCGACTGCCAGCTCGCTGCTCGATTCTCGCCACACTGCTAGCTGCTCCATAGGTAGTGACGTGTATTTTACTACGCGCTAAAAACGCAAGTATACGTGTCGAGTAGTACAGACCTCTGTGAGGCCCGAGTTGAACACAGGGATACTCAAAATTGTCGGAGACTCCTACTAACTATTTGCAATCAACTAATCCGAATAACAAATTGGGGTTTGTTGTCAAAATTAAAAGAAAATAAAAATAAAACAAAGCACACAATCGATTAAAGGTTAATTTAATCAATTCAAAAAGGAATCTTTAGGATTGCGGTTTCACCGTGGGTATTCATTGTATTAGATTTTATATAATGCCTCACTCTTCTCTCTCTATCCGGGTAGTGGCCTGAAAACAGAATTGCCCACTGTTGTGGTACAATTCACTACTTAGGTTTAGGTCGGTTCCACCGTCGTAGTAACCTATCCCCTAAACTAAGTGCATTACGAACGATCTCTCAGTATCCACCATTAATTTTACACCACCTTGTTCAAGGGATTTATCGATTAATGTAAGTTTCGTCTCTTTTCAGCCGTTAATACTTCTGTCGAAGTGATTAAGGGCATTAGATTATTATTATGGTGATCAAGCATAACAATATATGGAGAAAAAAAAACTATACCATGGATTTAAGAGAGAAAATATGAATTACTATTATAAAACTGTCATACAATGAATCCCCGGGCTACTCCCGGTCCTAAAGACAAAGGGGATTAGCCCCGCATGTTCATCTCACACAAGTACATGGTAGAAATAGGGGAAATCATATGAAAAACGTGAATTGAATGGGAAAACCCCTGACCGGAGAAGAACTGATTGATCCTTTGCGTAGAACACGTGCTTTCCTGCCTCTCGGTGGTGAAATCCATCTTCGGCAGCATCCGGATCGATCGGTATGAACTTCTGGCCTCCGTCCTCCTTTCTCTCGCCCCTCGGCACTTGTGCAATGGCTAATCCCCCTTTTTTTTCCTCAGGCGGCCGTCATTAGGTATAAGTCCCTAATTAGGTCGCTAGTTAACTCCAGCCGTCCGATTGAGATCAAAAGAAAGCAAACTCATATCCTACGGTGTCGATACCATCGACGCGAGTCGACGGTATCGACCCGCTACAGTAGCGGCTGGCTGCAAACCCTTCCTTTGTCGCGCCCGACATCATCTCGATACCATCGACTCGGGTCGATGGTATCGACTCCCTTTTTGGCGTCGGTTCTGTCATTTTGCGACGCTATAGCCTCCATGTGTCGATGGTATCGACTGGGTGTCGATACTATCGACTGCTTCTTCGCCAGCAATCTGAAGACGTCTCGATACCATCGACATTAGCGTCGATGGTATCGACTCTTTGCTGCTCCTTTCGGCTGGCAACCTGTGACCAAGTCGATGGTATCGACAGAAGCAAATACTCGTTTTTCCTGAAATTCAAAGACAAGATCAAATAAATCCACACAAATAATAATAATGTGATAATTAATGCTCAAAACAATGAAATAAAGGGAATTTGACATAAAATGATGGCAAAGACCAAAATGGATGAATTATGCAATATTAACCATAAAAATGACTAATAAAAGCACAAAACACATATCAAACAGGTCTATAAATGTGACTCAAAATCATCGCATCAAACTCCCCTAAGCTTGAACATTGCTCGCCCTCGAGCAACTCATCCTTCGAATAGGATTGCAGATGTCAACTGAAAAACAACACACCAACCCAGCATCCCATATGACTCCCACTGAACATTCACAAACCGGCCTTCTCTAACCACAGAACGGTAATTACCCTAAAGGCGACAGTAATCATCAATAAAAGAAATTAACCTCCTAACCGATGAACACTATCACATAAGGCAGATAACATAATAAAACTCACCGATTCAACATTGGTGCATCTTGTGATCGCCTATACTACGTTGCTCGCCCTAACTACCATCTACATGGAAGCAGTTCTCCTTATATTCATTAGTGAGGAGAAATTCACGGTGGCCTACCAATCCGAGCAATGGGTGGATGAAGATGGGTGGCTCATGGAAGAACGTGGAAGTATTTTACAGTTTCAACATGCATATACAAGAATGTCCTATATGATGCACATGCACATTAGAAATGTCCTAATGCCTAAAATTGGGTGGAATGATGCATGCACTAACCATACGCCTCAAAATAAGATGGATATCTAGTCCAGCTACATCATGTACTCAATTATCCTGAAATGCAACTAATATCATGTTCCTTTCTCCTTCTTATTTCACTTTCTTCTAAATTCTTTTTCTTTTCTTTTTTTTTCTTTTATTGCAGATTTTCAGATTTTTTTTTCAGCCCACATATCCATAATTGCTTAAAGATAATTTTATGGGGCTATTTTCTTCATACTCATAAATTTTTGCACTATTTAGAAGGTATGGAACAATTAATTCACCATTGGGAAAAATTGAGATACATGATGTACTTTATGCATGAAGATCATGAATGCAACTACATGGCATGCAACTAAAGGTAATGTGCATGAATCACTATATTATTTTTTTTTCTTTTTATGCAAACATATGGAAAATACCAATGCAAGTCCTCTCTAAATGCTATGCACACAAAAAGGAATTAAAACTGCACTTTACTTCCAATTCTTAGGTGGATTATAGAAAAAATGAATGAAGCGGCACGATCACAATACTAGATGACTGAACCTTAGAAAGATATTATGCGTCCCTCCTTACTGACCTGTGTAGTGGATTAGAGGGTTCTCTCTCTTACATCCAATTAAAGTCTCATTACCATTTGGTTAGGTTAGGCTCAAACAACCATTTCTGGCCACTTTCATGAATCATTAGGAGTACAGGTATGAAATGTTGTTTTAAAGTTGACATAATCAATCATTTTCATAGGATGTGTGCCCAAGGTCAAAACAAAACAAGCTATCCAAAGACACAAAAAAATTTCAAATTTCCCTTGAATTTCCCATGCACTAACAGTGAGATGACACAACTTTACGACATCCACAATTACACTAGATAGCATGTGGATCCTACAAAAGCTAAAATTGCAAGAAAAAATAACAAGAGAACAAAAGCAATAACACTAAAAACTGAAAACGATAAAAGATAGAGCTGTTCCAACTACCCCCCTAAGCTTGAATTCGACTATGGCCTCATAGTCAAAAACAAACTTAAAGATTGGAACAGTGATACCAGATCATTCTTGTGGTGGTGGAGGCGGGTATTGCGGCGCCGTCGGGTCCCAAGATGGGTATTGCCCCTGGAAAGTCGGATCATACTGGGGCATCGGAGGAGACTGTGGATACCCCCCAAAATAATTTTGGCTCCAGTAATGATCGTAAAACGGCTGCTGCTACTGCTCCATCCTATGCAACCGATCATGGATGTTCTCTTGATTTGCGAAAAGAAGGCGTTCATTCTCGAAGATCGCCTGTTGGTTGACAAAAAGCCGGTTGGTGGTATCTTGAATACCGGCGTATGCAGCGGTGTGGCTGTGCTGCGTCTGCTGAATATCTTGGAGCATGTTGTACATGCCTTGCATGGAATAGGCATCCTCGCTAGGCTGCGAGGGCAGTGGTGATGGCGGCGGAGGCTGTGATGATGAAGACGCACCCGGATGCATCTAAGGACGCTTCTGGGGTGCTACTCGTACTCGAAGAGGTGTAAAGGCCTCTTCTTCCTCCTCAACCTCATCGTCCTGTCCGTCGTCGCCGCCGTCATTGCTGCCTTCTTCATCATCGGAGTCGATGGCTATGATTGGCCATCTGAAATGTTGTGCGCCCTCGATGTTGAAGACGGGGTCCGGCAGCGTGCACTCCTGGTACGCTCGATTTACGTGGCAATGCGCAAAAGCCACGCCAGCTCGGAGAAGAACGAGATTGGCTCGGTGTAGATGTTGCAAGTTGACCTTGCTTCTGGTAGAAAGAGGAGTCAGCTGATCGAGAGTCAAGCCCAATTAGAGGGCTACCTTGGTGACAAGCCCCCCAAAATGAATCGGGGCTTTTCTCGTGCTCCTCTTCACCACCAAAACTCATTGTAGAAAGAATGCACCCCAGTTGCATTCTTGGCGCTTCAGGAGCTGATATAAGAAGAAAAGATCCGTCTCCTGAAATTTGCTTAGCGCCAAATCACTTCAAGCAAAGATGGTGGAACTCAACATCCAGTGCAATACCCAAACAAACGGGTGCTCGAAGTCGGCTACCGCAGCGTTGTGGTAGCTCACCGACCTCCCTTGTGGCACCGTCACCAACTCGGAGAAGAGAGCGTCGTAGTTGGTGCGGTTATCCGGCCGCCGGTGTTTGTATGGATAATGCATCCAATTGAAGATCCTGTTGAATTGGCGAAGCGTGAGGGTATAGTCACGGTTGTACAGCCGGAAAGACACCCGACCCTTTATCCATTCACGGTCGGTGGCGACGATGTCGTTAGGCACGACACAGACGTCAAGTGACGCATGAACTCCGCCACCAACTCTTTGTAGGTTGGCCACTCACTGAGAAACGGCTGGCCATCTGCATGGTACTGTAACTCATCGGGCCTCCTGCTTGTACGTTTTGCTTGCCCCTGCAGCACATAGGCCAAATTGGCCTCGAATCCGAGGTCTCGGATCATTTCCCGGTCCACATACCGGGTGGGTTCGATCTTCCTTTTTAAGATCTCCTCATAGATCTTCTTCACCTCTGTGGAAGGATGCATCATGCGCGGTCGTGCAACCAATCCGGGAGGTGGTGGCACAAACTCCTGAATCTCCTCCGGGTCCGCACATGAAGAAGATGTTCCAGCGATGTGAACCATGTTGGCGACGAGAAAGGGATTAGAAAGAGAGAGCTCGATGAAGAATGGAGATATGAAACTCCGCTCGGTGACGATCGTCGCTCGGTGATGCTGGTCTTCGCTCTTGGATGGCTCGGGGGAGTGCTCGGCACAAAGGGAGGAGATCACTCTGAAGGTGTGACGTCAAATGACGTAATGATTCTCCTTAAATAGACTTGGCCGGCACTACTGTTGGCCCGTCGATACTATCAACGCGCGTCGATGGTATCGACTTGGGTCGATGCTATCCGCCCCTCAATGGTATCGACGGTCGTCGATTGCTGGATCTTGTAACCCGGATCGCTGTCATGTCGATACCATCGACATGGGTCGATGGTATCGACGCTGCTCCCGGATCGATGACGTGGAAGCCGCGATCATCGTCGATTTCTTTGTTCGGATCGGTGACATGGATGGTCGATACCATCGACAGGTGTCGATAGTATTGAGTTAGCTTCCTTGCGACACCGCCTTTTTGCATTTCAACCTGGAACCATGTCGATACCATCGACAAGGCCGTCGATGGTATCGAGTTGACTGAGACAAATCAGTCTGAACTTCTCCATAGATCTCGATGGTATCGACGCCTGTGTCGATACTATCGACGTTCCCTTCTCGACCACCTGTAGGTATGTCGATACCATCGATGAGGCCGTCGATGGTATCGACTCAGAACGAAATATGTAGTCGTCAACCTATACCCTTGTCGATACCATCGACGAGGGTGTCGATGGTATCGATGAGGGTGTCGATGGTATCGACTCTGCCTCAGCCTGCACAATGAACAAACGGATCAAGGTATATTCTTTACACTAAAAATTGAACAAAAATAAAGCAACCTACGATTATAATTAAACTATCCTAATGTACCGATGCTTGGGTTGCCTCCCAACAAGCGCCCTTATTTAACATCTTAGGCTAGACGGCTTCCGGGCATCTCATTCATCCAAAAGTGAAATGAGTTTGACCTCATTCACCTTCCTCTTGTAACTCTCCCCAAAATAGAGTTTCAACCTCTGTCCGTTCACCAAGAACATGGTATCACCATCACGCACTAAAATCGCGCTGTGTGGTTTGACCTCTTCCACCACGAACGGTCCACTCCACCGGGATTTTAGCTTCCCGGGATGCAACTTGAGTCGGGAATTGAACAACAAAACACTATCTCCTTTCTTGAACGTGCGCAACTCGATGTGGTGATCGTGGATCAGTTTTGTGCACTCCTTGTATATCCGGGCATTCTCATATGCCGTCATCCGTAACTCATCTAGATCATTCAATTCAAACATTCTCTTTCTTCCTGCTTCGTCATAACTTAGATTTAGCATTCTAAGCGCCCAATGGGCCTTGTGCTCCAACTCTACCGGTAGGTGACAAGCCCGGCCATACGCCAACCTAAAAGCCGTGGTGCCAATAGGCATTTTGTAGGCTGTTCTGTACGCCCACAGTGCATCCGGTAGTAAGGCACTCTAGTTCTTCCTCGTGGATGCCACCGTTCGCTCTAGAATCTTCTTAATCTCACGGTTGGATACCTCCACTTGGCCTTGAGTCTGCGGATGATATGCGGTGCCAATGTTGTGCTTGACCCCATATTTCTTCAATAATGTCGAGAACTTCTGATTCTTGAAATGTGTACCCCCATCACTGATTATCATTCGGGGTATCCCAAACCTACAGAAAATATTCTCCTTCACAAACCTTCACACTACATTGGAATCATTAGTCCTTGTGGGGATTGCTTCCACCCACTTCGACACATAATCAACAGCTAACAAGATATATAAATTGGAGTTCGAGGACACAAAGGGTCCCATGAAATCTATGCCCCACAAATCAAATACCTCAACTTCCTGAAATACATTCAGGGGCATCTCCTGTCGCTTTGAGATATTACCTGCTCGCTGACAAGGATCACATTGCCTCACAAAATCGTAGGCATCCCAAAACAAAGTTGGCCAATAAAGGCCGCTTTCCAAAACCTTAGCTGCCGTTCGCGAGCTGGCATGGTGTCCTCCCGTAGGGGATGCTTGGCAATGATGGAGAACACTCTCGTACTCCACTTCTGGCACACACCTGCGTAAAATACCGTCCCTGCATTGCTTAAGAAGAATTGGATCATCCCAAAAATAGTATCTTAAAGAATGAAAGAATCTCTTCTTTTCCTGATATGACCAATCTTCCGGGATGATCCCGCAAGCCAAATAATTAACAATTTCAGCGAACCAAGGCTCTTTAGAGTTAATTTTCAAAAGTTGTTCATCCGGAAACGTCTCAGTTATGGGTATATGCAAATCTTTTTCATCCACCCTATCTAACCTAGACAAATGATCAGCCACTACATTCTCAATTCCAGACTTATCCTTGATTTCAATGTCAAATTCCTGTAAGAGCATAAACCACCTAATGAGTCTAGGCTTTGCTTCTTTTTTCTCCATCAAGTATTTTATTGCAACATGGTCAGTCCATACAACTACTTTAGATCCTACTAAATACTGCCGGAATTTTTCGAAAGCAAACACAACGGCAAGTAATTCTTTTTCAGTAGTTGTATAGTTCAATTGGGCATCATTCAGAGTTTTTGAAGCATAGAAAATCACGGCGGGCTTATTGTCTACCCGCTGCCCCAATACGGCTCCTACCGCAAAATCCAAAGTGTCACACATCAATTCGAAAGGTTTTGTCCAATCCGATGTTTGAACAACTGGGGCAGAAATCAATTTTTCTTTCAAAATATCGAATGCCCGTAGACACTTATCATTGAAATCGAAAACCGCATCTTTCTCCAAAAGCTCGGATAAAGGTTTTGCAATTTTAGAAAAATCCTTTATGAATCGCCGATAGAACCCGGCGTGTCCCAAAAAACTCCTCACCCCTTTTACAGAATTTGGTGGGGGCAACTTGGAAATGACCTCAATTTTCACTGGGTCCACCTCAAGACCTTTTCTAGACACCTTGTGTCCTAGCACTATTCCCTCTGTCACCATCATGTGACATTTCTCCCAGTTAAGGACCAAGTGTGTGTCCTCACAACGCTGCAACACTTTGTCTAGGTTATAGAGACATTCATCAAATGATGCACCATAAACCGAGAAGTCATGCATAAAAACCACAAGACAGCGCTCTACCATGTCAGAAAATATGGCGAGCATACAGCGTTGAAACGTCGCCGGTGCGTTGCATAAACCAAACGGCATTCGACGGTAAGCAAAAGTCCCATAGGGACAAGTGAACGTAGATTTCTCTTGATCCAAAGGATCAATCGAGATCTGGTTGTACCCCGAGTACCCGTCTAGAAAACAAAAGTGCAATCGCCCGGCAAGACGCTCTAGAATTTGATCAATGAACGGTAAAGGAAAATGATCCTTAAGAGTGGCAACGTTCAAACGACGGTAGTCAATACAAACTAGCCACCCGGTTACCAATCGGGTGGTGGCAGGTTGATTCAATAAATTTTGAGTGATAGTAATTCCCCCCTTCTTAGGGACTACCTATGTGGGACTCACCCATGTCGAGTCTGATATGGCATAAATAATCCCTGCAGCAAGAAGTTTAATGACCTCTTTCTTCACAACCTCCATCATGCTCGGATTTAGACGTCTCTGAGGCTGAATCACTGGCTTGGCTCCCTCCTTGAGCCGAATCTTATGCTGACATAGAGTAGGGGAAATCCCTTTGATGTCTGCAACGGACCACCCAAAAGCTCCTCGGTGGTTTTTCAGCACTATCAACAGTTGCTCCTCCTCTTCCGCACTCAAATAAGAAGAAACGATCACCGATAACTTGACTTTCTCAGCTAGAAAGACATACTTGAGATGCGGGGGTAGCGGCTTTAATTCCAAATCCGGCGAGCTGATAAGAGATGATTGCAGCAGTGGGGGCAGTGCACCTAAATCTTCATAGTGCCTCGCATAGAAGCATGGAAGCATCTGAAGCATTTTAGCGCACTCCTTGAGTGATTTACTCCGCATCCAGTCATATGTAATATTCAACAAATAAGCCTCCAGCGGTTGTTCCGGATATGCATCAACAACAGAAATAGCAATCGCATCATCCTCCAAAGAAGGCGGAATGTCCTCATTCTCATCATTCGGAAATCCCACAGCTTTACACAAAGAAACAACCTTAGTCTGCTCCATGATATCCACAGTTAAGGTTCCATTATCCACCTTGCTCATCACATGAGCCATGTCCAGAAATGGTTTTCCAAGGCAGAGTGAGATATTGCGATCCATATGTTTCACCAAATTACATTGTTCTTTTGCTTAAGATGGCGCAGTGCTAGAAGGCATGACCATCTCAAAGTGGTCATCTACTATGCCCAAGGTCAAGCGGCCTCTTCCCATCTCCAAGATCATGTCGGCTATACCTTGGAAGGGACGTCCAAGTAACAGCTCATTTCCATGCTCATCCTGCATCTCCATAACCACAAAATCAGCCGGAAAGACAAATCTATCCACCTTTACTAAGACGTCTTCACAGATTCCATAAGGTTTCACCACAGAGTTGTCGGCCAATTGAATAGTCATATTGCTCGGCCGTGACTCCTTCAGTCCCAACTTTTTAAATGTTGAAAGGGGCATCAAGTTGATGCTTGCCCCTGAATCACACAATGCTTCTCCAAATTTACACTTCCCGATATAGCAAGAAATGTTGAAACACCCTGGATCCTGTCTCTTTGGCAGCAAAGTGCCCATAATGAAGGCACTCACTTGCTCCTTTAGCACAACGACCTCAGTATCTGGTATTTTCCTCTTCTTGGTAATGACATCTTTTAGAAACTTCCCGTACGAAGGGATTTGTTCAATGGCTTCCAGTAACGGGATATTGACTGAAAGCTTCCTAAAACTGTCCAGGAACTTCTTGAACTGTGCATCTACCTTCCTTGCCTTCACACTATTTGGATAAGGGACCGGAACAGCTTGTACCCTTTGATGGGGTGGCACATAAGGTGTCTTTTTCTGCAGTTCTTCCTCTTCAACTTGTTCTTCAGTACCATTAACGGCTATGTCTTCAGCTTGCCCTGTGACTGGTGTGGGCTGCTCCTCATTGGGTTTACCTTCAACTTCATCTTGTGGTGTACTTGTTTCATCCATTCTTGGATTCAACACTTTCTTACCGCTTCTCAGCAGAATAGCCTTAGCTTGCTGGTTTCCCCCGGGAACATTGGTATTCCCCGGAAAACCCAGATGTGCCGGTTTCTTCAAACTAGCTATTTCGGCTGCCATCTGCGCCATGGATGTTTCTATGGTCCTCATTTGAGCCCCATGGCTCTACAATGTCTGCCCAAATTGATTCATGTATTCTCCTTGTTGCTTGATTTGCTGCCCGAATGTATTCATTAACTCTTGATTTTTCTTGATGACCTGATTGAGCAACTCCGTGCTCTTGTCTTCTGCAGCTGGCGCGGGCTTGGCTTCCGGATCCTGCAAAAAATTGTTCGGATCCTTCCATGAGAACTTTTTGTCCTTTCGCCATGAGTAGTCATTGTTCCTATACCCTTGCTGTTGTCTCATGTATTTGACTTGAGCCTCATCCTCGGACTCATTTTCTACTTTTTGCAGTAACTTCTTTGCGAGAAGATCCATCTTCTCATTCAGCTCTCTCATTGCCTTTAATTCACTGGCGACTCGTGCTTGCTCAACTGGGCCTCTCTCTCTTTCTCCCCATGACTGCTTTCTAGCCATGTTCTTGAGTATTTCCCAGCATCTAGTGGCTGTGTTGTTTAGAAAAAATCCCGACCCGGCTGAATCCAGATTACTCCTATCATGCTCGGAGAGAGCAAAATAGAAGATTTTCACCTGCGTTTCCTTGTCCAGCCCGTGATGCGGACACCTCCTCAACATAACCTGAAATCGCTCCCAGGTCTCAGAATATGTTTCACCAGCCTGTTGGGTGAAATTGTGAATCTTCCGGATCATGTCGTTAGTCTTCTCAGGAGGGAAGAACCTCTCAAAGAAGACCTCCACCATATG
Organism: Alisma plantago-aquatica; assembly: GCA_963693085.1. NCBI lineage: Eukaryota > Viridiplantae > Streptophyta > Magnoliopsida > Alismatales > Alismataceae > Alisma > Alisma plantago-aquatica. The sequence goes on from OY856413.1 coordinate 410,420,624, forward strand.
GTCCCAAGACTCCACGAACTCATCGTCTAGATTATGTAGCCACTCTCTTGCTGCTCCCACCAAGGAACTCGGGAAAAGCTTGAGATACAATGCATCTTGTGGAAACCTGTCTATTTTTACCATGTCGCAGTTTTCAACGAACTGGCTGATGTGTGCAACAGGATCCTCATTCTTCATCCCATGAAACGCGTTTGATTTCACCAAATTTATCAACGCTGGATCGATCTGATATGTTGGTATGATGATCGCCTGCTTCTTTATAGGCCCCTTTGAAGCTGATGAGGAAGAAGCTTTGATCTTCTCCCATATGGTCTGTGGCTCGGCCATCTCTTCTGGTTCAGATTTAGAATCTACCTCTTCTTGGTACTCTTGCTCAGAATGCTCCTCGTCCTCAGGTCCCGAAAACGGAACCTCGGGTGTGCGATTGTCGTAGTATGTACTACGTGTCTGCACCATACACAGTACCTGAAATAAGAAAATTCGAGTTCAGTACTATGCTTAAACGAGTATAAACAATTATAGCCCAATGTAAAAATATTTGAAATTGAAGGAAAAATAAAAAAAATGGTGGCCTAGAGTGGCCGCGCATAGCACTCGAAGTGCCAACAATTCCGCCGTATCCCCGGCAACGACGCCAAAAACTTGACGTGTATTTTACTACGCGCTAAAAATGCAAGTATACGCGTCGAGTAGTACAGACCTCTGTGAGGCCCGAGTCGAACACAGGGATACTCAGAATTGTCGGAGACTCCTACTAACTATTTGCGATCAGCTAAGCCGAATAACAAATTGGGGTTTGTTGTCAAAATTAAAAGAAAATAAAAATAAAACAAAGCACACAATCGATTAAAGGTTAATTTAATCAATTCAAAAAGGAATCTTTAGGATTGTGGTTTCACCGTGGGTATTCATTGTATTAGATTTTATATAATGTCTCACTCTTCTCTCTCTATCCGGGTAGTGGCCTGAAAACAGAATTGCCCACTGTCGTGGTACAATTTACTACTTAGATTTAGGTCAGTTCCACCGTCGTAGTAACCTATCCCCTAAACTAAGTGCATTACGAACGATCTCTCAGTATCCACCATTAATTTTACACCACCTTGTTCAAGGGATTTATCGATTAATGTAAGTTTCATCTCTTTTCAGCCATTAATCATTCTGTCAAAGTGATTAAGGGCATTAGATTATTATTATGGTGATCAAGCATAACAATATATGGAGAAAACGAAACTATACCACGGATTTAAGAGAGAAAATATGAATTACTATTATAAAACTGTCATACAATGAATCCCCGGGCTACTCCCGGTCCTAAAGACAAAGGGGATTAGCCCCGCATGTTCATCTCACACAAGTACATGGTAGAAATAGGGCAAATCATATGAAAAACGTGAATTGAATGGGAAAACCCCTGAACGGAGAAGAACCGATTGATCATTTGCGTAGAACACGTGCTTTCCTGCCTCTCGGTGGTGAAATCTGTCTTCGGCAGCGTCCAGATCGATCGGTATGAACTTCTGGCCTCCGTCCTCCTTTCTCTCGCCCCTCGGCACTTGTGCAATGGCTAATCCCCCTTTTTTTTCCTCAGGCGGCCGTCATTAGGTATAAGTCCCTAATTAGGTCGTTAATTAACTCCAGCCGTCCGATTGAGATCAAAAGAAAGCAAACTCATATCCTACGGCGTCGATACCATCGATGCGAGTCGATGGTATCGACCCGCTACAGTAGCGGCTGGCTGCAAACCCTTCCTTTGTCGCGCCCGACATCATCTCGATACCATCGACTCGGGTCGATGGTATTGACTCCCTTTTTGGCGTCGGTTCTATCATTTTGTGACGCTGTAGCCTCCATGTGTCGATGGTATCAACTGGGTGTCGATACTATCAACTACTTCTTCGCCAGCAATCTGAAGACGTCTCGATACCATCGACATTAGCGTCGATGGTATCGACTCTTTGCTGCTCCTTTCGGCTGGCAACCTGTGACCATGTCGATGGTATCGACTTCCGTCGATGGTATCGATGGAAGCAAATACTCATTTTTCTTGAAATTTAAAGACAAGATCAAATAAATCCACACAAATAATAATATTTTGATAATTAATGCTCAAAACAATGAAATAAAGGGAATTTGACATAAAATGATGGCAAAGATCAAAATGGATGAATTATGCAATATTAACCATAAAAATGACTAATAAAAGCACAAAACACATATCAAATAGTTCTATAAATGCAACTCAAAATCATCGCATCAGGTAGCCCTCTTCTTCTTCCTCCATGCCCCTCTTCTATCAACCATTGATTTGCTTTGATTATCTATATATTCCATCTAGGCAGTTGCAGATTGGTGGATTACAATCTTAGTGGATTGTTTAGTTAGGTTTCTCTTATTCAAAAGGTCTTGATGTTTTTCAGCCATGTATGGGATGAAGGAAACAAATGCAACTCTAAATGAATTGTTGAATGCATTGATCCTTTAATCCTCTAGTATCCCAAAGACAGTTATGAATTCAATTTGCATGCAGGACAGTTCTGATTCGGTCTTGGCTGATGAACTCATGCCCACCAGAGCATTTTTTCTCTCATACTAGAAAACAACCTTCTTAATACTTGGTTGTTTCTATGTATTGGAGCAGCCATTTTAGGAATTTATTTAATTACTTGAGTGGATTGGTAACTTGGTAGGTCGTGGTGTATGTGAAAACCAGTAGTTGATGACCATGGTTGTTCAAGAAATGAGCATGTAGTTATATCACATAGGCAAGTATTGTGTCAGTTTCAATGGACTTTGTAGCAAGTATTTATTATGGGTTCAGTTAGTTCTTAGATAGTGTACTTATTGTGTTCAATGGACCTTGTAGCTTATGTCATTCAAATTTTTCACGATTGATCATGCCTTAGTTAGTTCATGAGCATGTAGTTATATCCCATAGGCAAGTTGGGTTCCACAGGACCTACCTGTCCCGTTAGGTCCTGATTGTAGGGGTATGGCAATATGGTTAGGCGAATATGATATAAATTACCCTATAACTGTTTCTATAGATGCGGATGATGTAGGTCAATCATACGAAAGCAACCTATTTCTACAAGATATTTTGGAGTTGTTTCGATATGATTGGCTGAATACATCTGTGATAGAGCTATGGATAAGGTGAGATTTTCTTTATACATCCATATACCTTGTGTAGGATCTGGTGATCTGGTTTCTTATTTATTAATGCATACATAATACATGTTTTGCAGCTACGTAGACAAGATATGTGCAGATTTTTCATTCGAACATGTAGGATTTTTGATTCCATCTTTAATTAGTCTAGTAGCTAAAGACCCTCCGTCAGTTCAACAATACTGCTGTGATGCTTTTACATGTTTTGCTCAAAATAAGAAGATGTTGATAATATCTCCATTCAATGTGGAGTAATTTTACTTTTCTTATAATTTGGACTTAAGAAAATTACATTTTTATTGTGGATTTTGAGTTATTAATTTTTAACTTTGTTACCTCTAGTGGTATGCATTGGGAGTTACTAGTTATTGTCCCCGAGACGTTCACTGTCTATTATCTAGATCCTAAGGGGACTAAATTGAATTCAAAATATGGACAGAAAATGAAAATGGCATTATTCCGGTGATAAATATTTCATTTTCATATTCGTTAACATATGTTATTACATTACTTTTTAATTATGCAATGTACTATGTTACATTAACATGTAGGGGTTTAGATGAGTTCAAAAAGGCTGGAGGAAAGGTCCCTAGGAAAAAGAACCACCAAATAATTTGGACAAACGTGGAAGTAAGTTCCCGACTGCAATGTATATATTATTTATGTGAACAATGCTTAATTAGTTGTATTTTTTAATATTTTGTATGTTTCAATTTATAGTGTGCTACACAAGACAACGGATGGGCATGTGCACACTATGTGATGCATTTTATTCACATGATTATCAAATATGCCGCAGTGGACATCGATACCATTCTTGAGGTATTATATATAGTCTCATTAGATAACATGAAATATACCACTCTTATTTATATATTATTAATTATATATATACATCATTCTCTTTGCAGGGTATTTAAAATTGACCACAATATAGGAAAGTCCTTACCAAATGTACATGATCCCATACGACGAAAGAATTAAATGATGTAAGAGAAGAATGGGCAATAGCCATACAAGTAGTGGGGGTTTTAACATATAATTGGGATGTTGATAGCGAATAATGACTAAAGAATGATATTTTGTAAATAAATTTCGGAATTATAATATGTGTGAATGTTTCTACATGTGTTTGAGTGAAAATGAATGAAACTATTGGTTGCTATATGAATGTTTCTACATGTGTGAATGTGAAAATGAATAGAACTACATATTCCTACATGAATGTTTCTACATGTGTGAAAATCGAATGGAACTGCAGGTTGCTAAATGTGTGAACGTTTATGTTGTTAATTTTGCAGGTTTATAGCCTGTTGTTGGCTGATATCAATGGATGTCGTAAAACCTGCAGTTCATAACTGAACTGTAGGTTTCTCATCCTGCGACCAGCCACAGCAGGTCTGCAGACTGATAGAAATAAAAACATAAAATAGGCGTCGCTTATTTGTATAAAACCGATGACAAATGGTTACAGTCTCGGTTGCACTACTAGTAACCGATGTCAATTTACCTAATGAGGCCAGACACCACGGCCGTGCTGGCTAGCACAGTCATGGCAGAGGGCCAGACACCACAGTTGTGTTGGCCAGCACGGCCATGGCAGTGGGTGAGATGGCGTCGGTTATCACTAATAAACCGACGTTGATAGTGCCCCAGATGGCACCCTTTCTGTGGCGTGAAGGTATATGGCGTCAGTTTCAAAGCTAATAACCGAAGCCTATACCCCTGTTGGCGTGTTTTCAGTGGCGCACGAAGGGTTGTGGCGTCGGTTTAAGAACCGACGCATAACAGTTGGGCTTTTAGCGGCGCCCACATAGGTGTCGCTTAAAAACCGACACTAAAGGCCTTAAATAATCGACACTAAAGGCCAGTTATGTACTAGTGTGGTTAGTTATCCTCATGCATATTGAGCTACCTAGAAGCATGAGAGATCACATTCTTGTTATTCATCTACACACAACCTAACCTATTTGTCGAACCATAAAAAAAAATATGTAGACTTTTCTCAAACCTGGAAGAACCAACACAAGTGGTGACATGAACTTCTCTTTCAACAACTAAAAATAACATTAACATTCCACGACCCAAACAAAAGGTGTGACATTGTTGATTATCATGGTTAACGGTGAAGATATAAAAATGAAGTTTCTAATCAGATGTCTATAACAAGCAACTAATCCAAAATAAGTTTAAAAAAATAGTGTCTTTAGATTCTTCCTCTACAACACCAACTCTAACTTCTTGAGATCTGCACAAATACCCTTCTTTGAGATGAAATGACCAAGAAAAGACACCTCAGTTAGAAAAACGTTGCACATGTTGAACTTCACATACAACCAATGCTTCCTCAACAACTCTAACCATATAAATATGATGTTCATGTCGATCAATTTCCTTGGAGTATATCACAATATCATCTATGACACTATCATGAATATATGTAACTACTCTATTAACATCCTTTTTGTCAGATCCATCGTGGTTGTATTATAGTGGTTAGCCCAAACAACATAACTACAAAATCATAATGACCATGCATATCCGTAAAAGGTGTATTAGGTATAACATACACCTTTATCCTAAACTAATGGTATCTTTATAATGGATATATATTTGAAAGCACTATATATCCCTTAAGTTTATTAAACATATCATTTATACTCAGCAATTGATACTGGTTCCTCACTATTACTTTGTTCAACTAGATGTAACCTATGCATAATCACATATATCCATCTTTATTCTTTGTGAACAACACTGGAGAACCCCAAGGGGTCTTTCTTGGTTGTATGAACCCCTTTTTTAGCAACTACCAAAAGATATTCATTCAACTCCTTCATCTATATTGGTTCCATTCTATATGTTGTATGTATTATAGGTTACATAGAAGGTACCCGATTGATCTCAAAATTAATCTCTCAAAAGGTGGAACACCTACAAACTCATCACAAAATACATCCTCAAATTCCCACACCACTGAAACATCCCCTATCTTAGAAACTCCTCATTTAAATTTATAGATCATATCCTAAGAAAGTTATACATCCGTGAATTGGCATCTTATCTGCTATAGACGTTGACATAAAACACATAATAATGATCTTCCTACCTCCTTGGAAAGACCAAAAGACACCACCATCCCTAAAAACCACCACCTCACACTTCTCTAAGCTATACATACATATGATCTAGTTGAACCCATGCATATTAATTGACATGAGATCATCTCAAATGGTATGCCCTGATTAAATAGAGGACACAATAAGAATACACATCCAATAAGAACATGGGACCCATTGAAAGAGTTTCCAAGAAAAGCTGATAAAATATATTGCTAATAGGATAGTTACAAAGGAATATCACCTCTCTAGTGATAAATGAGTGTGTTACACTGAGGCTGATTAAAATGAATATATAAGATGAACTAATTAAATCATAATGGACAAGTTGCATCACATATGTCACAACCCTTGGGTTGGATATTCATTTAGGAAGAGTCATAGCATAGACTCAAGCTATTTATTATTGATGAAGACAATCTTGACATCTTATGACTAGTCTTGGTGACACTATATGTCTATTATGGACTTACCTCCTCTTAAAATCTTGTACTACTACAAACCATGCTAAATCTATCTATTCTACTATGTTACTTCTTGGTAAAACTTTGGGAAAAACATCATCATGTACCCAAACTAACCTCAATGATAGCAATGTATCATCTCAAACTAGTATGAACTAGAATGGTTGCTGTTCTAAGTCTTGCAATCTATCATGTACCATGGTCTAAATGGCACAATCAGTGATATGAAACTAAAAATATTTGCCCCTTCGTCTCCACCATTTTTGGGTTACCGCATGATTGTGAATATCTTGTTGTCCTAGGTGTTGATTATCTCTATTAAGAATGTTGTCGTCGTTGTTGTTGTTGTTGTAATGTATACATCAACTTCCTATAACCCTCAAGTGGTTGAATGTCAGATGGATTTTACCAATTCTACTCAATATCAAGATGAACCACATATATCTTTTGAATCCTCTTGACTACCTCCACGAAAGATGAGAACTTCATACCTATATCTAGAGTAGATGAAAATTATGCCAAATCCACATTCAAACCCTTAAAATTATTATAAATATCAACCCATGAACCACCTCTCTAGACCTCTTCTTCTTCTCCAAGATGAACCAATGAAAAACACTATCATTCATAAAGGAGGATAGCATGATTGATCTTATCCTTCTCTGCTATGTCTAGGATCTAAAAAGCCTTTTCAAGCTCTGTTAATATGATATTCACATCCATTTGAACAAATGTTCTAACATGCTCCATGGAACTCACACTCTTGAACCTCACAAATGTTTTCCCAAGACCCTAAAAATATAAAACATGTGGTGATGGTACCTTGGGTGGTGGAATCAATATCCTATCATTCATATGATCTACGGGTGGCATCAACTTCCTATTCATATACTAAAATAATAGGTCAATTGAAACGAAATACACTTTTAAGTGTCTAAAAGACCTTAAAGTCGGGAATCATTACTCATAAATTCTAGGATCTATTTCAAGAAATAATACAAAATAGTAAACAAATTCCATTAATGAACAAATACTTACATATTGTATAAAAAGCTCCTCTAAGGAGTTACATAAATTTTAGAAAGAGTTAACTTGTGCATGTATGATGATATACCATTATATCTAAACCTTCATGAATAACTTTAGTATCTTCAACATCTTTAATCTGTAACCTCATATCCACAAATCAGTATACATGATACCTAAAATGCTGAGAAACAAATACGCGATCAGTATATTTCTATAATGGTACGTGGTTTCAAAAAATAATCACAAGTACACATATAAGCAAATGTCTTTATCTTACATATAAGAACATAAAGTTGTTTTCATATTCTAACCCATATCTGGTCTACTACCTCAAGTTTAATCAATGTCCCTTTGAGGCTCGTGTGCATTACCCTTAAGATTAGTCAAGCCCAGGGATCATAATATTGTTATTTACTTTACATGATACTCATAGGAACTTTATAATTTGCAAGAAGTAAATGAACAAGAAAGCAGTTTATCTTTCATTCAATCTCATCGAGAAACCTCGACAAACTCAGAATTTGATACATATTTTCATAAGTGTAACCACATACCTTATGCCATTGCGGAAACTATTGGTATATATATGCCCATAGAGCCATCCCAAGCGATTGCATAGAGTCGGATATTAATTAATCAATTAATGCAATTATTTGGTTAATTAATGAATTCCATAATATTCTAATTAATCCACGAGTGTTTTAATTAATGCAATGTTTCTATTTACCAATGGGTTTAGGAAACCCTACTTCCCTTCATATCCTATTTAAAGGAGGATTGACGGCTGATATCGATATAAGATATCGAGAGACGCTTTTAGTTTACACTCACACACATAAACGCTAGCCGTCACCATCCTTAGGAGAGGAAGGAGTGCAACGTGCCGCTAGCACGCCGCCGCACAAACACGACTCCTTCCCGCCGGTTTAGGAAGCGCGACATGGAGTTCCAGTCCATCCGCGTGGATGAAGTAGAGACGCAGACGCTGAGACGCCTGCATTCGGTGGACACGACAACCATCTGTGCACGTTATGAGCGGCGCACATCATCGCACAGGAGCGCCGCCGGATCTTCGTGCGATAGAAAAAGGAGAGAAGTTCTATCTATGTAGGTCAGCAGTGTTGCACCGTCGTGCAGCGGGACATCGCCAGACTTGCTCCGCGATAAGGTATATCCCGCAAACACTCCTTCCAAATATGTTGTTGTCGATGAGATCCTATTTTGGGTTGCGTGGATTTTATTGCTTCCGCCACGCATGTTTTCTCCACAAAACCCATCAGTGGTATTAGAGCATCATCGATCTACGATGTATTTGGATTCGTTTCGATATGATCGAATCGCTGTATACTATTTTTATGTTGCATACGATGTGAATTAAACCTGCTAATGTGCAAATCTAAACCTAATTCCACATACGCCGTAGGCTTCTATTTTTGACGTTTTGGACGGGGTTGACTATGGAAAATATTTATTTTCCTAAGTGCACGGAAGTAAAATATCATAGACCTTTTAGCGGGATCCCCGCACAGGGGCGCTGCCCTTGTGTACCCCACATAGTCTGTGTGGGAGTCAAAAATTATTTAATGGGGAATGTCCTGCATCAAAAGTACTACAATTTTAATATATATATATATGTATATGTAGATATACCTATGATAGCATACATGTCGCTTTTAAAATATGTTTTATGTGGTGAATGCATACACGGTTATGGCCTAGTATCCCCTTTTGTGAATGTTGTGAATGAATGTGGATTTCGATCTTGTGGATATGTTTCTTCTATGAATTCTATGGATGTATAATGGTTACATATGGATCCTTTGTATAAAGTATTCAGCTTGCATGTCGAGCCTCATCTCTTATTTCAAAGTGTAATTAATTCTTTCCTTTTACATTTTTACTCATATGATGTAATAGAGATAGGATTAGTTTTAGTTTTGTAAACTTGATGTAAGGAGGCCACTTGAAGATCCAACTCCAAGGAGTGTCGATGGAGGATCACCATGAAGATCTAATTCCAAGAAGCAACCTAAAGACCAACTCGAAGGAGCGTCCATGGAGAAGAAACAAGAAGATCTAATTCCAAGAAGCAACTTGAAGTTCCAACCTCACGAAGCATCCATGAAGTTGTTCATTGTAATGTTGATCATTACATGCTTACAGGTTGATTCATAGGTGTTGCATGAGATGCATAAGACCATAGGTGGACTGTAATCCTTTGTTGCTCTAAAGGATTACAATGGTATGGCCATAACCGATGTATTTATGTTTATGATTGCATGTCTGTCGTTTGTGGTTGTGGATATAGTAGTATATGATATGTACTATAAGTATGTGGTGTTTGGATATGTATATGTATTAATAAAACCCCTCAATTAATAATATTAAGTTTTAGTTGCCTTCCATAAAGCAACACACATGAAAAGCTTGATCGACTATGTTTGGGCATGCCTCTGTGTGGTACACTGTCTATCTCATGGAAGTGTGATGGTGGGTGTGTGGGTCTGCCTCCGCAGGGTGCACACTCATCGTGTTGGCTTATCGGTTGGACTTAACTAGGGAACCTTGATAGGATCAAGTACCTAGAGGCACACAGATGCATCATGGCAAGGAGTTGTGCATGATCATCTATCCAAGAGTTGCATATGATGCAATTGGCAAAAGTTGCCTACCTTAGTATTTGTTCTTTGACGTTGGCGTTGGCTGGGCATTGATCCAATTATTTTGGATCTTGGCTCACTAGAAGGTTGTGCGTTGCAATCTTCCGAGTTGATAGTGAGGGCAATCAATTTGAATAAAATAGTGGGAGTGTAATTAATTAAAGGCCTAATTAATCTCGTTTATCAAATCTTTACAAGTCAAAATGTTTTGGACTAAATGCAAATTTTTCTTTTGTAGCAATCAAATGGAAAACAACACTCACACGTTCTCATTGCGGTCAGTCCTTGAGAAGGACAAACTTACCGGAACCAACTTTCAAAACTAGTTTTGGACGCTGAGAATTGTTCTCACACATGACCGTAAGCTCTATGTCCTTGAAACACCAGAGCCAGCGGAGCCCGCCGTAAATGCGTCCAAGGCTGAAAAGGATGCTTATAAGAAGAACCTTGATGATGTTGTGGATGTCAAGTGCCTTAAGTTGTGCTCAATGAACTATGAGTTGCAAGAGCAGCATGAGAACATGAATGTCATGGAGATGGTAACACATCTCAAGAACATGTATCAACATCAAGCAAGACAGGAGAGATATGATGTCTCAAAGGCTTTGTTGAAAAGCAAGATGAAAGGGGAGACTCAGTTGGCACCCATATACTCACCTTGATTGGGTACGTGGAAAGTCTATCCAAGATGGGATTTCCCCTAGGTCAAGAGTTTGCCACTGATGTGATTCTACAATCGTTGCCTGAATCATATAGTCATTTTGTCATGAGCTACAACATGAACAATTTTGACAAGTCGTTGTCAGAATTGTTGGGCATGTTGAGGATAGCTAAAGCACAGATGAAGAAAGACAAGCCCAAGTCTGTGATGATGATCAACAAGACAAAGGGAAAGTCAAAAGGAAAAGGAAAGGCTAAGAAAGGTTCTAAAGCCGGGCATAATCCAAAGTCATCCACACTCAAAGCTAAAGGTGGGATCTCCAAAGAAGGCAGTTGTCACCATTGTCACCAGCCTAGACATTGGAAAAGAAACTGTCCTCTCTACCTGGAGGAACTGAGGAAGAAGAAGCAGGGGATAGAGATCTCCACTTCAGGTATATACGTTATTGAGATAAACTTAAATACTTATTCATCATGGGTACTGGATACCGGATGTGGATCTCACATATGTTCTAATATGTAGGATCTGATAAGAAGTAAGCCTTTATTGTGATGACACCCGCCATCATTTAAGATAACAAGTGTCATTAACAATAATAAAACATGCGGAAGCGAACGTTAGCAGCGGATTACTGAAATTCACTAAAAATTAAAATCATTTATCAAGAGATCCATTCATAGGAAAACTCTTTCATTTAGAACCAAAGTAAAACATTACATCCTGGTTCATATATATACATATCATGCCTCTTTGCACAAAATCTCAGATCGGAGAATCAAAACACTAACTCCTAGGACCTGATAGTACAGAGACGACTCATAGGACTATCTACACAAAACCAGACAGCCAATGTCTCCACCTATTGGATCACTGCTGTCCCTATGACTGATGCTGCTGTTGCTCACCCACTGAAAGGTTTCTTCCTCTTCTTTGGCGATTACCTAAAAATTTAATCCCACGGGGGTGAGACAATTATAAAAATTGTCCCAGCGAGAGATATAACTCTTCCCCAAAAACATTGTTATTGCTGATAATAGAATAACACTGAGTAGTAGAATTATATTTACTCAACAGCAGGTAAATCATTGAATAAGATATGCAGAGCAGTATTCTCTATGCAATCATTTCAATTATAACTTGATTAAGCAGCAAGTCATTCATTTAAGAAGGAATATGAAGAAGATGTATATCATTTATCCAAGTATGATATAATAGACCCTGTATCATCAACCATTGATTCTCGCAATTCAACCCTAAGCAAATATGCTACATGGCTGATTACGTTTTACAATCATACTTATGCCCTGAGGAGATGAGGTATACCGTTCATACTCCAACTGACCACGGTTATGTAAAGCATCGGTACCACACATAGGTCAATGGAAGAGTCGGATTCCCATGACCTCAAATATCTCGGTCAGTACGAGATAACATGCAGGACATCTTGTGTCTCTGATAGATAGCTTTCCAGGGTATACTGGCAACATCGCTATTAGAGTTATAGCCCATAGCATATACTCTCTTCAGGATATGGCCCGTAGCCAATGCCTGGTATTATTTTGTGGATTCATGGCCCGTAGCCATGCTCTTATTGGGGTATGGTCCGTAACCAATCCCATTCATAGGACATAGCCCGTAGCAATGCCTATGGGGCATAAGGATATAATTGCCCAATTACCCCCACATATTCAAAAATATGCGTTCCGAGTAAACTCGTTTCACCATTCAGCTAATTCTGACGCTGATGGATCTGTGATCAGGGCAACTACATTATATGGTATCACTTGATTAATTAAGTACATTATCATATTCTTTTAGCATCAGCCAAGTTTCCAAACATAACTTAATAAGACAAATGCTATAAAGAAAACATGTACTATTTCCATTAATCACTTCTCAGTCTTTATAAGACATGGGGATCTCAGTCCCTCATTTCAATACTGGGAATTTTCATTCCTTTGCAACTCAATGCCATAATCATATGGTTATGGGTATTCAAACCCTTAGCTCATCATTGAGCATTATTACCCACTTTTTCAAGTAATTATCACCTTCAGGTCACCTGACCAAGGTAAATATGATGCTTATTACATAAACATCTTCTCATGGCACTTAAGGCCCATTACTTCTCTTATTACCTCATACTAGGCAATAAGTTATAGCATGGCACATAAGGCCCAATAAACAATGTCAATACATAAAATGTCATAGCTCATACCTGGCTATGTTCATCATCACATCATACCTGCATGGTTAGTACAGATGATAATACATCAATTTCATATCAGCACCATGAAAAACAATATATAACATCATTATTCAAGGGTAACACCACTATTCCCTTACCAGGGTTAGGGTTTCCCATTTCTCATTAATTCAGACCCTCTTGAGTTAACCAACTTTATCTTGTATTAAGGTATTTCCCCTCTTAATACATTCCATCACAGAATACTCACCCTTAGCATATAATGCATAGGCCACACATTAGAATTGTCCAGCTATCTCACATGATATGGACTTATCTTAGGTTAAGGCATAACTTTATTATAAAGTTGCCTATAAACAATCGCAATGATACACCCTCAACTAGGGTTTCACAAGGATACACCCTCAACCAGGGTTCACAATGATACACCCTCCACTAGGGTTTCACAAGGTTACACCCTCAACCAGGGTTCACAATGATACACCCTCCACTAGGGTTTCACAAGGATACACCCTCAACTAGGGTTTACTAACATCCTAATTAGTGATTTCACATGTAGGCAACCTCTTATTAAGGTTATACATTGAATCAGCCTCAATTAGGGTTTACATCATGTATTGGGTCCATGCATTTGTTATGCATTAATGACTAGTACCATTAATGGTATCTCCCACCTAATCATATTAGGATTTCAAAAAGGTTTGATCAATTAGACCTTCAATAACATGAGGTATCCAATTGAATTAACCAAATTGAACCACACTCAATTCTAATCAATGGAACTTCAACCAATTGGATCATCAACTCAATCATCATTTGAATCATGGCTCACCCCTCAATTGGGACTTCAATTATGGTCTGATCTCAATGGGATTAGGGTTTATAAACACCAATTAGAGCTTTGAAGTTGATCATCAATCATGCTACTAATTGTGTTTCAATTGATTGCATTGGACCTTCAACCATTGAATTCATGGAACCAATCATCAATTGGACCTATGATCATACTTCAATTGAGTTTAATAGGTCAACCTTCAACTAATTTGACCCTCAATTGACCCTCAATTGGTCATCAATTAGGGCTTGATTCAATTGAATTAGGGTTTGGAATCGAAGATCCAACAACACTCATCAATGCAAGATTGGTTACTTTGAAACTATTGAACCATTATCCAAATTGGGTATGACCTGACCCCAAACGGTCTTGAGGTCGTTTGGATGACCTCCAAACGGTCTTGAGACCGTTTTCCCATCATATCACTCAAATCCAAGCCATCCAATTAAGGTTTGGATCATTGGATTGATCACCAAATCAGCATTGCATTGTATAACAACTTGGTACCTTTAGACCTCAAACACCTAACCATACTCAACCCTAGACCTCCAAACGGTCTTGGGTGACCACCAAACGGTCTTGAGACCGTTTGGATGAGCTCTAAACGGTCTTGAGACCGTTTGTCCCATCCAACCTTTCGATTCTAGTGAAAAATCATCATGGATTGGTCTATCGAGTTGATCAACAGATCAGCACTACATTGCAATATGATTAGTACCTTTGGACCTTCAATTGGTCAACTATACTTGACACCAGACCTCCAAACGGTCTTGGGGTTATCCCCAAACGGTCTTGAGACCGTTTGGGTGATCCCCAAACGGTCTTGAAACCGTTTGGGCTAATCAACCCAAAATCTCAACTTAACTCATTGGAATTTCAGCACTGTTTTCAATTAGGGTTTGCCTAATTGAATAGCCTTCAACTCATGATTCCTTGGGAGTTAATCCCTAAAATTCGGTGAGTCATTATATCACATCATTAGGAACAGTAATCCCAAACGGTAAATGCTTGGTCAACGCACGCAAACGGTCTTGAGACCGTTTTCCCAAAAAGTTCAATTAAATCAGATTGAAAATCAGCACTTAATCCAATTAGTTTTCCCTAATTGATTAGGCTTCAACTCACGATTCCTTTGGAGTTAATCCCTCAAATTTGGAGGGTTATTAATAAACATAATTTTGAACAGGAATACCAAACGGTAAAGGCTTTGTCAACCATCTCAAACGGTCTTGAAACCGTTTTCTCAACCAGGTCAAGTTAATCAGGTTGAAAATCAGCACATAATTCAATCTGATTGCCTAATTGATTGGCCTTCAACTCTCGATTCCTTTGGATTTAATCCCTCAAATTTGGAGGGTTATCAGCCTATATAATTAGGAACAAAATTCCCAAACGTTCAACACTTGGTCAACCATCTCAAACGGTCTTGAAACCGTTTTCTCCCAAACGGTTTCAAACCGTTTGCTCCCAAACGGTTTCAAACCGTTTGCCCTTAAACAGTTTGCTGAAACCGCATAGCCAATCAAATTAAAACGATTTGGAGTAGCTATCAAAACGGTTTTGCTTGGTAATTTTCTTTGGATAAGAATCTAGGATGATGTCATCATCCCCTTCCTTCGAACAACCAAGAACAGCAACCGTTCTTGATGGAAATTGCAGCAAAGAAACAAGAGTGTATCAAATTGAAGAAATCAATCAACAAAGCATAGAGAATTGATGCAATAGCAATGTTTAAGGGTTTGAGTTATAAAACCCGCCTCCAATTGAGCTCCAAAGCTCCAAGATTACGCCATTAATGGTGGATGAAGCTCTTGCAACTCCCCCTAGGCTCGTCCTCAAGCTTTTGATTGCAAAAGTTGGCTAGGGTTGAAGAGGAGATCGAAATAAGAAGGAATCCATAATTTATTTTCGATTTCCACCATGAAATCAAGGAGAACGAAGGTCAAGAGCTTACCCACAGGTTGGGGTTCGTCCTCCTGGTCCTCCCTAGCTTCCTTGGTCGGTTTCCAAGCTAAGAGAAGAAGTGGGGTCGAAATAGCCTTTCATTTGGCTAGGAAAAGGCCTTTTTATAAAAATTCAATGATAGAGAAAATGCATTATTAAAATGCATTTAATTCCAAAATTGGTGCCGCCTCTTCCCCCTCAAATTCTCCTCAAAATCCTTAAGGAAGAGGCTATCTTCATTGCCTCTTATTCCTCTCCATTATCCATGATTTAAAGAAAATCAAATTAAGCACCTTAATGCTTATTATATTAATATCCATATGTGAGTGGGTTTTCTTTTCCTTATAATAATGGTGAGTGGAATTTCACCTATTTAGGATATTTTCGTTCCTTATCTTGGCAAAGGAACGTCCATTCTTATTCAAAATCAACCCAAAACAATTTGGTTAAAAGCCCTTCAATTATTTTTATTCATTTTTGCCCTAAATCGAATTAGGGTTTCAATTAGGCATTAATCTTGATTATTTTAATATCAAGATTCTCTCTCCTCCAACTTAATTCAAATAAAGCACCCCTCTCATTTTATTTTCTCTACATGATGCCAAGAAACATTAGGGACCTTGTTGAAGTGGTAATTTGCATATTGAACCCTAGATTTTGGGTAAATTGCACTTTACTCCAAAACTAGGTTTTAATGCACAACATTGTCCAACAAGCTCTATCTTGGTGTCCAGTCTTGTGGAAACCATACTACTACATCATATTCATCCTTATGATGTCTCAACATTAGAGGAACATCTTATCATATGCAATTTGCAAGTTAACCCCTCAACTTGGGTAATTTGCACTTTAGTCCAAAACAATCAATCATTGCTTTAACATTGTTCAAACATGACCAAAATTGAAACATAAGTTCCTCATGAGCCCTAATTACTTTTCACAGGATAAGTACAAGCATATAATCAACTTTGTTAAGCAAAACTCCTGGGGTTAGAACATAACCCAGATCAGGGATGTTACATTTATGAAAGGGCCAAGTCAAGCTGCGGGTTGCTAATGGAGCAAGAGTTGTTGCCACCGCAGTTGGAGTTATTAGTTTATCTTTGCCTATGAGCCTTGTAATTGAATTAGAGAATTGCTATTATGTACCTGCCATTAATAGAAATATTATTTCTATATCTTGTATGGATAAGAGTGGATTTGAATTTCACATTAAGAATGGAATTATTTCTATATCTAAAGATGAGATGTTTTATGGCAATGCCCCTATGTGTTATGGTATCTACTTGTTAGAACTTGAGACTAGCATATATAACATAAATACTAAAAGGTTAAAACTTGACAACTCAAACAAAACATTCTTATGGCATTGTCGTCTTGGGCACATAAATGAGAAGCGCATATCTAGACTCCATAAGGATGGTTATCTAGACTCTTTTGATTTTGAATCATTAGAGACATGTGAGGCATGTTTATTTGGGAAGATGACCAAACTCCTTTCAGTGGACACAGTGAGAGAGCCAGTGATCTGCTAGGGCTCATACATACTGATGTATGTGGACCTTTTAGATCAAATGCTAGAGGAGGCTATCAATACTTCATTACCTTCACTGATGACCTCAGTAGGTATGGCTATGTATATCTTATGAAACATAAGTCAGAAACTCTTGAAATGTTCAAGACTTTCATGAATGAATTAGAGAAGCAACTTGGTAAGAGTATTAAAGCACTCCGTTCAGATCGAGGTGGCGAATACTTAAGCCAAGACTTTGAGGACCTTCTGAGAGATTGTGGTATTGTATCACAATGGACTCCACCTGGTACACCACAACATAATGGTGTGTCAGAAAGAAGGAATTGTATATTATTAGACATGGTACGATCAATGATGAGTTCAGCCAAACTTCCAATATCATTCTGGGGATATGCTCTTAAAACTACAACGTTTACACTTAACCGTGTACCTTCCAAATCGGTTCAAAAGACACCATATGAGATATGGAATGGGAATCATCCCAATTTTTCTATGTTAAAGATTTGGGGATGTGAAGCTTATGTTAGGAAACAATTTCTTGAAAAGCTTGGACCCAAATCGGAAAAATGCTATTTTGTTGGATACCCTAAGGAAACTTGGGGATACTACTTCTACACACCAACTGACAACAAAGTGTTCGTTGCTAGGACTTTTGTATTTATTGAAAAGGAATTTATTTGCAAAGGAATTAGTGGGAGGAATGTAGAGCTCGAAGAAGTTTGAGACCAACAAGAAAGAAGAGAACCTGAGGAGGTACATAAGGAACATGAAGACTCACAAGTTGTTGTGGAATTTCAAGTTCCAAATGTAACACATGAACCTCGTAGGTCTAGTAGGACACGACTTGAGCTTGAGAGATTTGGATTTCTCATGACTCAAGACAATGACGAATTGGGCATAGCAGATGAGCCAACTTCCTATCTAGAAGCTACTAAGGGACCAGAATCTAAGAAATGGCTCAAAGCCATGAGATCTGAGATGGAATCCATGTACACCAACAAGGTATGGACCTTGGTGGATCCACCCGAAGGGGTAAGACCCATAGGGTGCAAGTGGGTCTTTAAGAAGAAGACTGGCATGGATTGAAATGCTCAAACCTATAAAGGTAGATTGGTTGCGAAAGGATTCCGTCAAATTCAAGGTGTTGATTATGACGAGACCTTCTCACCATTTGCCATGGTTAAATCCATCAGGATCATGCTTGCAATTGAAGCTTATCATGACTATGAGATTTGGCAGATAGATGTTAAAACATCATTCCTTAATGGGAATTTACTCGAGGATGTGTACATGACACAACCTGAGGGTTTTATCGATCCAAAGGAAGCCAATAAAGTCTGTAAGCTACAAAGGTCAATCTATGGATTGAAGCAAGCATCTCGGAATAGGAATCTACATTTTGATGAAGTAGTCAAAAAGTTTGGCTTTAGTCAAAATGAAGATGAACCTTGTGTTTACAAAAGGGTTAGTGCGAGCATAGTCGTATTTCTCATATTATAAGTGGATGACATACTATTGATGGGAAATGACATCCCTACTCTTCAAACAGTAAAATGTTGGCTAGGGAGGACCTTCTCTATGAAGGATTTAGGCGAAGCATCCTATATACTAGGGATCAAGATCTATAGAGATAGATCTAGAAGGCTTCTAGGCCTAAGCTAGAGCACATACATTGACAAGGTGCTAAAGAGGTTTAGCATGGAGGGTTCTAAGAGAGGTAACTTGCCGATGTCCCATGGGGTTACAATCTCTAAAGCCCAGTGTCCTAGTTCATGTGATGAATGGGCACGCATGAGTAAGATTCCATATGCATCAGAAATTGGATCTATCATGTACGCAATGTTATGTACTCGTCCTGATGTGTCGTATGCTTTGAGCATGATGAGCCGGTATCAGTCAGATCCAGGTGAATGTCACTGGACATCCATAAAGAACATCCTAAAGTACTTGAGAAGCACTAAGGATCAATTCTTGGTATACGGCGGTGAGGAAGAGCTCGTGGTAAAGGGTTGCATCGATGCTAGCTTCCAAACTGACAAAGATGACTACAGATCGCAATCTGGATTTATGTTTTGCCTGAACAACGGAGTTGTGAGCTGGAAGAGTTCCAAGCAAGAGACGATTGTGGATTCTACAACAGAGGACGAATATATTGCCGCATCTAATGCTGCGAAGGAAGCTGTGTGGATCAAGAAGTTCAATTCTAAACTTGGAGTGGTTCCAAGCACTGGTGATGCAATTGAGTTGTTTTGCGACAACAATGGAGCAATTGCATAGGCTAAAGAACCAAGATCGCACCAACGTTCCAAACATATTCTACAGAGGTTCCATCTCATATGAGAGATCGTACAATGAGGAGATGTGAAGATTTGTAGAGTACCTATAGAAAGCAATGTGGCTAACCCGCTCACAAAAGCACTTTCACAGTAGAAATATGATGGGCATGTTCGATCACTTAGATTGAGATTCATGAGTGATTGTAATGGGATACTATGTAAATGATTTGTAATACTACATTCATCATATCAGTAAAGGCAAGTTTCCAATCTATATGTTTGTGTTTTATATTGTGAGATGACCATAAAACTTATAGATGTCTATAGAATAATATACTCAATGACATATGTCTTCGGGTTGATGACCTGAACAGTGAGATCATATGTATGCTAAGAGTATGCATTCTTGTTTTGTCCCTAATCGGTTGTTATTGTGGAAATATCCATAGACATCAATAACACATAAGCTTAGAATGTATGTGGGTTGATGGAAGAATCTCATTATCCATGATATGGAGATATCAAACCAAATACATAGATACTTGTTAGAGAACAGTGTATCAGATAGACCCACCTTGAGTGTGACACATGGATACCATGATTGGTAGTTAGAGTCACATCTCATAATGATGTTGGTGATTGTGGTTCTTAGAGTTGAAGTCACTACACTTATCACACGTCGTTCGGTGTACTTTGACATCATCCACCATGGTCCTGAATAAGGATTGCCATAAAGATAGTGCTTGGGTGCAGTGTGACACATGGGGATGACTGTGAGTGATGTAGATGGAATTTGCCCTTCCTACGGGAGTTTGATATTTCGGCCACTTGATAAGTGAGACTGAGAAATGCATGGCCATGCTTATGCCAGTCAATATGTGATATTGAGCTTACATATAACTCAGACAGTCTGCTCTAGTACAAGGAACATGGATTGAACATTGAAAAGGATAACAATTCCATGACTCAAGTTCAATCTGGATATCAGTGACAAAAGAACTATACAATCACTATAACACCAGTCATGAATGATAGGTCAAGTTGTTCTCCAACTTCTCCAATTACTTGGGTGGCAATGAAGTCTTGCTAGATACCAATCATTGCTTGTGAAATCATAATAAGATTATGGATATCACTGCCATCGTAATTTGGAGCCTATCAGGTCACACACATAGGATGTGTTGGAATAGGAGTATAATTTTGGATTTAATTGGAATTGCTTTGAATCACATTGATTACTAAAATGTTTATGTAATGGATTAGAATAATATTGGAGTGACTGGCTCTAAGTACAAGTGGGAGTTTGTTGGTATATATATGCCCATAGAGACATCCCAAGTGATTGCATGGAGTCGGATATTAATTAATCAATTAATGCGATTATTTGGTTAATTAATGAATTCTAGAATATTCTAATTAATCCACGAGCATTTTCATTAACGCAACGTTTCTATTTACCGATGGGTTTAGGAAAACCTACTTCCCTTCGTATCCTATTAAATGGAGGATTGACGGCCGATATCGATATAAGATATTGAGAGATACTTTTCGTTTACGCTCACGCATGTAAAACCTAGCCGTCACCATCCTTAGGAGAGGAAGGAGAGCAACGTGCCACTAGCACGCCACTGCACAGACACGACTCCTTCCCGCCGGCTTAGGAAGTGCGACATGGAGTTCCAGTCCATCCGCGTGGACGAAGTAGAGACGCAGACGCTGAGACGCCTGTGTTTGGTGGACACGACGACCATCCGTGCGCGTTACGAGCGGTGCACATCATCGCACAGGAGCACCACTGGATCTTCTTTCTATAGAGAAAGGAAAGAAGTTCTATCCGTGTAGGTCAGCAACGTTGCACCGTCATGTAGAGGGACATCGCCAGACTTGCTCTGCGATAAGATATATCCCGCAAACACTCCTTCCAAATACGTTGTTGTCAATGAGATCCTGTTTTAGGTTGTGTGGATTTTATTGCTTCTTCCGCGCATGTTTTCTCCACAAAACCCATCAGAAACCATGCAGAATATATTAGGTACTTTAAGAGTGCATCCAAACATCAAAGCAACAATGTATTGAATTTGAAATATACATACTACATATGTGTCACCATGTTTTCTCATTACATTAATTAGATCTATATACACTCATAAATTAGGGTTTAGGGTTGTCTCATGTTTGGACCAAGGATTAGGGTTACAAATCCTAATTCTGTCATATCATGGTCTCTAAGATTACAAATTCAGATATGTGTATTAGGTTAAACCCTAATCATCATCTTAATCATATTAGACTATTCATGATACCTAGATCATATTATCAGCATTAACATCATAGCAAGATACTCACATTGGTTTAAAAACCCTAAATCAACATAAATAAGATTATTAATCTAGAATCGTCAATTATTCATCTTTAGCAAGAATTTCTTCATTGTACCTAACAAGATCAGGTACTAAACATCATATTAAGAAAATCAAGGTTTTCCTTTACATTAATCATATTACATCACATCACAACATGTATTGTATATACTTTTGAAAAAGGAGGCATAATTAGGTTTTTATAATATTTTATTTCGATTCCTCTCATTTTTCTGAGTAATTTTCATATATTATATGCCCCCATCAGAGTTACCAATAATTAACTACATATTTTGCAAGATAAATAGGACCAAACCAATCACGTACTGACACGTCAGCATCCGCTTCCCTTTATCCAATTACTTGTGCCGACCTAATATTAAAATGGAAAGACACTTATGCCCCACGTGTAGTGGCATGGACTACCAAGTGCCTATGGGAAAAATTGTCCAAAGGCTCGACGTCGTCCCATTCCTCGCGGAAGGGCATGCACGAATCCTGGGGGATTCAACTGGGTCCTGATTCCCATCCTCAGGCCGTCAAACAACCATGAGGGTGTCCAGGTGGCTTTGCCTATCCCTTCCGGACTCAAGGACCCTCTTAGCTCTGTTGGAGGGTACATAAGTAGGGAGATATGTCCAGGGTTTGTTTGCAGGTGTGTGACTAGGAAAATGCGGTGGAAGGACATAAAGGTGTACTTGGGCATCGTGGTAGCGATGGAGGAGTACTCTAGAACACCTGGCGACTTTCTTCTTTTCCTCGGGACCTTCGTGGTTAGTTTTCAGAGCCAGAACTCATCTCAAGCCTGCTAATGCTATCTGACATTGCCATGATCTATGGCCGATATGGCTTCTGCCTGTTAGCTCCGCCTTTAAGCTCGCATATCTTAGCTCTACTTTCCTTGCTCGAATACTCGACGAGGAGCTTCCAACCCGACCGAGCTCACCATGAAGTAGGAACTCGGTCCCTGGTTCTTCTCTGACATTGTGTTCTCTCTCTAGCCTGTTCTAGCCACGACGCCGCACCCCCTTTAGCGTTGTGCTGTCGCCAAAAGGATCCCAAGAGAGTTCTACCTAGTTTGGTTCGTGAGATATACATATATAGGACAGTCTAGGCGGTGATGCCTTACTCCCCACATGGAAACTCATTAAATCATTTTCCAATTATACTTCATAATCAGGGTTCATTAGGTATCCTTGTATATACCAAAATTCTCCTTTTTCTTTCAACCATATTTCCTATCCACACTCTTACCTTCTTGTTGTTGTGTAGCCATTAGTGACACAAAACTACTCTTTGCATGATGTTTACAATGTTCTACCATATCTACATAACCATAAATGGTTTTTAGTGTAATGACACAAAAGGAAAAAATGACATCCTATTTCCTTGTATCTCTAGGAATATAGGACCCCTTACCACCAAAATGTGATACTCCAACCACATGATGTTGCACAAAACCAAGACTACTCAAAATAAAATGTCAAGCGATACTACTCAAATTATTAGCCAATAAGGTAAGAAATGTATAACATTAAAATTCAACCACATTTTCATAAATTCCTCATAAAAGGTCATTTTCAATTATCAATAGGTAAATTATACATTGTTATCATGGGTGACCGCTATTACAACCTGGTATATAAAAGGCATGTTTTCTAAAGTTTACACTTTGATCATCTATGCATGATATACAATCCAAAAAAGTAGAGTCATAGATACGTAGTGATATAAATCACCTTTCTTAAATACTAGGTGTATAAGGAAAACTCTACACATCACAAAAATTCTAAAGGTCAAACTCCATCTATTGTTCATCGTCTAAGGGACTCTCTTCACCAATAAAGCCTTGGGTATGAGGCAAAGTTCCTAAAATGATATCTAGAACCAAGAGAGTGAGACACATGTTCCAACAATATCATATTGAAAATGAAAGGTATTTAAAGAATACAAGCCTACTATTGTAAGCATAATTAACGATAGGTTAGTTAATAATAGATAATCTCTACATGGTGTAATCAATAGTAGATGCAATATAATTGTATGCTAGGAAGTATCTTCAAGGAACATGAGGTCATTGCAACATCCCGATGTGAATCACAAAGATAATAAAATAATTATGTCTACACAACTTGCTTATTTATGTGATTGTTAAAGAAATGGATATTTTGATGTACAACTCAAACCCCTAGCCAGTTATTGAAAAGTTCCTTAACTTGCATATACAGGATATCAAGATTATCAGTCTCCATAAGATCTCACATGCATTGATTGGTGCAATATAACTAGTAGGTACTCAGTGGATGAGATCCTACATAACAATTTAGGCCCATCCTAGTTACTCATACCACGATCCTATTATGTTGGTATAAAGATTCTTATAAAATCATGATATCAGAGATTCATTCACATTGTCACATATAACTTGAGATATTTCCTTAACGACACTCATATACATACTACATATTAGAATACTGAGGAAAATAAACCCTCATAACTCAGGTTAGTAAATAGTATATGACTATAAGTACCTTCTTAGAATCCAACTTTTCTACAAGGTAACTAATTCACTATCCTAACTTCTAGACACTAGAATATTTCTACAGTCATTGAATATTGTATGATCTAGACTTTGCTTAATTAGTTAACAATTTACTCATCTTTGATGAATAAACAACACACTAAATATTCCATAAAGTGAAGCTACAATTTTATTCAAGCATAAGAAACCTTATAATCTCTAGAAATCCCCACAACATGTATGAATGTGCACATACATAGGCTAAAAATCATCATTTTTTGCCATAACAAGGAAAAGTCGTCGTAAAAGTTCAACCTCTAGCTCAGAATCTATATATCTCTTTATATTCCAGCATAAATAACTACGGATAATTTTAACTATAAGCTTCATAGCAAGAGGGACATATAATAAAAATAGTAGGATGCTTAAAAATAGCATCTTTAACCAATAATCATATATATCACAAAATTTCAATGTTATAGAGGCTAGGAAAATTGATTTTTTTTATTTAAATCCACATGGTATAGTAAGAAAGGTGAAAAAGTAGGGGTTTTCCTAACATGTAGCCAAACAATCCATACAAACATCATTTGAAGCAAGTACATGTATATTACAAAAATTTCATCATTAAGGAATTAGAAAGACTTATATTTTCCTCTTTAGATGATCATACAAGAATGAAGAAGGTAAGGAACCCCAAAGGTTACCATCGCCCTACCTATACAGCCCATAATGACCACATCTTAAAGCATTTTTAGCATATTCTTAACATTATTACAGTTACACGTAGGTTATATTAGTAAAGATTAAAATATACTTGTTGTGTCACTCACCTTTCATGAAGAACACATGCAAGAGGTGGTGCTTTGAGTCACTTTACACATGTTATTTTCCTAGATTTTTTAAGAACTAATGTTCACAATTAGACATCTTTTTGGTATGTTTTCCACTTATTGACCTGCAAGTGACTAATGCATCAAAATCTCACTTTTATATCAAAATATATGATTTTATGATTACCAACTCAAACTTGTTGTTATTCCTCTTATTTAAGCTAATTTGAGTATCTATTTGATAACTTAGTGCCACAAAAACTCATGTCAGTGGTATCGACACCTCATGCCTAGTAACAGCATATAGATAGAGCATCAGTTCCATCAAAGATAACTTGGTTCTAATGATAGATGTGTTCATTGCACTGAGATACATACTCAGTGGTACCGATTGAGAGTCCAAAGTGCATCAGCGATTGAGATTATTATCTTGGTGCAACTGACATACCAGTCAATGGTATCAACTTCAGCATCCATACTCCCATGAGAATCAACTTGGCACTATCGATGCATCTATCGTTAGTACCAACAGATATTGAGGAGGCAAAAATGGCCAACCGACTTAGTGCCACTGACACCCTGTCAATGGTACAAACATTGTGTGATCAGTACAACTTTGTCATTAAGTCAGATCCAGTGATCACGAATTAAGTGAGGGTTAGGCCTCACTTATGACATAATGAGGATGACCACAACTTAGGTATCACTCACATTCTGGAAGTAGAGTTGGATGAGAGGAGATAAAGGAGAGAGCCACCAACCGAACAATCTAGGCACTTTTGGAGGATGTATTTGTAGTTTTCCATCAAGGATGGGAACAAACCAAGCTCTAAAATGCCACAAAATAGCCAATCAAGCTCACCAATGTCCTACCTGGCATGACCTAGATTTGACTAAGTTAAATAGGATAGGAAGGAGAGAACTTTAGCATTGATTGATGCAAGTATACAAATGTAAAACAAGATGGAGACAGTGATCAAAGTACACCATTTCCTCTTCATTTAAAACATATGTCCACCATGTTACATTGCATGATTTTATATTTTCCATAATAAATCAATATTAATTCAATAAATCATGTAATTAAGGCAAACAAGTCTTTAAAGCTAGATTAGTGTTATGTGAAGGATGGGCATTGCAACTAGTATATTGATGATAGCTACTACATACAGGAGTAGATTGTGGTGAAATGGGATAGGATGGTGGTTTCTATGATTTTGGAGAATGACATGTGGTGAGATGGGGATAAAAGTAAATGAAGAAGGAAGAAAATGGAAGAGATGGGGAGATGAGTTGTCCATTTTAGGGCATTGTATATGTAAAGGAATGAGTAGGAAGTATATACTATGTTCCTAACACTAGGTGATAGTTGATTGTAAAAGATGCATCAAATTACATCTATATGTAAATTATTATTGAGAGGTAAATAGATTCCAAATGATCACTAATTTTTAGGAATGATAAAATAAACAACTTGTAGCATACTGAAACCTTAAACTTAACTATAAAAATCATAATCCCATGATTAGGAGGTAAGTATGATTGTTGTTTAGAATTGACCATATAAGGATGGAGTTATACCATAATACAATTGTTTGTAACCATAAAAAATCTAGTTAATGCATGTAACATGAATAACTTAAAGGTAATCATAACTTATGTAGGCTTGAAAATATATATAATACTTAAGTAACATTAGGTTCTATAATAAATATCACATCATGAACACTAGTATCAGCCTAATATCCTAGATATATGCTCACATGTAAGTAAATCATGAAATATGTCACATATGTTTCTGGAATTGAAATACTGGCCATGGCTCACACCTCGATTCCATCTAGGATAGCCTCCCTACCTATGTAAGGATTGTGACCATGCCCGCGATCAGAGTAGGGCCTTGAATTTGAAGCAACAGAAGTAGAAAAGTATTGATGGAAATCTCAAAACCAGAAGTATGCCAGAATTTGATTTCGTATCCTCATTAAGAATATAGATCCAACTATTAGGCCTATTAACTAAAAATAGGATTGTTAACTAAAAAGGGAATAAAAAAAGAATACAT
This sequence comes from Alisma plantago-aquatica, assembly GCA_963693085.1. NCBI lineage: Eukaryota > Viridiplantae > Streptophyta > Magnoliopsida > Alismatales > Alismataceae > Alisma > Alisma plantago-aquatica. Next base: position 410,448,302 of record OY856413.1, read on the forward strand.
ACTAAAATAAAAGATTATCCTTATAGGAATCCGGACTGAGGTATGTTTAGTGATAGGTATAATATGCTTAATACATGACTTTGAATAAAAATTTAAATTATCATGTCCATGGAAATGGATAATGTGCCATTATATAAGTTAATGTTGATATGAATGGACTTGAGAAATTTTGAAAAATAATCTCATTTATGCATATCAATATAAGGTAACTCATTGGATTGAAATATGTAGTTAATAAGACTCTAGTTTATTATTATTGATGAAAAGAGGATATGTTATAATATATATATGAACACAAATAGGCTAAACTATAATTGTATTATATCTTATAGAAGGAAACTTCAAACCCAGATTTAATGGAAAAATCGAGATCCTTGGGTCGCAATTAGCTTGTCTCCAAAGTTTGAGATTAATAAGAGAATCCTAGTTGTAGTAGTTTCAAATAGGAAAGGAAATATAACATAAGGCCAAAAGATATTAAATAAAATATTGAATGACTCCAAAGGTAAAAATTAGTGGAAATTTTGGGTTCTACATGTTAAAATTAGGCTAGGTGCCAAATTTGGTAATAATTGAACAAAAATTGAGTCCTCAAATATATTAAGAAAGAAGAGATAGGTTTTAAATGCCCAACATCCAGAATATTTCACCAATGTAGGAAATCTCCTACAATTTTTTTTTAGACAAACGACACACTAAAATTATAACACATTAAGACTCTATCATGCTAATGTTTGAGATTCCTACTTTGAATGCATCGTGCACTGCATGTTGAGCATCTGATCAATATCTGGTGGGGTCGACATCATCTCCTACCTCGAGTAGGAGAGTCCCAGTTGCGGCAATGCTACCTCCAACCCCTTGATTCCATCAAACAATTCTCAGTACATGGAAGTTCACAAAGTTACTTCCATTGAGTTTGCGAGAGGGTACCACATCTAACAAGCCTTATTTTGAAAAGGTTCTCAAAACTCTTTACACTTGGCAAGTGTATAAACATATGTATGTATGTATGTATGTATGTATGTATGTATGTATGTATGTGTGTGTATATATATATATATATATATATATATATATATATATATATATACATATACATATATATATGTGTATGTGTGTGTATAATGTATTTGTTGTATTTGTTGCACCTCTAACAGTCTTCTTGTCACTTCATTTGCTTTCGTTCCTGCACCTATCACCACTACAAATTGAAGAACCAGGCCACAACATCAGCTTTGAGGAATCCCCTCTGCTGACATTTCAAGTCAATCTGATCGACAATATGGTCCATTGACATCTTTTCTTCATTTTTGGGTTCTCATAACTAGCAAGTTTTCCCTATTGTGTTTCCCCCAAGACACATTGAGCTACTACTTGCCCAGCCATAGCCATGGCTTTGGTTTGAGAAGGGGACACCCTCTAAATCACATTTACAATTTTTCCCCATGTTTTCTAAAATTACAATTTGATTTACATAGGTATCAGGGTCTTTTCATAGGTTAAAATCATGTTTCTCTACAACTTCACTTGTTCTAACTTTGTGACAAATATTCACGTGATAATGTTTTGGATTTTGATACAAGGGCAATTTTTTCATTTGACAAATTTATCTTTTATCTAAACTAGCAAACTTTTAAAATTCATAACTTACTTTATGTTCATAAGAAATTACACAAAATTACTCATTGCAATCAGAAAAGATTCTCTACCAAACTAATATAATTCATAACCTAAATACAATAATAATTATAAGAGTGCATCATCTAGAGTTTAAAATATACACATTAATTAATGTATTGATATTTAAATGAAATAATAGGTCGGAAGTACACTAATTGGATGTAAGATTTGATATTTGATAGTTGACACACATCTTGACGTATGCGACATCTCCTTAATCATATAAAACAACAGATCTAATTTTACTCTCGTGATGTATGTTGATTGCCCTAAATCCTATATTGAGCAATTGACCCTATTTTTCTTTCTCTTGGACCACTGTGAGATATTTTGGTAGTGATTTTTCGCTTTCTTATTTTGATTACCAATTTGGGTATAATCTTAATTAGTTTGAGTCCATGGTATTCTTGAATTGTCTATAATTCATGTTGAACTCTAAGGTTGTACTTTTCTTCATGATGAAACCCTAGTTGCGGAATTAATCTATATATTTCCTCATTTTGATATGGAACCCTAATTTCCCACTTTTGGGATGAATGTTTCATATTACCATTTTTGTTATGGGAATCTAGTTAATTCTATTTTTGTGACTATACTTTCACTCGCGTCTACATCATTATTGCACGCTTGTTGATTCAATAACCCTAAAGTGATATAAGTGATTTACTTTTTGGATATGTATCCATGTTATGTTTTATGTGCCTGATACCCTAGTTTTATGCCCACTTTTATATATTGGGGAGTTGGGTTATGTGTCATTCTCTATTAGGTTTTGGGTAACATGCCCTAACCAGAATTGCTTATGTATATTTCTCTAGTTCTATGTTTATCTCACTTGAAAGCAGGTTGATTTACTCTTGATGATAGGTTATGGGCCTTCAATGTGTTTGATTGTGCTTATGTTGCAGATATTGATATTTTGATATATAAAAAGTGTATATTTGGTATGCATATAATTGTATCTGATTGATATCCACTTGTATGTTCACTTTCCCTCTTTGATGGAAGCCTTGATAAATATATCACTTTCCTTATGCCATATGATTGCTCAATCCCTATTTATATGCTCATACAAACATGTTTGTTCTGACAACATCCACTTTGTATTCTCTTGCAGGGTATACCTCCAAACCCTAGATGAAGGACACAAGGGATTTTTACATGATAACATGGACTTGACTAGTGGATTTGACTCTTGGGAGATAGACTTGAAAATAATGGGATATCGCTCTACTTTGATTTTAAAGTAGTTTCCTTGATGTAAGCCTCTAGTGGGATATTATCATGTATCTCGAAAATTGAATATAGTAATGTTATTTATTCCCCTTCTATTCTTTATTCTATATGATAACCATTTATGAAAGATCAAATAAACGTTACTCATCTTGTTGTGAAAATTTTATGTGTGTTTGTTATGATGACGACTCTTATTTGATTCAAATTAGGAGTGGAACTCCTATCGGGTCCCACTCCTTACAAAACTCACTACATTAGAAAATTAGTTAAATTGGATTTTGGAGTTGAAATACATTAAATCTAAGTAGGTGAAAAATAGTCCCTCTAGGTGTAAATTAGTTCAACTAATGAGTTACTTTTCAAAAATTGTGTTTAAATATAAACATATCAACTAACACTAATTTAGCTACTTGTTATTATCATACTTACGTAGGGGAATATATTTTGCAAGACACGTCACTTTATTAAATGCTAATAAGGGTAATTTGTTATCAAAATTTACTTTATCACAAATCTTGATCTGAATAAAGTAAAAAACTAATTACCAGTGTGACAAAAATCCTTGTTAACCAAGAATGTCATTATAATTTGGATGATTAAAACATGAAAAAGTCTATGTTTACAATACCAAATTATTTAATGCTCAACCAACATTTATAATACCAAAATTCGTAATGATATCAAATAACGAGCTTTAAAATGACTAACCATTTCATTCAATGATTACACTTTAGATATGCTGGAAAAAAACATAAACATATATTAGAGAACTATATATTATTTTGTTTCCAAAGTATAACTTTAAAGTAAATATCTTGGGTTGAAAATCAAGTGTGTTATATGTTAAAATAGTTTCTGAATCAAGTATAGTTACATCATTCTTTCCTAGGAAAAATTTTATGATGTCATGAAGAATTAAAATTCTGACCATCAAGTATAATCCTTAAAATTGATATTAAACTATTGGATCCTTGGGGTACTACTTAGTAATCAATGTGTCTGAAATGAGATTAGCTGAGTTGAGTGATGAATCTTACAATTGATGGTCACATTGTTGAGTTGAAATTGTTCTTATTACCATAGGAACACTTACTGGTGCTTGATGATGATGAATTAGTATTTTATACCCCTTATATATTACCAATCCTTGATTCACATCATCATCATCTAAGCCTCAGTCCGAACTATGTTAGGTTCGGCTACATGGATCCTTCATTTTCATTCATCTCTATCATGGGAAATATTCTGGTTGAGATTTAGAGATTCAAAATCTCTCTTTATAAGCTCATCCCATGTTACTTTAGGCCTTCCTCTCCTTTTATTTATAGTGTTTGGCTTAATAGCATTGATTCGTATAGGTGTACTAGTTGGTCTATGTTGCACATGTTCGTACCATCTGAGTCGGCCCTCATGAAACTTGTCCTCAATGCTCGCCACCCCCACTTTATTCCTGATATTTTCATTTCTCAAGCGATCTTTTCTTGTCTTCCCACACATCCATTTCAGCATATGCATTTTAGCCACATTCATCTTGTTGAGACCTTGTTTCTCCATCGCCCAGCATTCACTCCCATAGAGCATGGTGGGTTGTATAGTTGTTCTATAAAACTTACTTTTTAACCTAAGAGGGATCTTCTGATCACATAATACTCTAGTTGCACTCCTCCATTTTAACCATCCTGCAGTGATCCGATGAAAATTGTCATTTTGAACATCCCCATCTATTTGAAAAATAGAACCCAAGTAATGGAATTTATCACATTTTGTTATATCTACTCCGTCGAACTTGTCTCCATCATTCACATTGTGAGATTGTCTGAAATTGCAATATATATAGTCAATTTTGCTCTTGATAATCATCAACCCATTTGATTTCAATGTCTTTCTCCAACGTTCAACTTTATCATTCAATCCATCTTTAGTTTTGTCAATCAAAAAAATATCATCAGCAAATAGCATACACCAAGGAATATCATCCTGAGCATTCTTTGTCAACTCATCTGTAACAAGAACGAACACATATGGGTTGAGCGTGGATCCTTGATGTACTACAACTGTGATAGGAAAAGTTGGTGCCTCTCCTCCAAGAGTCTTGACACTTGTAGTAGAGCTATCATACATGTCTTTGATCAAGTCAATGTATTGGATTGGCACACCCTTTTTCTTCAAAACCATCCATAACAATTCTTTGGGTACTCGATCATAAGACTTTTCTAGGTCAATAAACACCATATGAAGATCTCTTTTGCTTTGTTTGTACTTCTCCATAAGCCTCCTTATCAGAAAAATAACATCTGTTAATCTTCTAGGCATGAAACCAAATTGGTTGTTTGATACCTGCGTTATAGATCTTAACCTCTGCTCAATAATACTTTCCCAAAGCTTCATCGTGTGAGTCATAAACTTGATACCTCTATAGTTTGTGTAGCTTTGAACATCACCTTTGTTCTTGTAGATGGGGACTATAGTACTATTTCTCCACTCATCCAACATCTTCCTGGTCTTCATGATCTTGTTAAAAAAATTTGTTAACCACATAGCTCCTTCATCTCCTATACTCTTCCATACATCAATGGGAATACCATCTAGTCCGCATGCCTTTCTCATATTCATCTTTTTCAAAGCATTCTTGACCTCAAATGGTGAAACTCATCATGTGTAAATGATATGTCTTGTATCATTTCACATGAGTCTTTAACATTATACGTAGTATCTCCATTGAAAAGCTTATGGAAGTAATTTCTCCACTAGTTATTGATATCATCGTGCTTCATCAGTGCTTTTCCGTATTCATTCATGATGCACTTTACTTGACTCAAGTCTCTTCCTTTTATTTCTCTTATAAGAGCCATTTTATATATATCTTTTTCCCCTTCTTTAGTGTCTAGCTTCTTATACATATCATCAAAGTATCTAGACCTTACCTCCTAAACAACCTTTTTACCTTCTTTCTTTGCTTACTTGTATATTTGGAACGTTGCATCATCTCGAGATTTTGGCAAGCTCCTATACATGTCCCTTTTCAGTTTAATAGCCTTCTGTACTTCATCATTCCACCACCAAGTCTCTTTCTATGGAGGCCCACAACCTTTGGACTCTCCCAAAACCTCTTTAGAAATTTTTGTTATGCAGGAGCTCATGTTATGCCACACAGTGTTAACATCAGACTCCATGTTCCAACTTCCCTCCTTGATGAGTTTATCATGTAAAGTCAATTTCTTTTCTCCTTTAAGATTTCACCACTTAATCCTACTATCTAGGTTTCTATTATTCTTGCCTTTGTTGATCTTCATGTTAATATCCAAAACCACCAACCTATGTTGGATCGTGCGTTATTTGCCATGAATCACTTTACAATCCTTACACATATTATGATCCATCCGCCTTGTAAGGAGGTAATAAATTTGTCCAGTCCTAGATTCAAATAAAAAGAAAATATTAACTATGAGAACTAGTTGCAAGGTGAGCTGTAATGAAATATATTTTGAACACCTAAGCACCATAGTATCATTCTATGATTTCCTTGAAACAACCACTGAGTTACAACAAGGAATCCCAAGTGTAAACATCTCGACCTAAACATTAGTTGGGGTTGGTTTTTGGAGGATTTTGTAGGACCTTATAGGAGTGTAGATGTAACACACCAGATCTTGGACCCTACCCTAGAAGTTTGATCTCTTAAGCTTAGCCAAATAAGGTTTAGGATAAATCTAGATGATGTTTAGTATAACCATAATGAGTTAGTGCATGTATAAATTGCCCTAATGTAACCTAATGCTCTCACATTAGTTTTAGACCAATAATGTAACACAAAATGTATGCAAGTATTATATAGGGAGTAACATAATAACTCATGCTTAATAATCATATATGACACATATGGAGATAATAAGAATATAATTGGTTGAATAATGAACTTATCGGTCACTAATGGGCCCTATGACATATCTCATAACAAGAAGTCCCAAAAGTGAAATCTAAGTTTAAAATCGTGTTCCTTGGGTCCCAATTTCCGTGGGAGTCAAGTTTCACATTATTCACAAAATAATAATTAATTTAATTCATTTTGGAAAGAGAAGATCTAAGTTTTCCCCAAAATATCAAATAAAATAGTAAATGACTCCAAAAGAGGAAAATTATCTTGGATTCTTAATCTACATAATAAATATAGCCTTTGCGTGAATTTTCATCTAATTTGGAGAAAGTTTGCTTAAATGGTGAAATCAGGAGATAGAAAGTGTGTAGAACCTTCAAAATATTAAATAAATCCAACATGCAAAATTGATGGCAAATTTGTATCCAACACATTAAATATGATTTGTAGGTGAAGTTTCATAAAATTTGGAGAATCTTCAAGAAAAGAGAAAATAGTATATTATTTATTTAACACGCAAAGTCTTTGAAAGACAAATCTAATTTTATATTCAGAATCTACATGATTTGATTGGCCTCTGTGCAAAATTTCACATATTTGGTTAATGTTTGGACCCTCAATTTTCTTAGTAAGGAAACTTCATCAAACATTATTTAAATGCAATCATTTTCTCAATTTCCTTGTCACGCTATCATTCAGAATCTTATTTTCTTAAGTTTTTGGGTTTAATCTGGACCCTCAGATATTTGATCATACGACGCTCGGCTCATCTCCAACCTTTTCTAGGAGTCCAGCCCGACACATTCTATGTGATGACCCCAATCACGATCTTCACTCGAGTCTCTTTCCCTCTCCCTTCTTTCTTCTCCTTGATAACACCCAATTTGGTGATATTTATGGCCCATATTTCGTTGTCAAAACTGCCCTTTTAAACTATTTTCCTCTTCCTTTTGTCATGTTATTGAATAAATGAGTCACACTATGCTCCTAACTCATTTTTATCATCTTTTATAGAGTTTTCCTCACTTTTTCACTAAATATCAGCAAGATGGCCCGTCCCGACCCACTTATAAAGAATCAGCCTTTTTTTAGTTGCACGACACGTCCACTACCCGTCGCAGGTCGCCGCCCGATATGGCAGCAACCCAACACTGGTGTATCGTGCAGCGCGGAATCTGATGCGTGAAGCGCTACTACCCGATAGAGAGCTGTTATCACGCCATGACCAGTCATCCCGACACAAACATATCGCGGGACACGAGCCACTCACCAGAAAAACGCCTACCTGTCACAGTCGCCCGATACCACCGCATGCTGACGCACGATAGGAAAGGTGTGTCGGGCGATACCTAGGTGTCGTCCATCCCCGAAGCCACATAGAGGGAATCGATGAAGGATATGTGGCACTTGGAGATCCCCAACTTCCTCCAATTGCTGCCTATAAATAGCAGCTATAGGACTCTGATGGGACAGGTCGGTCTCCCGCAAAAGCTAACTTTGGCAAGCACCTGGAGCTAGTGTGTCGCGCACCCGAGGCGTACCGGGTGATACTAGGTGAGCACCCCCCACCCGAGAGGGGTGGGAGTGGTTCACTTAGGACCCATCCCAGTAGCCGCAGCAGTCGATATCGACCAAGAAGGCCACCCGATGTGCCGAGTTCCTCGATGGGTTCCCGCCCAAGACGGCTCGCCCTCTACACCCGATACGAGGAACTTGAGAACCTAAGGCCTCTCTAACCCAACACGATACCGAACCCGATATGGAAAACCCATCTCGGTGTGTCGCCCGAGAGGGTGGCATCCCGATACGACCGTATCGGGTAGAGTGCTTTGATCAATATGTCTGCCCGTCATGGCCTATCGCCCGACAGGGGATGTCACCCGACACAGGCATATCGATCAGAGCTCCCGCCCGGTACCGGGTTAGAGGCACCTTAAGGGTCTACTGTTGTATGTCGCCCTCCTAAATCAAGGAGGAAATACCTATCTTCCCTTTTTCAGTCATTTACTTTCTTTATTTACGCAATGTAGTTAAACCTTTTATACAATGCTTATGCTAATGGAAAAGAGGAGTTTTAATACATGTTGCTCTATGTTTGGTCCCTTTTTGTTGGATGATTGCCTTATAGAATCTGAACACTAGCTTGTATGCTTGGATCATGTTTGACTAGCTATCGAATCGTGTTTCCCGTTACATCTCCCTCGAGAGAGGAGTCTTATCTCTAGCGTTTGGTCCGATCAGGGAGTACGAGAGTACCCAGGGTCGGAGTTCCACTCCAACCCAAGCCCATCACCTTTCAGAGAAGTTGGCATTGCTTAGTTGGAAGTACCCTCTTTGAGAGAAGGGGTACGGGATGTTTCCTGATGCCGCTTGTTATGCTGAAGTTTTCTTCCTTCGTTCCTTACAGAGGCAATCACATTATCTCCTCCGAATCTATTATGCAAAACCCCTAAAAACTGATAAATGCCAAAAACCTTAATCTTCCTTGTAACTCCAGTTGGAGATAGTTTTCTTTTGTTTTACTGATCTTCACATGCCTTTCCCTTGGGAACTTTGTTCTTACCCTTCTTTTACTGGAGTGTAGAGTGTTGATTCCACATTCTTAGCACGACCACCCTTGTCCCTGTGGTTCGACCCCGATCACTACTTTGGACCCCGTCATCGTTGCGGGGGCCTAAGAGTCGGGTTATTTAAAAGTCCGACTACTTCAAATCCGCTCCTTTTGGATGCGCGATTTAGGCCGGTCAACTTTTTGGCGCCGTTGTTGGGGACAAGGCAAAACGGTACTGTTAACGAACCTGAATCCACTGACTACACTCCCATGCTTCAATCTTAGTAATAAGCTTGATAGTACTGTTTCTTTTAGTCTTCTAACCGGAATGAGTATAGAGTAATTCGTTTCATTTACACAAGTTTTCTAACTTGATTATACGTTCTATTCATGTACTCAGGGAAGAAGCCCTCTGCTCAGTTGAGCACCGTTCGTCATGCCACCTCGTGTTGAACCACCTCTTTCCGGGGATGAGTGAAACGTTAGAGTTGAACAACAATCACCTCTGTGTGGGAACAATGACTGTTATTATAACAAAGAACCTGAGTCAGAACAATTTGAGGATGATCATCGTCACGAGATACGTCGACATCGCCACAGACACAGAAGAAATCAACATAATCAAGAGCAGAACCATGGGGACAGTGACAGTGAAGATTCTAACGAAGAAGAAAAGACCCTCAAGGAGTTGGTTGCCACGAAGGCCAATAACTCAAGATGTCCTGTTGTCATCCCAAGGTTCAATACAACAAACTTTGCACTGAAACCATCTGTCATATCTATGATCCAGAACAAGAGCTTTCGAGGGAATTCAAAGAATGATAACCCTTACCATCATCTTGACACTTTTAAGAATATTTGTGACACCATTAAAATGTGGGGAGTTCCACAAGAAGTCATTTACTGCAAGGGCTTCATCTTCTCTTTAGAAGACAAGGCCCTATCCTGGTACCTCGGGCTACCGCATGAAGCTCTGAACGGATGGAACGCGCTGCAAGACGCTTTTGTGAACAAGTTTTACCCTACGGAGAAAACTGTCAGGAACACGCAAAGGATCATGTCATTCATGCAGAAGCCAAATGAGAATCTTCATGAAGCCTGGAAAAGGTATCAGGAGTATCAGAGAGACTGCCCTCATCACAACTAGAAGAAGGGTTTCTTGATAACCACCTTCTACAATGGTCTAACCCCTGAAGAAAGGGTATCGCTAAATGCAGCAGCAGGAAGTGACTTTCTGGGGAAGAAGCCCAGTAGATCCAAAACGATCATCAAAAACATGGTTGAACTGCAAGACGATACTGACTACGACAGGACTGATAGAGGATATGCTAAGAAGGCCGCTAATGAAGGGTCTTCGGTCGGATCCAAAGCTCTTGAAGCTATCACCACTCAAATAAAAAAGATAGCCACTGACGTCAAACAATTACAAGAATCAAGAGGGAAAGGAAAGAAACAGATTGAGAAAGTGATGAAATGTGTCACCTGCGGAGAAGGTGGATACGGTGTTGATAATTGTATTTACACCCGACCCGATGAGTCAAGTGAAAGTGAATTTGAAGCAGAAGAAGATGAGAATGTCTCTTTTGTCAACTTCAAAAGACCAGACCACCCTGGTTTTAGCTATGGCAACAAGGATGCGGCAGAGAACTCGCATCAGTTGAATAATCCGCCCAAGCAACCGCAAGGTTTCAAGAAAAGAGGCAGACAAAGTCAGTTCACCAGAACAACCAATTTCCAAACAAATAAGGCAAACTTCTAAGGGCAAGGGAAGTACCAAAACCGCCAAGCAGCTAACCCTAGTGAAGGCCAGGGTCAAGATAAGGAGCAGAGTCAGGACAAGAACTTGAATCAACCGGACTTGGTGGGACAGCTGTTCGACTTTGTCAAGAGACAAGATACTATAAACAATCAGCTGGCACAAAGTGCGCTGTCCAACTTGGGGGTTTTGAATACAATGTAGGTTCAAATGGTGGATATGCAAACGCATCAATGCCAGATAGATCAACAGCTGGCTCAAATGGTCGAGTTAATAAAGAATCCCTCAGGTAAGATACCCTCCAACACTGAGTCTGCTAAAATGGCAGTGCTCAGATCAGGGAAGATAGTAGAATTCCTTGAAATAGCCAGGCCTGAAGAACCTGAACCAAGGGTTGTGGCAGAGAATCTAGCAGAGGAAGAAAACCAAGAAACTCATGTCAGGGAGCTAGAAACAAGATATGTGGAGGACCTGTTCAGTAAAAAAAGGTCCGTACTCTCCAAGATTGCCTTTCCCTTACAAGCTCATAAAAGCACATCTTAAAAGGCATTACGATAGGTTTATGGAGTCGGTGAAGAAGCTTCACCTCGAAGTACCATTTCTGGATGCTTTAGAGGAAATGCCGACCTATGCCAAGTTTTTCAAGGATTTGATCACCAAGAAAAAAAGAGGAGGGAGGATTGAGATGGTACACCTAGCTAGTATGTCGTCTGCCTTCGTGAAGGCAGATTTACCAACCAAGAAGAAGGATCTAGGGTCCTTCACCATTCCTTTTGTTGTTGGAGATAACGTTGAGCGAAAGGGTCTTATTGATTTAGGGGCTAGCATAAGCCGTATGCCTTTAAGCCTCACGCAACGTTTGGGTTTAACTGATATGGTCAAGACCAACATGAGGATCGAATTGGCAGACCATACCTTCAAAAGACATGTGGGAGTCGTTGAGGAAGTTCCAATTCGTGTAGGAAGATTCTTCATTCCTTGTAACATTGTTGTCATAGACACTGCTGAAGACCCCAACTGCCCTATCATCTTTGGGCACCCCTTCTTGGCTACCGGCAGGGCACTAATTGATGTTGCTGAAGGAATCATTACTCTGAGAATCGGAAATGATCACATAGATTTTAGGGTAACAGACGCGATGAAAGGGTCATCCCTGCTAGAGTCTGCCTACTCCGTGGATAGCTATAACCAGTTTTGTGAAGAAGAAGAAGAAAATTTTGCAATGGTAGACCCTCTTATGAGGGCGTTGAGCAGTCATGACTCTAACTTCGAAAATCCTAAGGTTGTCAAGACCTTCCTAAATCAATTTGATGAAGATCTAAGCAATGAATAGGAGGTTGTAGAGACCATCAAAAATGCTTCTCTAGAATTAACAAGTGAAGAAGAGGAAGTCCAGAAACCCAAACCTGAACTTAAGCAATTACCGGAAGGTTTGAAATATGAGTTTCTCGATCCTGAAGAGAGGTATCCTATGATAGTCAATGCTAGCTTGACCAAGGAGAAAATGGGAAGACTTCTTAATGAGCTAAGGCTACATAGGCAAGCTATAGGCTATTCAGTGGATGATATCAAGGGGCTTAACCCTACTCTATGTATGCACCGCATAAATCTAGAAGAAGCAGCAAAATCTCTGGTTCAACCCCAGAGGAAGCTGAATCAAATGTTGAAGGAAGTTGTAAGGAAGGAAGTCATCAAGCTGAGAGACGCAGGTCTTATTTACCCTATCAGTGACAGCAATTGGGTGAGCCCAATTCATATTGTACCAAAGAAAGGAGGGATGACAGTGGTAAAAGGTGATAAAGGAGATGAAGTTGCCATCCAGACTGTTACCGGATGGAGAATGTGCATCGATTATCGAAAGCTAAATCAAGCAATGAAGAAGGATCACTATCCTCTTCCCTTTATCGACCAAGTACTAGAAAGACTGGCACACCATGAATACTTTTGCTTCTTAGATGGTTATTTTGGATTTTACCAAGTACCTATTCTGCCCGACGATCAGGAGAAAACCACCTTCACCTGTCTATATGGTACCTATGCTTTTTGACGAATGTCATTCAGACTATGTAATGCCCCTGCAACATTCTAACACTGCTTCATCTCAATGTTTTCGGATTTTTTGGAAGACATTGTGGAAGTCTTTATGGATGACGTTTTTGTATACGGAAGAGATTTTGACCGTTGTTTGAGGAACTTATCATTAGTCCTACAACATTGTGAAGAGAAGAGATTAGTCCTTAAGTGGGAGAAATGCCATTTTATGGTGCAAGAGGGCATAGTCCTAGGGCACAAGGTCTCAAATAGGGGTATTGAAGTAAATACAAGAAAGATCGAAGCTATCTCTAATTTGCCTCCACCAAAGTCTGTAACAGGGGTTTCAAGTTTTCTTGGACACGCCGGTTACTATAGAAGATTTATAAAGGACTTTTCAAGGATATCAAAACCCCTTTCAAACCTACTGGTTAAAGATGCGGAATTTGATTTTACGGATGATTATTTGAAGGCTTTTCAAACCCTGAAGGAAGCCCTAGTAACTCCACCTATCCTCCGTACCCCATATTGGGAGTTACCCTTCGAGCTAATGTGTGATGCTAGTGACTATGTCGTAGGGGCAGTCCTAGGGCAGAAGAAGGATAGAAAACATCATGTTATCTGCTACGCCAGCCGCACCTTGGATGAGGTGCAAGTAAATTATACAACCACGGAGAAAGAATTGCTAGCAATTGTTTTTGCTTTTGACAAATTCAAGTCCTATCTTATCAGAGCAAGGGTAAAAGTTTATACTGACCATGGCGCTATCAGATACCTCATGCAAAAGAAGGACACTAAAACTAGGTTATTGAGGTGGGCCCTATTACTCCAAGAGTGTGATCATGAGATCATTGACAAGAAAGGAGCAGAAAACGTTGTGGCCGACCATTTGTCGCGGATCATTGTTGAAAACGGAAATGAGCCACCCATTAATGATAACTACGCAGATGAGGCTTTGCTCATGATAAGATCCGAAGAACACAACTTGCCATGGTACGCGGACATTTGCAACTACCTTGCTTGCGGGGAGTTCCCTCCAGATATCACATACAACCAGAAGAAGAAGCTCCTGTCTGATTTGAGAAATTACTATTGGGATGACCCGTTGCTATTCAAGAAATGTTCGGACAATTTGTATAGGAGATGCATACCATAAGAAGAAGCCCCGTTGATACTAAAAGAATGTCATGCCTCACCATATGGAGGGAACATGGGAAGTGAAAGGACCGCCGCTAAGGTGCTGCAATTAGGGTTTTACTGGCCTTCCTTATTCAAAGATGCTGCAAATTATGTAAAAGTTTGTAAAGAATGCCAATCAACGGCAAACATTAGAAGAAGAAACGAAATGCCTATGGCCAACTGGATCGAGGTCGAGATTTTTGACATTTGGGGAATAGACTACATGGGTCCCTTTCCCCCATCAAAAGGGTATCCATACATTTTAGTCACTGTGGACTACGTGTCTAAATGGGTGGAAGTTGTTGCCACCCAAACTTGAGACTCCAAATTTGTGATCAAGTTGTTTGAGAAAACTATCTTTCCTCACTTTGGAGTACCTCATACTATGATAAGCGATGGCGGATCACATTTTGGGAAGAAATAGTTCGAAGCACTTATGCAGAAGTATGGGGTCAAGCACAAGGTCGCTACACTCTATCACCCTCAAACTTCTGAGTAGGTGCAAGTTTCGAATAGGCAAATTAAGCAGATCCTAGAAAAAACTATCAGTCGCACGCGAAAAGACTGGTCAATGAAGCTCGATGACGTTGTTTGGGCTTACAGAACTGCATATAAGGCACCCATTGGTACTACCCCTTACAAATTGATTTAGGGGAAATCCTATCATCTACCCTTAGATCTTGAACACAAGGCTCTTGGGGCAATCAAGTTCCTAAATATGGACCTAGAGAAGGTAGGAGAAAAGAGGTATCTACAACTACAGGAACTCAAAGAGATGAGAATACATGCAGACGAGAATGCAAGGATTTACAAGCAGAGGACCAAGGTGTGGCATGACGCCCACCTGAAGAAAAAGTACGTGAGTGAAGGTGATAAAGTTTTGTTATTTAAATCCTCTATCCGTCTTTTTCCTGGTAAGCTGCAGACAAGCTGGTCTGGACCCTTCACCGTAGCAAAAATATATCCATCAGAGATGATGGAGTTGTAGGACAAGGGCAATCCAGCAAAGGTTTTTGTGAACGGGCATAGAGTAAAAAGGTACTGTGAAGATGAAGCATTCCTGAGAAGATCAGAGATAAGTTTGCAAGATGCTGAAACAACAGAAGGCGCAAAGTGAAGGATCTGAAGCAGTTGAGCTGACGACGCTAACTACAGCACTCCTCAAGAGGCAGCCCGAGTCTTTACTTTTCTTAGAATAGGACATTATTTCCTTTCCTACAAGAAAAACATTATGAACATTATGATTGTAATAAGGCCTAAGTCAGTGCATGTGCCACATGCTCAGACTCTTCTGCATTATGGGCCACCGCTTGGTTTTATAAGCATTGATGAGTAATACTATCTGAGGTTGGGAACTTCACCTTAGGTCAATGATGTTTTACCCATCAATCACTTTTTCCTTTGCTTTATTTTTAGTTTTTCATCAATTATTTTGTTCTGAAGCTTTGTATCGGGCCACTATGCCTTGCTTCCTGGCCGATATCGGGCAAAGACTTGGGAACAACGAAGGACACACCCCTAACGGGCTAGGCGTATCGGGCATCACACCTTAGCAATGAGTCGTGTCGGACGATACACCAAGCAGTGTGCATCTGTGTCAGGCGACATAAGTAATGACCCTTGATTTGACGGACGGGACTGATTTTACTACTCGTCTCAGAAATGATTTGTCTCCTCGACCGACACGTACCCCTATTTTACCCATTTTACCCCTGACCTAGACTGCTATATATAGTAACCGAGGTTTAACTGTGTCGGGCACTGGCATTTATTTCTCACATGCTCCCGTATCGTGCAGTTAATTCTCCCTTTGCTCGCGTATCGGCCAACCTAGCTTCTGCTTCTGTATCGCGCAACCACCTTCATAAAACAAAGGTATAACCCGACAGGTGTATCGTTTGGCTAACCTGACGCAACCATCGTATCGCGCATCTCGTATCGGACTCACGGCTTTAGTTGTTCCTTGTATCGCCCGACACGCATTTGTTTCGGCTACCCCACGTTTCGACCGTGTCACACGACACATCTTTATCGCACGCCTACCCGATGCCCTATATCGGGCAATGCCCGTGTCATTCGGATTTGCATGTGTCACCCAGTCTTGTATCGCTTCGTGTGTTGCTTATGTCGGGCGACACCCTTTTTTCATAGCAATCGTATCGGGCAGGGTAGTTGTTCACGATGACGCCTGGTATTTTACGATAAACCTATGGCGGTATCGACTCGAACTTTGTGTCGCCTGACACAAGCATATCGGGCAAACATCATATCATTCAGTTTTGGATCCCAATACGGTGGTGTAGGGAATCTCTTATATCAGGCCAAGCTTTTTGACTTATCGTGCAAACAACTTTTCCTTTAGACCATGTTAGGCTATCATGATTTTGTCACCGATATTGACTTAACGCATTCAGGTTCTGTTAAGTTTTCGTTATATCACCAAACCATTATCGAGCGACACAACCCAGTCGCTCGATATCGGGTAAGGTGAACCATCAAGATGCTTACTAAACTTTTATTTTATGAAAACAGAAATGACCTACACCAAGCAAACCTTCATCCAAGTTGACGAACATGGTCGGAGGATCAACACCGAGGCCACAGAAGAAGCTACAATAGTTGGTTAGAAATGCCCAAACCCCGAAGAAGTTGGGCCATCAACGGCCAAAAAGAGACTAAGGATGGAAGAAGTAACGACCCCAACGAGTGCTTCAACTACGGCAGCAGAACTTTTAGATCACTCACCAGGCAGGTTCGTGCCTAGAGACACCGAGCACGGGCGTCGATACTCAGAACTGGCAACAAAAATCTACAGGCCGAGCAGATTTTGCCACCAGTCGTCATTCCTTCAGCTAGGCATTTTCAACAGGCTGAAAATGTCCTAGCTGCAGTCAGGCTAAGGAAGATCTGCCTCTGCCACTCTGCCTCCTACACTGAACTCACCAAGGAGTTCATGTTGTCTCTCCACCGGGTATAGAATAAACCCGAGGAAATCGAAGAATATGGTGGGGCAGACAGACTGCAAGGGTGGTTGTATAATGCTAAGCACATCATATCTGAGAAGTTGCTCAATGAAATATTCTCTTCCAGTGAGGCAGAGAAAGAACTGCTTAACAATGATGCAAGGGTCACTGAAGGAGACGGGTTCAACCCAGTGGATCTCTGGAGAAAGTTGATCAGTGAATCATTGTTCAATCCAGGAAGCAAGGTGGCGGCAGTGCACTCCTTCTTATGGAGAATAGTTCACAAATTTGTGGCGTGCCTTCTCTTTAGTAAGAACGAATCTAGCAACATCTACACTGAATAACTCCATCTCATGTGGAACATGATGGAGGGCAGTGTGGTCAACCTGGGATGCTTCTTGCTGAATAGGTTGCACCCCATAAAAGATGCCACCAAGGAGTACGGCATGGGTGGCATCATCAATCTAATTGCGGTCGGGTTAAGATACCCAAGGGAACTGCGTAGCCTTTCAAGGACAAGGGGTGACGAGAAGATCGACCTGAAGTTCCTCATGAGGGCCAGCATCATTAAGAAAGAGGGGTGAAGCTACTTCTACAAATTTTCCAGAATAAACACCCTCCTCCCGCTCCCACGCTGCGCCAACTACGACGCAGAAAAGTTGGTCTTCACCACAGCAGAGATTGAAGATGTGGCAGTCGAAGCCTCTTACACCGCCGCCACCAGGATACAAGATAGGGCAGCTGAAAGAGGAGAACCAATTCCTCTTGACGCACAGAAGGATAAATCTTCCACAACTCCTGTCGAGCCACCCACTACTCCAGAGTAGCTGACGACAACCATTAATAGAGCTGTCGTCGCTCTTCCATATCAGCCGTGACCGCGACAACATCTGCCGCGGCTGAAGAAGTACCGGTGATCGTGGAGGTTACTGAGACAACTGGGACTAAGACAACCTCGATAGGCCTGAGGGAAGCTGTCGCGGAAGAGACAGTTGCAGCTCCCGAAACTTCTGTGGCTCCCTCAGTGGTGGAAGAAGTGGTGCAGCCAGATGCTAGTAATGGGGCGTTCGCCGAGATCCTCGAGATGGAGCTCAGGGTTGTGCAACCTATGCCGAAACCACCGTTGGTGTCTCCTATGGCAGCTGCAGAGGAGGTCGCCGACAACAGAGAGGTGGAGCAGCATCCACCCACACCGCGCCCTTCTCAACCACCACACGCATGCGAGGCAGAGACAGCCGTGAAAGTGCTGACGCCTCACCCAGAAGCAACAACCTCACGAACAATCCAGATTGACACTACTCCGAGTGAAGTTGCACACTCGTCGGGTAGATCTTCATGAGCGAGAAGTGTCGCGAGGATAAGAGGGAGATCTACAGTATCCCCTCTGTCGCTCGGACAGATGCTGGGGCACGAATTCGATCACTTGCGGGAGGTAACAGGAAGCCACTCAACTACTTTTACTTCGCTAACCCACAAGTTCTCTATTTTCCAACAGTGGCTAAGTAGCCAGGAGTGACAACTGCTGACTCTAGTTGGCCTTCCCGGCCAACTAGAGGCACTCAACGCCACACTGCAGCAGGCCCTCCAATGCCTTGACGAGATCGAGAAGAGGCTGAACAGGAGGGATGACCATCTGCATCCAAGGCAGCCCAGGAGGTCTCCGTCACCTCCTGGCTCAGACTCCCAACCCTCCTCGTCAGCATCATCACCAAGGACGCCGTCCACTTCCTCTTCCAGTGGGCCATCCACAATGCCCGAGGAAGGGATGCCACAAAAGTCAGTCGACGGAGCTCCAGTCGGACAAGCGAGCTCCCATGACTTGAAAGAAGTTGCTCCCTTAGTCCCCCTAGACGAAGTTGAGGACAACAATGAAGCAATCAGCATCAAGAAGGACCCTTCTGACGAATCAAAGGGAGAGGGGGACATTGATGCTGCCAACAAAAGACACCCCCCTAGAGGAAGAAGCTTGACGGTAGATGTGTTTTCTATGCTGTCAGAGATACCTTCCTTTGAGATGTCCGACTTCAACAGAAGGGTAATGCGATACCTGACGATCAGGGACCAGAAACTGTTGAACAAGGTCATGAGGTCACAGGCTGATGAAGAAGACGTCGTCTGGAGTGACGACTACTTCTCCGTACGACGGGGAGCACTCAGAAGCATATTCCGCTCGCCGGCCGTCATCGGAAAAAAGTTGTTCTGGGTCCTGGAGGGTGCAATAATCGAGAATGTCAACACCAGGATAGGTCGGCAAACGATATACAACACCACCCCGACCTTGGCAAGAAGATTGATGGTGGGAGTATCAGACTCCATCGTGGTGGCCAACATGTTGTGACATATTGAAGAGCACAACACGAACCTCGTGTTGGCCCTATACAAACACCGTAACAACTGGTTCCTATGTGTGGCAGACCTCCGGAACCATGATGTCCAACTGTTCAGCTATTGCAAGGAGGAGGTGCCATGCTCAGGACTTATCTTCAGTCACCTAGAAGATAAATATCTTAGGCTTGTCCTGCTGCGTCTTCTCTGAGCTATCAAGCAAGGAGTCCAACGTCATAGCGGTGTTTGGAACTTATTCTCTATCAGAAACTTCCCCGTCCAAGTAGAACCAGGAAGAAGGAATAGTGATTTTATCATCTTGCGTGCCATGGAGCTGCTCAACATATTTGGAAACATAAGGCATCTCCAGGGCTAAGATTTCTTCCATCTCAGGAGCACCTACTCCTTGTTGCTGATCCAAGACAAATGCTATTTCCAAGACGCAGGGGTACCAGAAAAGCTACTGGATAGTGACCAAGCAGACGAATCTTCACAACCCAGCAGCACTCCAGAAAAAGAAGCTGAGATAGAAGCAGACGTCTACGGGGCAGGCAAGCGGTTAGAAATCTTGTGGGAAGTATGTGAAATCGAAGAACCCGCTTCACCTGAAACTTCAGAAGAAATGATCAACAACTTCGACCGTTTCTCATGCTCTACACTCACACAGGAACAGGTAAATGAAGTTCTTCTGAAGTTAGCTGACTCTACCCCCGCAGACGTCATCTATGAGGCAGGGAGTGTCATAGTCCCTGTTGATGACTTAAGGGACATGGTAAAAGAAGGAGGATGTTTGGCCATATCAGTGGCGGCCACCTACATCCAGATACTACAAAGGAAGTTTGAACATGCATACATAGCTCATCCAATGTTGTTCAATGACATCTGCCTTGTCGACAACTCAGGAGCGAAACAATCTTTTCTGGTAGAGTTGTAGAGTAGGATTCCACGCATCATCTTCCTGTCGATTCTGCACTACAACCACTGGATGCTCCTGACGATGTACACTCACCAATGAGTAGGAATCTTCTACAACAGCTCAGACAACAACAAAGATCATCCGGTACAGTGTACATCGACAGTGTTAACACCCCTCGAGTGCTTAGTACAAAAATACTATGAGGAGGTGGCAACACTGATACAGCCATTCCTGGAGATAGCAGCGAGCAAATGGCATGAGCTTCAGTTCTGCCACCACAGTCCACAACAGATTCCACTATCCAACCACTGCGACATCTTCGTGCTGGAATGGATATCAAACCAAGAGACGCCTGACCAGCTCTACCACATCGATTACCATAGCAAACACGGCAAATATGTGTGGGAGCTTCTATCTAGCAAAGGCGCGCTCACCAGCTAACCCTCATTGAGTTAACATTACCCTACCTTATCTACTTCACAACTCTGGGATAGAGTGTGGAGAAAGTTTGGGGGGGGGGTACTATGTATCAATGAGGGAGGTACTAAAAGCCCTTTGAACTTCACCTTTTCTTCTTTTTCCTATAACATAACCTATGTACATATATACATATACATGTCTCATACAAAATTGTGCATATATATACAATTGTACAAAAACACTTTATAATAAAAACATGATACGACTTCTTTCCAGCTTGTTTTTGTGTCTAAGGTGGTGCTCATTTTGTTATGCTCTTTTCGGAAATTCTGTCTCGAAACGACAAAAGACTATGACTTTCCACACCAAAAATTTTGAAAAATAATCTCACAACAGCTAAGAGATGTGTATGCGAAGGAAAAAGCTGCCCAAATAGCAAAAATTTCTCTTGTTCTCCCTTACCCAACAAAATCCCAAAAAAAAGAGAGAAAAGCCTTATGAGAGTAAATAAAAGAATGAGAGTTGTGCCAAATGAAAAAAATTTATATATATATATATATATATATATATATATATATATATATATATATATATACTTGTCTTTCCAAAAGTACCCATCTTTAGGCATGGTAGATCCGGGGTAGTGGTACGTAGGATGTGAGATCACTGCTCTAAAGCCAACTGGCTTGGACTGTAGGGACCACTTGCCCGCTAACGGACCCATACCTGGATGGACTGATGGGAAACAAGAAAAACCCAAAAAGCCTTAAGCCTACCCAAACACACAACTTTCTGTTCCCAAAAGCTATTTGGTGTGAAATCTAACTTCAAAATCATGCACCCAAGTCTTGCCGAAGCTGTGGAGAAAAATTTTGCTTAAATAAGGCAGGAAAAGTAAAGTCTGTTGTTCATGGTCGGGCAGTATTCTCTTTAAGACATCTCAATACTCGCTCAAACCCCTTGTTTGAAAACTATACCGGTTACGAAGAAGTATCACAAACAAAGTTTTAAAATTGATTGAGGACAATCAAAATGCTAAATTTGGGGGAGTTGATAACACCCAATTTGGTGATATTTATGGCCCATATTTTGTTGTCAAAATTGCCCTTTTAAACTATTTTCCTCTTCCTTTTGTCATGTTATTGAATAAATGAGTCACACTATGCTCCTAACTAATTTTTATCATCTTTTACAGAGTTTTCCTCACTTTTTCTCTAAATATCAGCAAGATGGGTCGTCCCGGCCCACTTACAAAGAATCAACCTTTTTCCAGCTGCACGACACGTCCACTACCCATCGCAGGTCGCCGCCCGATATGGCAGCAACCCGACACTAGCGTATCGTGCAGCGCGGAATCTGACGAGCGACCTGCTACTACCCGACAGAGAGCCGTTATCACACCATGACCAGTCATCCTGACACGGACATATCGCGTGACATGAGCCACTCACCGGAAAAATGCATGTCTGTCCATATCGCCTGATACCATCGCAGCCCGACGCGAGATAGGCAAGGTGTGACGGGCGATACCTAGGTGTCATCGGTCCCCGAAGCCACATAGAGGGAATCGATGAAGGATACGTGGCGCCCGGAGATCCATAACTTCCTCCAACCGCTGCCTATAAATAGCAGCTACAGGACTCTAATGGGATAGGTCGGTCTCCCACGAAAGCTAGCTTTGGCAAGCACCTGGAGCTAGTGTGTCGCGCACCCGAGGCATACCGGGCGATACTAGGTGAGCACCCCCCACCCGAGAGGGGCGGGAGTGGTTCACTTAGGACCCGTCCCGGTAGCCGCAGTAGCCGATATCAACCAAGAAGGCCACACGATGTGCTGGGTTCCTGGATGGGTTCCCACCCGAGACTGCTCGCCCTCTACACCCAATATGAGGAACCTAAGAACCTAAGGCCTCTCTAACCCGACACGATATCGAACTCGATATGGACAACCCGTCCTGGTGTGTCGCCCGAGAGGGTGGCATCCCGATACGACCTAATCGGGTAGAGTGCTTTGATCGATACGTCTGCCCGTCACGTCCTATCGCCCGACAGGGGATGTCGCCTGACACAGGCATATCGATCAGAGCTCCCACCCGATATTGGGTTAGAGGCACCTTAGGGGTCTGTTGTTGTATGCCGCCCTCCTAAATCAAGGAGGCGATACCTATCTTCCCTTTTTCAGTCATTTACTTTCTTTATTTACGCAATGTAGCTAAACCTTTTATACAATGCTTATTCTAATGGGAAATAGGAGTTTTAATACATGTTGCTCTATGTTTGGTCCCTTTTTGTTGAATGATTGCCTTATAGCATCTGAATGCTAGCTTGTATGCTTGGATCATGTTGGACTAGCTATCGAATCGTGTTTCCCGTTACAGCTCCCTCGAGAGAGGAGTTATTACTCTAGTGTTTGGTCCGATCAGGGAGTACGAGAGTACCCAGGATCGAAGTTCCTTCATTTATCTTTCCACTCCAACCCATGCCCATCACCTTTGAGAGAAGGTGGTGGTGCTTAGTTGGAGGTACCCTCTTTGAGAGAAAGGGTACGAGATGTTTCCTACAGCCGCTTGTTATGCCGAAGTTTTCTTCCTTCATTCCTTACCAAGGCAATCGTGTTATCTCCTCCAGTTCTATTGCGCAAAATCCCTAAAAACTGATAAATGCCAAAAACCTTAATCTTCCTTGTAACTCCAATTGGAGATAGTTTTCTTTTGTTTTACCGATCTTCACATGTCGTTCCCTTGGGAACTTTGTTCTTACCCTTCTTTTACCGGAGTGTAGAGTGTTGATTTCGTGTTCTTAGCACGACCACCCTTGTCCTTATGGTTAGACCCCGATCGCTACTTTGGACCCCGTCATCGTTGTGGGGGCCTAAGAGTCGGGTTATTTAAAAGTCTGATTACATCAAAACTGCTCCTTTTGGACGCACGATTTAGGTCGGTCACTCCTCCACTTTCTTTCCCCTGTCTTCCCCATCTCTCCCCAGATCGACGGACCCTATAAAAGCTAGGGCTCGTGACATAGTCACCATTTTGCACCAGTGGTCTCCGCCTTCCCCTGTATGCCCCCTGTTTCTGGCTGCCTTCCCCTCTTCTCTCCATCTCAGGCCATCAGACCCTTGCTAAGCTATCCATGCACCTCCGTTGGATCATCCCCAACTTCTTCCTGATGTTTGTTTTCCCAATCATCTCCCGAAACAATTTCCCCAAACTCCTCCTGCATCACAGGATCTTCCTAAGCTCGACGGCAAGGTTCTAGTTCCCATACCCATCCTCGAGTAGTGATCTTAGTTCTTAGGGCCTCGGAGAGGCATCCACCAACTCCAATTTCTTCATTGTTAGTATGAATCCTTTTTCCCCTTTTTGATCTATGGAATGCCTATGCGAGTTGTAGCTTTGACCACTATGGTCATTGTTGACCTATCTGATGGGTCATGCGGCGTCGGAGGACCTTCCATGTCTAGTTTCTTGATATAGTTATCAATATTTTCTCAGTAACCTCTTGGCCTGATCGAAGATTTGGAACTCTGTGCTTCTGCCCTCTGTCTATTCTCCCTACTACCCTCTTGTTTTATATCGCTTTTTATTTTTCCCTCAGGGGCAAAATTGTCCTTTCATCTTTGTTTTGAGTTTTCTTTTCTGCATATGTGAGGTTGCCAAGTTGTCTGTAAGTTCATATGAGTTATCCACTTATAATTGGACCAACTCAGTGGATTTGGCCACTTGCTGGGTTTTAGGTAATGACGTGGATATTTGGAATTTCCTGATTTGTCGAATCTTGCAAAATTCATAATAGTTCACTCACGAATCAGAAAAATAAGGATAAATAGTCGTTGGATTCAGAAAAATGTAAGATTTCCAATGGTTTTGGTTTTATTACTTGAATCTAATGTTATAAATATGTGATTTTAGTGGATTCAGATGAATAATTTATAATTTGTAAAATTCATGACTAAATATATATATGACAAAAAATTATAATAAAATATGTTTTGAACTAAAAAATATATAATCTAAAAGTGGCCTAATTTTGATAACCTAATTCACTAATAATAAAAAGGGTGATTTTTAAGGTTTGAATAATTAATGAAGCCTAACCCTAATTCCACATATATGCATATTAGGTTCTTTGGGGGCCTAGACTTGGATCTAGAAGTGACTTGGACTGTTTAGACTCTGAAGTTGAGGTATGATTGCATCCCACATTATTTCTATATTGAGAAATTTCTTATTCATCTCTCTTAATGTATGTTTGCATCTCCTATTATTCCTTTAAGCAATTAACCTATGTTTATTCTTTCTCTTGGTCCTATGGACATTAGCCTACATAATGTCTTGTTCTTTTGAAAAATATGCTTCATGTGAAGTATCTTATTTGTTATTGATCTTATGGTCATGATTTGATATTCTTTTGGTCTCTTACTTGTGCTTTGTTGATGTTGGAACTCTATATGATGACATGTGATGTCATTTTCCCACTTGTGAGGTGGATGTATATGTTGGTCACTTTTGTGGTGAGTGGTTTGTATAATCTGACTATACTTTCTACTTGCCTCTACATTAAACATGCTATGTGATTCAGTAGCACTAGAGTAATATAATTTGCATTAGATTAGGTTATGTGCCCTCATTTATTTTTGGAATGGAGGTTATGAGCCCCATACTAGGGTTTCAAATTTATGAGGCTTGGCCAATATTTTCACATATTTGAGAGTTTGGTTATGTGCCATTCTCTACTAGGTTCAAGTTTATGAGGCTTGGATGCCAGTGTTATTTATATTATTTTAGGGCTATTTTTATCTCACATGCATGCAGGATGATGATAATTGATTAAGGGTTATGCGCCCTAATCTCATGATATGTTCTTATGTGGAACAACTTTATTGTTTATTTATGGCATGTAATTCCTTTTGTTAACTCTTGTTTGCAAATCTAGTTCTTTTATTGCCTCTTTGGGTAGTTCTTGTCTTTTCTATGGGAAGACTTTTAATTTGATGTCCTTTATTCATTATATATTGCTCAATATTCCTTTTTAGTATGCACATACCAGCCTTTGCTGATATTTTCTATTTTCTCTTCTTGTTGGGGTATGCTTCCAACCCTAGGTGACAGATATGGAGGACATGGCTTAAAGATATGGACTTAGATTGAGAATTTAAAGCTTGGAGACAATCTTGATGTGGTATAGATATCCCTCTACCTGTATCCTTATGATGTACTCTACATGTAAGTTTAAGATGTTACCTTGTTTTATAAATTGAATATATTCATGTTTTTATTCCGCTACTACACTTTGGTTGTTTTTTATACCATTAATAAAGATTTGAAAATTTTACACCCACTCCAAGCATATGTTTGATGTGTGTTTGGATTGGAGGTTCTATTGTTCAAATTTTTAGTAGGGACTGGTTCCCTCTATGATTCCACTCCTTATAGCATGGTATCAAAGCCCATGGTATTCGGAATCTAACTAATTCAATTTTGTCTCCCTTATAAGAACACTGGACTTTGATAAGTTACCTATAGGTAAGATGTTCACCTTAGATTTGATCTATGATGATGTTTTAATACAATAAGTTTGACTTGAGGATGAAATTGGGTTATGAAGAGTAATATGATAAGGAGGTCCTATTATGGAAAAATTGTGACTTGGTTCTCGCATTGAATTTTGGCTAAATTGTTTCTTTCTTTTTGCAATGTTCCTATCTCCAAAATTATTTTCATTATACAATTATATGTACAAAAAAATTCTAGATTTCATCAAAGCTTTCTTGAACTAAGTCACAGTGATGAGAAATTCTAGAATTAGTTGGAGTAGAATCTAACCCTAGTTTTGACTAGATTTGATATAAAGGTGTAGTTGACCTACCCTATGACTTTTGGTTGTTCTTGTAGGGTTGATAGGTTAGAGACAGAAGGACCTAAAACTCAACCCTATATGGTGTGACTCTTAGTATGATACATGAGCAACATAAATCTCTAAAAAAACTTTCACAACTAACTGATATGTGGGTAGACTTAATACCTTGATGATGATTAGTTTGACTTGTTACATTAAACCTTTTAAGAGGAGGAGAGTAGTTGGTGTTCGATGTTTAGATCAATAGATATCAAGGATGAAGTCCTTTTAAGGGGTGGAGTGTTGTAACATACCAAATCTTGGACCCTACCCTGGAAGTTTAAACTCTTAAGCTTAGACAAACAAGGTTGAGGATAGATCTAGATGAGGTTTAGTATAACCATAATGAGTCAATGCATGTACAGATCGCCATAATGTAACCTAATGCTCTCACATTAGTTTTAGACCAATAATGTAACATAAAATGTGTCACAAGTATTATATAGGGAGTAACATATTAACTCATGCTTAATGAACATATATGACACATATGGAGATAATAAGAATATAATTGGCTGAATAATGAACTAATGGGCCACTAATGGGCCATATGACATATCTTATAAAAAGAAGTCCCAAAAGTGAAATCTAAGTTTAAAATCGTGTTCCTTGGGTCCTAATTTCCTTGGGAGTCAAGTTTCACATTATTCACATAATAATAATTAATTTAATTCATTTTGAAAAGAGAAGGTCTAAGTTTTCCCCAAAATATCAAATAAAATAATAAATGAATCCAAAAGTAGAAAATAATCTTGGATTCATAATCTACATAATAAATATACCCTTTGGGTGAATTTTCATCTAAATTGGAGAAAGTTTGCTTAAATGGTGAAATCAGGAGAGAGAAAGTGTGTAGAACCTTCAAAATATTAAATAAATCCAACATGTGAAATTGATGGCAAATTCATATCCAACACATTAAATATGACTTGTGGGTGAAGTTTCATAAAATTTCGAGAATCTTAAAGTCAATAATACATGAGGAAAGAGAAAATAGTATATGATTTATTTAACACATTAAAAGTCTTCAAAAGGTAAATCTAATTTCATATTCAGAATCTACATGTCTTAATTGGCCTCAGTCTATAATAGTATATGATTAATGTTTGGACCCTCAATTTACTTAGTAAGGAAACTTAATCAAACATTATTGCATGCATGATTAATATTGACTACTTTAATTAAGTAGGGTTGAGGCACCTACCAGACCTTCAACCTATAGGTGAGGGGAGAATTTATACATCCAAGTCCCCTACACAAATTTTATAGGGGAGAAATAACACATTTCCTAAGGGGAGCATAAGACGTTCCCCATGGCGAGTTAACATGCCCTAACTATGGGTGGTTGTACATAAGTACCAGTACTATAGCTAAATAGTCTAATAAAATCATCATGCTAGAAAAGAATCCATGGCAAGTAATAACATCACATAAGTAGAACACAGTAGTGGGGTACCAAGACCCAAGAAATAATATCTCAAATCTGATTTTGAGGCTATTTGAATAAGAGAAGCATTAATAAAGGAAATAGGGTTCTTTACAAGCCTCATTAGGAAAAATAGGGTTGGTTCACAATTTTCCCAACTTAGGGTGTAAGGAATGCACATACCTCTGATAAGATTTCAACTACCAACTTTCATCACTTTATTGAGTCTAAGATCAACTTTTCCTATTTCCAATGTATAACCATGTATTAGTGTAGGTTATATGGATTAATGTAAAGAAAACCCTTATTTTGACTCTTTGAGCAAAACCTCGATTTAGACTCTGAAAATATCACCATTGATCTTATTACGTTATCCTGATTAAGAAAACATATAATTTTGTATATTTTGAAGTTATGATGTTTAGAGTGTTTTTTTGTGATTTTTAAGTGATGAAATCATTTTTAAGAAAACCACCTTCAACAAAAATCAAAACCAATACTTGAAAATATTTTAATTAAAAACAGCATGGTTTTTCGAGTTCATAACATATTTTACTTTAATTTTTGGACAAACAAATCAAAAGAATGAATTATTGAAATTCAGCCAATCAGAAATCGACACATTATCAAATCGAACGAGACAAGCGAACAGAGAGAGGAAGAAAACACCATTTGACCCAAGATCAGGGATTGGAGCTATATAGGTAACCAAACTAGATCTGCTAGAGAAGGTAAAATAGAAAGAAACCAAAACCCTAGAAGAACATGGTGAATAGAGATGGATATCATCAATTTTATTCATAGAAGCATGAGTTTTTAGCATGTAGTAAGCAATATATGAGAAGAAGGATATGAAACTCACCTCTAGGGAAAGTGGATAGGTCCAAGAAGCAAGGCTCCAAAGCTTATAGAGGTTGGTTCCTACAACGAAGCTCCTATCTCAAGCAAGAATGACCATCTCCACTTTAGGGGTGAAAACCCCTAACAAAAGAACATGGAGATGGGGTGTTTAAGGGCTCTAGGTGGGGTTTCACCATGGAAGACCAGGGTTCCATCCTAGAGGAAGGTGGGAGGAAGATTAACAACATGAAAATAGGGATGGAGAGGAGAAAACTTACTAGTTTTGGTCAAAATCACAAAGAATGAGCTTTGGAAATCCTAAATAGAGAAATCTGGAACCCTAGGAGCCTTCTTCACCAAGGTAGGCACATCCTTTTACCTTGGGACAACACCTTCGTGGAAAAATAGTGTAGGAAT
Source organism: Alisma plantago-aquatica (assembly GCA_963693085.1). NCBI lineage: Eukaryota > Viridiplantae > Streptophyta > Magnoliopsida > Alismatales > Alismataceae > Alisma > Alisma plantago-aquatica. Next base: position 410,477,816 of record OY856413.1, read on the forward strand.
GATTCTCTAAGCTATAGGAAATAAAAGAGAGCAAGATTTTTTGAATTGGGAGTTGGGAAGGGGTAGACATGGCTATATAAAGTAAGAGGTCAAGCATGAGGTGTCTATGGGACTTTCCATGTGTCTTTAGCCTTGGGCTTCATGGCCATGCAAGAGGACAGCTCATAGAGGCTTCTTGTATATCAAAGTTCGGTTCTAAAAGCCTATGTAGACTTCTAGGCCATCCCCACCATCCTCCAATCAAATAAATAACCTCATTGGTTGATAGCTTTTAAAGATAAGCCCATTTATAAAGAGGGTAATCCCTAATATGCCCTTGGTGAGAAACACCTTCAAACCAAGGTGAAACTAGGTATCCTGTAAGGCCCCTAAACTTGCTTAATGAGTTGAACAAGATTAATTACCATAATTTAATGCTTATAACCCTAATATAACCTTGTGATATGCTTTGAAATCATAATACAAGCTTAAGTTTCAAATTTGGTCCAATTTGGACACTGTTTGCGCAAGTTATGCAATTTTATGCACATTTGGACTTTTATGTAATTTACCCAATTGAGAGGTTTTCATTGCAATTTATCACTTGTATTATGTTCCTTGGATATTCTCTCATCATTCTTGAGCTTGTTGAGCCATGGGGTGCCTATTTAAACCTTGGTTTGAAGGTGTTTTCTCCAAGGGTATTTTAAGGTTTTCCCGTTCATGGATGAGCTACCTTTAGTAGCTATCAACTAATGAATTATTAGATTGGCTGGGAAATTCGAGAAAGGAAAGCTAAGAAGGTCTATACAGATGATGGGGGACCTGCTTATGTGTGTGCTTGTATATTCTTAATAAATTAAGGCCATGGACACTTGGATAGATACTAGAATTTCAACTTTTTCTTTTTCTTTATCTTAAAGTGTCATATAATTATCCCCAAGCACCAAAACGAGCCATTTTCTCTCCTCCACTTCCCTCCTTCTCCCAACCTTGTTCTCCCTCTATTCAGCTGCGAATTGTTCTACCCAAGGAAGAAGAAAGTGGTGATCCTCTTGGAGAAAGGCTCTAAGGTTGAAATTGACTTCATTTTAGGGTTGAAAAAGCTTCCTTCTAGTGATCTAGACGTAAAAGTGTAAGAATTCCCTTTTTTCCTCCATTTATTCCTTTTTTATCCTTCCTCCTAGCTTTCTCCAGGTCGGAACCTTGCTTTTCCATGGTTGAAATTGCTCTAAATCTCTAAAACCCTACCTTTCTTACTCCTTATGCTTAGGGTTTGTTCATTTGATGAAGAACGGTGCTAGATGGACGAATTCATTGTTTACTCTTGGATTTTCTACACTACATGCTCGAGATTTCTTCTGTGTGTGGTTTCATCTTCTTATTAGAGGCAAGTTTTATAACTTTCTCCACGTTTAATGCTTACCATAAGCTTTCTAGATCATGTTCTTAATTGAAAATGATGATTTATGCACTAAAATGCTATGCTTGACTTGAATTTCGATTTTTATAATGTTCCCTATTCTGATTTCAGTTCTAGATGAACCTGTGATCATGTGTATGTTATTCCTAAGGTATAATATGACTTGTATCAGGTTGGTTTAACAACCTATGGTTTTAAGCACCTATCAACCAATGGTCAATTTTAGGGTTTAAAGTTGATTTCTTTTATAAACCATGACCCAATGATGGTACCATTGCAACAACCCTATGGTGTTGTCTTCATAACAACTGATGGTCATGATCAAGGGTGTCAAATTATGATGAAAACCTATGATCACCCCCTTAGTTCAGGTTTTGGATCAATTAGAAGTTTAATGATCAACCATTAAGTACCCTACTGATGTTATTAATTAATTGCGACATTAGATTAATATTTGATGCTGATTAATGAATATAGAATTGATCTAACAACCTATGGTGATTTAAGGGTCACTAATGATGGTGAATCAGGTCTCTAAAACCTATTTTGAGTCAAGAATTGTAGTTGTAGCATCAACTAAGCCTTAGACCAATGGTTTCTTGGGTCACTTGATACAATGGTCGGACCTATACTGTAATTGATGGTTTTAATATATGAACTTGACCCAATGGTCAAGATATACTATTTAATCCTCCGATAAAGTGGAATGATGGCTAATGTAATATGTTGGTCCTAATAATGTAATTTATATGGTTTCCTTTATATGATCAACTTAAGGAGCTTACTTGTTGACAATGGATGTCTTGTTTTAAATGAACAGTCGATTGTGGGTTTTACCCTACTTTCAATGGAACATTTTGTGTTGTTAATCAAGGGAAGCCTAGGGTTAGATGGTGAATCTTTCTAAAGAACAAATCAAGGACTTCATAGGTGGTTTATCCAAGGTGTTTACTTATGTAAACAACCAAAGGTCTTACCTTTTAAACATCTAATTGTTCTAGGTGACATTGTGGTATGGTAATACAGGTTGAATGATGATGGAACAAATGGAGGGTTACCCTTAATAAGGTAGTCTTACCTATTCACTCATATGAATAGAAGGGATGATAACCATATTGTTTTGATATGTAACCCTAATGAGGTATAGCTTGTTATACCGAGCTTTAATATAACTAAATGATGGTAATTGTGTATGAATAGTCCTTGAATGACTAATACAATCATGGAGAATTTGTTATTATTGTTGAAACCTGAGTATGCTATAACCATATGGTTGCACCTTGATTTATGTATGGGTTCATACTTGAGAATAGTATGGAATGTGATGGTGATGCTTCACCTTATGCATCCATGATCCAATGGGGATGTCGTGAGTTAGGGTTTGGGTATAAGTGCTGATTAATAACATTGATATACACTACTACAGAACCTACCTTTAGTGTCGGTTATTTAAGGCCTTTAGTGTCGGTTTCTAAGCGAAACCTATGTGGGCGACACTAAAAGCTCACCCATTACGCGTCGTTTCCAAAACTGACGCCCAAGCTCTTCGTGCGCCACCGAAATCATGCCTGTTTCCTGTGGCACGAAGGTATAGGCGTCGGTTATTAGATAAGAAACCGACACCATATACCTTCGCGCCACAGAAAGGGTGCCATCTTGGCTACTATCAGCGTCGGTTATTAGATAATAAACCGATTCCATATACCTTCGCGCCACAGAAAGGGTGCCATCTTGTCCGCTATCAGCGTCGGTTAGTAGATAATAAACCGACGCCATATACCTTCGCGCCACAGGAAACAGGCATCGGTTATTTATATAAAACTGACACTATAACTTTGTGTGTCGGTGTTATACAAATAACCGACGCCTATTGTTTTTTTTCTATTAGTCTGCAGACCTGCTGTGGCTGGTCACAGGATGAGAAACCTACAGTTAACTACAGGTTTTACGACATCCATTGATATCAGCCAACAACAGGCCACAAACCTGCAAATTTAACAACAAAAATATTCACACATGCATTTAGCAATACAACATGTAGTTCCATTTTATTTTCACAAATTTAGAAACATTCATGTAGCTAGCAATCTGTAGTTCCATTCATTCACATTCACACATGTAGAAACATTCATATAGCAACCAACACTTTCATTCATTTTCAGTCAGACACATGTAGAAACATCTAGACATGTAGAAACATTCACACATATATTATAATTCAGAAATTCATTTACAAAATATCATTCTTTAGTCATTATTCGCTATCAACATCCCAATTATATTTTAAAACCCCCACTATTTGTATGGTTGTTGCCCATTCTTCTCTTACTTCATTTAATTCTCCCATCGTATAGGGAGCATGTACATCTGGTAAGTCTGTTCCTGTAGTGGGGTCAGCTTTAAACACCTGTAAAGAGAATGATGTATATATATAATTAATGAGCTATAAATAAGATTGATATATTTCATATTATCTAATGAGACTATATAATACCTGAGCAATACAATCGATGTCCATACAACATGACAGACTAACACATATATAGTACATAACAACAGCAGCGTCGAATTTACATACAACACTAGCTTAGTACATATATAGTGGGACTAAGGTGACGATCCCACCTGCTAAAATAGGTTACCGACAACTACATGTTACGACTGGGAGGTCGTGATTCAACAACCGTAGTCATTAGCAGGAGGACAAACAGATCCACTTGCTAATGCATACGGTTGCTGAATCACGACCTCCCAGTCGTAACATGTAGTTGTCGGTAACCTATTTTAGCAGGTGGGATCATCACCTTAGTCCCACTATATATGTACTAAGATAGTGTTGTATGTAAATTTGGCGTTGCTGTTGTTATGCACTATATATGTGTTAGTCTATCATGTTGTTATATGAATCTGAAGCACTTGTGTGTGCTGCACTTTATGTATTGTATTTGTATCCTGCTTCTCTTCATTGGGGCATCTCTTGCTGTTTCATGGCTTGCTGCCTATATATCTATATAACCTTTGGTGAACGCCTGCATATCCTCTTGGACCCATTGTGTGGTCGTAACATGTAGTTGTCGTTGAGCATCGCTGATAGCCTAGTTAGTTAGCACATTGATTTGGTTAGTAACAATAAAGGTTAATCTTGAATAGGTGAATACATAAAAATGTATATTAATTAAATTGGGAGTGGCGCTTAATACCTTGAATTCATCTATTTTTCTTTGGGTAACAAACTCCTCCCAGTCTTTGGGGTCCAAGTAGTTCCATTGATGTGTGTCTTCCTTCTTCCTATATTTATTTTTCAAAGAGAATACAAACAAAAATTATTAGTGTAGAGTTAGTGAAATACTGATCAATGTCTAGAATTGGAATCAATCAAGAACCTATTCTTAGCATCGCGTATGTAATCTCGGGTGAGATTGGTCCTATAGTTCTTTAGCACCCTCCCACAATGTTTAGCATTTGTATTAACTAGAAGATAATGAAACATCAAATCAGAAAATGATATTTATATTAAAAAAGTAAACATTTAGCTTCAATAAAAAAAATATAAACATGCATGCCTCTTAAATTGTGATCTTTTATCAATTAACAATCCTTCATTGTGATCTCCGCGCACATATAAGTCATCATTAGCTTCAATATTTTGTGGAGTTGGCAACCCAACTGAGAATGGACTGGAGTCCATAACCTCTCTCGCCACATAACCTTCAATAATACTCCCTTCAGGCCGATAACGGTTTCGAACATCACCTTTAAAAACGCTCATGTATCGTTCAAAGGGATACATCCAATGCAAGAAAACCGGTCCCAAGATTTTCACTTCCCTAGTCAAGTGGACAACAAGATGTACCATGATATCAAAGAATGAAGGAGGGAAATACATCTCAAGCTGACATAGGGTAACAACCACTTCTCTTTGCAAATTATCGAGAGTCTCAGGGTCAATAACTTTGCTGCAGAGACTGTTGAAAAAGAAATAAAGTCTGGTGATTGCAAACCTTACATGCTTCGGCAATATAGATCGAATTGCCACGGGCAATATTTGTTGCATTAGAGTGTGACAATAATGAGATTTAAGACCTATCAACTTCATATCATTCATTGATACCAATCTACGGATGTTGGATGAGTAACCCTGTGGCACCTTAACATTTACCAAGCATTCACAAAAAGCTTTCTTCTCCTTTCTAGACAACATGTAACAAGCGGGAGGTAAGTATGTTCTTTTATTACCCATTTCACGTAATTCGGTTAATTCTGACCTTATTCCCATTTCACGTAGGTCCAGTCTGGATTTTATCCCATCTTTAGTCTTACCTGGTATATTTAACAGAGTACCAATGATGCTATCACAGACATTTTTCTCAACATGCATTACATCGATACAATGTCTGACTGACAAAGAACTCCAATAAGGAAGATCCCAAAATATTGACTTCTTCTTGAATGAAGAATTGTCACTCCGTGTAGTACATTGTGATCTCTTACCAAATTCATTGACAAAGTCTTTTACTCTTTCATAAACAACCTCCCCTGGTATAGGTTTAGGTGCACTGCGTTCCTCATTCAATCCATTGAATGTTTTGCGCTTCCTACGATACAGATGAAATTTTGGAAGAAACCTTCGATGACCGAGATATACATTCTTACCGCCATGTTTTAGTCTTGTTGAATCAGTGTTCTCTTCACATATAGGACACGCTTTAGCTCCTTTGACACTATATCCAGACAAATTCCCATATGCTGGAAAGTCATTAATTGTGCAAAACAACATAGCATGCAAACGAAATGTATCTCTTCGTGAAGCATCATAGGTCATCACACCGTCACCCCAGAGTTTCTTTAAGTCATCAATCAGAGGTTCAAGATAAACATCGATGTCATTTCCAGGTTGTTTAGGGTCCGATATCAACAACGACAACATTACGTACTTATTTTTCATACACAGCCAGGGAGGAAGATTGCATATAACGAGCATGACTGGCCAAGTGCTATGTTGGTTGCTCAATGTCTCGTACAGATTCATCTTGTCTGTACAAAGCCCAAGTCTTAGATTCCTGACTTCTTCACCAAATTCAGGGTACAATACATCAATCTTCTTCCACTGTGGGGAATCAGATGCATGTCGTAGGATCCCATCATTATTTTTCTTAACATCTGCATGCCACCTCAAATTCTTCGCATCTATCGGATTGGCAAACAAGCGTTGAAACCGTGATATTATAGGTAGATACCACATCACCTTGGCAGGAGAACCAGTTTTGGACTCCCCCGAAGTCGTCAATTTATACCGTGACGCACCACATTTTGGACAATCTTTCAAATCCGCATAGTCCTTTTGAAATAATACACAATCATTAGGGCATGCGTGTATCTTCTTGGCATCCATTCCCATTGGGCACAACAATTTCTTTACCTGGTATGTTGAGATTGGCAGCTCATTTCCTTCAGGAAGCATTTCTTTCAACAAAGACAGCAATGACGTGAAGCTTTTGTCGCTCCATCTATTGTTAGCTTTCAACTTATATAATCTCAACACAGCGTTAATCTTCGTAAACTTAGTACAACCTGTGTATAACCGCATCTCAGCATCATGCACAATGTTGCTAAAAATGGGAGGTGGATCGGTGTGCTCTACCCCACAACTATCCAGCATCACATCAACAATGTCTACTGGAACTGGTTCATTCACATCTACGTCATCGTAGGCAATTTCTTCTTCCACACAAGAACTGCTATCGACATCCACTGGTTTCGGGTTTGAAATCTCTCCATGCCAGTGCCATTCTGTATAGCCTTGTATAATCCCGTTGCACATGACATGAGTTTTGATTTCGTCACCAGTGTTGACTTTCAAGTTGTTACCGCAATGCCTACATGGACAGTAGAACCTATCTCCAGGTTGTTTCCTATGTTCCTCGGCAAATCTAATGAACTGGTCAAGACCAGCAATAAACTCTGGGGTGCAGCGATTGCGAATGGACATCCATGATCTATCCATTCTATGATCAAAAAGAAAACAAGTATATATTAGGATAAGATTAGGGTCTAGGGTTAACAAATACATGTGATGTCATTATTATATATAATAAATGTGTACCACCTATCCATTCTTGAACACCTAATCTCACTAGTAAGTGTATAATGTGTATTGGGTTTTCAAGAAAATTTCGACAGCATTTCCCCGCTGTTCTCCAAGTACATAAATTTTCTTGAAAACCCAATACACATTATACACTTACATCCTAAGCAAGATTAGGTGTTCAAGAACAGCCCCAAACCGGGGACTATCCAAGATTTACTCCTAATGAGTAAATCTTGGACTGGTTTCTAGGCCAACAAATAATGTGTTGGACGGGTTTCTAGGCACATGTATGCATATATATACTATACTTAAGTTAAAGATATAAGTAAAGTAAACTTACCCAACATATACCATATGAGTAAGTATGTCATATTAAAATAGACTATACAATATGAGAAAATAGTAGTGTAATAATGCAAATGGGAACATTCATGGGAACACACACTTTAGTTATAAGCATTCATGTAGCAACTTCCAGTTCCATTCATTAATCTCTTTTTACATCCACACATAGGGGTGTACCCCTAAATAGTAACTAAACAAAGGGGTTGGTGTACCCCTAAACATGCGCATAATTAAAAAAACTATTAATATAGACAAGTCTAGATAGATAGACAACTAAATACTACACCAACATGGTCCCGCATCAGTAACTTCGAGGACTTATCATTGTGGCGATCTTCTCCTGAAGTTCAGAATAGAAAGCACCTATGAGTATTGATTGCTTGACAATTATATTTGTTAATTGGACTTACCGTGGTTTTTCTGATGATGAAGTTGTGTCACGAAACTCCTCACTATATTTAGACAAATATGAACTGACAGGGGCCTCAGATTCAGATTCGTCCGAGCTGATATGCGACGACGTGCGCTCATACCGCAGTAGATGATCGGGGGTCTCGCATTTGCTGTTGGTTATCCAAACTTTGATTGAATTATGGCCAACTGGACGGAGAAAAAGCCTGTTGCAACGGACCACATGCATCTCTCCAATCCAATCACGCCAACCGGATTTTGATACAAGATTTCCCGCCAAATCATACTCAACCTCGATAACATGTGAATAATTGCCAAAAGTTAGGGTCACTTTACCAGGCATGTAGTGTCTTCCTTTTAGAAAACACCAATGTTTGGGTATGACCAATTGGTTTAAGGAACGATCATCTAGGATGATGTCCAATTGTTCTTCAATAGGGAACGTTAACATTGACATAGAGGCCCAGTTCATAGTGACTGTTATGGGTGGACAGAGACTGCATAATATTAGTATTAACAAAGTGTAAGTACATATAACGATGTTATATATTTTCAGAAAAAGTTGTATAACATCAGTTAACCTTTTATTGCTTGTCATAACCAACTTTATTGTGGTAGACATGATAGCTTGAAAAGAAGTCTACATATGTACTTAGAGAACAAATGAGGAAATTCTACTGAAATTTTCTCGAAAACCCAATACACATTATACACTTACATCCTAAGTGAGATTAGGTGTTCAAGAACAGTCCCGAACCGGGGACTATCCAAGATTTTCTCCTAATGAGTAAATCTTGGATGGGTTTCTAGGTGCTTACTAAAATAGAACCATTATATGGAACTAATCCTACATTATACACATACTTTTCCTGAGTAAGATAATGTGCACTTCATGGAATTATTAAGATCTGAATATATATAAGTTGTTTCTACCTACTTTGATGGGATTTTATAACATTCGAGTCTTCCATTTAAGGCATTAGATGCATATATTGCAGTCCATTGTGTTGAGATAAGAATCCCATGTGATACACACGATTGAGAATCTTTCATGATACTAGGAAAATACACCACTAGATATTCATTTAGGTGTTAGACATTCATTTAGGTGTTCATGATAACTCGTAGGTATGCACAACTAGACAACTGTGGTGGAGCAGTACTGGAGGAAACATACCTTTCGGTAGCGGTGGCGGACAAGTAGGCGACAATTGGCAATTTAGGGAAAAGTTCATCATTTACATTCCAAGCATGTCACATGTGTGCATTACAGTTCATCATTAAGCAAGAAGGGTGATTAGGATTCTCACCAAGAACGGGTTTTGATTTTCTATACAATTTTATAAAAAAAATGCACACGTATGCATATATATACTATACTTTTTGGAACCATACTAAACACCCAAATACTTAATAACACAACTATAAAACAATGATTATAGCTAAACTATTAAACAACAGACTTGTCACACATAAAACACCCTATACAACTATAAAACAAAAAAGTATTAAGATATGCATGATACAATAACTATTTTGCATCACATTACAGTAGACTTATCATTGATACCTTACTAACTTATTTCTACATTTACATATCATCACTTGATCAAAAATTACATGTATTGTATAGACAATAGAGGATTCAAATCAGTAGAAGCACAAAATCAGTACCTAAACCCTAAACACAAATAAGTAAATAACTTAAAAAAAATGCCCAGCAGCTGCTTGGGCGTGCCTTGGCACCGCCCAAGCAGCCGCCGGAGAGGAAGAAGGAAGAAGGCAGGGCAGGCGGGCATACCTTGAGGGCAGAGGAGAGCAGCGGTCGGAGCACAGCAGCCACCGGCGGAGGCGGCGGCAAAGAGAGGAGAAGCGTCAGCGAGGACACGGAGCAGCGACGGCAATGGCACGGAGCAGCGGTGAGGGCATGGAGCAGGAGCACGGACGGCCGTCGGTGAGCACAGAGGGCAGGAGCAGGAGCAAGAGCACGGTAGCCGGTGAGCACGGAGCAGCGGCGAGGGCAGGAGCAGGAGCACGGCAGCGGCGGCAGAGGAGCAACGATCGGTGGGGGCGAGCAAGAAATCGCCGGACCTAACTGAAATCGAGAATGAAAAAGGGAAAGAGGAAGAGAAGCTCACGCTGGTGAGCTATTAAGTTGACAATAAGCGTCGGTTATTCTAAAAAACTGACAAATCAACCAACTGTGTCGGTTCTTTTCCAAAAACCAGCACCTATACTAGATTATAGTCGTCGGTTTTTAACTAAAGGACAACCGACAACTATTCCTGTCTCGCGAATACCCTTTAGTCGTCGGTTATTTATTTATGAACCGACGACATATGTCAAATTTTGGAGGTAATTGTTTCGCTGAAATTTTGGTTTTGGCGATTGATTTTAGGTGTCGGTTTTTTATTAATTAACCGACACTTAATAAAAGAGGTACCCGTGTCTGGTCGACCTTCACATATTGTATGTCAGTTTATGTTATAAACCGACACTGTAGAGTTTAGGTGTTCGTTTATGTATACAACCGACACCTTGAAAAGTGACTTTATAAGCCATTTCTGTAGTAGTGATAATTTATTATGTAGAACCTAACTCTAATGCAAATAGATAAGATGAGTATTCATGTTTAACATTTTTATATGATGGAATGATGGTGGAATAACCTCATTAACCTGATCATAACCTTAATGTGTTAATTGGTGGTTGTCATAGCCACATGGTTGATACTTTATTATGCTAAATATGTGCATTATGAATATGATGAGTGTTAATAATATCTAGATTCCTTACATGTTGATGTAATAAAGGAATGTTCTTAATGTTAATTTAACCCTGCTATGATTGTTTATGAATATCTCCTAGCTCATTAATGCAATATTGTGTTGATCTGGTGTATTATATGTAAGTGATGTTTTTGAGCCTTGTTATAAGGCATGAAAAGATAACGATGGTCTTACAAGGAATAGTATGATGGTTTTAATGACCTTTTGGGCATGGTTGAGCCCTAAATGAGGTGTAATCCTCTTATGTTGATAAGGGTTGATACCCTGTGATATTGTGAAAAGGATTTATATCTTGTAATAATATGATATCTAGTGTAGTCTCATGAATAGCAAGTGAATAGTACCATGTGATGATGAGATGAGAAATTATTTTTCATATGTTTTATATCTTTTCAAGTTTTGATATTTATATGCTTGCTAGAAGTGAATTAGAAATTGTATGTCCACTTATTTGATGCAACCTTAATTCACCCAACTGCAATAACTAATCAAGTGCAACTCTAATCATGTAGTGACCTATGTCGTAGAGCCATCTTCAGTGTCAGAACTTGCTGGATGGTGAAACGAGTATTCCTAAGGGAAACTTAGAGCGCATACTATTGAGTATGTAGGGGTGGTAGGTTGAGGATATATCCTTGTCATCCACAATGTATATTGTGGAGGTTGTCTATGGTCATGCCTCATACATCTGATGTGATTGAGAATGGTTGCGGTCGTGTCTCGTTGATTATAATATGTTGTGATTAGAGGACAACTGTGGTTGTACCTTAGTCATTGGGTTTCAATACCCTGGTTTCTAGTGCCATGACATATACCAAGGTCATACTAGTGGTTATCAGCTTGACTATATGTCATTGTGGTGGCATCTTGGATTGATATGTCACTGCCTTTTTACTCGTACTGACCGAGGGGAAGAGAACTTAGGATACTGGCACTCCTAGATCTTGTACGGAACTGAATAGCCCTTCACAGGGGTCAGTTGGACTTTGAATGGTATGATTCAAATTCCCCAGGGTGTAAATAAAGATGTAATACAGTTGTATAGCATATCTATTTAGGGTTATACACAACACTTCACATTGGATGATAACCATTATTTGTTCTCTTTACATAAAGATGATGCTTAGTGCAATTAAGAGATAGTAGATATACTTATCTTGTGGATATGCTTAAGATTGTAGATGCATACATAAAGTAGCCATGATTATGTTGATACTTATACTTCTACTGTTGATTATAATCATGAGGCTAGCTATCTCATGTTGTTAGTAATGTGTAGCATGCTAGCCATGCCTTTGTAACTAGAGATGCATATAATGATAATCATGTTTATCCAAGTAATTGTTCTTATGTTGTTAGCTCTTTTTATGATGTTGATATGTTCAACCTATTAGACATGCTAATGTTGTTAGATATGCTTATGTGGCTAGACTTATTCATAATGATATAGATTCTATGTTATTAGACTTGCTCATGATTCTAGATATACATGTGCTACTAAATTTCTTATATTGTCAACAAGATAAAGGATGATAGTCTGGCTAATGATGATAGTTATTATATGCTCAATGTATTTTGTTAATCATCAGTGTTGCTGAGCTTATTTGTTATATCTGATTAAACTGCTTAACTATTTAATTACTTAAAAATGTTTTAATCAATAATCATTGTTGGAGGTTATATCTCTTGCTGGGACATGGATCTCACCCTTGTGGTTCACCACATCTTTTTAGGTAATTGGAAGTGACAAAAATAAACATGTGGCAGCAAAGAGGAGCTATAGTAGTGAATCTTTGATAAAGTTGATTATATGTCTAGTGTGTCCTAGAGTCATCCCTATACTCTTAGGTCCAGGCAGGAAAAGTTTGTATATGGTGTTTCAAATGAATCGAACTTTTGTTAGCATATTAATGCTTGCTTGTGTGGCATATAGGAATATTGTTCTCCTGTGTATATATGTTGTGGCTAAGGAGATAGAATAATTTGTACCAAATTCATGGCATAGTATGGATACAATAAAGATGTTGGGATCCTATTCAAATATTTCTGAGCGGGTGTTGATGTTAAAATTGGTTTTAATTTACCCATACTTTTGGGTATGTGATTAATTAGTGATTGATTGTGTTTTATGTTTTGAGTAATCTCAATTAGTGTAATGGGTTCTCACATGCCCTATGGTTTAAAAGCTCAATAATGGTAAGGGGGTATCTAAGGATTATAATGCATGTGATAATTTGCAAAGAAAACCTACCAATTGGGTAAATTGCATAAAAGTCCAAAATGTACCTAAAATTGTGTAACTTGCACAAACAACATCCAAACTGAACCAAATTTGAAAATTAGGCTCATGTTATGATTTCAAAACACATCATAAAGTTTTATTAATGTTTAGAGAACTTAATTATGGTAATTAATCTTGTTTAGTACATTAAGGTTTGGGGCCTTGTACAAATTTATTTACCGTTGTTCTACTAAAATGATGATTTTGCAATTTAGATCCTTAAATAAGCTTTCACTGAGGTATTTGTACATAAACCCTTCTATTAGTATAAATAGTCAATAAATGTTCAACAAACCACTATAAATTCCACTAATTAAACATCAAAGCCAAAAAAGGAAAGAAAGGAAAGGAAAAGCTTGGAAAAGGGCCAAAAAGAGAATATGTCCAAGTTTCAGTATGTTACAACACTCCACCCCTTAAAGAGGATTTCATCCTTGAAATCAAAACATCCACATATAAGAAAACAACTTATTCACCACCCCTTAAAGGACTCATCTTATTAAGTCAAAACTATTCTTTAGGTACAAAAGGTTCAACTACACGTCCTTACATCCAACTACATAAGCATCATGCAAAAAAAAGAAACATAAGTTGTAAAGACTAACTATGAACAATGGGTTAACTTTCTATTGTCCATCCTCAATCAAGTATTTACACCCAGGAGACTAGTTCAACATAATAGGGTCCCTAAAGATAAATCATATAGATGTCTAAGGCTACTATTGCCTAAAAGCATGGTATTTTGAACATTTCATATCAGCTCAGGCCAGGCCGGTATCATATGGATTCAGGAGTCCTCATAAACCAATCTTGTGGTGCAGAGGAAAATCTTGCCAGCCCCTAGACCCCGATCCATTCTAGACATATTTGCTTTCAACTTCATGTCCTAGTAGTTGCCTAAAGGCTAAGCTAAACAACCTCAAGTTACTATGGTTACTTATGCATATTTTACTTGTAAGTATTTTAAGGATCTATTCATCACTATTCTAATATGAAACTATATGATCATAAATCAACCCTTCATCTATTGATCAACTCTAGGGAAAAAATGTCACTTAAAGGTAAGGCAAGGATTCTAACTAGGGAGACAAAATTGAAATAGTCAGATTCCGACTACTATGGGGTTGATACCATGTTGTAAGGAGGTGGGATCACCCCCTTACTAAAGATAAAATTGAAGAATTAACATCAATTCCAAACACACTCAAATGTATGTTGGAATAGGTACAAAATTTCCAAATTTATTATAATGATATGCAAAAGACCAAAGTGTAGCAGAGGAATAAAAATAAATGACTATATTCAACTTTCATAAAAGATTACAAAAGTACATCAAAATCTCCCATATGGGTTTACATGTATGATACAACATAAGGATGTAAATAGAGGAAAGTATAAACTACTTCAAATCTTGTCTCCAGAGCAACATCTCCAAGTGCTAGGTCTGTGTCTAAAGCTATGTTCTCCTGGTTCAACTCAACAGCTTGTCCTAACCTGGGTGGTTAGGAGAGCACCCAGTATAAGGGAAAGGAAAACAAAGTATGTGTCAACATTATCAACAAGTACAAGAGATAAGTAAATAACATGAAACATAAAGATATTGAATCATCATAAGATGAGAAGGCCAAGAGAATGAGGCATAGTAAAATAGATGCTTGCCATAACAAAAATATAACAAAAGAATTGCATGCATGATTAATATTGACTACTTTAACTAAGTAAGGTTGAGGCACCTACCGGACCTTCAACCTATAGGTGAGGGGAGAATTAATACATTCTCAGTCACCTATACAAATTTTAAAGGGGAGAAATAACACATTTCCCAGTGGAAGAATAAGACGTTCCCTAAGGCGAATTAACATGCCCTAACTATTCGTGGTTGTACATAAGTACCAATACTATAGATAAACATTCTAATAAAATCATCATGCTAGAAAAGAATCCATAACAAGTAATAACATCACATAAGTAGAACACAGTAGTGGGGTACCAAGACCCGAGAAAGAATATCTCAAATCTGATTTTGAGGCTATTTGATTAAGAGAAGTATTAATAAAGTTAATAGGGTTCTTTTCAAGCCTCATTAGGGAAAATAGGGTTGGTTCAAAATTATCTCAACTTAGGGTGCAAGGAATGCACATGCCTCTCATAAGATTTCAACTACCAACTTTCATCACTTTATTGAGTTCAAGATCAACTTTTCCTATTTCCAATGTATAATCATGTATTAGTGTAGGTTATATGCATTAATGCAAAGAAAACCCTTATTTTTGACTTTTTGAGCACGGTTTTGATTTAGACTCTAAAAATATCACCATTGATCTTATTATGTTCTCCTGATTAAGAAAGCATATAATTTTGTATATTTTGAAGTTATGATGTTTAGAGTGTTTTTTGGTGATTTTGAAGTTATTAAATCATTTTCTAGACACCTTCAACAAAAATCAAAACCAGTACTTGAAAATATTTTTATTAAAAAGAACATATTTTTCTGAGTTCATAACATATTTTAATTTAATTTTTGGACAAATGAATCAAAAGTTATGAATTATTGAAATTTGGCCAATCAGAAACTGACACATCATCAAACCGAACGAGACAAGCGAAGAGAGAGAGGGAGAAAACACCATTTGACCCAAGATCAGGGATTGGAGTTGCATAGGCAACCAAACTAGATCTTCTAGAGAAGGTAAAATAGAAAGAAACCAATACCCTAGAAGAACATGGTGAATAGAGAAGGATATTATCAATTTTAAACATAGAAGCATTAGTTTTTAGCATATAGCAAGCAATATATGAGAAGAAGGTTATGAAACTCACCTCTAGGGAAAGTGGACAGGTCCAAGCAGCAAGGTTCCCAAGCTTATAGAGGTTGGTTCCTGCAACAAAGCTACTATCTCAAGGAAGAAGGACCTTCTCCACTTTAGGGGTGAAAAACCCTGACAAAAGAACATGGAGATGGGGTTTTTAAGGGCTCTAGGTAGGGTTTCATCATGGAAGTGGAAGGAAGACTAACAACATGAAAATAAGTAAGGAGAGGAGAAAACTTACTAGTTTTGGTCAAAATCACCAATAAGGAGCTTTAGAAATCCTAAATAGAGAAATATGGAACCCTAAGAGCCTTCTTCACCAAGGTAGGCACCTCCTTTTACCTTGGGACAGTACCTTCATGACAATACAGAGTAGGAATGATGATCTAACCTAGAGGAAATAAAGGAGAGCAAGATTTTTCAAATTAGGAGTTGGGAACGGGTAGATATGCCTATATAAAGAAAGAGTTCAAGCATGAGGTGTCTATGGGACTTCCATGTGTCTTTAGCCTAGGGCTTCATGGCCATGCAAGAGGATAGATCATACAGGCTTCTTATATATAAAAGGTCAGTCCTAAAATCTCATGGAGACTTCTAGGCCATCCCCACCGTCCTCCAATCAAAGAAATAACCTCATTGGTTGATAGCTTTTAAAGATAAGCTCAATTATAAAGAGGGTAATCTCTAAAATGCCCTTGGTGAGAAACACCTTCAAACCAAGGTGTAACGAGGTGCCCTGTAACATCCCACTCTTATTATGCAAATTTTCAAACTATTTTATTCCTTGCATGCTTTTTTTCTAAATTAGATAATTGTTGAGGACTTAAATGCAATTTTCCCATGTTAGTTTTGCAAAATCATTTTATTATGCTCAATAGCTCTCTTATCCTTGTTTTATTTAAAGAAAATGTTTTCATATATATATATCCATGCCCTCTTGTTTAAGAAAATGAGGATAAATGTTTTTATGTTCAATTTTCTCTTTCATATGATAATTAGTGATTTACATGTTTAATTATTTGCTTAATGGCCCCATCTTGTTAATTGAAAAGAAATAATATTTAGGGCACGTTTTTATGTTTTGCAATTCTTATTTGAAGAATTAATGGCTTTATTTGCATACATCATGGTCATTTAAGTATACATGAGGGTTTTGCTATTTTTAGGCCTAAATGGGTACAAGCGCGAAATCTAATGCCATAGGAATATTCTAGACACTCTAATCTACCTATGGTTCAAATTTGAAACCATTATGACAATGTTTGACCCTCCAATTGATTTAAGAGAGGTTTGAATGTAGTTTTTTTTTATAGAAAAAGGGCCTATTTATTCATCCCGTGCCCTAAAACAGGTGGACAGTAAATCAATTGCCTCTTGGACATTACAGTTCAGCCAGCATGGCTGCTGGGACGTCGAAAAGGCATGCTTAGAATGAAGAACATTCTTAGCTAAGCCGTCGGCAATAGTGTTTAGGTTTCTAGGGACATAGTAGAGCAGATTGCCATCACTTCGCCTGAGCGCGCGATATCTGTTGATAAGGGGTTTAAGCCTGACATTGCTCGCCGTCTTACCGGTTAAATAAGTGATTGCCTGCTTGGAATCAGATAGAATTAGATAGCTTCCCAGATTCTTCTTTTCGCATTCAGTCACAGCATGGACGATCGCAAGGAGCTCAGCCTCCAAGCTTGAACAGGTCACCGTAGGAAGACCTGCGAAGAAGGTATCCCTTCTTATACTGCTGCAGATGAAGAGTCTCAGGAATGTGTGGCCATTTTGAATTCGATAAGCGGCATCCACCATCACAATTTGTTGATGAGGAGGGAACATAATACTTTGTGATCTCTTGGGTGGCTGAGAGCTAATCTAGGCTTTATGAATGGACTGGTAGAATTCAGTGATGAACTTGACACGGCTAGCAAGCGGGGTTACATGTCGCTCATGGACAAACTTATTGCGTAGATGCCAGTTGTACCAACAGGTGACTGCACATAGGCTCACCTTGTGGTTGTCCCTCCTGGTCGAATGAATACAGAAAGTGATCCAGTCATCCTCACTGAGGTCAAAATGTGAGTTTTCAGTGATGAGTTCATCTCATGTTTTCTTAGCTTCCGGGCAGTCACGAAGAGCATGGAGGAGGGTTTCAGCAGCATTATTGCAGATAGGGCAGAGTGGATCGATGTCCATGTTCCGGCGAGCACACTCAGCGTTAGTAAGGAGTGTCTTGTGCTGGAATAACCATAGAAATATGCAGATGCGTTTCGGCAGCCTTGCCTTCCATATGAGATTCCAACTGCCAGGAATGTTAGTTTCAACATCTACTCGTAGCCAGCGGTATGCAGACCTGCTACTCAGAGCTGCTGTGTTATCTAACGGCCATGACCATTGGTCCGCCCCACCTGTAGGGCACGGAGGAGGGGTAGTCCCGATCACCTACCAAGACTGACAAGGAAGATAGGCTTTAATGAAACTCCAGTCCCAATCATCGTTGTCCAGGCACATAGAGCTAACTTGCAGAGTGTCGAGCGATGGAGGAATGACCCAATTAGGATCCATATCCATAATCGAGTGATTATTTAGCCATCTATCATGCCACACATTAGTTGATTGACCATCATTGACGACTTTGCCACACATAGGTTGGATGATTCTTAACTTGTTCTTGATGAAACTCCAGACCGGGGAACAGGGTTTCCTCAGAAAGTGACCATTGTTGATATACTTTTCCTTGAGAATTTGAACCCACAGCTTCTCTGGTTCATTTAGAAAGGACCATACATTCTTCAACATAAGCATTGTATTCTGGTCCCGGGCATCTCTGATGCCGAGTCCGCCCTTATCTTTTGCAGTTGTGAGCTTCCTCCATGCGACTAAGGGAATTTTCTTGTTTCCATTTCCTGACCATATGAAGGTCCAGACATGTCTATTAATATCATCACAGAGAGCTGGTGAAATTCTGACTGTCTGCATAGTATAGGTTGGTAGAGCCTGAAGCGTGCTTTTCACCAAGGTGATGTGCCCAGCCATAGAAAGGTGTCGCGCTGCCCAGCTGTTGAGACTATCCTTTACCGTCGTGGTGATATGCCCATGTGTTTGCTTATTAATTCTGTGATGCAGAATGGGAACTCCAAGGTACCTCCCCAGGTCGAGTGTCCAAGGGAAGCCTAGCTTGCTGCTCACCAGCCTACGCTCAGTTTGGGTGACATTCGCCGAGAAATAACATTTGGATTTCTCTTTAGAGACAATTTGTCCTGATACACTGGAGAATTTCTGAAGGATTGAGTTGATACTATGTACTTGGTGGACGGAGGCTTCAACAAAGAGGAGGATGTCATCTGCAAAGCAGAAATGTGACACAGGCGTTCCACCACGGGTGAGCCTAATGGGTTTCCAGGAGCCATCTTCAACTGCTTCCGTGATGGACTGAGACAGTCATTCCATACAGAGGACGAAGAGATAGGGACTTATAGGGTCTCCTTGACGGACCCCTTGTGTTGCTTTAAAAGGTTGCAGTGGCTGACCACCCCACAGAATGGAGGTCTCACCGGCAGTAATGATCTGCATAATAATAGTCCTGAGCTTATAAGGAATACTCGTCCACTTTAGAGTGTCATCGATGAAACTCCAGTGCATCCTGTCAAAAGCCTTGGATAAATCTAGTTTGATGCATACCCACTTCTTTTTGGATGACTTTGCCTTCATAGAATGTATAATCTCTTGCACGAGAAGAAAATTATCACTGATCTTTCGGCCTGGGATGAAACTAGTTTGGTGATTGGAAACCCAGTCATTAAGATAAGGTTTCAGACGTTCCACTATTATCTTCGAGAGCAATTTAATGCATCCGTTGTTCAGAGAGATGGGTCGTAGATCGTTGCAGGTTGTCGGAGCTTTGGTTTTTGGAATGAGCACAAGGTGCGAGTTCGTAGTGGTGGCATCAACAACTCTTGAGATGAAGGTGTCATGTATTGTCTTGGCTAGAGAAGGACCAACTTTGGCCCAATTGTTCTAGATGAACTCATTGTATACTCCATCGGGTCCAGGCGCCTTAGACGGTGCCATCATGAACATTGTGTCATGTACTTCTTGCGGGCTGGGTACAGAATGTATATGGGCGACATCCTCTGCTGTGAGTTGCTTGAAAGCTCCTGGGTAGCAAGATACATCTGTGAGGTTGTGTTGGAAAGAGCATGACAGGAGGTTAGCAAAGAAGGATCGGACATGCCTACTAAGAACCTCTGGATCGGTGATCCAATTCCCCGAGTCATCTTTGAGCTGGGTGATTTTATTATGATGAATGCATGCCATGAAAAAGGATTGATATAACTTTGTATTCCCATCACCGTGTTTGAGTCAATCGATGTGGGCACGTTGCTTCCAATCAAGCTCTTCCTTGAGAAGGATTTGGTTATACTTCTCCTGCAATTCGATTTCAGTTAGGTTAATAGGATCATCAGGGTTCAGCACGGCTTGTACCTGAATGTGGCTGATACAGGTGAGAAGGTTGTCCTTCTCTTTACGTAGCTTCCTCAAGCAGTTAGTTTCCCATTTGCGGATAGGTTTCTGGAAATCTCGCAGTGCGTCTTGAAAGGGTCGTGCAGAGTCCCATTGGGGCATGATGGTAGAACGGAAGTCTGGATCGAGTGACCAGCTAGCTTTTGTTTTAAAGTAGGCACTTCTAGGCTTCTTGGGGTAACTGGTACGCAGAAGAAGGGGGCTATGGTCAGAGCATAGCCTAGGGAGGGCAGTAACAGTGGCCTCGCTGAAGTTGTGGAGCCAGTCGTTTGTAGCAATGGCACGGTCAAGCTTTTCAAGCAAATTACCTCTTCTGAACGTAAAGAAGTTGCCCTGTGTGCGAAGCTCCGAGAGGCCAGTATTCAGTAGGACTTCATTAAAATGGGACCAGGAGCTCCTATCGAAGTGCTTGCCGCCCTTCTTCTCAGAGATGTGTAGCATAGTGTTAAAGTCACCCATGACTACCCCTTTAGTATTTGTAGAGGAGGAAAGGTTTTCCAGGTGATCCCACAGATGCTTGCGAGCCGTAGGATTGGGGCTGCCATAAACGATGGTTAACAACCAACTGTTATTAATCTTCAAATGGATGAATTGCCTGTGATTTAGGAGGACATCCACATCGCACTTACGGTGATCCCAAAGGATCCAAATGCCACCAGAGAAGCCTAATGCCTCAACCCTGTGGGATGAGGGAAAACCCAGCTGACGGATGACGTTAGAAGTGACATCACCATTGCAGTGAGGTTCCATGATAGCTAGAAGTTGCAGTTTATAGGAGAACTTCATCTCCTTAATATGACGAATTTTCCTGTCTTGGCAAGCGCCTTGAATGTTCCAACAGCAGTACATTAAGTGATAGAAAGAGGAGTGGGTGTTGCACTAGATGGCAGCCAACAATCCATCAGATTGCTGATCTTGCTCTGTGCTCATTTGGATATCAGTAGCGCCGCCGGGTTGATCTGTATCGAACTCCAGGGCTCTTTTATAACATCCCTGACATGGGTTATGAGTTAACCCTAGGTGTTTTGCCTAATTATGTAATTAAGAAACTGGTGATTATCTTTTGGCATGTAATTAAACTCTTGAGGAGCACATATTTCCATTTCTGCCCTAATTGAACAATGTTTTAGTATTGTTTTGTAATACAGGGACCTATGTGCAAATTACCCAGCTAAAGGGGTTAACTTGCAAATTTCACATGTTTAGATGTTCCTCTGATGTTGAGACATCATGAGAATGATTATGGTAAAGTTTGAAGGATTTCCCAAGCTTGAGCACCAAGGTGCAGCTGTGGAAGCAATCCCTGTGCTTGAAACCCTGGTTTTGTGGTAAAATGCAATTTACCCAAAATTTGGAGTGCAACTTGTAAATTTCATCTTCTAAGATATCTTTTATAACTTTTGTCATCATCTAGAATAGAAATGATGAAGAGGGAACTTCATTTGAATAATCATATAATAAATGAACACCTTTATGGTTGAATAATCAAGGTATAAGTATAATAGCTCTTTTATATGTATACTTTAGTAATGGGTTGATCTTCTTTGCCTTCAATTCTTGACCTTAGAAGGAGATTGTCCTTAGAAATAAGGGGTAGGGACGAGCAAAGAAGAAAGGAAGGACTTAGATGAGAAATGGGATAAAGTAGAAGCTTTATGGAGAAATTTCACCCAAAATATATATACCACTTCCTTTGCAAGCAAAGGAACGTTTCTTTCATTCCCTCACTTATCCCCCTTGCTCAAACTGACTAAGGCAGAGCTCTGGAGCATAGGAGAACGACCAGGGAGTTCAAGGTAAGTTTGGATCATCCCTTTTGCTTGAATTCATGGAGGAAACTCGATTTCAAGGTTGAATTCATGGCTAGCTCACCTAGCTTTATCTTTCTAGCCATTCCTTTCCAACGTTTCCTTGGAGAATTCACCTTGGCCGACCTGTGGAGCTCAAAGACGCCATTAAAGACCTGAAGCTTGGAAGCTTGGAGCTCAAGGAACAACCTTTATGCGGGTTTTATAACTCTAAACCTTATGCTTTGATTATACATCTTTTTCTATGCATATAGTTGCTAGTTCTTCTTCTTCCCTATCTTCCCTTGCATCCTTGCAAGCAAAATCATGAAGAACTGCTACTGTTCTTGAGGTAGAAGATAAGGGTGTTAATTCCTATGCTTATCCACGGATTTCCACTTTACCAAACGATCTCCACCAATTGCCCATACGGTTTACACAACCATTTGGTGGGCAAACGGTTTCAGGGTCGTATGAAGGAAATCTGCCTTCAAGACCATTTGGTCGCGTTAACCAAGCGACGACCGTATGGGAATCTTGTTTATAATTATGTAGGTTAATCACCCACAAAATTTTAGGGGTTAACTCCAAAGGAATCGTGAGATATAAGCAAATCAATTAGCAAATCCAATTGAATTAAGTTCTGATTTTCAATCTGTTTAATTTGCCCTTTTTGGGAAAACGGTCTCAAGACCATTTAAGATGGTTGACCAAGCGTTGACCGTTTGGGATTACTGTTCATAATGATGTTGATTAATGACTCACCAAATTTGATGGATTAATTCCAAACGAGTTATGAGTTGAAGGTTGATTAATAGGGAAAATCCTAATTGAAATCAGTGCTGAAATTCCAATGAGTTAATTAGTGATTTTGGGTTGATTAGCCCAAACGGTCTCAAGACCATTTGGGGAATCATCCAAACGGTCGCAAGACCGTTTGGGGATCACCCAAGACCGTTTAGAGGTCTGGGGTCAAGAATAGTTGGCCAATTGAAGGTCCAAAGGTACCAAACCATATTGCAAGTAAATATTGATGTGATGATTAACTCAATAGATCAAACCTTGATGAATTTTCACTAGTGTCCAAAGGATGGATGGGCAAACGGTCTCAAGACCGTTTGGAACTCATCCAAACGGTCTCAAGACCGTTTGGTGTCATCCCAAGACCGTTTGGAGGTCTAGGGTTAAGGTAATTTGATCAATTGAGGGCCCAATTACAGTGGGTTATTGAAATAATCAAATTGCTGATTTGTGACTTAATTAACGTTCAACCCCTATCAAATCAACTTAGATTTTGATGAATTCTTGGGCAAACGGTCTCAAGACCGTTTGTAGGTTATCCAAACGATCCCAAGACCGTTTGGGCCAAGTTTGAGCCCGATTGGAGGTCAATTGATGGGATCAACTTCGATTTGATTCACATTGTTGAGTGTTGATGGTTGAATGTTTATAGACCTTAATTGAACCAACTCCAACCCTAATTGGATATCAATTGAGGGTCAATTGAGTGACCAATTGGTTAAGGATAACCCTAATTGTCTCAATTGATAAGTGGCTAACAAGGATTTGGCCAATTGAATGCTTCAACATAGAAAACCCTAATCATTTATAACCTTTAATCCACTTTTGAGGTCCAAACGGTTTGAGCCCATTTGGACCAAACGGTCTCAAGGCCGTTTGGATCCAAACAGTCTCAAGACTGTTTGGGCTCAAATGATCTCAAGGTCGTTTGGACCAATCGATCTCAAGATCGTTTAAGATCAAACAGTTTCAAACCGCATAAGCTTCAAACGGTTTGAAAGTCAACTCTCCCCAAACGGTCAACACACCCAAACGGTCTCAAGACCGTTTGGTGGTTGAAGGTTGAAACCGTTTGAAGGTTTTCAAGGTTGTTTATACTTAATCACTTGAAGGTGTAAATGGTTCAATGGTGATCCAATATAAACCCTAATGGTAACTCAAGACATTAAGGGACTAAATGACTAATGAATTGACCCATGATGACGATCAATGGGTAATTTACCAAAATGTCCTTGAAGGGTTCAATTGAGTAATACCTTGTTCTAATCAAACTCTAATCACATGATAGTGGTGATTTGGCTTATGATAGTCAACAAGGACCTAACCCAACCTAATCTAGAGTGATGTAATCATCACCTATGAGTAAGAGGAGAGAGAAGATCCCAATTATGTTGAAATCCAGGTAATGTACCTTCAATATATATATATATATATGATTGTACATGGTTAGGGTATGATCCACCTATGTGAGATCATGAAAACCCTATTTATGATAATTAATGAATCTTAATCTTATCTGAGGACTTTAATGATGATGTTTCCCATACATGGTGATGTTATGAGATCAATTCACTGATAGGTGAATAGTAAACCCTAATTGATGAAAATTAGGGAAACCTAGCTCTTGTATGAGTAGGGAGATACAACTTCTTTAAATGAGTTATTTATTGTTATCAGTTGATTTAACCATGCAGGTTCCTATATGAGGATGATCATATCCAGGTATCACTACTACAGAAATAGAATTCAGTGTCGCTTTTCTGGGCGTCGGTTATTAAGGAAAACCGACGCCTAACATATAAGGCGTCGGTTGTTTAATAGAACCGACGTCTATATTCGAAGACCAGCCAGACACGGGTACCGCTTTGTATTAAGCGTCGGTTTTTTATAAACAACCGACGCTTAAAGTCGCACGCGAAATCCATTTTTCGATAAAAAAAAAAAATAGTGTCATTTTCAGCGTCAGTTATCCCTCTCTAACCGACGCTGAAGGTGGTTCCCGCCAAAAATTTCCATGAAAATATCGTCCAATTGGACGTCGGTTGTTTCAACCAACTGACGCTAAAGATGTTTAGGCGTCGGTTGTGGTAAACAACCGACGCTATTTGGGAACTTATAACCCCCGCGATCGCCCAACGTTTCCCCTTTCTTCTATTTCATTGCTACCCTATTGCGGCGATTTTCCCTGTTGCGGCGACTTTCCGGTGCTTCTCTGCTGCTGCTGCTCTCCGGCGCTTCTCTCCGGCGCCCCATCTCCGGCGTCCTTCTTCTCTGGCGCCCTTCTTCTCCGCCGCCCCTGCTACTACTGCTGTCTGCTCGTCGCCGCCGGTCGTTGCCCACCGCCCCTGCTCTCCTCTAGTCGTCGCCGCCAGTAGAAGCAGCTACGGTGCTGTCGTCGTCACCTCCGCCCCCGACGGTAGAAGCAGCTTTACGCGTGCTGTCCTCGTGCAAGGTAACCCACAAACCTTCACCACCTTTTTTGTCCTCTGCCTTGCTTTTCTCTGCCGCCGCCAACCTAGAACTCACGCAGGCAGCGCCTAAGTAGGTGCCAGGGCACGCCTAGGGTCCCAAGCCCAGGTGCCCTGCCTAGATAGGCCTCTGGGCAGATGCTTGGGCGGCGCCAGGGCACGTCTAGGCTGCACGTCTAGTGGATTTTTTGCTAAAAGTTATTTACTGATTGTGTTTATTTAATAATGTACTGATACATATGTGATATACCAATCTGATAGTCCATGATAGAACAAAACATAATGATGTTGACTGCAACTTTGTGTGTCATGCTATTCTTAATTAAGTGTATATTTACTTCATAATTGAATGTTTAAGTAAGTTATAGATATCATGATGATGAACTGTAATGCACACATGTGACATGTTTGGAATGTAAATGATGAACTGTAATGCACACATGTTTAACTTATTTTATTGTTGAGTATATTGAGAATCCTAATCACCCTTCTTGCTTAATGATGAACTGTAATGCACACATGTGAATGCTTGGAATTTAAATGATGAATTTTTCCCTAAATTGCCAATCATGCTTTTAAAGACATCAATAATCACCCTAATTTGAAGAACTAGGATTTTAGGTATAAGAATGACAACACATTATTTGTTGGCCTAGAAACCCGTCCAAGATTTACTCATTAGGAGTAAATCTTGGATAGTCCCCGGTTTGGGACTGTTCTTGAACACCTAATCTCACTTAGGATGTAAGTGTATAATGTGTATTGAGTTTTCGAGAAAATTTTGGTAGCATTTCCCCGTTTGTTCTCTAAGTACATATGTACTTAGAGAACAGCGGGGAAATGCTGCCGAAATTTTCTTGAAAACCCAATACACATTATACACTTACTAGTGAGATTAGGTGTTCAAGGATGGGATAGGTGGTACACATTTATTATATATAAGAATGACATCACATGTGTTTGTTGGCCTAGAATGTGAACAATCATTGTTTTTTATATTACTTGTACATTGATATAAATTAGAATGAACAATCACTAAATTATATACTGTTTGTATGGAGTCCGGCTTCATTGTAGATATCTATTATTGTGTTTGTTGGCCTAGAAACCCGTCCAAGATTTACTCATTAGGAGTAAATCTTGGATAGTCCCCGGTTTGGGACTGTTCTTGAACACCTAATCTCACTTAGGATGTAAGTGTATAATGTGTATTGAGTTTTCGAGAAAATTTTGGTAGCATTTCCCCGTTTGTTCTCTAAGTACATATGTACTTAGAGAACAGCGGGGAAATGCTGCCGAAATTTTCTTGAAAACCCAATACACATTATACACTTACTAGTGAGATTAGGTGTTCAAGGATGGGATAGGTGGTACACATTTATTATATATAAGAATGACATCACATGTGTTTGTTGGCCTAGAATGTGAACAATCATTGTTTTTTATATTACTTGTACATTGATATAAATTAGAATGAACAATCACTAAATTATATACTGTTTGTATGGAGTCTGACTTCATTGTAGATATCTATTATTGTGTTTGTTGGCCTAGAAACCCGTCCAAGATTTACTCATTAGGAGTAAATCTTGGATAGTCCCCGGTTTGGGACTGTTCTTGAACACCTAATCTCACTTAGGATGTAAGTGTATAATGTGTATTGAGTTTTCGAGAAAATTTTGGTAGCATTTCCCCGTTTGTTCTCTAAGTACATATGTACTTAGAGAACAGCGGGGAAATGCTGCCGAAATTTTCTTGAAAACCCAATACACATTATACACTTACTAGTGAGATTAGGTGTTCAAGGATGGGATAGGTGGTACACATTTATTATATATAAGAATGACATCACATGTGTTTGTTGGCCTAGAATGTGAACAATCATTGTTTTTTATATTACTTGTACATTGATATAAATTAGAATGAACAATCACTAAATTATATACTGTTTGTATGGAGTCCGGCTTCATTGTAGATATCTATTATTGTGTTTGTTGGCCTAGAAACCCGTCCAAGATTTACTCATTAGGAGTAAATCTTGGATAGTCCCCGGTTTGGGACTGTTCTTGAACACCTAATCTCACTTAGGATGTAAGTGTATAATGTGTATTGAGTTTTCGAGAAAATTTTGGTAGCATTTCCCCGTTTGTTCTCTAAGTACATATGTACTTAGAGAACAGCGGGGAAATGCTGCCAAAATTTTCTTGAAAACCCAATACACATTATACACTTACTAGTGAGATTAGGTGTTCAAGGATGGGATAGGTGGTACACATTTATTATATATAAGAATAACATCACATGTGTTTGTTGGCCTAGAATGTGAACAATCATTGTTTTTTATATTACTTGTACATTGAAGGATTGCTAATTGATAAAAGATCACAATTTTAGAGACATGTATGTTTATACAAATGCTAAATGTTTTCCTTATTCTAGTTGATACAAATGCTAAATGTTTTCCTTTTTAATGAAATTTTCAGATGGCTCACCATGATGAGAATGATGTCCATGATGAGCATGAAGTCCATGATGAGCATTCTGTCCATGACGAGCATGGCGAGGATACCAACGTAAGTTCTAAAAACATATCCCGTATTTCTATAAAATTCATTATCTTCTAGTTATGTCATATATCCTGTATTTCTATATTGGCTTAATTCAGTGTGTTTATTTTTGTCAAATTTTAGGTTGATGATGCACAGCTACCCATTGAAGCAATTGAGCAACTTGATGCGCAGCAACAAAAACTTAACAAGAAAAGGGGTATCACTCTGTTGAAAAAGTTACTTGCGTTGAGTGGCAGTGGATCCAAATTGGTTGTGGAGTTTGATAATGGAGGGAATGCAATTGGAGTGAACCGCAATAATTTTATAAACTATCTTGGGGTTGTCACTCGAAGCCATTGTGGTGTTAAGTATGATAATTGGCATAAAGTTCCTCAGGAGAAGAAAGACTTGATATGGAAAGATTTATGCGTGAGTTATTATTATTTGCAATTCTATTTTGTAGATTACAAATTCTATTATTTGCAATTATATTTTTGGTACTAGTTAATAACATTTCTATTTTACAGAATCTGTTTGCATTGGATGAGATGTTGCATCGTAAAAGTGTGATGCAACGCGCTGGAAAGATGCTTAGGAATTATAGGACAAATATGAACAGAGAATACATAAGACAGGGTGATAAGAAGAAGAAGTCAGCCCTTGAACAATGGAACTTCTTGGACAAAGAAGATTGGGACAATTTTGTTGCTTCAAGAAAATATGAAGAATTCAAGGTATTAGGCGTCACTCCCATTTTAATTAATATACATTGTATTCACCTATTCAAGATTAACATTTAGTGCTACTAACCTAATTATAAATGTGCATACTAACTAGGCCCTCAGTGACGCACAAAAAGCAAGGCGTGCACTGAATGTACATGACCATACTATGGGTCCAAAAGGCTATGCAAGCGTTCGCCAAAGACTACAGGCGGAGTCTGCGGCTACTCAGGAGTCTGCGACTACTCAGGAGTCTGCGACTACTCAGGAGTCTGCGGCCACACCCTTCCCTCGCCATGATATCTGGATAGCTGGCAGGAAAAACAAGAAGGGTGAAATAAAGAAGCCCAAAACTGCTGAGGCGGCTGCAAAAATGGTAAAATACAACTCTTAGAGCAATCATTTGAATATTGATTATTTGTGGTGTTAACTTAACAATTTTTGTTTATGGTGATTAGCGGGAGCTGCACGAGCAGAGGAAACAAGGCACGTTCATCCCTCAGGGCACAAGGGATGAATTGACAGTTGCTCTGGGTAACCCAGAGCATCCTGGACGTGTTAGAGGTGTCGGCGCTGGTGTGGGCATCAAAGCATTCTTTGGGCCATCCCAGCGCAAACCCAGAGCGGGACTTTCTCAAGAAGAGGTAACATATTCTATTTTTATAATGTTACTGCAAAAGGAAATTCATTAATAAAAAGCTAATATTTCTTTTATCCATGTATAGGAGAATAAGAGAGTCGAGGATATAGTTGCTAAGAAGCTCAACGATGTGGTTGCTGAGAAGGTCAAGGAAGAATTGCTGCGGTGGCAGGCATCTCAGGCTTCCAATCAGCCTATGCCGACCCACTCTTCTCCTGGTGCACAGACTGCAAGTAATCCTGGAGACCCATTGCCTAGCACGTCTGCTGTAAGTATTGTTTATGACATTGTAGCTAGTCTTTTCAAGATGATATGTTTTCAAGATGATATGTATATATGTATAACATTCTTTACGTAAATTTGTAGGCATTGAAGCCATGCCGCTTAAGAATGGAAAACTATGTTGTTGCAGAGGCGCAAGCTTACCAGTCCCTTCCTGGGGCAACGTTTCATGGGACTCCAATGCCGCAGGGCTACATTCGTGTGAGCCCGATACATGTATTACCCGATTGGAGGGAAGTTGAGTTGCCATATGCCCACCCAGATATTGATACACTTGGTGAGGCAGAAAGCGGGGTCATATTGTGGCCCAAAGCAGATGTCCTCTACACGACTGAAATTGTAAGATAAATTTACATTGATTTAGACTGTTAATGTGTATATATGATGTCAACTGATCTGAAATTATATATACAGGTTAAATAGAAGACACCAGGAGCACCTAGGCCTCCACCTCCAATTCCCGCATTACCAACTTGGGTTCCAACTGACCTACAATACCCGTTAGGTCCTGCTTGTAGGGGAATGGCATGTTGGCTACGGGCACATAATATACTTTGCCCTATAATTGTTTCTTTAGATGCAGATTATGCAGGTCAATCATACGACAACTCTTTATTTATACAAGATATTATTGAGCTGTTTATGTATGATTGGTTGAATACATCAATGATAGAGACATGGATAAGGTGAGATCTTGTTTATACATCCATATACCTTGTGTAAGATCCGGTGATCTAGTTTCTTATATATTAATGCATACGTCTATATGTTTTGCAGCTACTTAATCGAAGATCATTGCAAACAATTTGCATTTGATCATGTGGGATTTTTGATTCCATCATTGATTAGTATGGTAGCTAAAGACCCTGATAGTGTTCAACAATACTGTATAGATGCTTTTACAATTTTTGGTCATCAAATGAAGACGATAATAATAGCTCCATTCAATGTCAAGTAAGTTTGCTTTATTTATAATTTGGACTTAAGAAAATTCCATTATTATTTTGCATTTTGAGTTATTAATTGTTAACTTTTTACCTCTAGTGGTAGACATTGGGAGTTACTAGTTATTGTCCCCGGGACGTTCACTGTTTATTATCTAGATCCCGCAGGAAGTACATTAAACACTAAAATTGGACACGTAATGAGAATGGCATTATTCTGGTGAGAAATATTTCATTTTTTATATCCGTTAACATCTTTTATTACATTACTATTTACTTATGCAACTTAGTGTGTTATATTAACATGTAGGGGTTTAGATGCATTCAAAAATGCTGGAGGAAAGGTCCCAAGGAAAAAGAACCAGCCATTGTCTTGGGAGAACGTAAAAGTAAGTTCCCGACTCCCTGACTCCAATGTATATATTATTGATGTGAATTGTGCTTAGTTGTATTATTTTGTATGTTTCAATTTATAGTGCGCTACACAAGACAATGGCTGGGCATGCGCATACTATGTGATGCGATTTATGCAGATGATTATCAAACATGCCGCATTGGACATCGATACCATACATGAGGTATTATATATAGTCTCATTAGTTAGTATGAAATATATCAATCTTATTTTATATTATTACTTATATATATACATCATTCTCTTTGCAGGTGTTTAAAACTGACCACACTATAGGCAAACGCTTAAAAAATGTACATGCTCCATATACGAGGGAAGCATTAAATGAAGTAAGAGAAGAATGGGCAATAGTTGTACAAACAGTGGCAACTGTAAGATATAATTGGGATGTTGATAGTGATGATGAATGATACTTTGTAAATGAATGTTTCTGAATGTTAAAACATGTATTTGAATGATTCTATATGTGTGAACGTGACAATTGAATTGATGTCTGAATGTATCTACTTGTGTGAATCTTTTTATGTTAATTTTGCATGTTTGTGGCCTGTTTGTAGGCTGATATCAATGGATGTCGTAAACCTGCAGTTCAGAAAACTGAACTGCAGGTTCTCATCCTGCTGACCAGCCAGAGCAGGCCTGCAAACAGATTTATAAAAAATATATATATATAGGCGTCGGTTATTTACCGATAACCGTCAGCACAGACTTACAACGTCGGTTTTTTGTTGAACACCGACGCCAAAAGTGTTCGCGCTACAGGAAATGGGAGTCATCTAGGACACTTTTCTGCATCGGTTGTTTAGTATATAACCGACGCAGAAAGCGTCCTAGATGACGCTGTTCTCTGTGGCGCGAACCCTTTTGGCGTCGGTGTTTTATAATAAACCGACGCCTTTATGTAAAATAGGCGTCGGTTTTTTAACCGACGCTGAAGTGTCCAACCTTTTAGCGGCACCCACATAGGCGTCATTCAGAAACCGACGCCAAAGGGGGTTAAACAACCGACACTAAAAGGCACTTCTGTAGTAGTGTATGGATGATGATACTATATTCATTGAAAGCATGTTGTTAGCTTTATGAATAGTGATTTATCCTGATGCCTTGTTAATAGCATCTTATGAGATTGATAGGATGTGAGAGCCATGAATACCATCAAGGTCATGATTTGAGAGATGACTTGTGATGAGAGTACTGAGAAATGATGATTATGTGAGTTAGACTTGATACATTTAGTATTCTACTTTCATAAATGATGTTCTAATGATTAATGTTTGAAAACATGTTTGATGTTAAAATAATACTAAAATATACCTAACTAATCAAGTATAATCATACCATGTAGAGCCCTGATCATAGATCCATCATTGTCAGGAGTTAAATGATGGTGAAACAGGTTTTCCTAAGGGAACTCCTGGATCACATACTTTTGAGTATGTGGGGAAAATGGATGTGAATGCCCTTACATCCTAGTATAGGAATTGATGTAGATGTATCTTAATCTATCAATCCTTCACTATGGGTTATGTCGGGGTGATGTAACACTAATCTCCCGAGAAAGTCTTTTATACCGCATCGATGAGAGATAAACAAGAAATCCCTCGATGGCGAAGAGAGTACAGAATGCCACTGTGACTCTAATAGCGAAGTACCAGAATACCCTGGTAAGCTATAGTAGTAGAGACATTAGATGTCCTGCATGTTGAACCTCACACTGACTGAGGAAGATGAGGTCATAAGAATCCGGCTCTTTTGATGACCTATGTATGATACCGATGCGACTTAATAGTGATCGGTTGGAGTATGAACGGTATACCTCATCTCCGTAGGGCATAATGATGTTTGTAAAACATAAACAACCGCGTAGCATATCTTCTTAGGTTGATTCACGAGATACATTGATTGAAGATACATTACTTAGTATACATGTTTTTCATATCCCTTAAATGTTGTTGTTCTAATTGATAACAACCTGCTGTTGATTACCTTAAAGATTTTATTGCCTATGTTGTTCTTGAATTGCTATAATAAAGCTTCTGGCGGAGAGTTATAACTCTCGTTGGGACAATTATTTAAAATTGTCTCACCCTGTAGATTTCAACTTTTTAGGTGGTCGTCGAGGACGAAGGAATCAGTCTGCGGGAGGATAATATCAGCAGCAGCACCAGGAGCAGCAATAAATCTCAGGTGGAGATTCAGACTGCTGAGTTGTGTAGTTAGATAGTCAGTCCTATGTGTTCTCTGTACTCTCAGGTCCTTGGAGTCTTTTGGTCTGAGATTTTGATTTTGAGTTCTTGAGATTTTGTATCATGTTGTATATAATTACTCAAGAAGTAATTATCAAAGATTTAAACACTTTATCTCCTTTTATGGAAGAAGTTTTTATGGATTCAAGCTCTTATCTCAAAAAGTTTTAATTTTCCGTGATTTTTGTCTTCCGCTATTAATCGAACTGTTTCCGCTACGTTTAAATCGTGTTTATATCGTGGTTTGGAGATCAGAGCCCACAATTAGTGGTATCAGAGCTCTAGGTTCACTGAGTCTACAGAGACATAGGAATTAGGATGTCGAGTCTACCCTTAGTATTTCTTTCTTATCTAATAGAGTCTTCTGCTCCTCAGTAGAAGAAGATAATTAAGAATGTCTGAACCACACGAGGAGTTCGTGGCAGAAAGTAGTGTTGCTGCACCCCAAGGAGGTGCAAGGAACCTGGAGATAGAACAACCTGTACCTGAGCCACCCAGAGAGCCACCTCAGTTTGACCCAGCTGACATGGAAAACCCAGTTGTTCAAACTATGTTCGGGCAGTTTATGACTGCCATGACACACATCACCGACAGGATGCCCATGCCTGCACCTAGGGAACCTGCTCATCCTGAAGGACAAGGTATCGGTAAGACGTTCGAGCGACTTCGTTGTGTCGGAGCAACTGAATACTTTGGAACAGCTGATCCTGCAGATGCCGATCTGTGGTTGACCGAATTGGAAAAAGCTTTTAGAATCCTCAACATCCCAGAAGCTCAGAAGGTTAGACACGTTGTCTATCTTCTCAAAGGAAGTGTTGGTCACTGGTGGACCATGGAAGAGCAGAAGAGGCCTGGAGTGGAGATCTCGTGGGAAGATTTCTGTCGGGAATTTATCAATAGATATTTTCCAAAGACCTTCCTAGATGAGAATATCTCTCAGTTTGAGAGACTGAGGCAGGGCATGATGAACATTAGCGAGTATGAAGCTAAGTTCATGGAGTTACTGCGGTTTTGTCCGCACATGGCTGCCACAGAAGAAGAAAGAATCAGAAGGTTCGAGAAGGGTTTAAATGCTGACTTGATTACTCCCGTGTCTGCCCTAGAGAATCGGGAGATGTTTGCTACCTTCGTTGAGTCAGTCAGAAGGATAGAGAAATCCGTAGTCGAGAAGAGACAAACCCATAAAAGATATCCGCAGTTCCAGGGTTCTTCATCTAGAGACTTTAAGAAGCCTAGATTCTCTGCACCTACACCTCCACCACCCAAAACGAGTGCTCAGACACAGTGGTCACCGAGTAGAGGCAGGGGACGAAGCCTACCTCAACAAGAGACTCGTAGTTCAGCATCGATGTCAGTCACAGGACCACCCAGACCACAACAACTGGAGAGGAGCTGTTACAACTATGGGAAGGTGGGGCATTTAATGAAGGACTGCCGATCTAGGCCTGTCAGTGTGACACAACCTCAGAGGCAGAGTCAACAGGGATCTCAGAGAAGGCAATCTCAAGGAGCAGCTCGAGGACGTGGACAAGCGTCTCAAGTTGGATCATCAGCACCACCTTAACACCAGGCGACAGCAAGGTTCTATGCTATGAACCCACCTGATGCAGTTGTCAATCCACGAGTAGTGGCAGGTCAGATGGAACTTTTATATTCTAATATGTCTAAATCATGTGTGGTATCTGTTCTAATTGACCCGGGTGCTACGCACTCCTTTGTCACTTGGAGAGTGATTTGTAACTGCGATATGACAATTAGTCATAGGGCAGATAGCTTGTTTTTGGAGACTCTGTTTAGTGGGTCTGTTGTGTTGCAGGAGGTATGATCTCCCTGCATCCTCTTCTTTTCTAATCATCGCATTCAAGTGGACCTTATACCACTTCATATGCAAGGATTTTATATAATCCTCGGGATGGATATCTTGGAAAAGTATCGAGTTGTCTTGGATTGTGAATCCAAGCTTGCTGTGTTTGCTGATAAAAACAACACGTGGATCTTTCAAGGAGAAAGGAAGATTTTGCCCACCTGTCTTGTGTCAGCTATGGTTGCTGATAAGCTGATGAGGCAAGGATGTTATGCATTCTTGGCCCATGTGGTAGATGTTACCAAAGAAGGTCTCAACCCTGCTGAAGTTCCTATAGTCAGGGAATTCAAGGACGTGTTTCCTGAAGAACTTCCAGGTATACCACCACCTCGGGAAATTGATTTTGAAATCAATTTGATCCCAGACACGAAACCTATAGCCCAGACACCGTATAGGATGGCGCTTGCTGAGATGGCAGAACTCAAGAAACAGCTTCAAGAGTTACTTGAGAAAGGTTTTATCCGACCGAGCACTTCACCTTGGGGTGCTCCAGTTTTGTTTGTTAGAAAGAAAGATGGGTCAATGCGGTTGTGAATTGATTATAGACAACTCAATAAAGTAACGATAAAGAATAAGTACCCTCTGCCGAGGATTGATGGTCTCTTTGACCAGTTGTGTGGTGCAACCGTCTTCTCAAAGATAGACCTGAGGTCTGGATATCATCAACTCCGTATTAAGGATAGTGACATATCCAAGTCTGCCTTTAGGACAAGATATGGTCACTATGAGTTCACGGTTATGTCGTTTGGACTAACCAATGCACCAGCTGCATTCATGGAACTCATGAATAGAGTTTTTCGACCTTTCCTCGATTAGTGTGTTGTCGTCTTCATAGATGTCATTCTGATTTTTAGCAAGGATGCTCAGCAGCATGAGCAGCATCTTCGCCAAGCTTTGACCTTGCTAAGAGAACACAAGCTGTATGCTAAGTTTAGCAAGTGCGAGTTCTGGCTGCCGGAGGTATCTTTTCTTGGACATGTGATATCTGCCTCGGGAATTCGTGTTGACCCTACAAAGGTAGAATTTGTTCTACAGTGGGAACAACTGAAGACGTCGACAGAGATTCGAAGTTTCCTAGGGTTAGCAGGCTATTATCGAAGGTTCATTAAGAACTTTAGTTCCATAGCCTTACCCTTGACAAAGTTGACCCGGAAAGAAGTTCCTTTTGACTGGAGCGATAAGTGCTAGCAATCTTTTCAGTTGTTGAAGGAGAGGTTGACAAGTGCACCAGTACTTGTGTTACCTGAGCAAGGCAAAGGATACATAGTTTTCAGTGATGCCTCCAAGAATGGACTCGGATGTGTGTTGACACAGAATAAACAAGTAATTTCTTTTGCTTCCCGACAGCTTAAGAAACACGAAGAGATTTATCTGACACACGATCTAGAGTTAGCTGTTGTGGTTCATGTCCTGAAGATCTGGAGACATTATCTTTATGGAGAGACGTATCAGATTTTCACTGACCATAAGAACCTTAAGTACATCTTCTCTCAGCATGAGCTTAGTATGAGACAACGCCTCTGGATGGAATTAATCAAGGACTACGATTGTACGATTGATTACCATCCGGGGAAGGCTAATGTGGTTGCTGATGCCTTGAGTAGGAAATCAGCAACATCAACCATGGAAAGGGCACAACTAAACTCTTTAGTATGCTCTAAGAGAGATATGCTTATCTCTTTAAGGCAACACAATGTACAGTTGAAGGTGTCATTGTTAGCCGAGTTGTTGGCTGAGATGCATATTAAACCTACCCTTAGAGAGCAGATTAAGGAAGCACAACAAGGTGATACTGTAGTTCAGCAGATTAGATCGGAGTATGGTAGTGAGAAATGAGATGGTTTCCATGACTCAGATGATCAAATAGCATGTTATCATGGGAGGATGATAGTTCCTGATGTGGACAACTTGAGGAAGTTAGTCCTGGAAGAAGCTCATTCTTCGATGTATGCCATGCATCCAGGGAGCACCAAGATGTATTGAAATTTGAAAGATATGTATTGGTGGCCTGGAATGAAGAAGGATGTTGCAGAGTTTGTTCTGAGGTGTCATGTGTGTCAGCAAGTTAAAGCTGAACACCAGAAGCCTGCAGGAACAATGCAACCTTTACCCATACCACAGTGGAAGTGGGACCATGTTACCATGGACTTTGTTGTTGGCCTACCCAGGACAAGCAAAGGACATGATTCCATTTGGGTAGTTGTTGATAGGTTGACTAAGACAGCGCATTTCTTACCTGTCAAAACAACCTATTCTGCGGAGAGGTTATCACATTTGTATGTTCAAGAGATAGTGCATTTGCACGGAGTTCCTGTCACTATAGTTTCCGACAGAGGTCCCCAGTTTACAAGTCGTTTTTGGGAGCAGTTACACAGATCCTTAGGCACCAAGCTAAGGTTTAGTACGGCCTTTCATCCACAGACTGATGGACAGTCAGAAAGGACCATACAGACCTTGGAAGACCTGTTGAGAGCATGTGTTCTCCAATTTACCAGAAGTTGGGATCTACACCTAAGCTTGATAGAGTTTGCTTATAACAATAGCTATCAGCATAGTATTGATATGGCACCTTATGAAGCCTTGTATGGTAGACGTTGTAGATCACCCTTGTGTTGGTATGAGACTGGTGAGCATCAGTTGTTAGGACCTGATCTTGTACAGCAAACTACAGAAAAGATTAAGGTAATACAACAACAGATTAAGACTGCATAGGATAGGCAGAAATCTTATGCTGACAAGCGTCGTAGACCCTTAGAGTTCCAGGTCGGAGACAGAGTGTATCTCAAAGTCTCTCCTTGGAAAGGAGTTCTTCGTTTTGGAAGAAAAGGGAAGTTAGCTCCTAGATTTATGGGGCCTTATCCAATCATTGAACGGGTTGGAAAGGTAGCATATAAACTAGAGCTGCCACCAGAGTTACAGAGGTTACACCCTGTGTTTCACATTTCTATGCTGAGGAAATGTCACCCAGATACCGAGTCAGTTCTACAACCTATGGAAATAGAATTGAATGAAGATATAACTTATGAGGAAGGACCACTGTCAATCCTTGATAGTAGAACTAAAAAGTTAAAGAAGAAAGATATAAACCTTGTGAAAGTCCTCTGGAACCACCGTAGTGTTGAAGAAACCACTTTAGAACTAGAGGAGGAGATGAGAAGGAAATACCCTGCTCTTTTCTCTTAATATGTTTTATCGATTTCGGGGACGAAATCCTTGTAAGGGGTGGATAATTTGTAACATCCCTGACCTGGGTTATGAGTTAACCCTAGGTGTTTTGCCTAATTATGTAATTAAGATACTGGTGATTATCTTTTGGCATGTAATTAAACTCTTGAGGAGCATATATTTCCATTTCTGCCCTAATTGAACAATGTTTTAGTATTGTTTTGTAATACAGGGACCTATGTGCAAATTACCCAGCTAAAGGGGTTAACTTGCAAATTTCACATGTTGAGATGTTCCTCTGATGTTGAGACATCATGAGAATGATTATGGTAAAGTTTGAAGGATTTCCCAAGCTTGAGCACCAAGGTGCAGCTGTGGAAGCAATCCCTGTGCTTGAAACCCTGGTTTTGGGGTAAAATGCAATTTACCCAAAATTTGGAGTGCAACTTGTAAATATCATCTTCTAAAATATCTTTTATAACTTGTGTCATCATCTAGAGTAGAAATGATGAAGAGGGCACTTCATTTGAATAATCATATAATAAATGAACACCTTTGTGGTTGAATAATCAAGGTATAAGTATAATAGCTCTTTTATATGTATACTTTAGTAATGGGTTGATCTTCTTTGCCTTCAATTATTGACCTTAGAAGGAGATTGTCCTTAGAAATAAGGGGTAGGGACGAGCAAAGAAGAAAGGAAGGACTTAGATGAGAAATGGGATAAAGTAGAAGCTTTATGGAGAAATTTCACCCAAAATATATATACCACTTCCTTTGCAAGCAAATGAACGTTTCTTTCATTCCCTCACTTATCCCCCTTGCTCAAACTGACCAAGGCAGAGCTCTGGAGCATAGGAGAACGACCAGGGAGTTCAAGGTAAGTTTGGATCATCCCTTTTGCTTGAATTCATGGAGGAAACTCGATTTCAAGGTTGAATTCATGGCTAGCTCACCTAGCTTTATCTTTCTAGCCATTCCTTTCCAACTTTTCCTTGGAGAATTCACCTTGGCTGACCTGTGGAGCTCAAATACGCCATTAATGACCTGAAGCTTGGAATCTTGGAGCTCAAGGAACAACCTTTATGCGGGTTTTATAACTCTAAACCTTATGCTTTGATTATACATCTTTTTCTATGCATATATTGCTAGTTCTTCTTCTTCCCTATCTTCCCTTGCATCCTTGCAAGAAAAATCATGAAGAACTGCTACTGTTCTTGAGGTAGAAGATAAGGGCATTAATTCCTATGCTTATCCACGGATTTCCACTTTACCAAACAATCTCCACCAATTGCCCATACGGTTTACACAACCATTTGGTGGGCAAACGGTTTCAGGGTCGTATGAAGGCAAACGGCCTTCAAGACCATTTGGTCGCGTTGACCAAGCAACGACCGTATGGGAATCTTGTTTATAATTATGTAGGTTAATCACCCACAAACTTTGAGGGGTTAACTCCAAAGGAATCGTGAGATATAAGCAAATCAATTAGCAAATCCAATTGAATTAAGTTCTGATTTTCAATCTGTTTAATTTGCCCTTTTTGGGCAAACGGTCTCCAGACCGTTTAAGATGGTTGACCAAGCGTTGACCGTTTGGGATTACTGTTCATAATGATGTTGATTAATGACTCAGCAAATTTTATGGATTAATTCCAAACGAGTTATGAGTTGAAGGTTGATTAATAGGGAAAATCCTAATTGAAATCAGTGCTGAAATTCCAATGAGTTAATTAGTGATTTTGGGTTGATTAGCCCAAACGGTCTCAAGACCGTTTGGGGAATCATCCAAATGGTCTCAAGACCGTTTGGGGATCACCCAAGACCGTTTAGAGGTCTGGGGTCAAGAATAGTTGGCCAATTCAAGGTCCAAAGGTACCAAACCATATTGCAATTAAGTATTGATGTGATGATTAACTCAATAGATCAAACCTTGATGAATTTTCACTAGAGTCCAAAGGATGGATGGGCAAACGGTCTCAAGACCTTTTGGAACTCATACAAACGGTCTCGAGACCGTTTGGTGTCAACCCAAGACCGTTTGGAGGTCTAGGGTTAAGGTAATTTGATCAATTGAGGGCCCAATTACAGTGGGTTATTGAAATAATCAAATTGCTGATTTGTGACTTAATTAAGGTTCAACCCCTATCAAATCAACTTAGATTTTGATGAATTCTTGGGCAAACGGTCTCAAGACCGTTTGGAGGTTATCCAAACGATCCCAAGACCGTTTGGGACAAGTTTGAGCCCGATTGGAGGTCAATTGATGGGATCAACTTCGATTTGATTCACATTGTTGAGTGTTGATGGTTGAATGTTTATAGACCTTAATTGAACCAACTCCAACCCTAATTGGATATCCATTGAGGGTCAATTGAGTGACCAATTGGTTAAGGATAACCCTAATTTTCTCAATTGATAAGTGGTTAACAAGGATTTGGCCAATTGAAGGCTTCAACATAGAAAACCCTAATCGTTTATAACCTTTAATCCACTTTTGAGGTCCAAAAGGTTTGAGCCCATTTGGACCAAACGGTCTCAAGACCGTTTGGATCCAAACGGTATCAAGACCCTTTGAGGACAAACGGTCTCAAGACCTTTTGAGGACAAACGGTCTCAAGACCGTTTGGGCTCAAACGATCTCAAGGTCGTTTGGACCAATCGATCTCAAGATCGTTTAAGATCAAACGGTTTCAAACCGCATAAGCTTCAAACGGTTTGAAAGTCAACTCTCCCCAAACGGTCTCAAGACCGTTTGAGACCAAATGGTCTCAAGACTGTTTGGTGGTTGAAGGTTGAAACCGTTTGAAGGTTTTCAAGGTTGTTTATACTTAATCACTTGAAGGTGTAAATGGTTCAATGGTGATCTAATTTAAACCCTAATGGTAACTTAGGACATTACGGACTAAATGACTAATGAATTGACCCATGATGACGATCAATGGGTAATTTACCAAAATTTCCTTGAAGGGTTCAATTGAGTAATACCTTGTTCTAATCAAACCCTAATCACATGATAGTGGTGATTTGGCTTATGATAGTAAATAAGGACCTAACCCAACCTAATCTAGAGTGATGTAATCATCACCTATGAGTAAGAGGAGAGAGAAGATCCCAATTATGTTGAAATCCAGGTAATGTACCTTCAATATATATATATATGAATGTACATGATTAGGGTATGATCCACCTATGTGAGATCATGAAAACCCTATTTATGATAATTAATGAATCTTAATCTTATCTGAGGACTTTAATGATGATGTTTCCCATACATGGTGATGTTATGAGATCAATTCACCGATAGGTGAATAGTAAACCCTAATTGATGAAAATCAGGGAAACCTAGCTCTTGTATGAGTAGGGAGATACAACCTCTTTAAATGAGTTATTTATTGTTATCAGTTGATTTAACCATGCAGGTTCCTATATGAGGATGATCATATCCAGGTATGGATGATGATACTATATTCATTGAAAGCATGTTGTTAGCTTTATGAATAGTGATTTATCATGATGCCTTGTTAATAGCATCTTATGAGATTGATAGGCTGTGAGAGCCATGAATACCATCAAGGTCATGATTTGAGAGATGACTTGTGATGAGAGTACTGAGAAATGATGATTATGTGAGTTAGACTTGATACATTTAGTATTCTACTTTCATAACTGCTGTTCTAATGATTAATGTTTGAAAACATGTTTGATGTTAAAAGAATATTAAAATGTACCTAACTAATCAAGTATAATCATACCATGTAGAGCCCTGATCATAGATCCATCATTGTCAGGAGTTAAATGATGGTGAAACAGGTTTTCCTAAGGGAACTCCTGGATCACATACTTTTGAGTATGTGGGGAAAATGGATGTGAATGCCCTTACATCCTAGTGTAGGAATTGATGTAGATGTATCTTAATCTATCAATCCTTCACTATGGGTTATGCCGGGGTGATGTAACACTAATCTCACAAGAAAGTCTTTTATACCGCATCGATGAGAGATAAACAAGAAATCCCTCGATGGTGAAGAGAGTACAGAATGCCACTGTGACTCTAATAGTGAAGTACCAGAATACCCTGGTAAGCT
The DNA here is from genome assembly GCA_963693085.1 of Alisma plantago-aquatica. Classification (NCBI taxonomy): domain Eukaryota; kingdom Viridiplantae; phylum Streptophyta; class Magnoliopsida; order Alismatales; family Alismataceae; genus Alisma; species Alisma plantago-aquatica. The sequence continues at coordinate 410,520,424 of OY856413.1, forward strand.
ATAGTAGTAGAGACATTAGATGTCCTGCATGTTGAACCTCACACTGACTGAGGAAGATGAGGTCATAAGAATCCGGCTCTTTTGATGACCTATGTATGATACCGATGCGACTTAATAGTGATCGGTTGGAGTATGAACGGTATACCTCATCTCCGCAGGGCATAATGATGTTTGTAAAACATAAACAACCGCGTAGCATATCTGCTTAGGTTGATTCACGAGATACATTGATTGAAGATACATTACTTGGTATACATGTTTTTCATATCCCTTAAATGTTGTTGTTCTAATTGATAACAACCTGCTGTTGATTACCTTAAAGCTTTTCTTGCCTATGTTGTTCTTGAATTGCTATAATAAAGCTTCTGGTGGAGAGTTATAACTCTCGCTGGGACAATTATTTAAAATTGCCTCACCCCGTAGATTTCAACCTTTTTAGGTGGTCGTGGAGGATGAAGGAATCAGTCTGCGGGAGGACAGTATCAGCAGCAGCAGCACCAGGAGCAGCAGTAAATCTCAGGTGGAGATTCAGACTGCTGAGTTGTGTAGTTAGATAGTCAGTCCTATGTGTTCTTTGTACTCTCAGGTCTTTGGAGTCTTTTGGTCTGAGATTTTGATTTTGAGTTCTTGAGATTTTGTATCATGTTGTATATAATTACTCAAGAAGTAATTATCAAAGATGTAAATAGTTTATCTCCTTTTATGGAATAAGTTTTTATGGATTCAAGCTCTTATCTTGAAAAGTTTTAATTTTCCGTGATTTTTGTCTTCCACTGTTAATCGAACCGTTTCCTCTACGTTTAAATCATGTTTATATTGTGGTTTGGAGATCAGAGCCCACATCTTTTATCTTGATGATTATGCGAGTTAGTGACATCGTCCTCGTCTGGTGGTATGGCCTCACCTATGTCCGGCTTGCATTTTTTGCAGACACGGTCAGGGCTAACAACCGATTGGTAAACCACCTTACGATTTCTCAAAATGACGAAACCATAACTGGTTTCCTTCCCTTGTCTGTTGAAGGGTCTGTGTGGGTTCTGCCCTTGGGTGGGTGGTGGAGCTTGGAACTAGAATGGCTGATCCGTGTCCCCATTGGGGGAGTGGCCAGCACTGGTTTCATTTCCCACCAGGGTGACAACTGAGTTATCAGTCACCTTGGGAATGTTTGATTGAACGTCCTGAGCGGCAGCAACCGCGCTCGCTTTCTTATTCTTTTTCTTTTGTTTCCTGCTAACCACTTTTGTGAAGCCCTCGTCATCGACCTCAGCTTCAGTATTCGAGACTGGGATAGGCTTCTCAGAACCTGTTGTGTCCGTCTTCTTGGTGATATTCTTCTTCTGTGGTTGCTTCCTTGGTTCGGGACGCTTGGCATGGATTTCCATGGTGTACGTGACACTAGGCAAAGGAATCGATGTTGCTGAGGAGGACGTCTCACAGGCTTCAGCACGTAAAGTCTGCTTGCAGTCCTTGTCCGCGTGGCCAACGCGGCCGCACTTCATGCAAACAACCGGGAGATTTTCGTACTCAAGATGAAAATGTTCCCCATTAATGAACATTGTCGGCAGCAGAGGTTTGGACGTCACGACTTCAACGGCGATCCTCGCAAATTTCCCGCGATGTCCCTGGAGGGTATGTTCATCGACCTTGATCGTCTTCCTGACTGTGTTTCCAATGGATGTGAGCAGCTGGTTCTGGAAGAGGAAGGCGGGCAACTCAGGGATTCTCACCCAGACGACAAGTTTTTTCAGGATTGGATCAGACGGGCGAAAGTCTGGCAACCAAGACTGGACAGACAGGTAATTGCCAAATATCGTCCAAGGTCCGCCCGTCATGGCGGTAAAGTAATCATCGTGCCCAGAAAATTGGACTATGTAGTATCCGTTTTCCAGGTCTACGACTCGAAATTCGCTTTTTGGTTCCCAGATGGAATAAATCTTATTGATCAGGGCTTTGAACCCAACGTTGATGCCAATAGCTTTGACAACAACTGCGAACTTCCATGGCTCCAGAAGGGGTTGCATGGCGGCGTTGTGGATCGAGAAAGATGGGAGCACCCCACTGAGATCCACACAGATATCAGCCTCCTCAAGAACATCAGGCGAGATCGAGTTTTCATAAGTAAGCATACCAAGCGGCCATCCACTGATCGTTTCTGCATAAGATGGTTTCGCTCCTTTCTCAATGGTGGGGATGGAGTCTATTTCCATCGCTACACCCCCCACATGGGAAGAGGTAGGAGATTCCTTGTCGGTCCTAGAGGTTTCCTGATTGGAGATCGCTTCACACTGATCACTTTTGCTTGGATCGGGCGGACGTGGAGTTGGCCATGACCCCAACCACCGCCAACAATTCCCCCACGGCCGCCACCTCGGGAGAACCCTAGGCGAGCGTACATGACAATCTCTCTTATATTTTTAGGTTTGAATGTAGTTTGACCAAAGATTGAATATTATTCTATTAATGTGTGGTATTTAACCTAAAGTCTCGGTATATCCCGCTGTCACGCGTTACGTTTATTTGCTTACCACCTTATGTGCACCATCGTATGGCTGGTACTTAATCAAATGATGATCCAATGGCACTCGCCTTATCTCCTTCCTCCGTTCTTTCCGTGGAACTCAGTCGTTACCAACGGCTTCAATGTGGGCCTTCAATCGCCTTCGATTCTCGACGGTTTCACATCGTTTCTTCGCCATCAAATCTGGCTCATAGCCCCGATCCGAACGATCCCCATCTCGCGCCCCCTCGCTCATTTTAGACGAAACTCCCAAAGCTAGGGCTTCGCTTCCCTCCATCACCAAGTTGCAGATGACACCACAAACCCCCTCGTGCCCCTATAGCTATCCCAAAACATCCGCCACCCTTCACAACTTGCTCCTCCACTGCCAATTTGGCCCCAAGAGCCCCGAATCTCCCTAACCTACTCGGTTTTGGTCTCCGACAATCCGAGCTTTGTCCGACCTTCTCCGACCACCTCGGTCCAATCGCGACCTCAGTGAGCATCCTCAAAACCTCAGCTTTGTTTCCACGCTTTCAGTTTGCCGCGAGAACCCCCTGATCGACGGGTCCTATAGCAACCTGCAACCCCATGTATGACCTTGGTTGGGATTCTCACCGCCGTCCTTGTCTAGTGGCCCCTCGAGCCACATTTCACCTCCAGGGACTCCGACGAAGCCGCAAGGAGTGCCTTGATGGACTCGGCAGGTAGTCTCTCACTGGATTCCAGTACATGGCCTCCTCCCCTATTTTCCCTGGTATTTCCCTGTTTCTCGTCGCGATGATCGAACTGGCTTTCCTTGCCTCCAACGACCATGACCGCACCTCTGTTGGACCTCCCCGAGCAGATCTGTGCTCCCTAGTAGGCCTTCTAACTCTGTTCTCAGGTTTTTCCCCCTTTTCGACCCTGCTCCAGCCATGGACAGGAGCTCCACGCTACAGTGTGCTCCAGCACCCTGGGAGCCTCTCCTTGCGCTCGTTGAGCTTGCCAAAGAACCGCGAAGGCAAAGGACCACTAGCCAGTCTTCAAAGGACCACATGGTTCCAAGTGTAATGAAGGTCATAGCGTTCCAGGTAGATGCTCAACCTTGGTCTGTGCCATGGCTCGTGAGGGAAGAAACTAGGGTGTGCAATGACCCCCGAGTCCCGTGTTTCTTTTTGTGATGCGTTTAAATCACAAGGGTAGTTGAGAAATTTCACGCCCTATTTCCTTTGATCGTTAGGGCAAGCATCACGGCCTAATTGGCCAAGCTCGATTGGGCCAAGTTAGATGTTGGCCCACTATTTCCGGATTTGGATATATACATATATATACGTGGCTTTTTCTAGATTTAATGATTGGTCTGTTCTTCAGAAATTCATAGTAAATCACCTGTGTATTGGAAAATTATGCAAAAATATGTTTTGGAAAGGATTTTCGATGAGAAATCCGATTTTGTGGTTTTTATTGACTGATTTTGTTGTTTTCACATCTCAATATTTATATGGACAAATTAGGGTTTAATGAAGTATGATGAAGGATAATTATGTTAATTTCAGGTGTTTAAGGGAATCCAGCCAGTCAAACAAGGTTTGAATTAGGTGATTTAGTTCAAGGTAAGTGGGCCATGCCCTTGGCATAGATAATACTTGTTTTATTGAATGTTTATGATTTTTATTAAGCACTTTATGTTAAAGTCATAATTAATGCATGTTTTCTTCAATGTATATGATTATTGGATGTTGATTGTTATAATCTAAGTCTAAGAATAGAAATCACATTAAGATTATGAATTATGATTAAGATGCATGAAACCAAGATTTAGAGGGAAGGAATTCCCATCCATGTTTAAGAGGGAGAAATCCCATTATGTTTCATGGGGAGAAATCCCAATTATGTTCAAGAGGGAGAAATCCCAATTAAGATCAAGTTTAGGTTATTAAGAAGATAAGTACAGTCTAAGAAAGATCATGGTTAAGGGAATTTGATTTAGATTTATATGCACCTTGTTATGGGCTTTCCTAGCATTATGGGCTTTCTGAACAATTATGGGCTTTCCGAGCATTATGGGCTCCTTATGGAGCATTAAGAGAGGAGCATATACTTCTTGTCAAATTCTTTATGTAAAAGATGCCAAGAAATGATTAATGTCAATGCATGATTATGACAAATCACTTTATATGTTATTTTTATCCTTTATAACATGTCAATGTCGCTTACTTACCATGTTTGTTTTTTTTCCTTTGCATGGCTGGGGACGAGATGTATGCAGACATTGGAGCTAAAGGGAAGGAGACCTCTTGAGAAGATTCCAAGGATCCAAGATCTTAGGAAGTTGTTGCCTGGTGGGACGTCCATCTATGGAGATTCTATCTTTTCCATATTATCTAGTTTATGTTTAGTATACCTTTAGAAACATGATGTAGCTTTCTTTCCAAGAACTTATGTATGAATCTATGTTTCTATGAATGCCAAGTGTTGTTTATTTCTTGAGATGAGATCATGCATGTGACAATCCCTCCCTGATACGCCAAGTATCCCACATTATGGATAATGTTGGGGATTAGGCTGTGCTTCCGTTGGTTACGTAAGAAACCCTAGGGAGGGGTGTTACATTAATGGTATTAGAGAAAGGAATAGATGGCCACTAAGGCAACAATAAGAATTCATGCAAGTCACCCTAGGATGAAGCAATAGAAGTAGAGAATAGGATGATGTATTCTAGTATGTCTAGAGAACCCTAAAGATGACTAGAGCCCTCACCTCATTAGAGAAGTACATGTTAGCATGCTCAGGTAGTTGAAACCTAGATGATGACGTGTTTCCCCTTATCTCAATGGTAAGGGCCACCCAATTGAGATTTGAGGAAAATGTCATTTAATGTGACTTTTTATATGTCTTACTTTCTTAATTGTGTGTGTGGTATGGGACACATGTACAAATAAGTTGGTGAGATGTAACATGAAAAGATCTAACATTTCTAAATATGTGCTTGATCACCACATATAAAGAGATGGAGGATACATGACCTAAGGTTAGACAACTATGAAGATGTAGTCATGGTAAGTTAGAGATAGATTCCCTAAGTATAATGAGTTAGGTGTAATGTTAAGAAGTAAGTATGAGACTTAGTAAGGGTAGTTAGGTAATTTATGTTGAATCATAATGCTTTGTTTATGCATGCTTCTTTTATAATAAAATTTGTATGGAAAAATTTCCAAGTTATGTGCAATCCTTAAGGTGGGTACAAACTCTAGGAAATTTTGAGGACGAAATTTATTTAAGGTGGGTAGAATCGTAACATCCCACTCTTATTATGCAAATTTTCAAACTATTTTATTCCTTGCATGCTCTTTTTCTAAATTAGATATATGTTGAGGACTTAAATGCAATTTGCCCATGTTAGTTTTACAAAATCATTTTATTATGCTCAATATCTCTCTCATCCTTGTTTTATTTAAAGAAAATGTTTTCATATATATATCCATGCCCTCTTGTTTAATAAAATGAGGATAAATGCTTTTATGTTCAATTTTCTCTCTCATATGATAATTAGTGATTTACATGTTTAATTATTTGCTTAATGGCCCCCATCTTGTTAATTGAAAATAAATAATATTTAGGGCACGCTTTTATGTTTTGCAATTCTTATTTGAAGAATTAATGGCTTTATTCGCATACATCATGGTCATTTAAGTATACATGAGGGTTTTGCTATTTTTAGGCCTAAATGGGTACAAGCACGAAATCTAATATCATAGGAATATTCTAGACACTCTAATCTACCTATGGTTCAAATTTGATCCCATTATGACAATGTTTGACCCTCCAATTGATTTAAGAGAGGTTTGAATGAGTTTGACCAAAGATTGAATATTATTCTACTAATGTGTGGTATTTAACCTAAAGTCTCAGTATATTCCACTGTCACGCGTTACGTTTATTTGCTTTCCACCTTATGCGCGCCATCGAACGGCTGGTACTTAATCAAACGATGATCCAACGGTGCTCGCCTTATCTCCTTCCTCCGTTCTGTCCGTGGAACTCAGCTGTTACCAGCGGCTTCAATGTGGGCCTTCAATCGCCTTCGATTCTCGACGGTTTCACATCATTTCTTTGCCATCAAATCCGGCTCATAGCCCCGATCCAAACGATCCCCATCCCGTGCCCCCTCGCTCATTTTAGATGAAACGCCCAAAGCTAGGGCTTTGCTGCCCTCCATCACCAAGTTGCAGACGACACCACAACCCCCCTCGTACCCCTATAGCTATCCCAAAACATCCGCCACCCTTCACAACTTGCTCCTCCACTACCAATTTGGCCCCAAGAGCCCCGAATCTCCCAGACCTACTCAGTTTTGGTCTTTGGCAATCTGAGCTTTGTCCGACCTTCTCCGACCACCTCGGTCCAATCGCGACCTTAATGAGCATCCTCAACACCTCAACTTTGTTTCCACGCTTTCACTTTGCCGCGAGAACCCCCTGATCGACGGGTCCTATAGCAACCTACAACCCCATGTATGACCTTGGTTGGGCTTCTCGCCGCCGTCCTTGTCCAGTGGCCCCTCGAGCCACATTTCACCTCCAGGGACTCTGACGTGCCGCAAGGAGTGCCTTGATGGCCTCGGCGGGTAGTCTCTCACTGGATTCCAGTACATGGCCTCCTCCCCTGTTTTCCCTAGTATTTCCCTATTTCTCATCGTGATGATCGAACTAGATTTCCTTGCCTCCAACGACCGTGCCCGCACCTCCGTTGGACCTCCCTGAGCAGATCCGTGCTCCCTAGTAGGCCTTCTAACTCTGTTCTCAGGTTTTCCCCCCTTTTCGACCTTGCTCCAGCCATGGACAGGAGCTCTGTTCTCCAGTGTGCTCCAGCACCCTGGGAGCCTCTCCTTGCGCTCGTTGAGCTTGCCAGGGAACCGCGAAGGCAAAGGACCACTAGCCAGTCTTCAAAGGACCACATGGTTCCAAGTGTAATGAAGGTCATAGCATTCCAGGTAGATGCTCGACCTTGGTCTCCGCCATGGCTCGTGAGGGAAGAAACTAGGGTGTGCAATGACTCCTGAGTCCCGCGTTTCTTTTTGTGATGTGTTTAAATCACAAGGGTAGTTGAGAAATTTCACGCCCTATTTCCTTTGATCGTTGGGGCAAGCATCATGGCCTAATTGGCCAAGCCTGATTGGGCCAAGTCAGATGTTGGCCCACTATTTCCAGATTTGGATATATAGATATATATATACGTGGCTTTTCTCGATTTAATGATTGGTCTGTTCTTCAGAAATTCATAGTAAATCGCCTGTTTATCAGAAAATTATGCAAAAATATGTTTTGGAAAGGATTTTCGATGAGGAATCCGATTTTGTGGTTTTTATCGACTGATTTTGTTGTTTTCACATCTCAATATTTATATGGACAAATTAGGGTTTAATGAAGTATGATGAAGGATAATTAATTTAATTTCAGGTGTTTAAGGGAATCCAGCCAGTCAAACAAGGTTTGACTTAGGTGATTTAGTTCAAGGTAAGAGGGTCATGCCCTTGGCATAGATAATACTTGGTTTATTGAATGTTTATGATTTATATTAAGCACTTTATGTTAAAGTCATGATTAATGCATGTTTTCTTCAATGTATATGATTATTGGATGTTGATTGTTATAATCTAAGTCTAAGAATAGAAATCACATTAAGATTATGAATTATGATTAAGATGCATGAAACCAATATTTAGAGGGAAGGAATTCCCATCCATGCTTAAGAGGGAGAAATCCCATTATGTTTCATGGGGAGAAATCCCAATTATGTTCAAGAGGGAGAAATCCCAATTAAGATCAGGTTTAGGTTATTAATAAGATAAGTACATTCTAAGAAAGATCATGGTTAAGGGAATTTGATTTAGATTTATATGCACCTTGTTATGGGCTTTTCGAGCATTATGGGCTTTTCGAGCATTATGGGCTTTCTGAGCATTATGGGCTCCTTATGGAGCATTAAGAGAGGAACATATACTTCTTGTCAAATTCTTTATGTAAAAGATGCCAAGAAATGATTAATGTCAATGCATGATTATGACAAATCACTTTATATGTTATTTTTATGCTTTATAACATGCCAATGCCGCTTACTTACCATGTTTGTTTTTTTTCCTTTGCATGGCTGGGGACGAGATGTCCGCAGACGTTGGAGTTGAAGGGAAGGAGACCTCTTGAGAAGATTCCAAGGATCCAAGATCTTAGGAAGTTGTTTCCTGGTGGGACGTCCATCTATGGAGATCCTATCTTTTCCATATTATCTAGTTTATGTTTAGTATACCTTTAGAAACATGATGTAGCTTTTTTTCCAAGAACTTATGTATGAATCTATGTTTCTATGAATGCCAAGTGTTGTTTATTTCTTGAGATGAGATCATGCATGTGACAATCCCTCCCTGATATGCCAAGTACCCCACATTATGGATAATGTTGGGGATTAGGCTGTGCTTCCGCTGGTTACGTAAGAAACCCTAGGGAGGGGTGTTACATGCCCCATGGTTCAGAACCTCAAGAATGGTAAGGGAGTATCTAAGGATTATAATTCATGTGATAATTTGCAAAGAAAACCTACCAATTGGGTAAATTTCATAAAAGTCCAGAATGTACCTAAAATTGCATAACTTGCACAAACAACATACAAATTGAACCAAATTTGAAACTTAGGCTGATTTTATGATTTAAAACACATCACAAAATTAGATTAAGGTTTAGAGCACTTAATTATGGTAATTAATCTTGTTTAATACATTAATCAAGATGTGGGGTCTTGTACAAATTTATTTACCATTGTTCCACTGAAGTGATGATTTTGCATTTTAGATCCTTAAATATGATTTCACTGAGGTATTTGTGCATAAACCCTTCTATTGGTATAAATAGTGAATAAATGTTCACCAAACCACTGTAAATCCAACTAATTAAACATCAAAGCCAAAAAAGGATAGAAAGGAAAGGAAAAGATTGGAAAAGGGCCAAAAAGAGAATATGTCCAAGTTTCAGTATGTTACACCCACCTTTGGTAGGAGTCCAGTCTGAAGCATTCTGTGTGAGGACCCCAATCACTATCTTCGATTGGGTCTGTTTCCCTCTCCCTTCTTCCTTCTCCTTTTCTTTCTTCTCCTCTATGTTCCTCATCTCTCCCCAGATCGACTGACCCTATAAAAGCTAGGGCTTGCGACACAGTCACCATTTTGCACTAGTGATCTCCTCTTTCCCCTGTATGCCCCTGTTTCTGACTACGTTCTCCTCTTGTCTCCATCTCAGGCCATCAGACCCTTGCTAACCTATCCACGCACCTCTGCTAGACCGTCCCCAACTTCTTCCTGATGTTTGTTGGCAACGTCATCTCCCGGAACAATTTCCCCAAACTCCTTATGCATCGCAGTGTCTTCCCGAGCTCATTGGCAAGGTGTTGGTTCCCGCACCCATCTTCGAGTAGTGGTCTTAGTTCCTGGGGCCTCAGGGAGGCATCCACAAACTCCAATTTCTTCGTTGTCGGTATGAATCCTTTTCCCCCATTTTGATATTTTAACTACCTATGTGAGTTGTAGCTTTGTCCACAATGGTCAGTGTTGACCTATTTGATGGGTCATGTGGCGTCGAAATACCTTCCAGGCCTGGTTTCTTGATATAGTTATCAAGGTTTTCTCAGTAATCTCTTGGCCTGATCGAAGATTTGGAGCTTTGTGCTTCTACCCATCACTCATGGAGGGGTAGTAAGGAAGACGATGCTCTATCTATTCTCCCTACTGCCCTCTTGTTTTGTATCACTTTTTGTTTTTCCCTCAGGGGCAAAATTGTCTTTTCATCTTTGTTTTGAGTTTTCTTTTCCGCATATGCAAGGTTGCCATGTTGTCTGTAAGACTGGATGAGTTTTCCACTTATAAGTGGACCAACTCAGTGGTTTTGACTGCTTACTAGGTTTTAGGTAATGACGTGCATATTTGGAATTTCCTAATTTATCGAATCTTGCAAAATTCATAATAATTCACTTACTGATCAGAAAAATATGGATAAATAATCGTTGGATTCAGAAAAATGTAAACTTTCCAATGGTTTTGTTTTTTCACCTGAATCTAATTTTATAAAGAGTTTATTTTGACGGATTAATCTGAATAAGTTATAATTTGTAAAATTCATAACTAAATATATATATGACAGAAAAATATAATAAAATATGTTTTGACCTCAGAAAAATATAATCTAAAACAAGGCATGGTTTTGATAACCTAATTCACTAATAATAAAAAAGGTGAGTTTTAGGGTTTGAATAATTAATGAAACCTAACCCTAATTCCACATTTATGCATAATAGGTTCTTTGGAGGCCTAGACGTAGATCTAGAAGTTACTTGGACTGTGTAGACTCTATAGTTGAGATATGATTGCATCCCACATTATTTCTATATTGAGCAATTTGATATTCATCTCTCTTAATGTATGTTTGTATCTCCTATTATTCCTTTGAGCAATTAACCTATGTTTATTCGTTCTCTTGGTCCTATGGAGATTAACCTACACAATGACTTGTTTGTTTGAAAAATATGTGTCATGTGAAGTATCTTATTTGTTACTGATCTTATGGTCATGATTTGATACTCTTTTGGTCTCTTATTTGTGCTTATTCATGTTGGAACTCTATATGATGACATGTGATGTCATTTTCCCACTTGTGAGGTGGATATATATGTTGGTCACTTTTGTGGTGATTGGTTTGTATAATCTGACTATACTTTCTACTTGCCTCTACATTAAACATTCTATGTGATTCAGTAGCACTAGAGTAATATAATTTGCATTAGTTTTGGGTTATGTGCCCTTATTTATTTTTGGGATGGTGGTTATGCGTCCCATACCCAGGTTTCAAATTTATGAGGTTTGGCCTACATTTTCACATATTTGGGAGTTTGGTTATGTGCCATTCTCTATCAGGTTTTAAGTTTATGAGGCTTGGCTGCCATTGTTATTTATATTGTTCTAGGGCTATGTTTATCTCACATGCATGCAGGATGGTGATAATTGATTAAGGGTTATGTGGCATTGTAACGACCCTGACCTGGGTTATGAGGAAACCCTATTTTTTTTACTAATAAAGTTACTTAGAACTTTAATATAATCCTCTAAGGTGTTTTGTTATCATGTGACACACTCATGTTTCAAGTTTGGTCCCGATTGAATGTTGTTTGAGCAATTTTCCTTTGTTTTGGACCAAAGTTTAATTTACCCAAGTTGAGGGGTTATAATGCAAAATGTCACATGTTGAATGTACCACGTGTTTTACAATCATAAGAGAGAGAAAGATGTCAGGAACCTTCAAACGTTTCTGAGCGGGTGTTGATGTTGAAATCGGTTTTAATTTATCCATATTTTTGGGTATGTGATTAATTAATGATTGATTGTGTTTTACATTTTGAGTAATCTCGTTTCATGTGACGGGTCGTCACAGGCATAATCTCATGATATGTTCTTATGTGGAACAACTTTATTGTTTATTGATGGCAAGTAATTCCTTTTGTTATCTCTTGTTTGCAAATCTAGTTCTTTTATGCCCTCTTTTGGTAGTCCTTGTCTTTTCTATGGGAAGCCTTTTAATTTATTGTATGCACATACCAGCCGTTGTTGATGTTTTATATTTTTTCTTCTTGTTGGGGTATGCTTCCAACCCTAGGTGAAGGATATGGAGGACATGGCTTAAAGATATGGACTTAGATTGAGAAGTTAAAGCTTGGACAAAATCTTGATGTGGTATATATATCCCTCTACCTGGATCCTTATGATGTACTCTACATATGAGTTTAAAATGTTATCTTATTTTATAAATTGAAAATAGACATGTTTTTATTCCGCTACTACACTTTGGTTGTTTTGTATACTATTAATAAAGATTTAAAAATTTTACACCCACTCCAAGCATACCTTTGAAGTGTGTTTGGACTGGAGGTTCTATTGTTCAAATTTTTAGTAGGGAATGGTTCCCCTCTGGGATCCCACTCCTTACAGTAGATGACCATCGATTTCATTGATATCTCCTTGTGAGTTCGGAACATCATGTGGTGATGACAAGACATTTGGATCTCTATAGTTGTCCAAATTATGTGTACTTGTGACACATTTTAAAAATAAGCTAGAACTTCATGTTACTTAAAATTTTACTTTTGGTATGACTTACAATGCATAATACATACACTAGTGTTTGGCACCCCTTTCATATACCAGGGTGAAACATTATGTTCTTTGTGTGGGTTAATGCCTAGTAATGAGCCCTACTAGGGAGCAAGATGTGACAACCACATACCAGACCGAGAAGTGGGACTTTTTATCTCAGTGTGCCAAAAGAGGCCTAAATTATTTAGGTTGGGCTAGTAAAAATTATCCATGTAGTTCTACCTTGATAGGTATGCATCAAGTTAAGCAGGTCATGTAGAGATTAAGTAATAAATGATAATGCTAAGTAGGATGATTCATGTATGTTTAGTTGAGCTTAATAATATTATTGATGCCTATAATGCTGAGTTAGGATGAATGAAATCAATATTGTTTATGAAGATTGAAATGGAACAAATAAAAGTGATATTGTTATTTTGACTTTGTTTTCTACTATTTTGTTTTTTAGAACTTGTGATTCAATTTTCATTCGTATAGTAATTTTCTTTACTTCTTCTAATTGATTTTTTTGTGATTTTAAACCAACTCAAAATCTGAGAACAACACTTTTTATTCACAAATAACTAAGTGGCTTTTTGAAACCCAAGCTAAATCTATTAATAGGTCCATGACACGAAATGCGTCTTTATAACATATTCATGTGTCTATATTTAAAAATAAACATGCCAACCAACTAAGGTCTACATCATTAGCCTTCCATGTACTATCGATGATACCGCTACCAGATCTATAGAGTAACTGGACGTGGTTATGCTCCGCAGTATCTGACTGTCAAGTAGGGGAGACACTAGACAGGCCTCATTTACTCACCTCGCACCTCCCACGTCCCAAGTCAGAGTCCCGAGGTTTCCAACTTCATCCTGGCACGATCCTGTTGTTGTATACTTGGGAAACCCAAAGATGCCTCAGTCCCTTGAACCGCTTAGATCGTGCACGAAACCAAAGGCTACCAGCACCGACAATAGTCGCGAACCACACGGGTGGCGGATAACATTTGCGGTCTCTCAAGGGCAACCGATCCCCATTGTAGTTATTTGTGACCCAGTGCTTCGCCTTTCAATGCAAGATTTAACTCTGCTATTGCTAACATATGTTGGAAAAGAATTGTTCCTGTCAAATTAGATTTGGATTTGAGTAGGAATTGATATTTTGTATTGCCAATTCTAATAAGAGTTAAATTTAATAGGAGAAAAGATGGTTCTATATTTGCAACATTTAAATTGTATTAGGAATTGAACTATGAATTGGAATGAAATTGTTAGTTACTACCACATGTCATGGAGACCTATAATTAGAGGCCCTGGAGAGGTCATTGAGATCATCTCATCAGTTATTTGTTATTAATGTCTTTTGTCTTAGAAGAGTTAGAAAACAAGAACAATTGGTTGTACTCTCTTGTGGTAAGAGAGGGTCAGTAACTTTGCCTTGAAGCGAAGTAACGGCTGACAGTCAACGACACATTAGTGGTGTATCGACATCGGCGGTGTATCCAATTAGCGGAGGACGCACATCAGTTGGTGGCACTACATTGGTATTATGACAACAACTACGACATCAGTCTGTCCGTTCAGCGAAGGATGTGCATCTGCTTTTTCAGGCAGAGATGGTTTCTGGTTGGCGGCGAGATACACAACCACGCTAGGAGTAGAGGCGGTCCGGTCAGCGGTTGCAACGGCAATAGACAAGGGCACACCTGTGTATTTGATCTCCTACAATGACATAGGTGTTGTGAGAAAAAAAAAGATAAGTGAGATATTTTGTACACGTTGGGTGTAGTTTTGTTCTTCCTATCTTTGTTCTTGTGTGTGGGGAGCTATCTGGATTTAGGGGTAATCAAATATAGATAGTGTGAGTTGTAATCTTGATTACATAGTGCTTGTTGGCCGGTATTGTCCCCTGGTTTTTCTCTTCTCGTCTTGGGGAGAGTTTTCTACATTAAATCTTGCGCTTTCAGCCTGACAGAACACATCATTTTCCACTATGATTCCTAACAAGTGATATCAGAGCAAGGTTGGAAGGTTGAAGTGGAAGCAACAATGACGTATGAATATGGAAAAGTGTGCATTGACAAGTTTGATGGCAAGGATTTCGGTTTTTAAAAGATGTAGATTGAAGATTATTTGTACCAGAAGAAATTGCATCAACCTCTGGCGGGGACTAAGTCTGAACAGATGAAGTAGGAGAATTAGGATCTCCTTGATCGTCAGGCACTTGGAGTGGTCAAGATGACATTGGCACGGAATGTTGCCTTCAATATTGTCAACGAGAAGACGACGACGGGAATTCTGAAGACGTTATCAAATATGTACGAGAAGCCAACTCCTGCAAACAAGGTATATTTGATGTGTCGTTTGTTCAACGTGAAGATGAGCAAAAGAGCTTTAGTAGCAGATCACAACAATGATTTCAATGCCATAATTACTCAATTGAACTCAGTGGAGATAGTTTTTGATGATGAAGTCAAAGCTCTCTTATCTTACTTTTCTCTTTGCCCCGAGAGTTGTTCTGTTATAGTGACAGCAGTCAGTAGGTTGTCAGGAAGCATGAAGCTGAAACTTGATGATATTCGGGATTTAATTTTGAGTGAATACTCCGCAGAAGAGAATGTGGAAAATCTAATTCTTCAGGTTCAACTCTATATGTTGAAGGTAGAGGAAGAAATTAGAGTCATAATCACGATTCTAATCGCAGGAAGTCAAAGACAAAGAGTAAAGAATATTATTGTTACAGAAAAGTTGGACACTTCAAGAAAGATTGCAAGCTCTGGAAGAAGGTGTCACAAAAACTTACCAAAGAACACAAGGATGATGACCAGAACAATACCATTGCCATTGCAGAAGATCTAATTTTGACAGTCCAAGAGCAAGGTTTGAACACAAAGGATGGTGTTGAGTGGGCTTTAGATATAGGAGTGATGTGTCATGTTGTAACTCACATGAAGTTCTTCACAAAATATAGAAGAGAGAACTTTGGCAATGTGAGGATGTGGAATGTTAGCTACAACATCTGCATTAAAACAGATGTTGGATGTACTATCATGCTCAAGGATATTCGTCATGTTCCAAATTTGAGGCTTAGTGTAATTTCTAGTTCCTTGTTGGATAGGAGCGCATATGATCTCGGGTTCGGTGGTGGCATGTGCAAGGTAACAAAAGAATGTTTGGTGATAGCTCGAGGTAGACTGTGCTACAATCTATATAAAACCACATTGAGAGTGCACAGAGAGAAGGTTCAGGAAGTCAAGAAGCCAAAGTCAGCACAAAGGAGACGAGGAGAACTTGAGAAGACTCCTACAGATAGCCGCTGGTCTGAGCTGTGGGATTCTCTCAATGATGTCAGCAAGGGTATATAGGTAAGTGCATTCATCAGGACGACTCTCAGGTAGAGAAGGTCGCTACAACGACTTCTTCTAAATAGAGCACATATGAGGAAGAAGGACAATAAATGGACATGTAGTTGATGCATGCAGAATGGAGGATCAGACTCATGATGTGGGGTTACATCGACAAGGGGAGTGTCAAAGGAAGGTTTCTGAGTTTTACTACAGAAGGTTAGAAACAAAATCTTCATCCAAGATGGCTCGACAGACCGGTCAAGGAGAGCAAAAAAACTTTTAGGTGTGGGCATGGAGAGAGGTGGCGCTACCAAGATACTTCTTCTTAGTTGTCTGGGAACAAAGTGAAGTTAGGGTGGTACTTAAAGAAAAGAGATGAAAATGATAGAATGCTAAAATGCTTGAGGAGAATGATCACCTATCGGAATCCTTCACAGGTGGTGATGGAATCCAGAAGTTACTTTGTATGATTGATGAAGACAACGTCTCCTTTATGGGTCAGAGGGGGAGATGTTGGGAAAGGATTGTTCCAGCCCATGTCCTAATTAGATTTAGGCTTGAGTAGGAGTTGGTATCTTGTGTTTTCAATCCTAATAGGAGTTAAATTCAATAGGAGAGAAGATGACTCTCTATTTGCAACATTGGAATTGAATTAGGAATTTGACTATGATTGAAGTGGAATTCCTAGTTGCTACCACATGTCATGGAGGCCTATAAATAGAGGCTATGGGAGAGGCCATTGAGATCATCATATCAGTTGTTTGTTGTTGGTGCCTTCTGTGGTAGATGAGCTAGAAAATAAGAATAACTGGTGTTTCTCTCTCGTGGTAAGAGAGGGTCAACAACTTTACCTTGATGTGAAGTAGCGGCTTACATTCAGCGACACATTGGTGGTGCATCGAAAGCGGCGACGTATCCGATCAGCAGAGGACGCACATCAGTTGGTGGTACTACGTTGGTGTTGCGGCAGCGACTTCAACAACAATATGTTCGTACAGCGGAGGACGTGCATCTACTCTCACAGGCGGCGAGAGCTTCTGGTTGGCGGTGATGTACGCAACCTCTTCAGGAGCAGAGGCGGCCTGATCAGCAGTTGCATCGGCAATAGGCAAGGACACAACCGTGTGTGTGATCCCCTACAACGGCATAGGTGTTGCGAGGAGAAAAAGATAAATGAGATATTTTGTACACGTTGGGTGTAATTTTGTTCTTCCTATCTTTGTTTTCGTATGAGGGGGAGCTATCTAGATTTACGGGTAATTAAATCTGAATGGTGTGAATTGTCATGTTGATTACATAGTATTTGTTGGTCGGTATTGTCCCGTAGTTTTTCTCTTCTCCTTTTAAAAAAGTTTTTCAGCTTAAATATTTCAGTATTGCGTCACTTTTCCGCTACAATTTCTATGAACATAACCATGGCTTTCTTCAAATGGTCGTCGTCATTCATTAATCTCATCTTCGTAGTTGCCGCGGCTCTCCTCCTGCTCATACCCCTAAGAGTAGCTGCGACTGACTTCGGCAAGGTGCCGACTAGCAGCCAGAACAAGGGGGAGTCCTTTTCTGGCACTAGCCGCGCCAGGATACTGAGGCGAGGGTTCATCCCCCAATAAGATCTCCACCGCCGCCTCCTCGTCCTCGTTGTACACTGCCTCCGCCGCCGCCACGTTACCATTAGAGGACGCATCGGTGTCTCAGTCGGGACCGGAGGGACTCCTCCTGCGTCAACGCTGCCAGCTGATCCACACCAACGGAAACAGCTAGCCGTCACTAGCTTGAACACGCTTCCAGATCTGCTGTACCGAACTCCCTTGAACACCATGTTAATATATCGAGGACTAACTGACGGCCCCACCTCACTTTCCATGAGTACTCTTTTCTCTAATAACGGAAATCCGCTTGTAATTTACTGCTAAATGCTGATGCAATGGAAAGCAATCAGTGTCCTAGTTTCTATTTTTTATCCGACCTAGTCTGTGCCATTAAACACATTCGGATTGGTTTCTTCATTCATTCTCGGTGCGAATTCAATGGCTGGGTTGATTATTGGCGACACCAATTAACGATATACAGACATGAATCTATTATAGGGAAACAAGGGGCCACGATTTTCTCTTGATCAGGGTTTTGTAACTATTTTTGTCCCACCTGTCTTACTTCTCTCCGGTGCCGGCAGTATGCCTCTCCACCTCGGTAGGCTGTAGCCTCGGCCACCTACCGCAGCTTCCGGCCCTTCCACAAATAGATGTGTCATGTGGATTCAAATACAATTTAAAGTTGATGCTTTTTGTGTGTTTATATGTCTATAAAAACAAAAAGAAAAGGAATTCATTTATTACTTCCTTCTTGTTTTAGTCTTTATACATACAAAAACAATCCAAATTTGAATTTGATTCTTGAGTCCACAGAACAAAATCCTTTCACCAAGGTTGTCATAGTCATCAGCCGAACCACCCTACTCAATCTATGGTTCGAGCTAGGAATTCTAGCACTAATTTCTCTCCAAGCCGCGCGTCCTTGTCCAGAATCAAAAGTCAGCTTGACAGGACAAAGTAGTAGTTTAGGATAATGATGGATCAGATAAATTCGCTTGACCTAATGGTTTCTATGAGATCGTACTCATTCAAGAGAAACCTCCTCTCATTATCGCCTACAAGAAAACGAAGTCGTTAGGATTATGATAAGCATAAATCATGCATACTCAAGATAAACGATATTTATCATATATGATGAGATGGTCCGAACTCATAATGTTTAATCTTGGACCACTCATAAAGGTCGTTGAAGAAGGATCTGTTATATTGCGGGAAAAAATGTTTTGAGATAATTTTCAAAAAACAATTTCATGTTAAATATTTGTCAGTGTACCGTCTTAACCTAAATAATACAACTGTATTTAACTACGTTTCAATTAGCCCTATTCTCGAGAATGATAAAGACCCGACCCAACGCACCTAATTTTCAGCTCTAGCAATTGGCATTTTTGGCTGAACATATAATATTTGAAATTTTAAAAGTACATCGACAAGTCAACTTTTTTAATTAAACTAGTGAACGCACACGTGCATATGCACGTGACATATAAAATTTGTTAGAAATGTGCGGAGAGAGGGCTCGTCCGTGAAAAGGTCCTTACGGTAAAAGATATTTGTGTGGGTTGTTTGAAAGGAGAGAATCAAGAAACTATTTCCGTGGGATGGAGAAAGAAATGTAGAATTAAAGATAATAAAAGTTAATAGGAGAGTGTGAGAATAAATATTTATATGAGTAAAATTTCTTGAAAAAAAGAGAGAATAGAGTGAATCAAAGAGAGCTCAACATCAAACTCGCTCTTTTTATAATAGTATAGATACTATAACAAAATTTCGGACTGTTTGGCTCCTTCTATGACATCCGCTACTCGTGCCAGGATCCTAGGATGCAGGTACTTTGCTCCACCGCCTCCTAAGCGTTCCTCAAACTTGTTCCCCAAGCCATCTCCCCCAAAAGCTCATCCTCCTCCACCTCACCTCTAAGAGTGCCCCCCCCCCCCCCTTCACGTCGAGGTAGGAAGACGTCTTCTATCTACTGATACAACACTGTGGAATCGGGCTCCGATGTCCTTCTTTCATCATTCCTTATGTATAATTCCTCAGATTAAGGGAGAAAGATACTTCCCACAAGTAGGGGTCAGATGTTCATGAGGAGGAGTATGGTAAATTAAAAAAATATTTGTCTATGTATTTTAATCCGAATTTAGTTATAGGGACCCATCAGAATTCACGGATGGCGCTATGCCATAGTTTGATAAAGCATTATTATGCAATTGGGCAGCAGCAGTTACTTGAGGGCTGACCAAAAATATCTAAGAACATTGTGCCAAATTTAAAGATTCACAGCCGCATAGTTCAACTACCAGCAACCCTAGGATTACTTAAATCGTTTTTCTGAACACAGCATGTGTAATTCCTCTTTTTTTATGCAAATTCCATGTATTGTAATGCAATGTTTACAAAAACAGTTAGGGGCCGTTTGGATGATGCATTTAATGATGGGATTGTATTTAAAATTGGTATTCCAAATACCAGTCTTTATGAATACATGGTTTGGATAATTATTAGGGCCTAGTTTGGCTGCTGACTTTCAAAATCCCGATACTTAACACAGTAAGTGACGGCTAGTCACGTTATAAACGGAACTCGTAAATACTCTCCAGTAATTAAATCAACGGTGACGGCAGGCATTGCCAGGCACGCCGAATTGTTAAGTAGTGAGAAAGCCCGCCTCCTATCTGATCTTCTGTCATATTTCATCTTTCTTTCCTACAGGTTCACCGGAGAAGTCCGCACGCGTGTAAAGCTCATCACTCATGCCACCTTAAAAATGACGTTGCGATTTAACAAATTACCAAACTACCAGATTTACAATGTTGGCGGCCAAACTAGGCCTAGGAGAATTGGTGATCACCGGTATTTCCGGAGCGGTATTTTGGCACAGCTAATTGCAGCGTTTTAAATCTCGTCGGTATTGGCGTGATTGATAAAAGCTACGAAAGCCACGTTTCTGAGATCCGTCCCCGCTCCTCCGTTCTCCCTTCTCTCTCCTCACTTGACCATCCATCTTGTCCGACAGTTCAGACCATCCATCTCCTCGACTGTCCAAACCCTCCAGCAGTAGGGCCGACATGATTCAGTCGCTTCCGATCGTCAAAAGCGGAACGGTGCCACGCCGCGCAGGAAGACGAGGAGCAGCAACAGAGCTTATATCGCGGCCAGTGGGTGGCACAATCAGCCACATTTTTGCCCCTGTAGCAGCAAAGTTGCCGTACGCCGTTGGAGATGGAGAGGTCAGAAGCAACCTTCATCCTATTCTCCTTTTCCCTGTTAACCATCTCCTCCTACCTTCCCGCTCCCGCCTCATCCTCCCCAATCTGCACCTGTCCCGCTGTCCGGCACCCTCCAGCTCTGCAGCTGCCTGCTGCGGCATGGCCGGTCCCACACCAGCCTCCTCTGCCATGCCTACGGACCCACTGCCTTCGTGGAGTTACGATCGTATGATGTTGTTGCAATGGGAAAGTTGTCCTGGCTGGCGTTGCAGCCGAGGGCGGCTAGTTCCACACATCTGCTTTCCTCACAGAATTACCTGTAACTCAATACAAGCGAAACTGTTCTAAATAATGGCATTTCAATGTGATGCAATAAATATGTACTTGTTAATAACGCATCCAAACGGGACCTTAAGGAGTTCATTTGGATAAATAATTTAATGTATCAATAGTAATATATAAGATCCCTTTTATTTTAGTGGCAGCTACACCATCCAGGTTTTAATGTGCAGAGATATAGAACACATATCGCAGTCTGTATATTTCAATGTATTTCAAAAAGCAATGCTTAGTAGTCTCTTTCTTTTTATTCTACGTACTGCATGTAGAAAATAATGGTTTGACCTTTGAGCTATTCACAGAGTAGTTCTTTTAAATTATCTCCTTATATTCATTAGTTGTTTGAGTGTCTTCTAATTTATTTGGGTGTAGTCAGGCGAACCATGTATAGTAGGAACTCAAACACCACATATTGTTTGGAAGGAAAATGTATATAGTTGAAAGAATGATTCGGTAGCTTCATGCATATATATATAGTGGACATGTTCAATGACGCACACCTTTTCGTTCTTATTGAAAAACCGCCTAAAGTTATTTGAATATGCTCTTACTCTCTCCACCTCTATAACTTTTCAGTCTTTAAATCCCTTGGTAAATCAATGACCTTGAGCTGCCAAAGAACACGTTTTTTCAAACCGACTTTCACATGTAGATTCATTTCTCGTTAGTAGTATGGGTCCCCCCAGTTTCTATTTGGATCTGTTAGACGAACCGTGCATATAGAACTCAGACACCATCCATTCTACGTGAGACTAATAATTCTTTTAAACCTTGTTTTATGGCTTCGTCCATCTATAACATGGACATGTGTTGGCTACTTCAAAACCATAAGATGATATCTTGAGTGTAGGTGTTTTATCTTGCTCTATGTCTACATTTTGCTATGTGCGAATTTTATACTAGTATGTAGGGTTGTCAATGAGGAGGGTATGGGGGGTAAGGGTTCACCCATCAAGTCTAGCGAGTAAGGGTATGTGTATGTTCTCACTCTGCCAATATCTTTAGCTTCCCTTACCCTTATCTTCTTACTCACAAAATAAATATGGAGGGTAAGGGTGAAATGAAAAATTGATAATGTCTTATAAAATTTTGTGCTGATATTAACAATAATGGTATGCGTAATAGATTTACATATTTATGTTGAAATATCAAGATGCTCTAGGCATGGTTATTAACTATTTAAAATGATTATAAGTCTTCTTACAATGTTATACACATAGGTTGTGGTGTATTGGAAATATATTATCAAGGCATGGTTATTGAATATACGAGTTGTAGCAGTCCCAATATTTGTGTATGAACAAATAAATTGTCCCAAAAAAGACTATTATACTAAATGATATTAAATGAAAATACATCACAAAAAATTGTTGTTGCAAACATACATCTCTGATACCCTCTAAAATGTTGATGTATAAAAAAAATTAAGCACAAAAAATAATTAGATAACACCACACTAGTATGTATTAAATGGTATATTCATAACTAAATGTTATTATTGTATACATGTGTGTCTTAGACCTTTGGGTTTTGTAGTATATCCAATCAAATAATTAAGTCCCAAAATATATTGAAAACATCACACAAATAGTATAATATTGTGAATAAACTATAAAATATAATCATTTCATACATGTTTGGCATACACCTCCAATATAATGTTGTGTACACAAGCAAATTAACTACATAAATAAATAAGAATATCATGTGTTATATAATATGATGGTCGCATAATATTCAATGATCTATAGACTTAAACAACACAATGACTGTATGTTTCGTACATTATACATAAATATTGGCACGTAACAGGCTAAGTGATATGGGTAATGGCTTACCCTTACCCTTACCCAGTAATGTAGTGGGTTAGAGGGTAGTGGGTATGTGGGTAAAAGGTAAGAAAATATATTACACTTGCCCTTCCCATGTAGGGTATGGGTAAAGGGTAAATGGGTTACCCTTACTAATTGACAGTGCTACTACTATGGGAAACCTTCTTTGGCATGTCCTAACCTGCTAAAAATGCCAACATTGCCATTTCTTCTCTTTCACTTAATATTTATTAACTATTACATGTATGACTCTCCAAGGACTATCTTTAACAACCACATATGAGGCCTAAAGGATTCTTCGACACTACATTTTTGCTAGCACCAGGAGTCAGTATAGGAGTTGAGGTTAATTGAATCAATGAAATATATCGCTCGTAAAACCTAGGCATTGGAGAAAATATTTTATCACAATGCATATTCAATTATAGCCTCTCAAAATTAAATCTTTTTTTTATTTTAACCTGAATTCTTTGATGCTATTTTTTCTAAAAAAACCTACTATATTCACTAAGAAACAATATATATTTCAAATAACAATAACTCTTGCTTTAACAAAACTAGAAACAATCACCTTTAACCCGCACTGTCATAATAATATGCTAAGCTATTAACTTAGTAATAAAAAAATACAGATAGAAAATCACACTAGTTTTCATGAAACTATAAACAATCATGTACATTGTTCTGTGACATGATGATGTACTCACTTTGTTGTATTAGATACACGACTCAACTTGGGCAAAGATAAAGAAAAATACTCTTTACATATTCTACTATTAAAATTTTGGCATGTCCTCTCAAACTACTCCTAAGGATCTAATTGGTTTGATTTAATCCATATGTTATATTGATTTCATTTTCTAGGATCCCTAGTTTAAATTCTAGAATTTAAATTATGTTCATTTTTGTGTGATTTGTTTATTGTCATTGTAATTGTAAAAATCTTAGTAAAATGTTGATGAAACTTCTTTGTAAGGTAAAGTAATAATATATAAAAGTTGCGATGATTTAGAGAAAATCACATATGTGGATAAACACCTTTTTTAATAACATAACATCACCAAGCTTTTATGGTATGTACATAGTTACTTCTTGTAGAAACTATCACAGAATGTGTGATTATGATTTAGTAATATAATAGTAAACAAATAATACCACAATGTTATTATTTCACTATATATATATACACACACACAAAGTTTTTCCATGGTATCACATTTTAATGTTTTTCAAAAGATTCTTTTTCATTATGTTTTATAAGGTGTTAAGTTTTTATATAATATGCACGCAACAATATAATAAATTGTAATATTTGATAATGGTACATAAATAAAACCATTTGGTGTAGTAAATTGAACCAAAATTTTCATAGTGTAGATATAATTTTTTGTAAGGATATAGCAGATATATGTGACTATGGTGTATAATATTTTGTCATTGTATAGTTAAGATTTTGAAAAGTAACACAGTGAATATGCAGCATTGTCATCCCTAGTCATAATTTGCAAACAAAAATTTGTTGGAATTACACATGCAATGTTTCTAATTAGTTTGGAACTCGTTTTTATCTATTTTTGAGAGGGAACTCAAGAAATGTATTTAATATGTATATTTGTAATTGTAAGGAATTCATTGGAACTTGAGTTCTTAGCATACATGTAACCAATCATACAAAGTTGCATATGGAACTATAGTTGTTTACATTTGCTTGTACATTTATGACAATGAATAGAACCATATATGTATTGATGTGGTCGTTTGATTTGACCTAGTAGTTGGGGTGTTGAGTATGAGAAATTTTGTTATGTCTAATGTAAGAGGTCAAAATTGAAGTTAGGATTTTTCGAAATGAGATTAAAAAAATATGAATCAATAGTTCATGTATTTAAGTTAAAATATATTTATTTGTTTCAAAGTATATCAAATTTATTGGTTTATTTTGTTTCTAGTTGGTACAATGTAATTGCATACAAGGTAGAATCTAGTTAGCTAATTGTAAATGTGCACCTCAGGAGATGGAACAAAAAGCCACCCAAAAGCCATTGCACTTGAGTACTTGACTGATGAGAAGGAACTACTTCCATATGTGTTATAGTTCATCTTTATTGACAATTTTTAGATTTTGTTGTGATAGTGTTGTTTTCTTCCATAATATGGGTTCAAAATACACCTAAGTAAACTTAACAAATAGTTATCATCTCACTTTAATCCTTCTCCCAAACAAATGGGCATTTAGGTGACTGTAAATAATTTTAAAACAAATTGATGTGTAGCTTGTTGTGTATTATCATTCTATGTGTCATCGAAGGTTTGTTTATAGATATAGGATCTGTCATCACAAGGCAATTGGACAAGGTCCATCAATTTTAAGCGTGAGTGTGAAGTTATGGATACAGTGGATTATATCAGCTGACCCTTTGGTTCTTCACCACACTTGGGATAATTAAAAAAACTAATTTGACACTCCATATATAAAATTATCTAGAAGCACATAGACTCAAGATGTAGTATAATAATGTGGCAAGTCAGGGCCGAATACACAATGAGAGTTGGGAAGACTAGATCTTGTTTATTTTTATTATGTTCCTATATAGGATTGTAGGATTTTCATGGTTTAAAGTTGTATTTGGTTTCCACTATGGGTGCATGCAGTTAAAGGAGCAAGAATTGAACCTAGAGTGACCATATGTAACAAAGGCTATTTACAAACTAGAGAGAAATTACACTAAAACTCACTCAACAATTATTCTATCAAACAAAACAGCTAAGGGTAATGAGGATAGAGAGTCTTATTCTACTAGTTAGTCATAGGTGTCATTGGGTGTGCATAGGGGAACTAGTATCCATCACCTTTTATCCAACCTTATGAGGATCAATTGACTAGTAAATAGATAAACTCCACTTATGATCACCCTAGTCTAGGTTTTTAGAAATGATTCTCCTAACTCACTTAGTAGAAAGGGATGCTCCGGGGTGTAGGAGAAGGGCATTTCACCTCCTATTACCTAGTGTCCAACCACTTAATAGTCTCTTTCCTAGATGCATAGGGGAAGCTTATTAATCTACTTAAATCTCACACTTAGGGTTAATGAAATATATGGATAGGTAGGAATAGTGGGCACTGGTGAAGGATCCACTAGTTGGACTTAAGAGTTTTTCCTCTCTTAGCCCTAGGCATTTTAATACGTCAATCAACATAATAATAGATTAAAAATTAGAAAATGTTAGAAGCCACATTCCAATGAAATTCATTATATTTTGCATTAACAATTCTCCAACATGGTATAAAGTTACATATTTGCCACCAATCAAAAGTTACATATCTTCAAGGTACATCTAATGCTCTTTAAAGGATTTTTTTTTATTATTAATCTAGTTTTTTGTCAATGAAACGACCAAAACATTTAAATTTCATATAGTGAACTCAATTAATGTGAAAATCTAGTTAATGGGAATGTATCAATTAATATAACCATGATCATATTATGATATGATAACCTTAATAGGATTAAGCGCATAGTGGTGTTCTATATGATCAAATTTAACTATAGTTGCCCCCATACATCTAAGGTTGCATGAGATGTAATTGGACAAAGTTTCCTACCTAAATAACTTATTTGTGCGCAGTCAGACAAAGTTGACTCATGATTCAATGAAATATGGACCTTGACCCACTAGAAAGTTATTTGGCATAACCTTTTGGATAGATAGTGAGGAATAAAATATTAGAAAAATATTGGGAGTAAAGGTTTAATCAAAATTCCTAATAAATTATAAAGTTTTTCAAATCAAAATTTTAAATCATGCTTCTTTTTCTTTTTAGATTACATGGATAATAACAATAACCTTCTATTGCAATCGGTCTTTGTGAAGGGCGTGCTCAATGGGGCAAGTTTTTTGGATTGGTATCAAAACTTGAAAATTGTTATCAAGCATGAGCGCATGCTTGGTGTAATATGTCATGATTATCATGAAGAGACCATTCCCAATGTGCCAAAGGTTGAAAAAGATGCATTCAAGACATATTTTGATAATTTCAATGATGTGCCATGCCTCATGTAGAATCCATGCTTCCGTACATATAGAAGAAACACAAGACATTGAAGGTGTTGGAAATGATTTTGCATCTTAAAGGATTCTTTGGAGCTAGACAAGAAAGGTATTACGTTCCAAATGCACTATTTTAGAGCAAGCTATAAAAGGGAGATGCTATTGGTCCTCATGTATTCATGATGGTGAGGCATGTGGAGAACCTAGAGAAACTGAGTTTCCCCATGGGCCAAGAGATTGCCATGATTTTGATAATTCAATTGTTTCTTGAATCATACAAACAATTCATCATGAACTTCCACATGAGTTAAATGGTTATCCCACTGACAGAACTACTCATCATGTTGCAAATTGTCGAACTGAACAAAAAGAAGGTCAAGACTAAATTTGGGTTGATGGCCGATGTAGTGAAAGGTAAGACAAGGGAAATAATAAGTATAATAAATATTGTAAGCCCAAGTCTCAATCTTGTGCTATGAAGGCAAAGGAGGTGTGGCCAAAAATGACAGTTATCACCACTTTCACAAGCCTTGACACAAGAAGAAAAAGTTCTCAGTCTACCTGGAGGAAGCTATGAAGTTAAAGGGGATTATATCTCCACCTCAGGTATATTCCTTATTTAGATTAACTTATCAACTTATTCATCATGGCATTGGATAGGGGAGGCACATCTCACATATGTTGTAATGCATAGGATTTGAAAAGAAGTGAACCCCTTCAGAAGGGGGATATGAAACTACAAGTTGCTAATGGAGCAAAGGATGATGTCGTGTCTGTAGGAACATATGGTCTATATTTTTCATTGGAGCTTGTTTTAGAATTATAGAATTGGTATTACATACCAACCACAAATAGAAATATTACATACATTTAATTATTTGGACAAGAATGTTTTTCACTCCTAACAAAGCATAGAGTTTGATCTATACTTTTGGATGATAGTTTATATGTTAGTGCTCTAATGTCTTATAGTCTTTATTTGTTATATCTTGGGACACAAGTTTATAACGTAAAATCCAAATGGCTTGAAATGCATGTCTAAAACATGAAAGACCTTTGTCATTATCTCTTGGGACATGTAAATGAGAAGTGTATTTCTAAACTCCATAAGAATGAATACTTAGACTCATTTGATTTTGATCCTCTCGAGACATATTAATCATGTTTGATGGGCAAGATGGAAAATTCACTTTTTCTTGAAAATTGTCATAGGGGAACTGAACTTTCAGAACACATAGATATTGATATATGTGGTCCTTTTAGTTCAACATCTAGAGGAGGGTATCAATGATTCAGTGAATTTACTGATGATTTTATTAGATAAATATATGAGTATATCATTAAACAAAAATCAAAATCCTTTGATTTGATCGATATGGAAAGAAAATTAAGATGTGTAAATTTGATCAAAGTGGCGAATATCTGAGCCAAGAGTTTGTGGACCTCCTCAAGGAGTGTGGTATTATAATATTATTGACACCACTAGGAATGCCATAACATAATGGTGTTTTCGAGAGAAGGAATCATACATTGTTAGACATGATGCAGTCCATAATGAACTAAGTCGGACTTCCTAATTCTTTTTAGGTACATGATCTGGAAACCACATCTATTTACACTTAACCGTGTTCCCTTTAAACCAGTTCCAAAGAAAATGTATGATATATGAATTGGGAAGAGTCCAAACATGTCTTTCATGAATGTTTGGGATTGTGAAGCTTATGTGAGGCATTCATTTCCTAAGAAATTGGGACCCAAATTTGGAAAGTGTCATTTTTTGGGTTGTTATGTGGAAACCAAACAATAATACTTATATGTTCCTTGCCAAAACAAAATGTTTGTTTCTAGAACTGGAACCTTCTCAGAGAAGGAATTCATATCTAGAAATATCAGTGGGAGGAAAAAATAATTGAAGAAATTTGAGGTATGCAAAATGAAAATGAATCTAAAGAGGAACATGAGGAGGCACCACAAGTTGTTGTGTCATCATCTCCTTCTAAAAAAACATAGGAACCTTGCAAATCTAATAGGACTAGCAACGAGAAAGAAATATTTGAATTTATTCTTACTCAAGATGGTGAGCTTTGGTCCTAAATCAAGATGAGCCAACCACCAATAAGGAATTTATAGAGTGACCAAAATCTGGTATATGGCTTGAGTCCATGAGATCCGAAATGGACTCCATGAATACCAACAAGGTATGGACCTTGGTGGAACCACCTAAAGGGGTAACACCCATTGGGTGCAAGTGTCTCTTCAAGAAGAAGGTAAACATGGATGGAAATGTCCATACCTATAAAGAGAGACTAGTGGCTACATGTTTCAAACAATTTCATGTTGTTGTTTATGATGAAACATTCTCACCGGTCACCATGGTCATGTCCATCAGGATCATTGTTTCCATTACAACATACCATGATTGAAAACTATTAGATGGATGTCAAAACAACATTCATTAATGTGAATCTTCTTTAAGATGTCTATATGACACAATGTGAGGGTTTTAAATCTCTAAAGTGTGTTGGACATGTAAATAAGCTAAAAAGGTCAATCTCGAGATTGAATCAAGCATCTAGAATCTAGAATCTTCATTTTGATGAATTAGTCAAAGAGTTTGGTTTCATCAAGAATGAAGATGAACCTTGTATTTACAAGAAGGTTAGTGGGAGCATTTTAGTATTCCTCATATTATATGTGGATCAGTTGATGGTATAATACTCATGAGAAATGATATTCCATCTCTATAAAAGGTGAAGATGTGGTTAGAAATAGTTTCTAAATAAATGACTTAAGAGAGGCAACCTATGTTCTATGCATTAAGATCTAAGAAAGGGAATTTACCCATGTCTTTAGGGGTAAGTCATATTACCCATTAATAATAAGAGGCCACCTCATATTATAGGCTTCTTGGATTAAGTCATGATACATACATTGACAAAGTGCTTAAACAATTTGGCATACAAGACTCTAAGAAAGGGAATTTACCCATGTCTTTAGGGGTAAGTATTTCTAAGATCGGTTGTCCTAAATCTTTGGAAGAAAGGACTGCATACGTAAGATTTCATATGCCTCTGCAAATGTTACTATCATGTATGTTTGTGTACACCTCAAAATGTCTCATATGCCTTGAGAATGACAACAAAATATCAGGTAGACCCAGGTGAATGTCACTATAATGTAGTGAAGAACATCCTTAAGTACTTGAGAAGAACTAAAGACGCTTTCCTAATATATGGAGGCAAGGAGAGTTTGTTGTAAGGGGTTACATTGATGCAAGCTTCAAAGCCAATAAAGATGATTATCAATTGAAACCTCGTTATATGTTTTTCCTTAATGGTTGTTCTTTCAGTTGGAAGAGTTATAAGAAAGAGATGTTAGTTGACTCTATAATAGAATCTGAATTCATTGTTGCATCAGATACTACAAGGGGAGATATATGGTTGAAGAAGTTCATCGGTGAACTTGGAGTTGTTCACAACATTTTTGATGCAATAGAACTATATTGTGATAACATCAGGGTTATTGTGCAAGTCAATAAACCTAGATCGCTTCAGAGTTCCAAACATATTATTTAGCACTTCATCTCATAAGGGAGATCATTGAGTGAGGGGTTGTGTAGATTAGCATAGTACCAACAGAGAACAATATTGTTGATCCCTTCAAAAATGTGTTATCATAGTAGAAGCATGATCATCATGTTAGATCACTTGGTATTGGATATATGAGTGATTGACTTTAGTGCAAGTGGGAGATTGTTGGTGTATATGACCTAGATTCTGATCATTAGATGATGGTTATAGATATATTTGTACTTTCGATATGATCAATAAAGGAGATTCCAATATATTGGTGCACATTTAGTTTTTTTTTTGAAAAGATGATACTTATATTTCAATATCCAAATAGAGGATGTCATTACATGAACTGGGGAAGCCTTCAGACAAAAAACAATCTGATATTACACCTAAACCAAGGTTTGCTACATGATGAGCAGCTCTATTCCCTTCTCTAGGCGTGTAAGAGAAGTTGACTGATCTAAAAAACTTTGCCGCAACATCGACCTGCTTCAGGATTTGCATTTGTGGACTCGGTCCCCTAGCGCTGCTTGATATTTGGTGGATGACATTAGCGGCGTCAGATTCAAAGATAACTCTGGATAGACCCTATCTTTTAGCTATAGAAACCCCAAAGAGCAAAGCATAGCACTCAGCTGTGTGGATATCCCAAACTCCCAAAATAGATTTAGCAGCCATGAAAGCACACCGGCCCTCAAAGTTTCTTATAACCACCCCAAAATTGGTGGCGTAATTACCCAAGAGCACAACATCGACATTAATTTTCATAAAATCCTGCGGAGGCGGGTGCCATCTTATATTCGACCTTGTAACAGGGGCAGCAGGGGCGGAAAGAATAGCTCTATGGGCCGAGTGCAAAGAGAACCATTTCGCCAAGCTTGAGGTAGCAAGCAAAGCATTTGGGTTGGAGCCGTTGAATAGGTGGTCGTTTCTACATGTCCAAGCCTCCAAACAGTAAGTGACGGATTCTAGAACTTCGTCCATGGTCAAGGTGGAAAAAAGCCACCGCTAGCAGCTGAAACAATCAGTAACAGATCTGTTATACACGATCCCCCCCAGCTGCTTTTCACTCCAGATCGCCCACGCATATCTGCACTCAAACAAGGCATGGTCTATGTCTTCAACCTCAGCATGGCACAACTGACAGCAGGGCTCTGCCCGGATGTGCTTGGCTACCATCTTCGTGCCAGCAGCCATAAACTCATGACACATACATCAGACAAAATGTTTTATCTTAGGTGGAGCATCCAGGTTCCAGATATCTCTCCATAGTTTCTCGTCATCAGAAGATAAGTGGGCGCTAAGATGGTCAGGTCCTTCGAAACCCAGCCAGTACCCCGTTTTGACAGAATAGGTCCCATCTTTAGTCAGGAACCAATACTGCCCATCAGAGGTGTTCCCGTACAGGGGCATAGCTAAAATCTGATCCTTGTCTTCACAGGTAAAGATGTCGCTCACCAGATCGTATCTCCAGCAATTGGTGTTCTTGTCAATCATATCAGCAAACTTCCATTCTTTTGAGCAAGATCTGAAAAGAGTTTCCGAGCAGCTGCCTTTAATAGAGGGGAGCCACGCGTCATCCCAAATTCTAATATTTTCACCTGTCCCAACCCACCATCTCAGCCCCTCCCTCAGAAGGGCCCTAGCCCCCCATATGCTACGCCAGGTAAAGCTAGGGTCATAACCTCTGAACGCCTCCATAAAAGAATAGTTTTGGAAATATTTTGCCTTAAGAACTTTGCTAACCCAGGACACGGGGTTTGAGAAAAGACGCTAGGCCTTCTTGGTAAAGATAGCAGTATTAAAGACGATGAGGTCCCTGAAACCAACACCACCTCTATATTTAGGCCAGAAACAAGAATTCTACCCACACTTCCCTTCCCGCTGGGCTCCGGTGACAAGAGTGGCGTTTTAGGGTTTCCCTCCCTCGGCGGTGTAACCCTCCTGGGTCTTTCTCCTCTCTTGTTCAGGGCGGTCAGTTAAATGGCGGAAGAGATAACAACACAGTACAACAATCTCAGGTTAGTTGAAGAAGCGGACGACATAGCCGAATTTACTGACGAACCCAAACTGGTCGATGGTGGGGGGGGGGGGGCAGAGCTTTCAGTAGTTGCCCGACTCCCCAGCGATAGACCCTATAACTTCAATGCCTTGCAAAGAACTCTGACGCAGGTGTGGAGGTTACAGAAGCCAGCGATATTCAAGCAAATAGAGCACAACCTAATTATTATCAAATTTGATCGCATAAGAGACAAGGAGAGAATTATGGAGGGGGCGCCCTGGAATTTCGATGATCACCTACTGCTTATGACGGAAGTCACAGATGGCGTTCAACCGTCGGAGATCAAAATTGACGAATGCCCTTTCTGGGTAAGGTTCTACAACATATCGATGGGGTACCGCAGCGACGAAAGTGTGATGAAGATGGCGGAGAAAGTGGGCAGGGTGCTGCTGATAGAAAAAGAAACTGAAGGTTGGGCAACAGCCATGAGAGTCAGGATCATTATCAAGACTGATAAACCACTCAAAACGGCTCAGAAGATGAAGACAAGAGAGGGAACTATAGCGGAAGTGGACCTGCGGTACGAGAGACTTCTGTTTTTCTGCTTTGAATGCGGCAGAATGGGACACACAGGTAGGGAATGCGGGCTCGAGTTTGAAGTACAAGAGGGGGAAGAAAAAAAGTGGGGAAACTGGCTGAGAGCGTTACCCAGGAAAAGTCCAAATACTGCTCGCATGGGGTATGCCTATGAGGGAAGCAGGAAAGCCAGCTTCACAGATGGTACTGCTAAAGCAAGGGAAGGGAAAGCAGAGGAACCTACCAAAAGAAATAACACTGTAGAGGTCCGAGGAAAAGGAAAAGCAGAGGAAAACACAACAGGAAGATATGCAGATAAGGAAGGCCCGACAAGGCTTCAGACTGGTGCTGCTGTGGGTACCGAGTGTGAGGACCTTGAACATACAGCCAACTCAGGCGGAAATAAAGAAGAGGGGCACACCAACTGCTCGACAAAAGGTGTGACAGACGACAGTAAAAGAACACCAACTGAGAACCAGGGCCTTGAAGACAGTGAAGAATCAACTGTTAAAATGCCATTACAGGTGGCCATAGACCCAAAGCCAAATCATAAAACTAGAACAAGCTTTGCTGAGGAGGGTGGAGATAGAGGAAAAAATGTCATTAATGAAAGACAGCCACATATAGTGAGCGAAGACCATTGCAGGGGGCTTAAGAAAATAACAAGGAGAGGTACCAGAAAAAGGACAGAACAGGTGGTTCTCATGTCGAGTGCTCAACAAATACTAGAGGCAGGGAAAAAAGAGAAAAGGAAGGGGTCTGCTGTATTCGAAAAGGAAGGTGAAAAAAGGGGTCTCAAGACAGGGAGAGGTGACGGGGTAAGCATGATTTGGGAGTCATACCCAAAAGTAGCGGTGGCTGGTAAAGACCAGCACCGTGAACGGAAATGAAAATCCTTAGTTGGAATTGTCAAGGTTTGGCCAACCTTGACACTATCCGAACTCTCCAGAGAATGTGCTGGAGAGATAAGCCTGAGGTTGTTTTTCTCATGGAAACTATGATAGACAGTAATGACCTCGAAAAAACCAAAAATAAATGTGGGTATCTAAACGGAGTATGCTTGAGCAGTAGCGGAAGATCGGGTGGAATGGGCATGTGGTGGTGTGGTGATAACATTAAAACCATCTCTTATTCCAGACATCATTTCCTTGTGGAAGTTACTAATGTCAACAATGATTCAAAATGGAGACTGGCGGGGATCTATGGGTGGCCTGAAAATCATTTAAAATACAAGACTTGGGAGCTGCTGCACTCTCTCCTTCAAGATTCAAACCTTCCTTTTGCTTTGATTGGTGACTTTAATGAAATCCTAAACTACTATGAAAAAGAGGGGGGCTCTTCCAAAGGAGTTAGGCACATAAACGAGTTCAGGGAGGTGGTGGATACTCGAAGTCTGTTGGATATCGGTTACAGCAGTAACACCTTCACATGGTTTAAGGGGAGAAATGCAAAGAGTGCTATTAGAGAAAGACTTGATCGGGCCCTTGTTTCCCTCAACTGGAACATTATGTTTCCGAGAGCATGGGTCAGAGTTTTACCACGGGTGTGGTCTGACCATGCTCCTATCTTGCTTCAGACCTCTGATGAAGGGAGGTTCAGACCCCATAAATCTTCTTTTAAGTGTGAGTCTTTCTGGCTGTATGACCCCGACTGCAAAAACATTGTGGGTGATACATGGGCAAATGATAGCAGCAAAAACATTGAAGATAAAGTAAGCAACTGTTCTACCAACCTTAGCATCTGGGCAAAACAAAAGTATGGAAATATTGGGAGAAATCTTAAAAGGGTTGAAAAGGAACTGGACTTTGCCCAAAAGCAGAGTATGACTGAGGACAATATCTTGATATGCATTAATCTCAGCGAGGAACTCATCAAACTTCAAGCACAAAATGAATCTTATTAGTTTTTTAGAGCCAAAGCAAATGAGATGAAGGATGGGGACCGTAACACAACTTATTTCCATAAGAAAGCGTCTCAAAGGAAAAAAAGAAATATTATCAACAAATTAATGGATGAAGATGGGCACATAAAAACTAGTGAGGGGGAGATACAACATATTATCATAAACTACTTTGAAAACCTCTTCAAGTCTCAAGGGGTGCAACATGTCACAGATGCCCTAAGTAATGTCCCTAAGGTGATTTCTAATGACATGAATGATCATGTTGCTAAAGAACCTTCTCAGGATGAGATCAAAGCTGCCCTCTTCCAGATGCATCCTTCTAAAGCCCCGGGGCCTGATGGTTTCCATGCAGGTTTCTTCCAAGTTTTCTGGGACATTGTGAAAGAGGATATCACTAGCTACATCAAGGGGTGGTGGAAAGCGGAAATAGATATCTCAGAGATAAATAAAACCAACATTGTTCTGATACCTAAGTGCAAGGACCCTATCACTACCTGCGATTTCAGACCTATCAGTCTCTGCAACACTATATACAAGGTCATCTCAAAAGTTCTGGCAAACAGAGTTAAACCTTTATTAGATAAGATTATATCTCCAAATCAGAGTGCCTTTATCCCTGATCGTCTTATTACTGATAATGTGCTGGTGGCTTTTGAAGTTTTCCATGCGATGAAGCGTAAAGTGAAAGGGAAAAAGGGGTGGATGGCCCTTAAACTTGATATGAGCAAAGCTTACGATAGGGTTGATTGGAATTTCATGGATAAGGTGATGGAGGCTATGGGCCTTAACCAGATTTGGAGGACTAAAGTGGGGCAATGATACCGCAGCTCGTCTTTCTCTGTTATTATAAATGGCTGTAAAAAAGAAAATATTGTTCCAAAACGGGGTCTTTGCCAAGGAGATCCCATATCACCCTATCTTTTCTTATTCTGTGCAGATGTTTTTTCCTATTTGCTTATCAAAGCTGCTGATGATGGGCTTATCCATGGGGCTTAAGTGTCCAAGGGTGGGCCCGCTATATCCCATCTTTTCTTTGCTGACGACAGTGTTGTGTTCGCAAGAGCAAATCCGGCAGAGGCTTCTCTGATAGCTGACTTTATCAGCTGCTATGAAAGAGCTTCAGGGTAGAAGATTAATATGATCAAGTCAGAAATTTCTTTCAGCAAGAATGTCTCAAATGACAAGAAAGGGGAGGTTCTCAAATAGTTGACAATGAAACAGGTGGAAGTGCATGATAAATATCTGGGGCTGCCTACGATCATAGGAAGATCAAAGAAGCTGATTTTCAAGACTTTGAAGGACAAAATGTGGAGCCGTCTCAAGGGATGGAAGGAGAAATGTCTCAGTCAAGCGGGCAAAGAAGTTCTTATAAAGTCTGTTGTCCAAGCCCTCCCTACGTATATGATGGGTATTTTCAAGTTCCCCCAAAATATTATTGATGACATGACCAGGATGATTTCTAATTTCTGGTGGGGCTCCTCAGAGGGGCACAGACGAATTCATTGGGCGTCATGGGAAAAAATGTGCCGGCCTAAATATAGAGGTGGTGTTGGTTTCAGGGACCTCAGCGTCTTTAATACTACTATCTTGACCAAGCAGGCCTGGCGTCTTTTCTCAAACCTCGTGTCTTGGGTTAGCAAAGTTCTTAAGGCAAAATATTTCCAAAACTATTCTTTTATGGAGGCGTTCAGAGGTTATGACCCTAGCTTTACCTAGCATAGCATATGGGGGGCTAGGGCCCTTCTGAGGGAGGGGCTGAGATGGCGGGTTGGGACAGGTGAAAATATTAGAATTTGAGATGACGCGTGGCTCCCCTCTAGCAAAGGCAGCTGCTCGGATACTCTTTTCAGATCTTGCTCAAAAGAATGGAAGGTTGCTAATATCATTGACAAGAACACCAATTGCTGGAGATACGATCTGGTGAGCGACATCTTTACCTGTGAAGACAAGGATCAGATTTTAGCTATGCCCCTATGCGGGAACACCGCTGACGGGCAGTATTGGTTCCTGACTAAAGATGGGACCTATTTTGTCAAAACGGGGTACTGGCTGGGTTTCGAAGGACCTGACCATCTTAGTGCCCACTTATCTTCTGATGATGAGAAACTATGGAGAGATATCTAGAACCTGGATGCTCCACCTAAGATAAAACATTTTGTCTGGCGTATGTGTCATGAGTTTATGGCTGCTGGCACGAAGATGGTAGCCAAGCACATCCGGGCGGAGCCCTGCTGTCAGCTATACCATGCTGAGGTTGAAGACATAGACCATGCCTTGTTTGAGTGCAGGTATGCACGGGCGATCTGGAGTGAAAAGCAGCTGGAGGGGATCGTGTATAACAGACCTGTTACTGATTGTTTCAGCTGCTGGCGGTGGCTTTTTGCCACCTTGACCAAGGACGAAGTTCTGGAAGCCGTCACTTATTGTTTGGCGGCTTGGACATGCAGAAACGACCACCTGTTCAACGGCTCCGACCCAAATGCTTTGCTTACTACCTCAAGCTTGGCGAAATGGTTCTCTTTGCACTGGGCCCATAGAGCTATTCTTTCCACCCCTACTGCCCCTATTTCAAGGTCGAATATAAGATGGCGCCCGCCTCCGCAGGATGTTATGAAAATTAATGTCGATGATGCACTCTTGGGTAATTACGCCACCAGTTTTGGGGTGGTTATAAGAAACTTTGAGGGCCGGTGTGCTTTCATGGCTGCTAAATTTGTTTTGGGAGTTTGGGATATCCACACAGCTGAGTGCTATGCTTTGCTCTTTGGGGTTTATATAGCTAAAAGACAGGGTCTATCATATTAATTTGCATAATGAATATACATAGGATTATTGATTGAAATTCATGGGACTTCAAGAATGTTAGTTGAGCATGAGATCCTAATGGGTGCTGAGAACAAAACTCTTAAAGTATCCCTAGTAAAGTGTTATTATGGATTGGACAATAATAATACACATGAGACTAGTATGTGTGATGATTGATGACCATGTCTCATAGGTACTTGTTAGAGTGCAAGTGTATTGTACAGACCCTCTTGAATAATGGAAGGTTATATGATAGTCATAATCAACTCTCAAATGTAAGAGTGGTATTGTGGTCATTTGACCTAAAGTCACTACAATGGGGAGGTGACAATCCTCATGCTTTTACATTAGCCAACATGATCTTTAAAAATGTTTTCATAAAGGTTGTGATTGGGTGTTATGAGAATCATGATATGTATTATGAAACAATAGAAGGAATTTGTCCCTCCCATATAACAAGAGTGATATCCAAGGCCACTTGATAAGCAAGAATA
Source organism: Alisma plantago-aquatica (assembly GCA_963693085.1). Lineage (NCBI taxonomy): Eukaryota > Viridiplantae > Streptophyta > Magnoliopsida > Alismatales > Alismataceae > Alisma > Alisma plantago-aquatica. The sequence goes on from OY856413.1 coordinate 410,558,803, forward strand.
ACCAAATAGATGATCATGATCACATGAGTCAATATATGATATTGAGCTCATTTGTACCTTTCTAATTTACTTTGAGATAAAGGAACTTAGATTGAACATAAGGAGCAGGACATGTTTGTGCCTCTAGTTCATCTGGATATCATAGATAAGAGGATTATACAACTTGGTAACACTAGCAATTGATGGTTTAGTCTTGTCATTTTAATCCTACTAATTGGGTAGCAATTACGTGTAGTAGACAAGATCAACTTGGAGAGAGAAAGAGGCGAGGTATAGATTAGAAACTTTATTCATCCTCGAGCGCTTGTTTGGATGGTGGAGATATTTTCACATATTGAATTCATTAAGAACAAGGATCTTCACTGATGGCATGCACGTCGAGGTGAATATGGAACAACACAACCCACCACATGTGTGGATGTTAGAATGATGCGATCCCACAAGAATGCAAACTGAGGAGAAGGTCACCACATTGAAATGACACAATCTGCCACAGAGAGCACACAAATCAGGTGAAGAATCTCTAGGATGCAGCAATGCAATTTGTCACACATGTCCATGTGGAACAATGTAATTAGTCAGATGTGATTCCGGGTCAAATATGGGGTTAAAAAATTCAACTCTATGACCTTCAAATTTGTGTAAAAATTCTATCACATTCCCATTATCCTCTAAAGACAATCACTGATGGATTTCAGAAATTAGCCATAGAAAATAGTTGTTTACTCATCCTCCTAGAAACTTCCAAAGTTCTAGAGACATCAAAAAGGAGTTTTGATTGTTGATATAGTGAAATTTGGAGGAGACATATATTGGAAGTTCTAGATATACATTGAGCATTACAAGTTGAATCATTGGAAAATATTCCATGATAAGGTATAAGCTAGTAAACCATAATATGACATAGTTGCATTAGATGGATACTTGATAACATATCATTTTGTGAACTTATTGCCCATAGTTTATTTCTATAAGGATATCCCTTTATGTGTTTTTTTTCTATTTTCGATGACCTTGAACAAAAATTGGGTTTGATTTGGTGCCCTTGCTTAATCCATGTAGATACATGTTTGTTATAGTCATAATAGACAACTATCTCAACTAAGACAACTCCAACACCCGTCTCAGGCAAGACATCCAATAGTGCAGTGGTTGCCACCGTCATGATGCAGTGTAGGTCATGACCATGGTAAGACAACAACATAATAGTCACGACCACGATGCATGGTTATAGATAGAGATAGACATGAAGATCTAGAAATAGTCACGACCAAGCCCGTCTCGGCCAAGATAGTTACGACCCAGACAAGATGTGTTTGAGACAAAATCATCAACCAAGATGATAGTCTCGATCATGACATGGGTCGTAACTGTGAGACCCATCTCGACCACAACGCCTTGTTTAAGTCAGTGGGTGGCACCTATAGATAGGTCCTGACTCCACATACAAAGGCGTCAGATCATCAAGAGTGACGAAGCGCTGCCCAACTCCATAGCCACCCTCATTCATCTCCATTGGTCTTTAATCTCTAAAGACAAAAGTTGGAGGAGAGAGAAGATATGCCATCCTTTTCTTTGATAGAAGGAGTTCCCATCTCCCATGCCCATACTAGATCTAGATATGAAGAAGTACATTTGGTGTATCACCTTCTCCTTTCTCTAGATATATTACTCCCTAATGATGTACCTTCCCGCTCTTCGTTATTCTTGATGTATCTACACTTTTGTTACACCATTATGATGCCTGTTAACAAATGTGGTTAAACATCTAGCTTGGGTTGGGAGTAGCCACTAAGGATCTCCCAACATCTATATGCTTGCATCATTTTGAATATAAATACCCCTATCAAAGATTATCTCCATACTCTTGTTCTTAATGCTTCATTTTCATGATTAGCTACCATATTTTGATGTATGATTGTTAATGCCTTGAAAGAGTAGTATTAATGTTATCTAAGTGTTATGGAGTTGCATGAATGCATGAAAATTTTGGAATGCTAAAGCTAATGATCATATGGTTTGGTTTGAGATTGTTTGTTTGCTATCTCAAGAGAGAGGCAACTTTATAATCTAGATCTATCCTAAGCTCAAAATAGGAGGGAATAGACATATATGATGATTGCTTGTAATCTTACTAAGGGTATACAAAGGGATGTGAGTATTTCATGTTGGTGAGAGATCTTAGTAGGTGAAACCCAGTCCAAGTTCCCATCATACTTTGGTTACTTATTTCTTGTTTGATTTTATTCTCTTATTTTGTTTCTTTTTTTGCTTTTATTATTTGGTTTGGAGTGACTTTGTTCCTAAGAGAACACCATCTTAATCTACCTTTTCATTTGGTGTATTCGAGTCCAAGGCTCTATGTTCTTAGCACTTACCAACATTGTCCTTGTGGTTCAACTCTGATCTACTACATCAGACCGTGTATAATAGTTGTAGGGGACCTGAGTGTCGGGTTATAAATCTAACAGTCTGACTACTCTAGATCCGCTCCATTTTTGGACGTGTGATTTATGCCAATAAACTTTTTGGAACCATTGTTGGGGACAAGGTAAAATGGTACTATTGAGAACATGAGTCTACTCACTATACAACCATTCCTTAAGCTTAGCAATAATCTTGACTGCACAAAAACTCTAAATCTGCTACATCTAGATTGCTTAGAATATGTTGTTTTACACGTCTAGTCTTCTAACATTATTGTGCGATCTATTTAGGTATCTTGAAGGGAAGCATATTTAATCAACGCCATGCTTCCTTTTCAAGACAACATGTCACCTTGTAGGGATGGTAGTCTTACTGGTGAAAGATCGAAATGAAAGAGTCCAACATAATCATCCCCCTCTGGAAACTAAAGAAGAATGAGAGGAACGTCACTCAAACGGTCATCACCATGAGAAAGAAGATCGTGAAGATCGAAATGAAGATGAGCGACATCATCATGAGAACCACCACCGCTACCGCAGAAGACGTAGAAGGAATCATCATGTTCATGAACGTCATCACGATAACAATGAGGAGGAGGATGAAGAAGATAAAATGCTTAGAGAACTGGTTACTACCAATGCTAACAAATCAAGATGCCCAATTGTTATCCCATGATAATGCAGCTAACTTAGATCTAAAACATGTTATCATCTCCATGATTCAGAACAAGCCTTTCTGAGGGAATTTGAAGGATGAGAATCCTCACTGTAAGGACCCTGACCTTCATTTTGAGCGTACCATATTTGCTTTGACTAAACCTTGTGTTTGGATGCTTGTTAATCACCTCAAATGGTGATTAGGGTTTGTTTGTGCTTTGTTGAGAGTTGGAGGTGCAACTTGCAAATAACCCAAGTTTTAGGGTTGATGTGCAAGTTTGACACCTTGAGAGATGTTTCTCTCTCTCCTTGCATCATCTAGGGTTGAGAGGATGGGTTGGGATCGTTGTTTGAGTATCTTTGGGCTTTGTTTTGCCTTGTTGAGCCTTGTTTGGGCTTAGCCTAGCTTTGTTGGGCCTTATATTGGGAAAGGGTGAGCTTGGTGCCTTGTGTCGGCCATGGTGTATTGGACAGGTGGTTGTGTCGGGCAAGTGGTGTGTCACCCATGAGGTGTATCGACCAAGTGACCTTCTTTGACCTAGCATCGTTTGTGTCACCCCCCCATGTGGACACTTGGTGCTTGTTGCTTGCATGTGGCAAAAGCTTTGGACATGTGGTGGTGGGCGAGATAGTAGGTGGCTTTTCCCCATGGACAAGTGTCCCTAGGTTGGGTGACACCTTTCCTTAGTCTCCCCTTCACCCTCTTCTATATATGTCTCTCCTTTCTCTTGCTTGGGATCCCTTTAGTTCCTTAGTTGTCTTCCTTTTTCCTTGGTGGACGATACCTCTCCTTGGTAGAGCTTGGTGGCCGATCTCCTTGGTGGAGTCTTCCTCTTCCTCTAGTGGTGGACAAACCCTAGAGTGTGTCTTGCTTCTCTTCTTGTGGTGAGCATCTCCCCCTCTTTCCTTGTCACCTTCTTCTCCTTCTTGCTTGTTCTTCGGCCACAACAGTTATAAGCTTTGTTTTTCTTCTTGTGGTGGCCGAATGCGGTGCTTGGAGCTTGGAAGCTTGGTGCTAGGAGCTTGGAGCTTTCTTAAGGCGGGTTACATAACTCCTAACCCTAGATATACTACTTCCTTTTCATGTTGCATATTTATATGTCATCTTGATCGGTCATGCATCTTGTTAGATATGTTTCTTTCCCTTGTATGTACCCTTTTATCTTGTTATATATATAGTGGTCATGTTGTTAATGTGTTCTTAGACCTTGTGGATGAACCTTGAGTTTAGGGTTCCTTGGGAAAAACCCCTTTCTCTCCCATTTGGTTTTGAGAAGTGAGTTCGAGCTCTTGTGGTGTAGGCAAAACCCCTCTCTCTTGGTTGTTGAGAGGTGAGTCTATGCTTTAGTTTCTTGGGCAATATCCTTCACTCACCATGGATTTGAGAGGTGAGCCTTGGTTGAACGTTGACCTAGTGAAGGTTGGAATCTTGACCGAAAAGGGGATTGACCTCCTTGTTGCCCGATAGGTGATGGAATTTGTACAATGCCCCTCTCTCACTTAATTGTCTTGAGAGGTGAGCCAACTCTCTTGAGCTTTTAGGGCATCTTGGTTGCAATATTGAGGTTGAAGATGACCAAACCGATATGGTCCTTGTGCCTTGCACGATACCCCTTTGTGATGAGTTGCTCGATACCCCTCTCTTATGGCTGAGTCTTGGGTGATATGCTAAGAAGCGTTCTTTGTCCCTTTTACCCAATATGAAATAATGCCTTAGTTGGTGCTTGTGGGCATTATGCCTTTGGCCGACATGATGCGTGGTAGACATCTCTATTTTGTACCTTGGGCGATATGGGTTGGTTTTGGTGTTCTCGATATGGTGCTTGGGTGGTGGAATGATATGTGGTTCCTGCCTTGTGGGGCGATACGTTACCTTGGGCGCCATGGTGTCGTTTGTTAGTTGTGTGCTTGTTGGGCGATACAGTGGTGACCTTGGGCGTCATAGCCTTGGACGATATAGTTGTGGACGATATGACCTTGCTGGTTCCATGACATAAAACCCAAACCCATTATGGGAGATAGGGGTGATGGCCGATATGTGACGCCCATATGTTGCCCGATATCATCTTGCACCTGGTTGCCTGATATCCATGGGTGCACGACACAACTTTTGGCCCCTGGTTGCACGATATCCCTTGTGCATGGGCGCATGTTATGTTGGTGACCGATATGGGTGGTTTAGTGCCTTAGGGTTTTGATGCCCTCGCTGATAGAGCTTTGGTGAGGGATATGACCCTTCCCGATACCTCCTTGGGTGAGGAATGACACTACCCTCCACACTTTGGTGAGAGTAGGTGGTACCTTTGGTGAGGGTTATGCCTAGATCGAAAGCTTAGGTTGATGAGTTTGTTATCTTGTGCCCGCACCTTTATGGATGATGAGTTATGAATGATAGGTTGTGACCAGTGATATGTTTGACACCTAAAGTTGGTTCTAAGTAAGATGATAAGATACATGTTTTTGTTCATAAGATAAAGGTATAATGGATGCTCATGGTTTGATAACAATAATGTAATTTGTCTATAGATATAGCTTGTGCTTCATATAACTATGATCATGGATGTTGTTCCAATCATGTACCTTCAACCCTAATAGCATGATAATCATAAAGATCTATGTTTGGTGATCCAGTTATCTCTCTCAATATGCATACTAACCATGTAGGTGTATCAAATGAATTCATAGCCAAGTAAGAGCCATGAGGTATATGTGTTTTGAATAACATTGAATGAAGATAATCCTTGTTGATGAGATAACATGTATCCCTAGTATAATGTGAAAGGTTTGTTGACCTAATAAAGGCTGAGTGCCTAGTTGAGGTGTTATCCTCTCATGTTGAGATAAGGGATTGGTATCCCATGGTGATGATGTAATCCTTGAGAGGTAGTGGAATTCTGTGATGAGGGATTGAGATCCCATGGTAATAATGCAACTCAATGATGTTTATGTTGCCTCAACAATCCACTTAAAATATACTAATTAATTATAGCAGAACATATCATGTAGTTTACCCTGGCCATAGATCCATCATCGTCAGTAGTTGGTGATGGTAAAATGGGTTCTCCTGCGGGTTAACCCGGAAGCGCGTATTGTTGAATATGTGTGGTTGCGCCTAGCCAAAAATAGGAGGATTAGAGTGCAACTTCGGATGTAGACTCCAGAGCGTGGTTTCACGCCTGTGGCTCAATATGAAAGAGTAGGGTGAACAGGACCATTGCTCAGGATGTGTGATAAGAGCATGGTGAACAAGCCCATGGCTCAATGATTATGGAGCACGGTGAACAGATCTGTGGCTCAGATCACTAGCGTCGATACCTGTACCAAGGTGGGCTAGGTAGAGGGTAGCTTGACCCTGTGTGGCTGCGGCCACCTAAGAATGAGATTGCAGTCTTGCTTGTTAAGCACTTGTGCATTGACCACACGGTGGTGAGGTCGTGGAGTCCAGCTCTTCCATTGACCTTGTATGGCACCGACTTTGGGCTTTGCAGCCGATGGTTGGATTTGAGCGGTACGGCTCACTTCCTCAGGGCATGATAATACGTAATCTAGCCGAATAGTATATACTGCTTAGGGAAAAACATAGAACATTGATTGAGGCCTTGCTTGTATAGTTGATCGAGTTATACCTTACAGTTATTTGTACGATCCTTATATTTTGTGATAAGTTCTTATGAAGCTTATCTTGTCAATAATGTTCCATAAAGAATATCTGGTCATATGCCTCCTAGATACCCTGGTAAGATTGTTAATAAAATAAGTTCTGCTCAAGATGCTGCTCTTATGATTTGCTGATATCAGTTATCTGCTTTACCTACTTTTTCTGAAGTTTTATAGTTTTGGCGGGGAGTTATGTTTCTCGCTGGGACTGTGTGTCTCACCTCGTTGGTTTAGAACCTTTTTAGGTGATCGTGCTAAACGTGGTGGTGGTCGTGAGGTTGTGGCCGAGCAGCAAGAAGAGCAGTAGGAGGCAAGAGATGGATATGCTGCTATTTTGTTTGTTTTGTAGTAGATTCCTAGAGTCATCCATGTACTCTCAGGTCCTCGGAGGTGTTTTTATGATGATTTACGATGTATAGATGATGTAGATTTGTATATCTTGCTACTGGCCTGATGTGGCCTGTTATGTATGTATAAACAGGTGATGAACTCTGGTACTGACAGGACAGCTGGTTCCTATAGACTGTGGACAAACATCAAGGCTTGTAAATATTTATATAACATTTTTTCCTTCCAGGATAAGAATCTAGATGTAATAGTTCTCTTTTAACCTGTGTTTTTGGTAATATGTGATTTATGGTGGTTCCGCGCATTTTCACGTGACATCTCGTTGTCTGTGTGATAGCGGGATGTCACATAATAAGTTTGGTATCAGAGGTCTAGGTTTGCTGAGCCTTCATGGATCTAGGACTAGGGTTGTGTCTGTTCTTGTGAGTGTTCCAGATTTTCTTACAATAACCTTCTGCCCTCAGCAGAAGATAAAGCTTAAAGATGTCTAGAAACCATGAAGAACATGTTGCGGAGAGCAATGATGTTGCATCAATTAATGGAGCAAGAGTGTAGGCACATGAAGATCGGGTTCTTGAGGTCCCCCAACTTGACCCAGTTATTCTTGAAAACCCTTCCTATCAGCAGCTTATGGGGCAGTTAATGGCTACACTAAATCTCATGGTGAAAGGTTTCCAGTGCCTCTGCCAAGAGCACATGCTCTCCATGGTGGAATATCAGGTATTGGGAAGACCTTTGAGAGGCTTCACCGAGTTGAAGCTTCGGATTATGCTGGAACGACTGATCCAGTGGATGTAGATCTGTGGCTGACAAGTCTTCAGAAGGCCTTTTGGATCCTCGAAATCCCCAAAGAAGACAAAGTTAAGCATGTTGTCTACCTTCTGAAGGGTAGTGCTAGCCACTGGTGGGCCATCTAGGAGGAGAAGCGACCTAGTGAGGTGATCTTTTGGGATGTTTTCCAGCGGGAGTTCGTTAGCCGATACTTCCTGAAGACATATCTGGACGAGAAGATCAACCAATTTGAGCGTCTGCACCAAGGATCGATGAGCATCACCGAGTATGAAGCTAAGTTTATGGACCTGCTGAGGTTTTTTCCTCACATGGCGACGACAGATGATGAGAGAATCAGACGGTTTGAGAAAGGTTTGAGCGCTGAGTTGACAACACCTAGTGCTTCTTTGGAGAACCGAGAGCAGTTCACCGTGTTTGTGGAGTCTGTCCGAAGGATAGAATAGTCTGTCAAGGATAAGAGATAGTCCATGACCAAGAAAGGGCCTACTCAGTTCCCGAGATAGAGGTTTGATGGCTTCAAGACGCCAAGGTTTTTAGCACCTTTTGTGATACAATGTTCCAGTGCGCCATCACAGTAGTCTCTGAGTAAGGGAAGAGGGCATGGATTTTCTCCAACCAAAGCCCATATTACAACTTCAGTGGTAGTGATAGGGCTATCTAGGCCACAACAGAGAGACCAGTCATGTCATCTTTATGTTCAGGTTGGGCGTTTAAGGAAAAATTGCCCAAAGAGAGATGTTGAAGTGACACAACAGCCGAGGAAGAATCAACAAGGGTCAGATAGACAATAGTCTAGTGGTAAGTGAGGGTGAGGATGCGGTCAAGCATCACAATTGGGATCGTCTGCCCAAGGAAGCAGATGACGTGGACTACAGTAAGCAATGGCTCGATTTTATTCTATGAGTCAGCCGGAGGCGATAGTCAACCCGTGAGTAGTGGCCGGCCAGATGGAGTTATTTCATTCTAATTTGTCTTCTTCTTGCTTTATATCTGTTCTGTTTGACCCGGGTGCTACACACTCTTTTATCGCATGTAGTATGCTTGATAGCTGTCTTTTACCTATTACCTGTAAGAGAGATAGTCTATTGTTAGAAACCCCTCTTGTTAGACCTACGTTGCTTCAAGAGGAGTGTCCATCTTGTGTTTTATCCTTTTTGGGACACAGTATACAAGTGGATCTTATACCACTTGATATGCATGGATTCGACGTGATCCTTGGAATGGATACCCTAGAGAAGTATAAGGTTGTGTTGGACTGTGGTTCCAAGCAACTAGCGTTTGATGACGATAGTGAGAAGTGGATCTTCCAGGGAGATAGAAAGATCCTTCTGACATGTTTCGTATCAGCTATGGTGGTAGAGAAGTTTCTGCGACAAGGATGTAAGGCGTTCTTATCTCACATTGTGGATGCCAAGGCAAAAGGTCCTAGCCTTGAGGAGGTGCCTGCTATTCGAGAGTTTGCGGATGTGTTTCCCGATGAGTTCCCTGATGTTCCCCCACCTCGAGAGATTGACTTTGAGATCAATTTGGTGCCAGGAACACAACTAGTTGCTCAGACACCGTACAGGATGGCTCCAGCCAAGATGACAGAGTTGAAGAAGCATTTATAGGAATTGCTGGATAAAGGTTTCATCAGACTGAGCACATCGTCGTGGGGTGCTCCGGTCCTATTCGTAAAGAAGAAGGATGGATCGATGTGTTTGTGCATAGATTACTAGCAGTTGAACAAAGTTACGATCAAGAACAAGTACCAGTTACTGAGGAAAGACGGTATGTTTGATCAGTTGTGTGGCACAATAGTGTTCTCAAAGATCGATCTATAGTATGCATATCATAAGTTAAGAATTAAGGATGAGGACATACCAAAGTCAGCTTTTAGGATGAGGTATGGTCACTTCGAGTTCGTGGTTATGCCGTTTGGGCTAACCAATGTACCTGCTACTTTCATCGATCTGATGAATAGGGAGTTTCATCCGTTCCTAGATCAGTTTGTTGTAGTTTTTATAGATGACATCTTGATCTATAGCTGGGACAATCAAGAGCATGAACAACATCTTCGACAAGCATTGACTCTCCTACCCCAACATCAGTTGTATGCCAAGTTTAGTAAGTGCGAGTTCTGGTTGAAAGAAGTGACCTTTTCGGGTCATGTGATATCTATAGAAGGAGTCAGAGTGGACCCTAAGAAGGTGGAGTCTGTTGTATACTGGGAGCAACCAAAGACGCTGAAAGAAGTTCGTAGTTTTCTGGGTTTAGCAGGATACTACTGGAGGATTATAAGAAACTTCAGTGTGATCGCGTTGCCACTGATAAAATTGACTAGGAAGGATGTACCTTTTGTTTGGGATGATCATTGTCAGCAAGCTTTCCAAAGTTTGAAGGAGAAGCTGACTAGTTCTCCAGTGTTGGTACTGCCAGGGCCTGGGAAAGGCTATGTGGTATTCTGTGATGCTTCCAAGAAAGGCTTAGGATGTGTGCTGATGCAGGAAGATCATGTGGTTTTGTTTGCTTTGCGACAACTTAAGAAGCATGAGGATAATTATCTGACACATGATTTGGAGCTGGCAGTGGTGGTCCATGCGTTAAAGATTTAGAGACATTGTCTTTATGGGGAAGTGTGTCAGATCTTTACATATCATAAGAACTTGAAGTACATCTTCTCGTAGAGTGAGATGAACATGTGACAACATCGCTAGATGGAGCTGATCAATGATTACAATTGCACCATTGAGTATCATCTTGGTAAGGCGAACGTGGTAGCTGATGCGCTTAGCAAAAAGTTTTCTTCTCTCTCTACAGAGAAGGCACAGTTGAGTTCCTTGGTATGCCATAGGTGGGATGTGTTTGTCTTTTTGCGGTAGATGAATGTATGGTTGGAAGTCTCCTTGTTGGCAGGATTGGTGGCACAGATGCAAGTAAATCCTACATTGAGACAGCAGATAAAAAATGCACAACAGGAAGATCCTTCAGTCCAGTTAATCAAATCAGAGTTTGGCAGCAAAAAGCATGATGGGTTCCATGAGTCTGAGGATGGACTAGTTTGCTATCATGGCAGGATGGTGGTCCCCGATGTTGATGATCTGAGAAAGCTAGTGCTCAAGGAAGCACACACGTCGATGTATGCCATGCATCTAGATGTCACCAAGATGTATCATAATCTGAAGGACCTTTATTGGTGATCTTGCTTGAAGAGAGATGTAGCCGAGTTTGTGGCTATGTGTGCAGTATGCTAGCAAGTCAAGGCTAAGCATCAGAAGCTGGCAGGTATGTTGCAACCATTGCCGATACCGCAGTGGAAATGGGATCATATAACCATGTATTTTGTAGTTGGTCTGCCGAGGACATCTTAGAATCCTGATTCCATCTAGGTGATAGTGGACAAATTGACAAAGTTTGCTCATTTCATACATGTGAAGACAATGTATACAACAGAGAAGCTTTCTTAGGTGTATGTGGATGAGATAGTGCATTTGCACAGTGTGCCCGCAACGGTAGTTTCTGACAGAGGACCCCAGTTCATGAGTCATTTTTGGGAACAGTTACACAAAGCGTTGGGAACGCAGTTGAGGTTCAGTACCGCTTTCCACCCACAGACAGATGGAAAGTCTGAAAGGACTATTCAGACTTTGGAGGATCTTCTCCGAGCTTGTGTACTGTAGTTCCTAGGCAGTTGGGACGTGCATCTCAGTTTGATAGAGTTTGCCTACAACAATAGTTACCAGCAGAGCATCGACATGTCTCCTTATGAGGCTTTATATGACAGGAAGTGTAGATCTCCTTTATGCTGGTATGAGTCGGGCAAGTATCAACTTTTGGGTCCTGAGTTAGTGTAGTAGACAACAGAGAAGTTCAAAGTGATACAACAACAGTTCAAAGCAGCACAGGACATACAAAATTCATAAGCAAATAATCGTCGACGACCCCTAGAGTTCTAGGTGGGAGACAAAGTGTATCTCAAGGTCTCACCATGGAAAGGCGTGCTGAGGTTTGGTCGGAAAGGCAAGTTTGCACCCAGGTATATGGGGCCATATCCAGTAATAGCACGTGTTGGCAAGGTAGCTTACAAGTTAGAACTTCCACCATAGTTGCACAAGTTACATCTGGTGTTCCATGTCAGTATGCTGAAGAAAAGTCATCCAGACATAGGGACAATGATACATCCAGTTGCGGTTGAGCTTGATGAAGATGTCACCGACAAGGAAGGTCCAATGATGATTCTTGACATAAGAGTAAATAAGTTGAAAAGGAAGGACCTGGTGATTGTGAAGGTTCTTTGGCATCATCGTGGCATTGAGGAAGCCACATGGGAGCTTGAGGAATAGATGAGAAGGAAGTATCCCTCACTTTTCTCTTCGAATTTCTAGGGCGAAATCCCTTCATAGAGGTTTATTGCTTGTAAGGACCCTGACCTTCATTTTGGGCTTACCCTATTTTCTTTGCCTAAATGTTGTGTTTAGATGCTTGCTAATCACCTCAAATGGTGATTAGGGTTTGTTTGTGCTTTGTTGAGAGTTGGAGGTGCAACTTGTAAATAACCCAAGTTTTAGGGTTGATGTGCAAGTTAGACACCTTGAGAGATGTTTCTCTCTCTCCTTGCATCCTCTAGGGTTGAGAGGATGGGTTGGGCTCATTGGTTGAGTAGCTTTGGGCTTTGTTTTGCCTTGTTGAGCCTTGTTTGGGATTTTCCTGGCTTTGTTGGGCCTTATATCGGGCAAGGGTGAGCTTGGTGCCTTGTGTCAGCCATGGTGTATCGACCAGGTGGTTGTGTCGGGCAAGTGGTGTGTCGCCCATGAGGTGTATCGGTCAAGTGACCTTCTTTGACCTAGCATCATTTGTGTCACCCCCACTTGTGGACACTTGGTGCTTGTTGCTTGCAAGTGGAAAAAGCTTTGAACATGTGGTGGTGGGCGAGATAGTAGGTGGCTTTGCCCCATGGATAAGTGTCCCTAGGTTGGGCCACACCTTGCCTTAGTCTCCCCCTCACCCTCTTCTATATATGTATCTCCTTTCTCTTGCGTGGGATCCCTTTAGTTCCTTAGTTGCCTTCCTATTTCCTTGGTGGACGATACCTCCCCTTGGTAGATCATGGTGGCCGATCTCCTTGGTGGACTCATCTTCTTCCTCTGGTGTTGGTCAAACCCTAGAGTGTGTCTTACTTCTCTTCTTGTGGTGAGCATCTCCCCCTCTTTCCTTGGCACCTTCTTCTCCTTCTTGCTTGTTCTTCGGCCATGGCAGTTATAAGCTTTATTTTTCTTCTTGTGGTGGTCAAAGGTGGTGCTTGGAGCTTGGAAACTTGGTGCTAGGAGCTTGGATCTTGCTTAAGGCGGGTTACATAACTCCTAACCCTAGCTATACTACTTCTTTTTCATGTTGCATGTTTATATGTCATCTTGATCGGCCATGCATCTTGTTAGATATGTTTCTTTCCCTAGTATGTACCCTTTTATCTTGTTATATATATATAGTGGTCGTGTTGTTGATGTGTTCCTAGACCTTGTGGCTGAACCTTGAGTTTAGGGTTCCTTGGGAAAAACCCCTTTCTCTCCCATTTGGTTTTGAGAAGTGAGTTTGAGCTCTAGTGGTGTAGGCAAAACCCCTCTCTCTTTGTTGTTGAGAGGTGAGTCTATGCTCTAGTTGCTTGGGAAATACCTTTCTCTCACCATGGATTTGAGAGGTGAGCGTTGGTTGGACGTTGACCTAGTGAAGGTTGGAATCTTGACCGATAAGGGGATTGACCTCCTTGTTGCTCGATAGGTGATGGAAGTTTTACAATACCTCTCTCTCACTTAATTGTCTTGAGAGGTGAGACAACTCTCTTGAGCTTTTAGGGCTTCTTGGTGGCAATTTTGAGGTTGAAGATGACCAAACTGATATGGTCCTTGTGCCTTGCACGATACCTCTTTGTGATGAGTTGCCGAATACCCCTCTCCTAGGGTTGAGTCTTAGGCAATATGCTAAGAAGCGTTCTTTATCCCTTTTTCCCGATATGAACTCCTGCCTTAGTTGGTGCTTATGGGCATTATGCCTTTGGCCGACATGATGCATGGTAGACATCTCTGTTTTGTGCCTTGCGCGATATGGGTTGGTTTTGGTGTTTCCCGATATGGTGCTTGGGTGGTGGAACCCTAGTTAGGTGCCCTAGTGTTGACCGATATGTGGTGTCTGCCTTGTGGGGCAATAGGTTACCTTGGGCACCATGGTGTCATTTATTAGTTGTGTGCTTTTTGGGTGATATAGTGGTGACCTTGGGCGTCATAGCCCAGGATGATATAGTTGTGGACAACATGACCTTGTTGGTTTCCCGACATAAAACCCTAACCCATTATGGGCGATAGGGGTGATGGCTGATATGTGACATCCATATGTTGCCCGATATCATCTTGCACCTAGTTTCCCGATATCCATGGGTGCATGACATAGCTCTTGGCCCTTGGTTGCACGATATCCCTTGTGCATGGGCACATGTTATGCTGGTGACTGATATGGGTGGTTTAGTGCCTTAGGGTTTTGATTCCCTATCCGATAGAGCTTTGGTGAGGGATATGACCCTACCTGATACCTTCTTGGGTAAGGAATGGTGCTACCCGCAACACCTTTGGTGAGGGTAGGCGGTACCTTTGGGGAGGGTTATGCATAGATCGAAAGCTTAGGTTGATGAGTTTGTTATCTTGTACCCACACCTTTGTGAATAATGAGTTATGAATGATAGGCTGTGACCAATGATATGTTTGACACCTAAAGTTGGTGCTAAGTAAGATGATAAGATACATGTTTATGTTCATAAGATAAAGATATAATGGATGCTCATGGTTTGATAACAAGAATGTAATTTGTCTACAGATACAACTTGTGCTTCATGTAACTATGATCATGGATGTTGTTCCAATGATGTACGTTCAACCCTAATAGCATGATAATCATAAAGATCTATGTTTGGTGATTCAGTTATCTCTCTCAGTATGCATACTAACCATGCAGGTGTATCAAATGAATTCATAGCCAGGTAAGAGCCATGAGGTATATGTGTTTTGAATAATATTGAATGATGATAATCCTTGTTGATGAGATAACATGTATCCCCAATATAATGTGAAAGGTTTGTTGACTTGATAAAGGCTGAGTACCTAGTTGAGGTGTTATCCTATGATGTTGAGATAAGGGATTGCTATCCCATGGTGATGATGTAATCCTTGAGAGGCAGTGGCATTCTGTGATGAGGGATTGAGATCCCATGGTAATAATGCAACTCAATGCTGTTTATGTTTTACAACTTGGTTGCCTCAACAATCCACTTAAAATATACTAATTAATTACAGTGGAACATATCATGTAGTTTGCCCTGGCCATAGATCCATCATCATCAGTAGTTGGTGATGGTGAAACCGGTTCTCCTGTGGGTTAACGTGGAAGTGCATATTGTTGAATATGCGTGGTTCTCCTAGCCAAAAATAGGAGGATTAGAGTGCAACTTCGGTTGTAGACTCCATAGCGTGGTTTCAGGCCTGTGGCTCAATATGAAAGAGCATGGTGAACATGCCCATGGCTCAGGATGTGTGATAAGAGAATGGTGAATAGGCCCATGTCTCAATGATTATGGAGCATGGTGAACATGCATGTGGCTCGGATCACTAGCGCTGATACCTGTACCAAGGTGGGATAGGCAAAGGGTAGCCTGACCATGTGTGGTTGCGTCCACCTAAGCAAGAGACTATGGTCCTTCTTGTTAAGCACTCATGCACTGACCACGAGGTGGTGAGGTTGTGGAGTCCGACTCTTCCATTAATCTTGTAAGGCACTGTCTTTGCGCTTCACAGCCGATGATTGGATTTGAGCAGTACGACTCATTTCCTCAGGGCATGATAATATGTAATCCAGCCAAATAGTATATACTGCTTAGGGCAAAACATGGAACATTGATTGAGGCCTTGCTTGTATAGTTGATCTAGTTATACCTTGCAGTTATTTGTACGATCCTTATATTTTGTGATAAGTTCTTATAAAGCTTATCTTGTCAATCATGTTCCATAAAGAATATCTAGTCATATGCCTACTAGATACCCTTGTAAGGACCCTGACCTTCATTTTGGGCTTACCCTGTTTGTTTTTCCTAAACCTTGTGCTTGGTTGCTTGGTAATCACCTTTAGTGGTGATTAGGGTTTGCTTGTGCTTTGTTGAGAGTTGGAGGTGCTACTAGCAAAATAACCTGAGTTAGGGTTGAAGAGCAAGTTTGTCACCTTGAGAGATGTCTGTCTCTCTCTTTGCTTCCTTTAGAGTTGAGAGGAAGGTTTGGGCTCGTGCCTTGAGTTGTCTTGGGCTTTGTTGAAGCTCTGTTGGGATTGGTTGAGCCTTGTTGGGCCTTGCCTTGCTTGGAGGAGCCCTATATAGGGCAAGGGTGCTTTGTGTCGGCCATGGGGTATCGCCCATGGGGGTGTGTCGACCACGGAGGAGTAGTGTGTCAGCCTTTGACCTTTGTTGACCTCCTTGCCTTGGTTGTGTCACCCTAGCTTGGACATGTGGATGAACCTTAGTTGAGTAGTGGCATGGCATGTGTGTGAGTTTTGCAAGGTGGTAAAATGTGTGGACAAGTGTCCCTTGGTAAGATGACACCTTGCCTTGGTTTAACCTTGACACCCCCATCTGTATATGCCTTGCCTTTCTCTTCCTTAGGAACCCTTTAGATCTTTGTTTCTCCTCTCTTCCTTGTGTGCACGATACACCTCTCCCCTGCAACCTTGGTGGCCATACCCTTGGAGGAGCTAAGGTTGGTGGCCGATCCCCTTGAAGGAGTTCTCTTCTTCTTCCTAGCTTGGTAGCCGAACCCTAGGTGGGTCTTGTTCCTTGGTAAGCATCTTCCCTCTCTCCTTAGCATCTTCTTCTCCATCTTGCCTACCCTTCGGACATGATGGTTATGATCCTTGCTCCTTTTCTTGAGGTGGTCGAAGTGTTGTGCTTGGATCTAGAAGCTTAAAGCTTGGAGCCTTGGAGCTTGAGGAGTTTGCTTAAGGCGGGTTACATAACTTCTAACCCAAGCTATACTACCTTCTCTATGTTGCATGTTCTTATTTGTTGATAATCTGCCATGAATGTATGTTTCTTGCTCTAGTACATGTTGTTGATCTTATGGGTATAGTAAGCATGATGTTGTTGATGTTTATATGCCTTTGGATCTAGTTGTCTGAACCATAGTTGGGGCTTTCTCGTTGATCAAACCCCTTTCTCTCCATGGTCTAGAGAAGTGAGTTTGAGCTCAAGTGATGTAGGTAATACCCCTCTCTCAGTTTAGTTGAGAGGTGAGTCTACATTCTAGTTGCTTGGGCAACACCCTTCTCTCACCATGGATTAGAGAGGTGAGCTTTTGGATATGTGATGACCTATGTTGAGGTTGGTCCTTGTGGTTGCCCGATTGGTGATCAAGGTTGTGCAAAACCCCTATCTCTTGGTTGTTGAGAGGTGAACCAATCTTCTTGATCAATTAGGGTTTGGTTCCCTTGTGCCTGAGGTTGAAGATGACCTTGTTGGGTTGTGCCTTTGCACGATATGACCTTAGAGTAGAGTTGCCCGATATCCTTGTCTTGGGTTGTACCCTTGGGCGACACACCTAGTGGAGATGGTTAGTTTGATGCCCAATATGGTTCTCTTGGCTTGAGATAGAGTTTGGGCAATACACCTTATATGTTGTGCTCTGGACGATACATCTTGAAGTAAGGTTGCCCGATACCCCTACCCTGTGGTGATCTTTAGCCGATCTAATATGGAGCTGAGATAGTTGGCTTGGTGCCCGTTATGCTTTGGCTGATATAGAGCCTAGTAGGCTATCCTTGTGTGGGGCGATATGGTTTAGTTGTGGTGATGCCCGATATGGGTTGAGTGGTGCACCTTAGTGAGTACCTTAGTGGTGTTGGTCGATATGCTGATTAAGTAGCCAACATGTCCATGCCCGATATGGTATCTTGGACGACAGGGGTGCCCTGGCCAATATGGATGACCCTTGAACGACTTGGAGATGTTTGCACAATAGAGGTGCCTTGGGTGTTATACCCTTTGACCGATATGGTTAATGTTGAGGGTTAGCCGATTGAGGAACCCTAACCCTATCCTTGATCCTTGTGCATGATAAGCCTTGGGCCGATAGCATCTGTTGATGCATGGTACACCATGCTCGACACCATGCGACCTGGTGAGTCCTGGCTGCACGATAGGTGAGATGATGGGGTTGGCCGTTATGGTGGTGAGCTGTGCTTAGGGTTTGGAACCCTAGCTGTTACAATCTTTGGTGAGGGTTAGCGCTGCTCGCCATACCTATAGTGAGGGTTTCAGGAGCTTTGGTGAGGGTTCTGATAACCCGGAATGAATATAGTTAATAGTTCTCTTTTTATAATGATAATACAAGTGATATGATGTAATCACCTTGAATCTTGCAACTATGATGATGAGATAAGATGATAGGTTGTGAACCATGTATGTTTGGGAAGATATGATGTTGCTACACATGTTGATATGACACATGCATATGGTCACAAGTATAAGGCATAATATATGCCCATGATTGATAATAATACTATGAATGATAAAGCTTATGTGTGATATACTCATGGATGCTTCTTTATACTTGATAGTATAATAATAATCCTATTAATCCATGATGGCTTCAATTATCTCTGTGGATGTGTGCACTAACCATGCAGGTATTTCATGTGGATTCATAGCCTGGTAAGAGCTATGAGATATATGTGTTTTGACTAGCACAATGTGATGATAATCCTTGTTAATGAAATAACAGGTTGATAGGTCTGAGGACCTGATATAAGGCTGAGTGCCTAGTTGAGGTGTTATCCTCTGATGATGAGCTAAGGGATGCGTTCCCAGAATGTTGATTCATGATTGTGATGCCTTGAGAGGTAGTGGTTGATATCATGAGGGATTGAGGTCCCATGACAGTATGATGTTGGCAATAGTGATGTAATTCTATAAGGCTATGTTATACTTTGTTTGCCTCAACAATTGGCTTAAAATATACTAATTAAGGATAGATGAATATATCATGTAGTTGCCCTTGCCATAGATCCATCATCGTCAGTATTTGGTGATGGTAAAACAGGTTTATCCTGCGGGATTACCTAGAGCGCATATTGTTGAATATTTGAGGTTTCCCCTAGCCTAAAATAGGAGGGTTGAGTGCAGCTGCGGTTGCAAACTCAGGATATATGGAGCATGGTGAACATACCCATGGCTCAGGATATGTGATGATGAGCATGATGCGTTCATGGCTCGGATGTATGCACTAGCACATATGATGAGGTGAGCTAGAGATATGGGTAGCTTGCGGAGCTGACCCAGAGGCTGAGGCCCTGTAAGCATAAGACTGTGGTCTTACTTGATGATTCGTGTACTGACCACGAGAAGGTGAGGTCATGGAGTCCAAATCTCCTTAGACCTTGTATGGCACCGTATTGGGCTTCACAGTCAATGGTTGGATTTGAGTAGGGAAGGCTCACTTCCTCAGGGCATAATAAAACATAATCCAACTGAATAGTATATCTTGCTTAAAGCAAAACACGGAACATTGATTGAGGCCTTTCTTATATAGCTGATCAAGTTACACCTTGCATATATTTTGATGATCCTTATATTTTGTGATAAAGCTTATCTTGTCAATCATGTTCCATAAAGAAATACTTGGTTATATGCCTCTCGGATATCTTGGTAAGATTGAAAGTAATAATAGCCTTGCTCGATATGCTGCTCTTATTATACGTTTTATCAGTTATCTATTGTTATCTACTATAACCTTTTGAGGTTTTATAGTTTCGGCGGGGAGTTATGTTTCTCACTGGGACTGTGTGTCTCACCCCGCTAGTTTACACCCTTTTTAGGTGAGCGCTCTAGATGTGGTGGTGGTCGTGAGGTTGTGGCCGAGCAGCAAGAAGAGTAGTAGAAGGCAAGAGATGGACATGTTGCTATTTTGGTGGTTTTGTAATAGAGTCCTAGAGTCATCCCTATACTCTCAGGTCCTCAGAGGTGTTTGATGATGTTTCACGATGTTTAGCTGTTGTAATTTTGTATATCCTGCTGTTGGCCGTACATGGCCGTTATGTATGTATAAACAGGTGTTGAACTCTGGTGCTAACGGTACAGCTGGTTCTGATAAGCTGTGAACCTATATCAAGATTTGTGAATGTTTATATAACATGTTTATCTGCAGGATCTGGATGCAAAAGTTCTCTCATGTATGCTTTCCATAATCGGTTTTATTAACCTGTGTTTTCGGTAATATATGGTTCCGCACATTTTCACGTGTCATCTAGTTGTCTGTGTGATGGCGGGGTGTCACAGTTGGTTTGGTATCAGAGCTCTAGGTTTGCTGAGTGTACAAGGATTTTGCTGAGTCTACAAGGATCTAGGACTAGGTTTGCATCTATTCTTGTCAGTTTCCCAGATTTTCTTACAATAACATTCTGCTCTTAGCAGAAGATAAAGCTTAAAGATGTCTGGAAACCATGAAGAACATGCTACCGAGAACAACGATGTTACATCAGTTGATGGAGCAGGAGGTCAGACACATGAAGATTGGGTGCCTGAGGTTCCCCAACTTGACCCAGCTATTCTGGAAAACCCTGCCTACCAGCAGTTTATGGGGCAGTTGATGGATATGATGAATCACATGGTGGAAAGGTTGCCAGTGCCCCAGCCCAGAGCACATGCTCCCCATGGTGAAACATCGAGTATTGGGAAGACCTTTGAGCAGCTTCGCCGAGTTGGAGCTTAGGATTATGCTAGAACGGCTGATCCAGCGGATGTAGATCTGTGGCCGACAGGTCTTGAGAAGGCCTTCCAGATCCTCGACATCCCCGAAGCAGACAAAGTCAAGCACGCTGTCTACCTTCTGAAGGGTAATGCTAGCCACTGGTGGGCCATCGAGGAAGAGAAGCGACCCAGTGAGGAGATCGATTGGGAGATCTTCCGACGAAAGTTCATCAGCAGATACTTTCCGATGACGTATCTAGATGAGAAGATCAACCAGTTTGAGTGTCTACGCCAAGGATCGATGAACATCACCGACTGTGAAGCCAGTTCATGGACTTGCTGAGGTTTTGTCCTCACATGGCAGCGACAGATGATGAGCGGATCAGGCGGTTTGAGAAAGGTTTGAGTGCTGAGCTGTCAACACCTACTGCTATTTTAGAAAATCAGGAGCAGTTTGCCTCGTTCTTGGAGTCCGTCCACAGGATTGAATGGTCTGTTAGGGAGAAAAGGGAGTCCATGGCCAGGAAAAGGCATGTTCAGTTCTTGGGACAGCGATCTGGTGGCTTCAAGAAGCCAAGGTTTTTAGCACCTTCCATGATGAGAGGTTCTAGTGCACCATCACAAGGGTCCCCGATTAAGGGAAGATGTTATGTTTCTTTCTTGTCGAAGGCACATCTAGGCCACAGAAAGAAGGCAAGTGACACGATTTTACCATGCATAAAACGCCAGTGCACGCGTCAATGTAGTATAGGCGTTTGTGAGGCCCGAGTCGAACTCAGGGAGACTAAACTATCAGTGGACTACTACTAACTGTTCGCAATCAGCTAGACCGGTTAAAAAGGTTTTAGGAGTTGATTAAAAAGAAAATAAAAATAAATGAAAGCAAATCAACCAATTAAATGTTGAGTTTAATCAATTTAGATGGGAATATTTAGGATTGCGGTTTCACCGTAGGTTCTCGTTGTCTAACTTTCTATATAGTTAAACACATTCATCTCTCAATCCGAGTAGTGGCCTGTAGTCAGAATTTCTCACTGTCGTGATACAATTCACTACCTAAATCTAGGTCAGTTCCATCATCGTAGTAACCTATACCCTAAATTTGGTTCATTAAAATCGACCTCTGGGTTTCCACCATTAACCGTACATCACCTTGTTCAAGGAATTTATGAGTTAATGTGAATTTCATCTCTTTTCAACCGTTAATTCTTCTTTCAAAGCAATTAAAGGCATTAGATTATCATTAGGGTGATCAAGCATAATGATATAATGGAGAAAATGAAATCATACCACGGATTTAAGAGACAAATTATGAATTACTATGATAAAAGCGTCATACAATAATTGCCCAGGCTACTCCCGGTGCTAAAGACAAAGGGGATTAGCCCCGCATGTTCATCTCAAAGCAAGACTTGATTGAAGAAAGGGGAAACATGGAGAAAAACATGGATGAAGTGATGTAAACCCCTGAACGGAGAAGATCCAAGCGTTCATCGGTGTAGAATGCGCGATCTACAACCTTTCGACGGTGGAAAACGTCTTCTTCAGCTCTCAGAACAGTCGGGGCGTGCTTCTGGGCTCTGTTCTCTTCTTCCCCTCTCCTCGTGATGTATGCAGCGGCTAATGACGTGATAGATGACTCTTGGCCACCGTCATTAGGTATTAACACCAAGTTAGGTCGCCAAAATACCACCACTGTTGGATTTGGGCCGATCTAAAACAAACATTAATCTGACGACGTCGATACCATCGATGCGGGTCGATGGTATCAACCCCTCGCGATATCGGCAAGCCTTCCTTCTTTTCTGTCGTCCCGCCTGATGCTGACTTGATACCATCGATGCGGGTCGACGGTATCAACGCCCTTAGGCGTCAGTTTTATCACCTTTCCGACACTAAAGCTGTGGAGCGTTGATAGTATCGACCATTGTGTCGATAGTATCGACTGGATGATCGCTGGCAACCTGAAGGTATATCGCTACCATCGACTTCCCAGTCGATGGTATCGACTCTGCATGGCTCCTTGCGGCTGTCTGCCTGTGATTGTGTCGATACTATCGACAGATGTCGATGGTATTGACAGCTGTATATATTCATTTTTCCAAAAAATTGCAAGACAAAGCCAAATCAGCTGAAATAAAATTCATTATTATAATCATTTATGATAAAAAAGATAAAATATGGGAGATTTTATACTGAAAAGGATTATAGACTAGAGTAAGTGAATCATGCAATATTAACCACCAAAATGGCCAATAAACACATAAAATGCAAGTAAAACAAGTCTATAAATGTGACTCAAAATCATCGCATCAAACTCCCCTAAGCTTGAACCTTGCTCATCCTCGAGCAACAAAACTCTAGAATAGAATTGCGAGGGTCAACTAAAGAACGGATTCTCACAACTGACTTCGACATATGATCCCCACCAAACATCCACATTCCGGCCATCACTAACCACAAAATGATAATTACCCTCAAGGCGACAATAATCATCCATAAAAGATATCTACCTCAAAATTGATGAACACTATCACATAAGGCAGTTAACATAATAAAATCCTCCGGTCCAGACTCGGTGCATCTTGTGATCTTCTATCTACATTGCTCTTCCTAACTACCATCTAGATGGAAGCAACTATCCTAATATTAATGAGTGAGGAGAATATCATGATGGCTTACCAATTCGAGCAACAGGTGGATGGAATAGGTGGTTTTGGAAGAAATGGAAGAACAATATAGTTTAACATGCACAAGAAATAGTAATGACCTAAATGATGCATATGCAAATGAAAATGCCCTAATGCCTACATTTTGGGTGGAATGATGCATGTTCCTACAATTCCATCTTATATGGGATCAATTGTGTAAAAACTACATTATGTGCTTATTCTTCCTATTACACGGGTGAAACAAGCTCTTTTCTGCTTTTAAAATCAGCTTTTTTTTCTATTTTTTCAAGCCCTTTTTTTTCTCAAATTGCAACATGTACAATATTTTTTTGAATTCCTGTTTTTTTCTTGAGCTTGCTTTCACATAACTGTAACACTTAAGGCATTACAACAGTATTTCAGAGAGTATAGAACGAGTCACACGCTTCTCTTATTTTTTAGAAGAAACAAGGCACATACTATACTACATGCTCAAAAGTATGTTCAAATGCAACTACATGAGATCAGTTAGGCACAATGATGACATGCACTCATGAATGTATGCATGCATGATTTATCTACAAAAAAAATTTTATTTTCCATTTTTCATGCACAATCTACCTACAATGCAAGACAATGCAATCCTACCTAAATGTTATGCAATCAAAAGATGAAAACTGTAATGTGCTTCCAGTTCTTATGGTGGAGTATGATAACAATGGGGTGGATAGATCACAAGATTAATTGACTAAACCTTTAGAAAACATTATGTGTCCCTCCTTACTGACCTGTATAATAATTAAGAGATTTCTCTCTCTTATTTCAGATTAAGGTCTCATTATCATTTGGTTAGTTTAGGCTCAAACAGCCAATTATGTCCACACTTCGTGAATCATAGGGATGTACAGTTGTGTTTTCCTGTTTCAAAGTTGACAAACCCAATTATTTTCTTAAGTCTTGTGCTCAAGGTTGAACAACACAAGCTTGCAAAAGCACTAAAATTTCAAATTTACCCCTGGTTCCCATGTACAAACACAGAGGTGACACATGACATTAGACATCCACAATTACACTAGATAGAGTGTGGATCCTACAGAAAACTAAGATCTAAGCAAAATAAATGACAAATGACAAAGCAATAAATGATAAAAACTAAGAAAAATAAAGGATAGAAATTGTTCCAACTCCCCCCCAAGCTTGAATTTGACTATGGCCTCATAGTCAAAAACAACCTTAAACGGTGGAACAGTGATACTGATCATTGGTTCGATGGTGGAGGGTACTGCGGAGCTGTGGGATCCCAAGATGGGTACTGGCCCTGTAAACTCGGATCATACTGGGGCATCGACGGAGGTTGAGGATACCCCCCGAAATAGTTCTGGCTCCAGTAGTTGTCGTAGAAGGGTTGTTGCTGAATCTCCATCCTATGCAACCTGTCATGGATATTCTATTGCTTGGAGAGGAGGAGACGCTCATTCTCGTAGATTGCCTGCTGGTTCACGAAAAGCCAGTTTCGTGGTATCCTGAATACCGGCGAAGGAGGCGGTATGCTGCTGCTGGGTCTGCTGAATCTCCTACGACATTGAATATATCCCCTGCATCGAATAGGCATCCTCTCCTTGTTGAGAGGGCTGAGGTGGCAGAGGCTATGAAGAGGATGATTCACCCGGGTGGAAGTGGGGACGCTTCCGCGGTGCTACTCGTACCTGAAGAGGAGTGAAAGCCTCCTCTTCCTCTTCATGCTCGTCGCCGTCATCATTGTTGTCATCATCACCGCCGTCATCATCAGAGTCATCGATGGCGATGATAGGCCACCTGAAATGCTGAGCTCCCTTGATGTTGAAGATGGGGTCCAGAAGCGCACATTCTTGGTATTCGTGATTGACATGGCAATGCGCATAAGCCAAGCCATCACGGAGCAGGAGGAGGTTGGAGCAGTGCAGATGATGGAGGTTGACCTTGTTCCTGTTGGAAAGAGGAGTAAGTTGGGAAAAGTACAACCCAAGGTAGAGGGCCAACAGTGAGATCAACCCCCCAAAGTGGATAGGAGCCTTCTGCGTATTCCTCTTCACAGCCAACACGCACGTCAAAAAGAACGTGCCCCAGTTGCACCCCTCGCGCTTCAACAATTTATACAGAAAGAATAATTTCGTCTCTTGGAATTTTCTAAGAGATAGATCGCCACGAGCAAACAACATCGTACAAAGCATGTGGTGCAAAATCCACACAAATGGGTGCTTAAAGTCGGCGACGACAACGTTGTGGTAGCTCACAGACTTGTCGGGAGGCACAGTTACCAGCTGGGTGAAGATGTCATCGTAATCAGTCCAGTTGTCCGGCCTCCGGTGCTAGTAAGGGTCATGATACCAGTTATACACAGAATTGAATTGCTCGAGAGTGAGGGTGTAATTGTTGTTGTAGAGTCTGAAAGACACACACCCTTTCTTCCACTCTCTATCGGTGGCGATCAAGTCATTGGGCACGACATTGATATCCAATGACGCCATGAACTCCGCCATGAGCTCCTTGTAAGTCGGACACTCACCGAAGAACGGTTGGCCGTCAGCATGGTACTCCAACTCGTCAGGCCTCCTATCAGTATGCTTCTCCTGTCCCTTAAGGACGTAGGCGAGATTGGGCTCTAACCCTAGGTAACGAACCATGTCCCGATCGACATATCGGGTTGGCTCGATCTTCCTCTTCATCAACTCCTCGTACACCTTCTGGACCTCCGCGGAAGGATGAACAATCCTCAGATGAGGAATGGATCCCGGGGGTAGAGGAATGAAGGTTGGGATCTCCATCAGAACCGCTCGTGAAGAAGATGTTCCGTCTGTCTGCACCATTGTCGCAGAGAAAAAGGGAATAGGAGATGGAGCTCGGTGAAGGTCGGAGAAGATGATCTCTGCTCAGTGTAGGGCTCGGTTAAGAGATCGCAATCCTTGGACACTCGTAGTAGGCCTCCAGTCGCACAACAATGCTCAATGCACAAGTAGAGGGAAGAAGCTCTAAAGATGTGAAGAGAATTGACAATAAATCCCTCCTATTATAACTCTATATGTCGCTTATGTGGACCCGTCGATACCATCAACGGGGTGTCGATGGTATCGACACCTGTAGCACAATCCGGTTTTCACGAGTATCGACGGCTGTCGATAGTCTAACATGGGGGCCCAGATCGATGCCGTGTCGATACCATCGACGGGTGTCGATGGTATCGACCCATCCCACAGATCGACTACCTTGATGTAGCAATCACCGTTAATTTCCTCTCGTGGATTGGTGACATGTCACGTCGATACCATCGACGCTGGTAGATGGTATTGACCCTTTGTAGGTCAAACACCCTCGTGAGGCCCGACCGCTGCTTTCTTCCAGTTGTCGGGTCGATACCATCGAAAGGCCCGTCGATGGTATCGACTTCACTGAGATAAAATGGTATGTAAATCTTTAGGGATCTCACGAGTATCGACACCTATGTCGATACTATCGACACCGATCTGGTGATTTCTTCAGCGTCACTGATGGTAGGTCAATACCATCGACGAGGCCGTCGATGGTATCGACTCAGAAAACTTTCTGCAGTCACCTAACTACACCCATGTCGCTACCATCGACCCAATGGTCGATGGTATCAACCCTGCCTCAGCCCTGCACACTGAACAAACGATCAAAGTACCATTTTTACACTAAAAACAAAATTAAACCAAACTAACTTGTAAATGCGAATGAAAATAGACGAAATTACCAATGGTTGGGTTGCCTCCCAACAAGCGCCCTTATTTAACATCTTAGGCTAGAAAAAATCGAGCTTATCATGCATCCTTAAGTGTTATGAGTTTGACCTCATGCACTTTCCTCTTGTAACCCTCACCAAATTACAACTTAAACCTCTGTCCATTGACCAAAAATTTCGTCTCTCCATCACGCACCATGATGGCACCATGTGGCCGTACCTCCTCCACAATGAAAGGTCCACTCCACCGGGACTTCAATTTCCCGGGATGTAATTTCAACCTCGAGTTGAACAATAGAACACGATCTCCCTTCTTGAAGACACGCAGTTGAATGTGTCGATCATGAATAAGATTAGTTTTCTCCTTATAAATCCTCGAGCTTTCATAGGCATTCATCTGCAGCTCATCTATCTCATTTATCTCTAGCAAGCGTTTCTTCCCTGCCTCATCATAATTCAAGTTCAGCTTCCTTAGCGCCCAGTGCGCCTTATGCTCCAACTCGACCGGAAAATGGAAGGCCCGCCCATAAGCCAACCTAAAAGGCATAGTGCCTATATGTGTCTTAAACGTTGTCCTATACACCCATATAGCATCCGGTAGCAAAGTACTCCAGTTCTTTCTTGTCGAAGCCACTGTGCGCTCCAAGATTTTCTTAATTTCTCTATTGGACACTTCGACCTACCCTTGTGTCTGCGGGTTGTATGGGGTACCAATATTGTGCTTTACCCCGTACTTTCTCAACAACAAATCAAACTTTTGATTTCTAAAATGGGTATTTCCATCGCTAATAATCATCCTCGGTACACTAAATTTGCAGAAAATGTAGTCTTTTACAAACCTGCACACTACAACAACATCATTAGTACTTGTGGGTATTCCCTCTACCCACTTTGATACATAATCAACAACCAATAAAATGTACAAATTGGAGTTTGAGGACATGAAGGGTTTCATAAAATCAATACCCCACAGATCAAACACCTCAACTTCTTAGAACATGTTGAGGGGCATCTTCAGTCGCTTTGAAATATTACCTACCCTTTGACAGGAATCACATCGTCGCACATAATCATATGCGTCCCGGAACAGTGTAGACCAATAAAGGCCGCTCTCAAGCACCTTGGCCGCCGTTCTAGAACTAGCATGGTGGCCACCAGTCGGTAGAGTATGGCAATGACGAAGTACACTTCCATATTCTATCTCCAGTACACACCTGTGCAAAACTCCATCCCCACATTGCTTCAACAAAATGGGGTCATCCCAGAAATAATATCTCAAAGAATGGAATTTTTTTTTCTCTTGATTTGTCCAATCATCTGGGATAATTATACAGGCAAGAAAATTAACAATATATGAAAACCATGGATCCTTGAATTTTACAGAAAGGATATGCTCATCAGGGAATGTCTCGGTAATGGGTATATTAATGTCCTTCTCATCTACCCGTTCCAACCTAGACAAATGGTCCGCAACCACATTCTCTATTCCCACCTTATCTTTAATTTCAATGTCAAATTCTTGTAACAATAAGATCCACCTAATCAATATAGGTTTGGCATCTTTCTTTTCCATGAAATACTTTATGGCGGCGTGGTCCGTCCATACCACAACTTTTGACCCTACAAGATATTGCCGAAAATTTTCAAATGCAAAAACGACGGCGAGAAGTTCTTTTTCAGTTGTAGTGTAATTAAGTTGTGCGTCACTTAAAGTTTTGGATGCATAGAAAATCACAGCGGGTTTGTTTTCAACACGTTGTCCTAGAACGGCCCCTACTGCGAAATCTGAAGCATCGCACATTAATTCAAACGTCTTTGTCCAATCCGATGTTTACACAACCGGTGCAGAAATTAATTTCTCTTTGAGCACATTAAAAGAATGCAAACACTTTTCATTAAAATCAAACACCGCATCTTTCTCCAACAGTTCAGATCATGGTTTAGCGATTTTTCAAAAATCTTTGATAAAGCAGCGATAAAATCCCGCGTGACTGAGAAAACTCCTTACCCCTTTAACCGTATTCGGTGGGGGTAATTTGGAAATCACCTCAATCTTAACAGGATCTACCTCCAACCCCTTGCTAGACACTTTATGTACAAGCACAATCCCTTCATTAACCATCATATGGCATTTTTCCTAGTTGAGAACTAAATGTGTGTCCTCACATCGTTGTAGAACTTTATCTGAGGGCTCTGATCTCCAAACCACGATATAAACACGATTCAAACTTAGCGAAAGCGATTCGATAAACAACGGAAGACAAAAATCACGGGAAATTAAAACTTTTTGAGACAAGAGCTTGAATCCTTAAAAGCTTCTTTCATAACAAGAGATAAACTATTTACATCTCATGATAATTACTTCTTGAGTAATTATATACATCAAGATACAAAATCTCAAGAACTCATAACAAAAGACTCCAAGACCTGAGAGTACAGAGGACACATAGGACTGACTCTAACTACACCACATGGCAGGCTAAATCTCCACCTGAGATTTACTGCTGCTCCTGGTGCTACTGCTGGTGCTGGGACTGGTCACCTGTAGACCGGTTCCTCCGTCTTCGATGTCCACCTAAAAGTTGAAGTCTACGGGGTGAGACAATTTTACATAATTGTCCCAGCGAGAGTTATAACTCTCCGCCAGAAGCTTTATTATAACATCAAAGAACATCTTAAGCAGTAAAGCTTTCAAAGTATTCAATAGCAGTTGCAGCTATAAACAAGAGCTCAACATTTATGAGACATGAAGAATATAAGCACTATTACAGTGTATCATTAATCAACTAACTCGTAGTTATATCTAACATGTATACTACGTGGTTGGTTATGTTTTACAAACAATATTATGCCCTGTGGAGATGAGGCATACCACTCATACTCCAACTGATCGCTAAGAAGTCACATCAGTATCATACATAGATCATTAAGAGAGTCGGATTCTCATGACCTTCACCTTCCTCAGTCAGTAAGAGGATCACTTGTAAGACATCTTGTGTCTCTACTATTATAGCTTACCAGGGTAAACTGGTCCTTCGCTATTTTAGAGTCACAGTGGCGTTCTGTACTCTCTTCGTCATCAGGAGATTTCATGTTTATCTCCAATGATACGAATATCTATGTTTTCTTCATCATCAGGAGGTTTCATGCTTACCTACTACTGATACGGTATGGGATTGTAGTGAAGGATTGACGGATTACATATCTACATCAAATCCCTACACTAGGATGTAAGGTTCTACACATCCATGTACCCCACATACTCAATAGTATGTGATCCAGGAGTTCCCTTAGGAAAACCTGTTTCACCATCATTTGATCTCTGACAATGATGGGTCTATGATCAGGGCTCTACATTATACTTGATTAGTTAGGTACATTCAGTATTCATTTAACATCACACATTGTTCTTCAAACAATAACAGTAGCATAACAGCTATAAAAGGGGAATACTAAATGTAACAAGCCTAACTCACATCAATCATCATTTCTCATTATACTCATCACAAGTCATCTCTAAAGCATGACCTTGATGGTATTCATGGCTCTCACAGCCCATTATTATCATAGAATGCCACTGACAAGGCATCAGGATACTTTACTTATTCATAAAGCTATCAATATGCCTTTAATGAATATAGTATCATCATCCATACCTGGGTATGATCACCTCCATATCAGAACTTGCATGGTTAATTCAACTAATAAAGGTAATTCAAAACAATGATTATACTTTTCACTCTTGTCATAAGAGATAAGTTCTGTGATTCTTATCAAATAGAGTTTAATACTCATATAACATGTCATCACCTTTGAATTAGGGTTTACTATTCACATCACATGTCATTACCCTTGAATTAGGGTTTACTATTCACATCACATGTCATTACCCTTGAATTAGGGTTTACTATTCACATCACATGGTGAATTAAGCTCATAACATCATCATGTATGAGGAACATCATCATTGATGCTCTCAGATTAGCTTAAGATTCATCATATATCATAATTAGGGTTTCCATGATCTCACATAGGTGGATCATACCCTAATCATGCACATTCATGTGTATTGAAGGTTCTTTACTTGAGTTTCCACCCTAAAAGGGTACTTCTCTCTCTTAAGGTACTTTCTCTCTCTTAAGATACTTTCTCTCTCCTCATACTAGTAGATGGTGATAACACCACTCTAGATCAGGTTGGGTTAAGTCCTCATGGGCTAACATAAGCCAAAACACCACTATCATGTGATTAGGGTTTGATTTGAACAAGGTTTTACTCAATTGAACCCCTCAAGGGTATTTTGGTAATTCACCCCATTGATCACCATCATGGGTCAATTCATTAGTCACTTAATCCCTTAATATCCTAGGTTATCATTAGGGTTTAGATTAGAGCATCATTGAACCATTTACACCTTCAATTGATTAAGTGAAATCAACCTTTGAAAACCTCAAACGGTTTCAACCTTCAACCTCCAAACGGTTTGAGACCGTTTGGATGAGTTGACCGTTTGCTAGGGTTGACTCCAAGACCATGTGACCTTCAACGTCGTTTGCCCAAACCGTGTGAGGGTGTAGACCATTTAACAAGTTGACTTCAAGACCGAGAGGGCTTACACGGTTTGAGACCGTTTGGTGTCTCTCGATCTTGAGATCGTTTGAGTCCAAACGGTCTTGAGACCGTTTGGCCCCAAACGGTCTTGAGACCGTGAGGCCTCACACGGTCTTGAGACCGTGTGACCTCAAACGGTCTTGAGACCGTGTGACCTCAAACGGTCTTGAGACCGTGTGACCTCAAATGGTCTTGAGACCATTTGGTCCACTTGGTCTCAAACCGTTTGGACCTCCAACATGGTTCAATGATTTCAATCGTTCATGATTATCAATGTTGAAGCCTCCAAATGGTCAAAGACATGGTAACCACTTATAGATTGAGTTAATTAGGGTTATTATTAACCAATTGGTCACTCAATTGACCCTCAATTGTTATCCAATTAGGGTTGAAGTTGGTTCAATTAAGGTCCATCAACGTTCAACCATCAACACTCAAACAATGTGAATCAACACAAGGTTGAACCCTTCAATTGAGCTCCAATTGGGACCAAACTTGGTCCAAACGGTCTTGAGATCGTGTGGATGAACTCCACACGGTCGTGAGACCGTTTGCCCAAGATTTCATCAAAATCTAATGTGATTTGATAGGAGTTGAACCTTGATTGAGTCTCAAAATCAGTATTTTGATTAATTCAACAACCTATTGCAATTGGGACCTCAATTGATCAAATTACCTTAACCCTAGACCTCCAAACGGTCTTGGGTTGTCACCACACGGTCTTGAGACCATTTGGATGAGTTCCAAATGGTCTTGAGACCGTTTTCCCATCCATCATTTGGATTTTAGTTAAAATTCTTCAAGGTTGGATCTATTGAGTTGATTATCATATCAATACTTAATTGCAATGTAATTTGGTATCTTTATGCCTTCAATTGGTCAACTATACTTGACCCCAGACCTCCATACGGTCTTGGGTGATTCCCCACACGGTCTTGAGACCGTGAGGTCTCAAACGGTCTTGAGACCGTTTGGGTTAATCAACCCAAAAACACTTAATCAATTCATTGAGATTTCAGTACTGATTTCAATTAGGGTTTGCCCTAGTGATCACCCTTCAACTCTTAGCTCGTTTGGAATTAGTCCATCAAATTTGGTGAGTTGTTAATAAACATTATTTTGAACAGTAATTTCATACGGTCAATGCTTAGTCAACGTTCTTACACAGTCTTGAGACCGTTTGCCCAAAAAGGGGCGATTTCAACAGATTGAAATTCAGAACTAAATTCAATTCATTTGTTGATTTAAAAAGGCTATATCTCTCGATTCCTTTGGAGTTAACCTCTCAAATTTTGTGAGTGATTAGCCTACATAATTATGAACATATTTCCTATACGGTCCATGCTCGGTCAACGCGGCTAAATGGTCTTGAAGACCGTTTGCCCTTACACGGTCTTGAGACCGTTTGCTCTTACACGGTCTTGAGACCGTTTGCTCACAAAACGGTTTTGCAAACCGTGTGAGCACTTGGTGGAGACCGTTTAGTAAAGTGAAAAGTAGTGGATTAACTTTGGAAATAACGTCTTCATCTCCTAGCTCAAGAACAGCTAGGATTTCTCACGGATTTGCTTGCAAGGTAGCAAAGGAAGGTAGAGAAGAAGAAGTACTAGCATCTAAAAGCATAGAAAGATGTATATAATCAAAGCATAGGTTTAGAGTTATAAAACCCGCCTAAAGCTTGCTCCTTGAGCTCCAAGCTTTCGAGCTCCAAGCTTTTAATGGCGTCCTTGAGCTTCCACAGGTTGGCCAAGGTGAAACCTCCAGGAAAGTCGAGAAGAGATGGCTAGAAAGGTAGAGCTATGTGAGCTAGCCATCAATTTGACCTTGAATTCGAGTTCTGACCATGAACTTAAGCAAAAGGAAGGATTCAAACCTACCTTGCACTCCTTGGTCGTCCTCCTGAGCTCCACAACTCTTCTTTAGTCGGTTTGGTTGAATAGAACAGTGAAGGAAACGAAGGGAAAGTTCCCTTGCTTAGAGAGGTGGAGAGTATATATACTTGGGGTGAGGTTTTAACATAAACTCATAAGTTCTTCATATTTTCAACTAAGTCCCTCTATCTTTCTTTGCTCGTCCATCCTTCTTAATTTTAAGGACAACTTTCTTCTAAGGTCAAGAAAATGAGGGCAAAGAAGATCAACCTATTACTAAAGCACACACATAAAAGGGCTATAGCACATACACCTTGATTATTCAATCACAAAGGTGTTTTTCATTATATGATTATTCAATTAAAGTGACTTCTTCATCATTTCTTCTCTAAATGATGACAAGAGTCTTAAAAAATACTTTTGATGGTGTAAATTACAAGTTGCACCCCTCAAATTGGGTAAATTGCACTTTACTCCAATTTAGGGTTTTCAAGCACAGGGATTGCTTCCACAGCTGCACCTTGGTGCCCAAGCTTGGGAAATCCCTCAAACTTCATCATAATGATTCTCATGATGTCTCAACATCATAGGAACATCTCAACATGTGCAAATTGCAAGTTAACCCTTCTAACTGGGTAAATTTCACATAGGTCCCTGTATAACAAAACAATGCTACAACTTTATATAAAAAGGAGCAAAAACTGAAATATATGTTTCTGAGAAACTTAATTACATGCCCAAAGTTAATCACAAGGATTTAATTACATATTTAGGCAAAACACCTATGATTAACTCATAACCCAGGTCAGGGATGTTACATTATCCAAATCATATAAACATTCATCAAAAGACGCACCATAGACAGAAAAATCATCCATGAAGACCTCGAAACAACGCTCAACCATATCAGAGAAAATGGCAAGCATGCAACGCTGAAAGGTCGTTGGTGCGTTGCATAAACCAAAGGGCATACAACGATATGCAAATGTTCCATAAGGACAAGTGAATGTGGACTTCTCTTGGTCCTTAGGATCAATGGAAATCTGATTATAGCCCGAGTAACCGTCTACAAAACAAAAGTGAGATCGACCTGCTAATCGCTCTAAAATCTGATCTATGAATGGAAGAGGAAAGTGATCCTTTAACGTAGCAACGTTCAATCTATGGTAATCAATGCACACACGCCATCCGGTCACCAAACGGGTCGTGACCGGCTCATTTAACAAATTGTGAGTAATAATAATTCCCCTCTTTTTAGGGACTACCTGTGTGGGGCTTACCCACGTCGAATCAAAGATCGTGTAAATGATGCCTACAGAAAGGAGCTTGATCACCTCCTTCTTGACAACCTCCATCATGCTTGGATTGAGTCTGTGTTGTGGCTGGATTATAGGTTTGGCTCCTTCCTCGAGCCGGATCTTATGCTGGCACAGTGTAGGGGAAATCCCCTTGATATCCGTGACTGACCACCCGAATGCGCCACGGTGGTTCTTCAGCATGATCATCAATTGATCTCTTCCTCGGCACTCAGATATGCCGAGATAATTACCGACAATTTTTCACCATCGGCTAGGAATGCATATTTCAAATGAGGCGGCAGTGGCTTCAATTCTAACTCGGGTGGACTAATCAATGATGACTGCAATGGTGGTGGGAGTTTCCCAAGATCCTCATAATACTTAGCATAGTAACACGGCAGCACCTGAAGCATCTTGACGCATTCTTGCAACGACTTGCTTCTCATCAGTCATGCGTTATATTGACTAGGCAAGCTTCAAGAGGTAGTTCTAGATATGCATCGAGGATAGAACTTGCTATGGCATCATCTTCAATAGAAAGAGGGATTTCCTCCTCTTCATCATTCGGAAAACCCCCAGCCCTGCAAAGAGAGACAACCTTGGTATGTTCCATAATGTCTACCGCATGTGTCCCTTTCTCTACCTTGGTCATTACATGAGCCATATCTAGAAATGACTTCCCTAGACACAGAGAAATATTCTGATCAAAATGTTTCACCATACGACACTGCTCATTTGCATTTGATTGTGTTGTGCTTGGGGGCATAACCATTTCAAATCGGTCATCAGCAATTCCCAAAGTCAAAGAGCCTCTTCCCATCTCGAGTATCATATCTACAATATCTTGGAAGGGTTTTCCCAGGAGTAGCTCATTTCCTTGTTCATCCTGCATTTCCATTACCACAAAATCTGCTGGAAATACAAACCGGTCAACTTTAACCAAAACATCCTCGCAAATACCGTACGGCTTGACCACAAAATTTTCTGTCAACTGAATCGTCATATTGCTATGTCTTGATTCTTTCAGTCCCAGCATCTTGAAAGTAGAGAGAGGCATCAAATTTATACTTGCCCCTGAATCACATAATGCTTCACTAAATTTCACTTTATCGATGTAACATGAAACATTGAAGCAGCCCGGATCCTATCTTTTAGGCGGAAATGTGCCCATAATGAAGGCACTCACTTGCTCTTTAAGAACCACGACCTCGGTATCAGGAATCTTCCTCTTCTTTGTGATTATGTCCTTCAGAAACTTGACGTAAGAGGGTATCTTCTCTATTGCTTCTAAAAGTGGAATGTTGACAGAAAGCTTCCTAAAACTATTTAAGAACTTCTTGAACTGAGCGTCCACTTTCTTGGCTTTCAAACTGTTTGGATAGGGGAATGGGACCGTCTGTGCCCTCTGATGTGGCGGCACATATGGTGTCCTCTTCAATGTCTCCTCCTCAGCAATGGGTTCTGATGTAACATACTCTACCACATCCTCTACCAGATTTGTGATTGGAATCGGAACCTCCTCTATGGCCTCATCTGTGATTTCTGGCTGGGGTGTGCTCGGTTCATCGGCCCTGGGGTTTAAAATCTTCTTACCAATGTGTAGCAGAATTGCCTTAGCTTGTTGGTTTCCTCCTGGAATGTTTGTATTTCTGGGAAAACCTTGTTGTGCTGGCTTTTTAAGATTTGCTATCTCAACTACCATCTCCTCTAACGATGTCTCTATAGTCCTCATCTAAGCCCCATGATTTTGTAAAGTCTGCCTCAATTGGTTCATAAATTCTCCTTGTTTCTTAATCTGCTGACCAAACGTGCTCATGAGTTCTTGATTCTGCTTGATTACTTGGTTGAGAAACTCATTGCTCTTATCCTCCGCCGACGGTTGTGGTTTTGCATCAGGGTCTTGCAAGAAATTGTTCGGGTCTTTCCATGAAAATTTCTTGTCTTTCCTCCAAGAATATTCTTTGTTTCTGTACCCCTGCTATTGGCGCATAAATTTCACCTGTGCTTCCTCATCAGATTCTGCATCTTCTTTTGTTAGTAATTTCTTGGCTAGAAGGTCCATCTTATCATTTAGCTCCTTGATGGCCTTTGACTCACCTGCAGCTCAAACCTGCTCTACTGCGTCTCTGTCGCCCCATGATTGTTTTTTTTCCATGTTCTTCAAAATCTCCCAACACCTCGTGCCTGTGTTGTTTAAGAAGAACCCCGAACCAGCTGAATCAAGGTTGCTTCTATCATGCTCAGAAAGAGAAAAATAGAAGATCTTGACTCGTTTCTCCTTGTCAATCCCATGATGTGGGCACCTCCTCAGCATTATTTGGAAACGTTCCCAAGTCTCAGAATAGGTCTCTCCGGCTTTCTGGATGAAATTATAGATCTTTCGTACCAGATCATTGGTCTTCTTGGGTGGAAAGAATCTCTCAAAGAACACCTCGACCATATGATTGCACTACTCCACATACTCATCGTCCAAGTTATGCAACCATTCTAGGGCATTTCCCGCTAGCGAGCTAGGAAATAATTTCAAATAGAGTGTCTCTTGCGGGAACCTGTCGATTTTGATCATGTCATAGTTCTCCACGAACTGGATAATGTGAGTCACCGAGTCTTCATTTTTAAGCCCGTGAAATGCATTTGATTTGACCAAATTTATTAGGTCTGGTTCGATCTTATTATTGGGAATGTTGATAGTCTGCCTCTTGATCGGCCCTTTAGATGCAGATGCAGAAGACGCCTTGATCTTCTCCCAGATTGTCTGTTCCTCAGCCATAGCTTCAGGTTCAGAGTCTGAATATATATCTTCAGACTGATCTTGAGTGTTGTTTTCCTCTTTGTCTGATCCCAGCAGTGGAACCTCTGGTGATGGCTACGTGTAGTCTATGCTACACGTCCTCACCATGCACTAGTACCTACAAAGTAATAAATTAGGTTCAGTACAGTGCGAGACGATTGCTAAATATAAAAAAAATAAGCTTTGAATTTCAAAATTAATAATAAAATAAAAAGTAGCCTAGAGTGGCCACTTGCAGCACTCGTAGTGCTGACAATTGTCGTGTCCCCGGCAATGACGCCAAACACCTGACATGATTTTACCGTGCGTATAATGCAAGTGCACACGCCAATGTAGTATAGGCCTTTGCGAGGCCCGAGTCGAACTCAGGGACACTGAACTATCAGTGGACTACTACTAACTGTTCGCAATCAGCTAGACTGGTTTAAAAAGGTTTTAGGAGTCGATTAAAAAGAAAATAAAAATAAATGAAAGCAAAGAAACCGATTAAATGTTGAGTTTAATCAATTTAGATGGGAATCTTTAGGATTGTAGTTTCACCGTGGGTTCTCATTGTCTAACTTTCTATATATTTAAACACATTCATCTCTCAATCCGGGTAGTGGCATGTAGTCAGAATTGCTCACTGTCATGATACAATTCACTACCTAAATCTAGGTCGGTTCCACCTTCGTAGTAACCTATACCCTAAATTTGGTTCATTAAAATAGACCTATGGGTTTCCACCATTAACCGTACATCACCTTGTTCAAAGAATTTATGAGTTAATGTGAATTTCATCTCTTTTCAACCGTTAATTCTTCTTTCAAAGCAATTAAAGGCATTAGATTATCACTAGGGTGATCAAGCATAATGATATAATGGAGAAAACAAAATCATACCATGGATTTAAGAGACAAATTATGAATTACTATGATAAAAGTGTCATACAATGATTGCCTGGGCTACTCCCGGTCCTAAAGACAAAGGGGATTAGCCCCGCATGTTCATCTCAAAGCAAGACATGATTGAAGAAAGGGGAAACATGGAGAAAAACATGGATGAAGTGATGTAAACCCCTGAACGGAGAATATCCAAGCATTCCTTGGTGTAGAATGTGCAATCTACAGCCTTTCGGTAGTGGAAAACGTCTTCTTCGGCTCTCGGAACGGTCAAGGCATGCTTATGGGCTCTGTTCTCTTCTTCCCCTCTCCTCGTAATGTGTGCATCGGCTAATGACGTGCTAGATGACTTCTGGCCGCCGTCGTTAGGTATTAACACCATGTTAGGTCTTGGGGTGATCTGAAACAAACATTAATCTGACGGCGTCGATACCATCGACGCAGGTCGATGGTATCAACCCCTCATGATATCGGCAAGCCTTCCTTCTTTTTTGTCGTCTCGCCTGATGCTGACTCGATACCATCGATGCGGGTCGATGGTATCGACACCCTTAGGCGTCGGTTTTATCACCTTTCTGACACTGAAGCTGTGGAGCGTCGATAGTATCGATTGGTTGATCGCTGGCAACTTGAAGGTATCTCGCTACCATTGACTTCCCAGTCGATGGTATCGACTCTACGTGTCTCCTTGCGGCTGTCTGCCTATGACTGTTTCGATACTATCGAAGAACGTCTATGGTATCGACAACTGTATATATTCGTTTTTCTTGAAATTGCAAGACAAAGCCAAATCAGCTGAAATAAAACTCATTATTATAATCATTTATGATCAAAAAGATAAAATATGGGATATTTGATATCGAAAAGGATTATAGACTAGAGTAAGTGAATCATGCAATATTAACCACCAAAATGGCCAATAAACACATAAAACACAAGTAAAACAAGTCTATAAATGTGAATCAAAATCATCACATCAGCAGGTCATGTTAACACTGTGGACAGACTGGGCACTTGAGGTCAAACTGCCCAAAGAGAGATGTTGAAGTAACACAACAGTCGAGACTGAATCAATAAGGGTCAGACAGACAGCAACCCAATGCTAGCAGAGGGCGAGGAAACGGTCAAGCGTCGCAAGCAGGATCGTCTCCTCAAGGACGCAGAGGACGTGGACATCAAGCAACGACTCGATTCTATGCTATGAGTCAGCCAGAGGCGATAGGCAACCCATGAGTGGTGAGAGGTCAGATGAAGTTATTTCATTCTAATTTGTCTTCTTCTTGCTTTATATCTATTTTGGTTGACCCCGGTGCTACGCACTCTTTTATCACACATAGTCTGCTTAATAGTTGTCCTTTACCTGTTAGTTGTAAGAAAGATAGCATGTTGTTAGAAACCCCTCTTGATGGTTCCTCGATGCTTCGAGAAGAGTGTCCATCTTGTGTCTTATCTTTTTCGGGACACAATATACAAGTGGATCTTATACCACTTGATATGCATGGATTCGATGTGATCCTTGGGATGGATACCTTAGAGAAGTATAAGGTTGTGTTGGACTATGGTTCCAAGCAAGCAGTGTTTAATGACAACGGAGAGAAGTGGATCTTCCAAGGAGATAGGAAGATTCTTCCGACATGTCTAGTGTCAGCGATGGTGGCAGAAAAGTTGTTGTGGCAAGGTTGTAAGGCTTTCTTAGCTCATGTTGTGGATACCAAGACGAAAGGTCCTAGCCTTGAGGAGGTGACAGTTGTCCGAGAGTTTGCGGATGTGTTTCCTAATGAGTTTCCCGATGTTCCCCCACCTCAAGAGATTGATTTTGAGATCAATCTGGTACCAGGAACACAACCTGTTGCACTGACACCATATAGGATGGCTCCAGCAGAGATGGCAGAGTTGAAGAAGTAGTTACAAGAATTGTTGGAGAAACATTTCATCTGACACATCGCCTTGGGGTGCTCCAGTGTTGTTTGTTAAGAAGAAGGACGAATCGATGCAGTTGTGTATAGATTACCGACAGTAGAACATGGTCAAGATCAAGAATAAGTACTCGTTACTGAGGATAAATGATCTGTTCGATCAGTTGCATGGCGCTATAGTGTTCTCAAAGATCGATCTACGGTCTGGGTATCATCAGTTAAGGATTAAGGAGGACGGCATACCAAAGTCAGCATTTAGGACGAGGTATGGTCACTTTGAGTTTCTGATTATGTCGTTTGGGCTAACCAATGCACCTTTTGCTTTCATGGATCTGATGAACCGAGTGTTCTGTCCATTCCTAGATCAGTTTGTTGTAGTCTTTATTGACGACATCTTGATCTATAGTCGGTACAGGCAAGAGCATGAATGACATCTTCAACAAGCATTGAATCTTCTTCGCCAACATCATTTGTATGCCAAGTTTAGCAAATGTGAGTTCTGGTTGAAGGAAGTGACTGTTGGGTTTTATAGGGGAGACAGAGGTGGCAGCGGAAACAAAATTTTTCTCCCCAACCCATACCGAGGAAATGCGTCAACATCTATATAATAGGAAAGGATGGTTTGCGGAATCATACCTTATCCCGAGGCTTGCTCGGCGACAATACCTCACGCAATGCGCAGTCTTCAACTCCGGACTTTGACAGTGTCTGTGCAGCTCCTGGTCGCATCGAGACTGACAACTCCTACTCAAACCGGACTGTCAGATGATAGTTGTCCTCCTAAGCGGCAGTGTCCTCCCGCCTCTGTAGTAGTCCACACGGACCACCTGGAACTCCACTCTCCTTGTCCCACAAGGAAGTGGAAGGAGTCGCACCCTCCTGTTGATGTACTAGTCGCCAACACGCTCTCCTGCCTCCTGTTGCAACTGCAGTTGTCCTTCCCTTGCTGCTCCTCCCTTTTTCGGGAAGCACTTGCTCGGGCTCTCTCACAGTTACCAAAACCAGAGAGAACGACAACTTGCAGAGCAACTGGTTGCACTGAGATGTGTTCTGAGAAGCCCCCAATACCCCTATATATATAGGAGAGTCATGGGACAGGGTTCTCCATCCCGGGCAATGCGGGACTAAAGCAGGAGTAGAAGGGTTCGAGAATTTTCCACAAAAAGCAACCGATTCGCAACTTGAAATGATCGGTTCACAACTGAACCGATCGGTTCGGCCATTGAGCCGATCGGTTGGACCTGAGCCGATCGTTTGGGGCACTCCAACCGATCGGTTGGTGCCCTGAACCGATCGGTTCATGGTCCTAATCCGGCTCAAAAAGACTTTCCTTGTTTCTTTCCCAATTGGTATCGAATACCAATATTATTCCCAATCGAATTGGGCAATTTGAAACTAAAGGAAAATTCTTTCGGACATGACTTTTCCCAACTGATCCGTTGCACCAGTTGAGCCGATCGGTTCAACCCTTGAATCGGTCGTTTCAACTGGGCATGAGCCGATCGGCCTGGACTTTCCAGCCGACCGGTTCAGCAACCTCAGCCGACCGGTTCATCACATGAACCGATCGGTTGGGAGCACAGGTTGGGCAAAATCAGTCAATTGTGATTTCAATCAATCCGATACTCCAATCAATGCGTCCAACACCTTGAACCATACGATATTGAGCTATCGACTGATTGAGTGTTTAATTGAACTACTAAACTCCTTTAGTAATCAATCTAAACATTGCTTTGTGGACAAAACTCCTCTTCCAGGTTAAATCCTATGTGTGTGACCCTGCAGGTCCATTTCACGTTGACAGTGAAAGTCCATAACACTTATGACTTCACAAGCAAAGAGCGGTGCCTAGTCACACATCAGTGCTACCCAAGTGAAAGTAGAAAGTTGGAGAACAACTTTCATCCTACAATCCGTGAATGGTGTTACAGCGAATGTATAATTCCTTTGTCACTGATATCCTAAATGAACTCGAGGCATGGAACAGTCATCCTGTCAACGTTCATTCACTTCCTTGATCTCAGAGTAGACTGGAAGAGATATGTATGACATCAATATCATATACTGATTCACACATGCGTGCACGCCTTTCTCAATCCTACTCATCAAGTGGCCATGGATATCAAACTCCCTCAGGAGGGACAAATCCCATATCTATCACTCGCCCCTCAAAATCCCCATGTGTCAAAGCCACCCAATCATCACCTTTATAACAACCCATGTTTCAGGACTGCGTTTGATGATGTCAAAGTGTGCCCAACGACATGTGTTGAGTGCAGTGATTTCAGGTCTAAGAATCACACTCACCACCATCACTGTGAGTACTGGCTGTGACTACCATCTCATGGATCCATGTGTCAAACTCACGGTGGGTCTATCTGGTACCTTGTTCTCTAACAAGTACCTATGTGTTTGGTTTGATATCTCTATATCATGACTAATGAGATTCTGTCATCAACCAACACCACAATCTAGTCTTGTGTGTCATTGTTGTCTATCTACCTTCCACAATGACATCCGACTAGGGACATAACAAGAATGTACAAACTCTTAGCATCCGTATGATGTCATCGTTTAGGTCATGAACCTGAAGGCATACATCATTGAGTACTGTCATTCTCTAGACATTCAATCTGTTCTATCACTATCTCATATGACTGAACCAGAAAGAATTGGAAGCTCGCCTTTTATGTTTATCAAATCAATCTTAATGTATCCCATCAATCATCCCATGATTGGCTCTCAGGGCATACATACCAACAGACTCCCACTTGCACTGCGAGCCAATCACCCATGAATCATATTCATAGTGATTTTTTCAAACATGTCCCACATGTTACTGTGCTGTAGTGCCAACATAGTGAGCAATGGCAACACCTTGCCAAAGTCTGTATAAATTGAATGTCTCTCATCTCTTCATTGTACGTCACACGTATGAGATGGAGTTGCCGTAATATGCGATCTTGTATTCCATTTGCTAACCTTTAGCCACATTGCATGATCAAGGATTCCAGACTTGTCATCAATGAGTGGAATATAAGTTCATCTCATGAACTTTCAGATCCATATAGTATCCACTGCTGTTCACTAACACATAGATACTCGGCTTTTCCCTTTTAAATGGCTTTATTGGAACACTTCCAATTATCAACAAACATTCACTTTTATACATCTCATGTATATATATTGCGATTAATTTTCTATCCTTTCTGAAGTTCGCATCAATGTAACTCTTTACATCGAACTCTTCTCCATAGAACTAGTG
The DNA here is from genome assembly GCA_963693085.1 of Alisma plantago-aquatica. Taxonomy (NCBI): domain Eukaryota; kingdom Viridiplantae; phylum Streptophyta; class Magnoliopsida; order Alismatales; family Alismataceae; genus Alisma; species Alisma plantago-aquatica. The sequence goes on from OY856413.1 coordinate 410,602,448, forward strand.
CTTCACAAGAACTAATCAAGTTCTCATGGTATTCCAGTAACACTTACTGGAAGCAGACAGTCATCCACTCGTCATGTCACACATACGAGTTATCAAGATGAGCACATCATATTGCCATGTCCTACATACAATATGATGAAAGCATTTTATTCTTTCCATGTCATACATGCAAGATAATGGGATGATTACATACATGATAGATCCATATCTATTCTTAGTGTTCCCATTCTTCATAAGAATTGGACACTTGGCCTTGGGATACTAATATCCATGTAACATGGACAAGTTTTCTCCCACTGAATATGTGCATACTGAACACTTCAGTACAAATTGTCAATGTATGCTTTCTCTTTCTAGGTCAAGAGATTTTTGAGAACTATCTCTATAGATCTCTATTCCTATCACATAGGAATTATCTCTATCTTCCTTAAAGATAATTTCCACTTTTGGATTTCCATTCTAGAACAATTCCATTTCACATCAATATGTGGAATGTGAATACGCTCCCACTAAATCACAGATCACTTCTTTATCTTTGACATATCAGTCAAACCCTTTGACTGTATTATCAAAATAAAGATCCAATTTTGAGTTGCTTGTACTCAATCAATCACATTGATTAGTCCATTGTATCTTATAGACTTCATTTGCATTAGTGGATTCATAAACCTTATAGGTTGTGTCACGTACTCATCCTAGTTTTATTCCTCATAGGAATGCGGTTTTAGTATCCATATGCCAAATGTCTTAGTCATTAAGTTGCAATCAACAAGCATCATCCTTATCAAAATGTTATCCATGTGTCTTAACACTTAAGACTCATTTGCACTTATGGATATGATCCAATGAGTGCTACCATTAAGGTCATACCTTATGGTTCACATGGAAGTCATTTAGGATGTAATGGTTTTAAACTATAACTCAAGATTTGGTTCCTCATATTCATCTTGATAGTTGACTCATCACATGAACAACTCATCACATAGATAATTGAGGTGTATCTGTTAAAGATATAAGAACTCACAACCCTTGTGATTCTTAATTTCTTTTATTAGTGTGGGGTATTCTTTTATTAAGAAGAATTCAGTTATTTGATAATCATTCTCTAACTCCTTAGAGTATGATTCCTTCTTGATTCAGACATCACCATGCCTTAATCATGAGTTCACTATGATACACTATCATAATCACTCATAAGGATCTCAAACATTTGGTCCAAGTATTTCATTCATTGATCTCATCAAGAATTAATACTTTACCAAATTTGTACTTCATTTATGATAATCTTGAACATTTCAAGACATTCATATTGGTATTTCTCTAAACACCATTTGAAGTATTAGCATTTATTCTAATAGGTATGTAAATACATCACATGTATTATACCTAATAGGATAATCACTCTTCCACTACTTTAGTGAAGATTGATTAATCATGTCCAAGATATTGATGTCCCTTACTGGTTCTCTAACCAAAAGAGTCTAGTTTTATCCATCATATGGAAACTAGAAATGAATTTCTCATGATTAATGCTAATTAAATTGTTTGAGTTATCTATAACTTTTAGGTATCATCTTATCTTATGCATATCAAATATCACAAGATAAATAAGGCATTGCCACAAAGATCACATCTTTATAAATTGAAACATCTCTTTATTAATTGCTATTATTGTCATACAATATGCAAAAATAAAGTGTTTCTATCTATTGGCAAGTATGAAATAGCAGTTCATAACTGTATTACATGCCTTATTGGCTGAAAATAAATTAAAGTATTCCTATCTATAAAGGCAACATTTGCCCCAAGTAAGAATGCTTTACACTTTACATCTTGATATCATATATCTCAAAAGTGTTACAGGTTTACTTTCATGACACCTTTAAGTAGAGGTTTCAGTCGCCTCCTTCTTCTTTTGTTCTTCCAGGTAGAGAGGACAATTCCTTTTCCAATGTCCTGGCTTTTGACAATGGTGGCAATTTCCTTTCTTGGTCACGCCTCCCTTGGCCTTGAGAGCTGAACATGGCTTGGACTCCTGGATAGCTTCAGAACCTTTCTTAGCTTTGCCCTTGCCCTTGCGCTTGGACTTGCCTTTCTTGCTCGTGATCACCATCACGAACTTAGGATTTTCCTTCTTCATCTGTAACTCGGCTGTCCTCAACATGCCCAACAACTCTGACAGTAGACTATTAAAGTTGTTCATGTTGTAGTTCATCACAAACTGACTGTAAGATTCTGGCAACGATTGCAGTATCACGTCAGTAGACAACTCTTGGCTCAGTGGAAATCCCAGTCTCTGCAGGTTCTCCACATACCCAATCATCTTGAGTGTGTGAGGACCAACTGGATCTCCTTCTGTCATGACACACTTGAACAACGCCCTAGAAACATTGTACCTCTCTTGCCGTGCCTGATCTTCATACATGTTCCTGAGATGCAGAATCATCTCTATGACACCCATGTTCTCATGTTGCCTCTGCGACTCATGGTTCATTGAACATAGCATCAAGCACTTTGCATCAATGGCATCATCAGAATGCTTCTTGTAAGCATCCCTTTCTGCCTTTGGTGCATTAGGAGCGGGTTCCTCTGGAATTGGAGTATCCAGGACATAGAGCTTACGCTCTTGAGTGAGAACAATTCTCAATGTCCGATACCAGTCGTGGAAGTTCGTCCCATTTAGCTTGTCCTTGTCAAGGACCGATCTCAAAGAAAAGTTGTTGTTGTTTGTTGCCATTTGAACTACAAAAAGGAAAATATGCAATTTTAGTCCAAAACTCATTTTTGACTTATTTGATTGATTTGAAAGTTTGACGATAAAATTAGGCCTTTAATTAATTATCGCTCCCACTATTTTACTTCAAATTGATAGCCCTCACCATCAATTCGGAAGATTGCAGCGTACAACCTTCTAGTGGGCAAGATCCTGAAATCCTCTAAGTCATGGACCAGCTAGGGCTGTCACCCACAACATAGATCTCTCAGGTAGGCAACTTTTGCCAATTGCATCATATGCAACTCTTGATAAGATGTCATATACAACTCCTTGCAATGATCATATCCATGCCTCAAGGCGCTAGATCCTATCTAGGTCACCTTGTTAAGTCCAACCCAAAGCAAACACGATGAATATGCACCCTGCTTGGGCAGACCCACACATTCATCCTTCACGCTTCCACGAGATAGATGGTGCACCACGCTTGGGCGTGCCCACACTTGGTCGATCAAGCTTTTCACGTGTGTCGCATTTGGAAGGCATCTAAAACTTAATATTTTAATGAGGGATTTGGTTTTTATATACATATACATATCCAATCACCACAATACATAGTACATATCATATACATGCTATATCCCACAGAAAACATGCACAAACGATAAAAAGCGATGATTATGGCCATCCTAATGTGATTCCTCGAGCCAAGAGGAATCACGGTCATCTAGGTCTACATCACATGCAACCTGTACAAGATGAACTTCTGTGCCTTGCCTTCCGAGTTGATCAACTCATCACATGAATGATCTGTACTCTCCAGCCGGTCGTCTGGGTGCCACCAGCCGATCAGTTGGCTCCTTCAACCGATCGGTTTGCCTGGTCATCGTACATCTCATCATGTCCGCCACCCGCTCATCTCGCTCCTCGAACCGGTCATCAACCAATCGGTTCACTCCTTGAACCGACCGTCTGGAATGTCAACCGATCGGTTCACTCCTTGAACCGATCGTCTGAACAGTCGTCTTGATGTCCGCCGGTCTTTGACATAACAGGAAATAAAAATCTATCCTATTTATTACATTGCTTTAAAAAAGGGAAACCCCGAGTTACATTCGGGGGGAGAAAAGTTAGGAAAGAATCTCGAATTATTTCGAGTTACATCGGGATTAAGAGAGGGAAGATCGGTGTGCAGACCGAGATGCAAGCAACCACACACAACCAATCACAGATAGGGGTTTACAGACCATAATCACGCTACACACATCCACCACAAAACTCGTTTAAGGGAGACGCGTATCGAGTGCATTAATAATACATATCATATATGTAATTAGGGATTTGTGGATTTAGGATTGGACATGCATAAAGCCGATATTATTCGCATCGCATGCAATAAATAAAGGCGACAAACCAAAATCGATCATATCGATATTCCTAAAATATAGAGCAGTTGACGTGGCTCTGATACCACTGTTGGGTTTTATAGGGGAGACAGAGAAGGCAACGGAAAAAAAAAATTTCTCCCCAACCCATACCGAGGAAATGTGTCAACGTCTATATAATAGGAAAGGATGGTTTGCGGAATCATACCTTGTCCCGAGGCTTGCTCGGCGACAATACCTCGCGCAATGCGCGGTCTTCAACTCCGGACTTTGACGGTGTCTGTGCAGCTCCTGGTCGCACCGGGACTGACAACTCCTACTCGAACCGGACTATCGGATGACAGTTGTCCTCCTAAGCGGCAGTGTCCTCCCGCCTCTGTAGTAGTCCACACGGACCACCTGGAACTCCACTCTCCTTGTCCCACAAGGAAGTGGAAGGAGTCGCACCCTCCTGTTGACGTACTAGTCGCCAACACGCTCTCCTGCCTCCTATTGCAACTGCAGTTGTCCTTCCCTTGCTGCTCCTCCCTTTTTCGGGAAGCACTTGCTCGGGCTCTCTCACGGTTACCAAAACTAGAGAGAACGACAACTTGCAGAGCAACTGGTTGCACTGAGCTATGTTGTGAGAAGCCCCCAATACCCCTATATATATAGGAGAGTCATGGGATAGGGTTCTCCATCCCGGGCAATGCGGGACTAAAGCAGGAGTAGAAGGGTTCGAGAATTTTCCACAAAAAGCAACCGGTTCGCAACTTGAAATGATCGTTTCACAACTGAACCGATCGGTTCGGCCATTGAGCCGATTGGTTGGACCTGAGCCGATCGTTTGGGGCACTCCAACGGATCGGTTGGTGCCCTGAACAGATCGGTTCATGGTCCTAATCCGGCTCAAAAAGACTTTCCTTGTTTCTTTCCCAATTGGTATCGAATACCAATATTATTCCCAATCGAATTGGGCAATTTGAAACTAAAGGAAAATTCTTGCCGACATGACTTTTCCCAACTGATCCGTTGCACCAGTTGAGCCGATCGGTTCAACCCTTGAACCGGTCATTTCAACTGGGCATGAGCCGATCGGCCTGGACACTCCAGCCGACCGGTTCAGCAACCTCAGCCGACCGATTCATCACATGAACCGATCGGTTGGGAGCACAGGTTGGGCAAAATCAGTCAATTGCGATTTCAATCAATCTGATACTCCAATCAATGCGTCCAACACCTTGAACCATACGATATTGAGCTATCGACTGATTGAGTGTTTAATTGAACTACTAAACTCCTTTAGTAATCAACCTAAACATTGCTTTGTGGACAAAACTCCTCTTCCAGGTTAAATCCTATGTGTGTGACCCTGCAGGTCCATTTCACGTTGGCAGTGAAAGTCCATAACACTTATGAATTCACAAGCAAAGAGCGGTGCCTAGTCACACATCAATGCTACCCAAGTGAAAGTAGAAAGTTGGAGAACAACTTTCATCCTACAATCCGTGAATGGTGTTATAGCGAATGTATAATTCCTTTGTCACTGATATCCCAAATGAACTCGAGGCATGGAACAGTCATCCTGTCAACGTTCATTCACTTCCTTGATCTCAGAGTAGACTGGAAGAGATATGTATGACATCAGTATCATATACTGATTCACACATGCGTGCACGCCTTTCTCAATCCTACTCATTGAAGTGGCCATGGATATCAAACTCCCTCAGGAGGGACAAATCCCATATCTATCACTCGCCCCTCAAAATCCCCATGTGTCAAAGCCACCCAATCATCACCTTTATAACAACCCATGTTTCAGGACTGCATTTGATGATGTCAAAGTGTGCCCAACGACATGTGTTCAGTGCAGTGATTTCAGGTCTAAGAATCACACTCACCACCATCACTGTGAGTATTGACTGTGAATACCATCTCATGGTTCCATGTGTCAAACTCACGGTGGGTCTGTCCGGTACCTTGTTCTCTAACAAGTACCTATGTGTTTGGTTTGATATCTCTATATCATGACTAATGAGATTCTGTCATCAACCAACACCACAATCTAGTCTTGTGTGTCATTGTTGTCTATCTACCTTCCACAATGACATCCGACTAGGGACATAACAAGAATGTACAAACTCTTAACATCCGTATGATCTCATCGTTTAGGTCATGAACCTGAAGGCATACGTCATTGAGTGCTGTCATTCTCTAGACATTCAATTTGTTCTATCACTATCTCATATGACTGAACCAGAAAGAATTGGAAGCTCGCCTTTTATGTTTATCAAATCAATCTTAATGTATCCCATCAATCATCCCATGATTGGCTCTCAGGGCATACATACCAACAGTGACATTCTTGGGTCATGTGATATCTGCAGAAGGAGTCCAAGTCGACCCTAAGAAGGTGGAGTCAATTGTAGATTGGGAGCAACGAAAGACACCGACATAAGTTTGTAGTTTTCTGGTTTTGGCCGGATACTACCAGAGGTTTACCAAGGACTTCAGTGCAATCGTGTTGCCGATGACAAAGTTGACCAGGAAGGATGTACCTTTTGTTTGGGATGATCATTGTCTGCAAGCTTTCCAAAGTTTGAAGGAGATGCTGACTGGTGCTCCAGTTCTAGTGCTGCCCGAGCCTGGGAAGGGCTATGTTGTTTTCTGTGATTCTTCCAAGAAAGGCTTAGGTTGTGTGCTGATGTAGGAAGATCATGTGGTTTCTTTTGCTTTGCAAAAGCTTAAGAAACATGAGGAGAACTATCTGACACATGATTTGGAGTTGGTAGCAGTGGTGCATGTATTAAAGATTTGGAGACACTATCTTTATGGGGAAGTGTGTCAGATCTTTACAGATCATAAGAACCTGAAGTATACCTTCTCGCAGAATGAGCTGAACATGTGATAACGTCATTGGTTGGAGCTAATTAATGATTATGATTGCACTGTTGAGTATCATCCTGGTAAGGCAAATGTGGTAGCTGATGCGCTTAGCAGAAAGTCTTCTTCTCTCCCCACGAAGAAAGCACATTTGAGTTCCTTTGTATGTCATAGGCGAGATATGTTTGTCTCCTTGTGGAAGATGAATGTGCAGTTGGAAGTTTCCTTGTTGGTAGGATTGTTGGTACAGATGCAAATCAAGCCTATGCTGAGACAGCAGATCAAAGTCGCACAACAGGCGGATGATATAGTATAGTTGATCAGGTCAGAGCTTGGCAGTGAAAAGTGTGATGGGTTCCATGAGTCCGAGGATGGATTAGTTTGCTATCATGGTAGGATGGTGGTCCCCGATGTTGATAATCGAAGAAAGCTAGAACTCGAGGAATAACACACATTAATGTATTCTATGCATCCAGGAGTCATCAAGATGTATCATAATCTAAAGGACTTGTATTGGTGGTTTGGTTTGAAGAAGGATGTAGATGAGTTTGTGGCTAAGTGTGCAATATGTTAGCAAGTTAAAGCTGAGCATCAAAAGCTAGCAGGTATGTTGAAACCCATGCCGATAAAGCAGTGGAAATGAGATCATATAACCATATATTTCGTCGTTGGTCTACCTAAGATAGCTAGGAATCATGATTCCATTTGGGTAATAGTGGACAGGCTGACAAAATCTGCTCATTTCATACCGGTAAAGACGACTTATACAGTAGAGAAGCTTACTCAGGTGTATGTGGATGAGATAGTGCTTTTGTACGATGTACCAGCAACAATAGTTTTCGACAGAGGTCCTCAGTTCACGAGTCATTTCTGGGAACAATTGCACAAAGCGTTGGGAATGCAGTTGAGGTGCAATACCGCTTTCCACCCACAGACGGATGGACAGTCTAAAAGGACTATTCAGACTTTGGAAGATCTTCTCTGAGCTCGTGTTTTGCAGTTCCTAGGCAGTTGGGACGTGCATCTCAATTTGATAAAGTTCTCTTATAACAATAGTTATCAGTGGAGCATTAGCATGGCTCCTTACGAGGCTCTATATGGAAGGAAGTGCAGATCCCCTTTATGCTGGTATGAGTCTAGTGAGTATCAGCTTTTGGGTCCTGAGTTAGTATAACAGACAACAGAAAAGATCAAAGTGATACAACAACAGTTGAAAATGGCACAGGACAGACATAAGTTTTATGCAGACAATCATCGACGACCTTTAGAGTTCTAGGTAGGAGACAAAGTGTATCTCAAGGTCTCACCTTGGAAAGGCGTGTTGAGGTTTGGACGAAAAGGCAAGCTGGCACCCAGGTATATGGGGCCATACCTGGTAATAGCACGTTTTGGAAAGGTAGCTTACAAGTTAGGACTACTTCTAGAGTTGTACAGATTGCATCCAGTGTTCCATGTCAGTATGATGAAGAAAAGTCATCTAGACACAGGGACAGTTATACAACCAGTTGAGGTTGAGCTTGATGAAGACGTAACCTATGAAGAGGGTCCCATGGCAATCATTAACAGAAGAGTAAAGAAGCTAAAGAGGAAGGACCTGGTTCTTGTGAAGGTTCTTTGGCATCATCGTGGTGTTGAGGAAGCCACGTGGGAGCTTGAGGAAGAGATGAGGCGGAAGATCCCTCGCTTTTCTCTTCGGATTTCAGGGACAAAATCCTTTTGTAGAGGTTTATGGCTTGTAAGGACCCTGACCTTTGTTTTGGGCTTACCCTGTTTATTTTTCCTAAACCTTGTGCTTGGTTTCTTGCTAATCACGTTTAGTGGTGATTAGGGTTTGCTTGTTCTTTGTTGAGAGTTGGAGGTGCTACTTACAAAATAACCTGAGTTAGGGTTGAAGAGAAAGTTTGTCACCTTGAGAGATGTCTTTCTCTCTCTTTTCTTCCTTTAGAGTTGAGAGGAAGGTTTGGGCTCGTGCCTTGAGTTGTCTTGGGCTTTGTTGAAGCTCTGTTGGGCTTGGTTGAGCCTTGTTGGGCCTTGCCTTGCTTGGAGGAGCATTGTATCGGGCAAGGGTGCTTTGTGTCGGCCATGGGGTATCGCCCATGGGGGTGTGTCGGCCATGGAGGAGTAGTGTGTCGGACTTTGACCTTTGTTGACCTCCTTGCCTTGGTTGTGTCACCCTAGCTTGGACATGTGGCTAAACCTTGGTTGAGTAGTGGCATGGCATGTGTGTGAGTTTTGCAAGGTGGTAAAATGTGTGGACAAGTGTCCCTTGGTAAGGTGACACCTTGCCTTGGTTTAACCTTGACCCCGTCTATATATGCCTTGCCTTTATCTTCCTTAGGAACCCTTTATCTCTTTGTTGCTCCTCTCTTACTTGTGGGTACGATACACCTCTCCCTTGCAACCTTGATAGTCGATACCCTTGGAGGAGCTAAGGTTGGTGACCTATCCCCTTGAAGGAGTTCTCTTCTTCTTCCTAGCTTGGTGGACGAACCCTAGGTGGGTCTTGCTCCATCTTGCCTACCCTTCGGCCATGGTGGTTATGATCCTTGCTCCTTTTCTTGAGGTGGCCGAAGTGTTGTGCTTGGAGCCTTGGAGCTTGATGAGTTTTCTTAAGGTGGGTTACATAACTTCTAACCCTAGCTATACTACCTTCTCTATGTTTCATGTTCTTATATGTTGATAATTGGCCATGCATGTATGTTTCTTTCTCTAGTACATGTTGTTGATCTTATGGATATAGTAAGCATGATGTTGTTGATGTTTATATGCCTTTGGATCTAGTTAGACAGACCATAGTTGGGGCTTTCTCGTTGAGCAACACCCCTTTCTCTCCTTTATCTAGAGAAGTGAGTTTGAGCTCTAGTGATGCAGGTAATACCCCTCTCTCATTTTAGTTGAGAGGCAAGTCTACATTCTAGTTGCTTGGGCAACACCCTTCTCTCACCATGGATTAGAGAGGTGAGCTTTTGGATATGTGATGACCTATGTTGAGGTTGGTCATTGTGGTTCCCCGATTGGTGATCAAGGTTGTGCAAAACCCCCCTCTCATGGTTGTTGAGAGGTGAGCCAATCTTCTTGATCAATTAGGGTTTAGTGCCCTTGTGCTTGAGGTTGAAGATGACCTTGTTGGGTTGTGCCTTTGCACAATATGACCTTAGAGTAGTGTTGCCCGATAGCCTTGTTTTGGGTTGTACCCTTGGGCGACACACCTAGTGGAGATGGTTAGTTTTATGCCCAATATGGTTCTCTTGGCTTGAGATAGAGTTTGGGCGATACACCTTATATCTTGTGCTCTGGATGATACATCTTGAAGTAAGGTTGCCCGATACCCCTACCTTGTGGTGATCTTTAGCCGATCTAATATGGAGCTGAGATAGTTGGCTTGGTGCCTGTTATGTTTTGGCTGATATAGAGCCGAGTAGGCTATCCTCGTGCGGGGCAATATGGTTTAGTTGTGGTGATGCCCGATATGGGTTGAGTGGTGCACCTTAGTGAGTACCTTAGTGGTGTTGGCCGATATGCTGATTAAGTAGCCAACATGTCCATGCTCGATATGGTATCTTGGATGACAGGGGTGCCCTGGCTGATATGGATGACCCTTGAATGACATGGAGATGTTTGCATAATAGAGGCGCCTTGGGTGTTATACCCTTTGACCGATATGGTTAATGTTGAGGGTTAGATGATAGAGGAACACTAACCCTAACCCTGATCCTTGTGCAGGATAGGCCTTTGGCCGATAGCATCTGCTGATGCACGGTACACCTTGCTCGACACCATGTGAGATGGTGAGTCCTGGTTGCATGATAGGTGAGATGATGGGGTTGGCCGTTATGGTGGTGAGTTGTGCTTAGGGTTTGTAACCCTAGCCATTACACTCTTTGGTGAGGGTTGGCACTGCTCGCCATACCTATTGTGAGGGTTTTAGGAGCTTTGGTGAGGGTTCTGATAACCCGTAATGTATATAGTTAATAGTTCTCTTTTAATAATGATAATACAAGTGATATGATGTAATCACCTTGAATCCTGCAACTATGATGATGAGATAAGATGATAGGTTGTGAACCAGGTATGTTTGGGAAGATATGATGTTGCTACACATGTTGATATGACACATGCATATGGTCACAAGTATAAGGCATAATTTATGCCCATGATTGATAATAATACTATGAATGATAAAGCTTATGTGTGATATACTCATGGATGCTTCTTTATACTTGATAGTATAATAATAATCTTGTTAATCCATGATGGCTTCAGTTATCTCTGTGGATGTGTGCACTAACCATGCAGGTATTTCATGTGGATTCATAGCCTGGTAAGAGCTATGAGATATATGTGCTTTGACTAGCAGAATGTGATGATAATCCTTGTTAATGAAATAATAGGTTGATAGGTCTGAGGACCTGATATAAGGATGAGTGCCTAGTTGAGGTGTTATCTGTTGGCTAAATGGACATATGTAAATCCCTTTGTTTTGATAATGACAAACATTTCATTCTTGTTAATCTAACGTGCTACTTGAATGTTGCAGGAATAAGGTGGATGACAAAGCACTAGGGAATCTATATGCTTGAATGATTGTAAATGTCATGAAATGTAATCAATTGTAAACTTGTACAAATATATAATGTACAAGTACTTAGACTTCATGTAAATCAAGCGTTAGATCTTCCCTAGCTAAACACCACATTTAGATAGGTCATGTGACGACCGTCTCGCGAAAATAAGATTAACTAATGCGGAAGCGTTCATCAAGCAGCGGATTAGCGAAAATCACTAAAAATTAAAACTTTTTGCAAAGGGATCCATTCATAGGAAAACTCTTTCATTCAGAACCAAAGTAAAACTTTACATCCTGGTTCATATATATACATCTCATGTACTTTTTTTTCTCGAGGAATACAAACATTAACTACTCTGTCTTAACTGTACACAGGTAGTATAAAACCCTCGAGGCACTAAACCAAAATCTCGAAATCACTAACTACTACTCCGAGGACCTGAGAGTACAGAGACGACACATAGGACTTGTATATACATCTGAACATGACATGACAGTCAATGTCTCCACCTGAGACTTTACTGTTGTCCCTGCTACTGCTGATGTCCTTCACCTCCTGAAGGATTCCTGTCTCCTCGTCCGCATTCACCTAAAAATGTGGTTCCCACGGGGGTGAGACAATTATAAAAATTTCCCCAGCGAGAGATATAACTCTCCGCCAGAAACATTGTTATTGTAACTTAAGAAGATAAGTATGAACAGAGAAATCATATTTAATTGACAGCAGGTGAATGTCTAACAGTTTAGAACATCATTCTATGTCAGAAGCATTACAGTTAAAATAGAATCAACATATCATTTATCCTTTAAGGAATATGAAGAACATGTATAACATCTATTCAAACTACAGAATCATTACCACTGCATTAACTCTCATCAGGCTTAGATCATATAACTAAAGCCTGGCATTTTCATTGTGGAGTCATGGCCCGTAGCCACACTCTTTTCACAAGGTGTAGGGATCTTAATCCCTCATTTCAACACTGGGCTTCCCATCCATTCTCAATTTCAAAACCATAACCATGAAGTCATGGGTATTCAAATCCTTAGCTCATTACCTGAGCATTGTTACCTCTTTCTCAGGTAACTAACACCTTTAGGTCATCTGACCAAGATAAGTGTGATACTTGATACCCATTAACTCTCTTGGTATTTCTTACCAGACAACAAGATATATTATGGCACACAAGGCCCAATAATCAAATTCAAAATAATAACACATCATAGCTCATACCTGGCTATGCTCATCATCTCATGATACCTGCATGGTTAGCACATATGATAGCAGCACATCAATTATCCATCAATATCATGCAAAAACAATGTATTGATAATTCAAGGGTATTACCCTTAATCCTTTACCAGGATTAGGATTTCCATCACACATCTCATGTATTAGTCATCCAATTATATTGGATTTATAACACAACAAGGTATACCAATATTTGGGGTGTTGGATATGATATCTATCATATCTTGATGTATCACTTCCCTCAACACCATTAACTTTCTTAAGTTCATATACTCAGCTTGTATTATGGTATTACCCATCCTAATACTTTATGCACCAATTTATCACATTCATCATGTAAAGTAGTGATCATTAGTCACTCACTTGGAATATACAACTATTGCCAATACTATAGATTCATCCATAAGTCATGAATTAACAAAAAGACCATGATAGGTCCTTCTTTCAGAATAGGGATTGCATATAGAATCACCCATCATTAGGGGTTCATATCACATTGCCCATAATTAGGGTTTACTATTCATTTCCAATTAGGGTTTCTCATAGAATCACCCTCAATTAGGGATTCACATGGATACACCTTCAATTAGGGTTTCATATGTATGACTCCTCAACTAGTGTCTCACATGAATGCACCCTCAACTAGGGTTTCACATGGATGCACCCTCAACTAGGGTTTAAGTTCAATAACCCTGTCAATTAGGGTTTATGTTCATATTTAGGGTTTCATGATTTCTTTGCTTAAGGATCATAACCCTTAATCACCACATGAATCATATTCATGTATGAATTCATTCTATCAACTTCTTAACTTGATTAGGTCATATCAACTCTTCAGTCAAGTACATACAACTATGATTAACATAGTGTATCAAGTCATTGATCCTATAAGCAATTAGGGATTCATCCCTTAATTGGCACTTAATCACTTAGGTACTATTAGGGTTTCAACCTTTGTACCTTCATTGATTACCATTACTAATCTTCATTGGATCAATAGAACATTCATCATCTTAATTCCCAAAAATTCATTCACATTGGACCTCCATTACATAATGTATCCAATTGAATTAGGGTTTCCAATGTTGATTCCTTCAATCATTTGATTCGTGAAATCAATCATCAATTGGACCTACCATCATACTTCAATTGAGTTTAATAGGTCAACCTTCAACTGATTTGACCCTCAATTGACCCTCAATTGATCATCAATTAGGGTTTGATTCAATTGGATTAGGGATTGGAATCAATGAACCTTCAATATTCATCAATGTGTAACTAGTTACTTCATAACTATTGAATCACCATTCAAATGGGGTATGACCTGACCCCAAACGGTCTTGAGGTCGTTTGGATGACCTCCAAACGGTCTTGAGACCGTTTTCCCATCATATCACTCAAATCCAAGCAATCCCATTAGGGTTTGGTTCATTGAAGTACTCACCAAATCAGCAATCTATTGCAGATCAACTTGATATCTTTAGACCTTCAACCACTGAACTATACTCAACCCTAGACCTCCAAACGGTCTTGGGTGACCACCAAACGGTCTTGAGACCGTTTGGATGAGCTCCAAACGGTCTTGAGACCGTTTTCCCATCATATCACTCAAATCTAAGCAATCCAATTGGGGTTTGGTTCATTGGATTGATCACCAAATCAGCATTGCATTGTATATCATCTTAGTACCTTTAGACCTTCAAACACCTAACCATACTCAACCCTAGACCTCCAAACGGTCTTGGGTGACCACCAAACGGTCTTGAGACCGTTTGGATGAGCTCCAAACGGTCTTGAGACCGTTTGCCCATCCAACCTTTGGATTTTAGTGAAAAATCATCATGGATTGGTCTATCTTGTTGATCAACAAATCAGCATTTAGTTGCAGTATGATTTGGTACCTTTGGACCTTCAATTGGTCAACTATACTTGACCCCAGACCTCGAAACGGTCTTGGGGTGATCCCCAAACGGTCTTGAGACCGTTTGGGCTAATCAACCCAAAATCTCAACTTAACTCATTGGAATTTCAGCACTATTTTCAATTAGGGTTTGCCTAATTGATTAGCCTTCAACACATGATCCCTTTTGAGTTAACCCCTCATATTTGTAGGGTCATTAACCAACATCATTAGGAACAGTAATCCCAAACGGTCAATGCTTGGTCAATGCACTCAAACGGTCTTGAGACCGTTTGTCCAAAACGTTCAATTAAATCAGATTGAAAATCAGCACTTAATCCAATTAGGTTTCCCTAATTGATTAGGCTTCAACTCACGATTCCTTTGGAGTTAATCCCTCACATTTGGAGGGTTATTAATAAACATAATTATGAACAGGAATCCCAAACGGTCAACGCTTGGTCAAGCATCTCAAACGGTCTTGAAACCGTTTTCTCAACCAGGTCAAGTTAATCAGGTTGAAAATCAGCACATAATTCAATCCGATTGCCTAATTGATTGGCCTTCAACTCTCAATTCCTTTGGAGTTAATCCCTCAAATTTGGAGGGTTATCAGACTACTTAATTAGGAACAAATTCCCAAATGGTCAACGCTTGGTCAACCATCTCAAACAGTCTTGAAACCGTTTGCTCCCAAACGGGTTCAAACCGTTTGCCCTTAAACGGTTTGTTGAAACCGCATAGCCAATCAAATTAAAACGATTTGGAGTAGCTATCAAAACGGTTTTTCTTGGTAATTTTCTTTGGATAAGCATCTAGGATGATTTCATCATCCCCTTCCTTCGAACAACCAAGAACAGAAACCGTTCTTGATGGAAATTGCAGCAAAGAAACAAGAGTGTATCAAATTGAAGAAATCAATCAACAAAGCATAGAGAATTGATGCAATAGCAATGTTTAAGGGTTTGAGTTATAAAACCCGCCTCCAATTGAGCTCCAAAGCTCCAAGATCACGCCATTAATGGTGGATGAAGCTCTTGCAACTCCCCCTAGGCTCGTCCTCAAGCTTTTGATTGCAAAAGTTGGCTAGGGTTGAAGAGGAGATCGAAATAAGAAGGAATCCATAATTTATTTTCGATTTCCACCATGAAATCAAGGAAAACGAAGGTCAAGAGCTTACCAACAGGTTGGGAGGCGTCCTCCTGCTCCTCCCTAGCTCCTTGGTCGGTTTCGCAAGCAAGGGGAAGAAGAAAATCCGAAAAAGGCCTTGGTTTGGGCTTGGAAATGGCACTTTTATAAAGAAATTGATGAGAGAGAATATGCCTTATAAAAATGCATTAAATTCCAAAAATATGGCCGCCTCTTCCCCCTAAAATCCCTTAAGGACGAGGCACCTTCCTTTGCCTTTAATTCTCCTTCATTATCCTTGATTTAAAGAAAATCAAATTAAGCACCTTAATGCTTATTATATTAATATCCATATGTGAGTGGGTTTTCTTTTTCTTATAATAAGGTGAGTGGAATTTCACCTACTTAGGATATTTTCGTTCCTTATATTGGCAAAGGAACGTCCATCATTATTCAAAATCAACCCAAAACATTTTGGTTGAAAGTCCTTCAATTATTTTTATTTATTTTTGCCCTTAATCAAATTAGGGTTTCACTTATGATTAAATCTTGATTATTTTAATATCAAGATTCTCTCTCCTCCAACTTAATTCAAATGAGGTGCCCTTCTCATTTTATTTGCTCTACATGATGCCAAGAAATATTAGGGACCTTATTGAAGTGGTAATTTGCATATTGAACCCTAGGTTTTGGGTAAATTGCACTTTACACCAAAACTGGATTTTAATGCACAACATTGTCCAACAAGCTCTATCTTGGTGTCCAGACTTGTAGAAACCTTACCACTACATCATATTCATTCTCATGGGGTCTCAACATCATAGGAACATCTTACAATGCAACATTTGCAATTTAACCCCTCAACTTGGGTAATTTGCACTTTGGTCCAAAATAAGCAAACATTGCTTCAACATTGTTCAAACAGGACCAAAATTGAAACATATGTTTCTCATAAGCCCTAATTACTTTTCCCAAGATAAGATTAAGAATCTACTCAACCTTATTAGGAAAAACATCTAGGGTTAAATCATAACCCAGGTCAGGGATGTTACAAATTATAGACCCCTAACAAGGATTTCGTCCTCGAAATCTCAAACAAAAGGAGGAATAGATTATTCATTAATCATGCCCTCAAGTCTCCACATATCATCTTATTATCATGGAGATATCGTGAACTCTATGATTCCACACAAAGCTCCTTTCATTAGCTCAACCTCATCAATGTTTATGTAGAGCATAAACCCCTAACATATGATGTCCATATTATTGAAAGGAAAAAGCATAAAAGAACATACATCTATCATCACCTAAGAATATTATCAAAGGGGTAAAACATATATGTCTAACAAAGATAATTTACTCAGTAATCCTTTAACAAACTCTATGTAATTGGGAATGTTACATAGCATTTTCCTTTTTGTTTAAGGTTGGAATTGCACAAAGCATCTTCCTTCATTGGAATTGCACAAAGCATCTTCCTATATTGGAATTGCACAAAGCATCTTCCTATATTGGAATTGCACAAAGCATCTTCCTTTATTGGAATTGCACAAATAAGCTTCCTTTATTGGAATTGCACTAAGCATCTTCCTTTATTGGAATTGCACTAAGCATGTTCCTTTATTGGAATTGCACTAAGCATCTTCCTTTATTGGAATTGCACTAAGCATCTTCCTTTATTGGAATTGCACAAAGCATCTTCCTTTATTGAAATTGCACTAAGCATCTTCCTTTATTGGAATTGCACTAAGCATCTTCCTTTATTGGAATTTCACTAAGCATCTTCCTTTATTGGAATTGCACTAAGCATCTTCCTTTATTGGAATTGCACTAAGCATCTTCCTTTATTGGAATTGCACTAAGCATCTTCCTTTATTGGAATTGCACTAAGCATCTTCCTTTATTGGAATTGCACTAAGCATCTTCCTTTATTGGAATTGCACTAAGCATCTTCCTTTATTGGAATTGCACTAAGCATCTTCCTTTATTGGAATTGCACTAAGCATCTTCCTTTATTGGAATTGCACTAAGCATCTTCCTTTATTGGAATTGCACTAAGCATCTTCCTTTATTGGAATTGCACAAAGCATCTTCCTTTATTGGAATTTCACTAAGCATCTTCCTTTATTGGAATTGCACTAAGCATCTTCCTTTATTGGTTCCATATTTCTTATTTCATGATACTCATTAGATTGTATTAGAATGACTGCTTGATCAGGGCAATCAAAAAGACAACAATCTAAGAGTTTCCATACTCACTTTATCATCAATAGTTGTATACCTGGCCAGGGTTTACAAATACTGAGATCAAGTAGTATGCACTTACATGCTATCATATTCCTTGCTTTTCATATCATTATACACACATGATTTTCCCTTGTTCCAACATGACTAAGTCATTTAGGAACTCTTTTAAAGCTCAAGCTTTCTATATTAAGGACTGATAACCTAGATTGTAAAGCTAGTTTCCAGTCCCCTATATGCATTATTGTTTCCCTAATCTGCCCAACAAGAGCATGATCATAGGATTCTCTATCCTGATCAAGTCTTAATGGGGATTCTCAGGCACTCATTCTATTCTTGCATGATCCTTGCACCACTTCTTGGTGCAACAACATTGCCCTAAGCAATGTGTTCCTTGTGCTCTCCAGTCATTTTAAAACTTTACCCTTTCTCTGCACAAGCAGAAATCATTATAGGGTATACTGGAGGACACTAACAAAAACTCGATACCTTAGTCCTATATCTCTGTAGACTCAGCGAACCTAGAGCTCTGATACCACTAAATTGTGATGACCGTCTCGCAAAAATAAGATTAACTAATGCGGAAGCGTTCATCAAGCAGCGGATTAGCGAAAATCACTAAAAATTAAAACTTTTTGCAAAGGGATCCATTCATAGGAAAACTCTTTCATTCAGAACCAAAGTAAAACTTTACATCCTGGTTCATATATATACATCTCATGTACTTTTTCTTCTCGAGGAATACAAACATTAACTACTCTGTCTTAACTATACACAGGTAGTATAAAACCCTCGAGGCACTAAGCCAAAATCTCGAAATCACTAACTACTACTCCGAGGACCTGAGAGTACAGAGACGACACATAGGACTTGTATATACATCTGAACATGACATGACAGTCAATGTCTCCACCTGAGACTTTACTGTTGTCCCTACTACTGCTGATGTCCTTCACCTCCTGAAGGATTCCTGTCTCCTCGTCCGCGTTTACCTAAAAATGTGGTTCCCACGGGGGTGAGACAATTATAAAAATTGCCCCAGCGAGAGATATAACTCTCCGCTAGAAACATTATTATTGTAACTTAAGAAGATAAGTATGAACATAGAAATCATATTTAATTGACAGAAGGTGAATGTCTAACAGTTTAGAACATCATTCTATTTCAGAAGCATTACAATTAAAATAGAATCAACATATCATTTATCCTTTAAGGAATATGAAGAACATGTATAACATCTATTCAAACTAAAGAATCATTACCATTGCATTAACTCTCATCAGGCTTAGATCATATAACTAAAGCCTGGCATTATCATTGTGGAGTCATGTCCCGTAGCCACACTCTTTTCATAAGGTGTAGGGATCTTAATCCCTCATTTCAACACTGGGCTTCCCATCCATTCTCAATTTCAAAACCATAACCATGAAGTCATGGGTATTCAAATCCTTAGCTCATTACCTGAGCATTGTTACCTCTTTCTCAGGTAACTAACACCTTTAGGTCATCTGACCAAGATAAGTGTGATACTTGATACCCATTAACTCTCTTGGTATTTCTTACCAGACAACAAGATATATTATGGCACACAAGGCCCAATAATCAAATTCAAAATAATAACACATCATAGCTCATACCTGGCTATGCTCATCATCTCATGATACCTGCATGGTTAGCACATATGATAGCAGCACATCAATTATCCATCAATATCATGCAAAAACAATGTATTGATAATTCAAGGGTATTACCCTTAATCCTTTACCAGGATTAGGATTTCCATCACACATCTCATGTATTAGTCATCCAATTATATTGGATTTATAACACAACAAGGTATACCAATATTTGGGGTGTTGGATATGATATCTATCATATCTTGATGTATCACTTCCCTCAACACCATTAACTTTCTTAAGTTCATATACTCAGCTTGTATTATGGTATTACCCATCCTAATACTTTATGCACCAATTTATCACATTCATCATGTAAAGTAGTGATCATTAGTCACTCACTTGGAATATACAACTATTGCCAATACTATGGATTCATCCATAAGTCATGAATTAACAAAAAGACCATGATCGGTCCTTCTTTCAAAATAGGGATTGCATATAGAATCACCCATCATTAGGGGTTCATATCACATTGCCCATAATTAGGGTTTACTATTCATTTCCAATTAGGGTTTCTCATAGAATCACCCTCAATTAGGGCTTCACATGGATACACCTTCAATTAGGGTTTCATATGTATGACTCCTCAACTAGTGTCTCACATGAATGCACCCTCAACTAGGGTTTCACATGGATGCACCCTCAACTAGGGTTTAAGTTCAATAACCCTGTCAATTAGGGTTTATGTTCATATTTAGGGTTTCATGATTTCTTTGCTTAAGGATCATAACCCTTAATCACCACATGAATCATATTCATGTATGAATTCATGCTATCAACTTCTTAACTTGATTAGGTCATATCAACTCTTCAGTCAAGTACATACAACTATGATTAACATAGTGTATCAAGTCATTGATCCTATAAGCAATTAGGGATTCATCCCTTAATTGGCACTTAATCACTTAGGTACTATTAGGGTTTCAACCTTTGTACCTTCATTGATTACCATTACTAATCATCATTGGATCAATAGAACATTCATCATCTTAATTCCCAAAAATTCAATCACATTGGACCTCCATTACATAATGTATCCAATTGAATTAGGGTTTCCAATGTTGATTCCTTCAATCATTGGATTCATGAAATCAATCATCAATTGGACCTACCATCATACTTCAATTGAGTTTAATAGGTCAACCTTCAACTTATTTGACCCTCAATTGACCCTCAATTGATCATCAATTAGGGTTTGATTCAATTGGATAAGGGATTGGAATCAATGAACCTTCAATATTCATCAATGTGTAACTAGTTACTTCATAACTATTGAATCACCATTCAAATGGGGTATGACCTGACCCCAAACGGTCTTGAGGTCGTTTGGATGACCTCCAAACGGTCTTGAGACCGTTTTCCCATCATATCACTCAAATCCAAGCAATCCAATTAAGGTTTGGTTCATTGAAGTACTCACCAAATCAGCAATCTATTGCAGATCAACTTGATATCTTTAGACCTTCAACCACTGAACTATACTCAACCCTAGACCTCCAAACGGTCTTGGGTGACCACCAAACGGTCTTGAGACCGTTTGGATGAGCTCCAAACGGTCTTGAGACCGTTTGCCCATCATATCACTCAAATCTAAGCAATCCAATTGGGGTTTGGTTCATTGGATTGATCACCAAATCAGCATTGCATTGTATATCAGCTTAGTACCTTTAGACCTTCAAACACCTAACCATACTCAACCCTAGACCTCCAAACGGTCTTGGGTGACCACCAAACGGTCTTGAGACCGTTTGGATGAGCTCCAAACGGTCTTGAGACCGGTTGCCCATCCAACCTTTGGATTTTAGTGAAAAATCATCATGGATTGGTCTATCGAGATGATCAACAAATCAGCATTTAGTTGCAGTATGATTTGGTACCTTTGGACCTTCAATTGGTCAACTATACTTGACCCCAGACCTCCAAACGGTCTTGGGGTGATCCCCAAACGGTCTTGAGACCGTTTGGGCTAATCAACCCAAAATCTCAACTTAACTCATTGGAATTTCAGCACTATTTTCAATTAGGGTTTGCCTAATTGATTAGCCTTCAACTCATGATCCCATTTGAGTTAACCCCTCAAATTTGGAGGGTCATTAACCAACATCATTAGGAACAGTAATCCCAAACGGTAAACGCTTGGTCAACGTACTCAAATGGTCTTGAGACCGTTTGCCCAAAACGTTCAATGAAATCAGATTGAAAATCAGCACTTAATCCAATTAGGTTTCCCTAATTGATTAGGCTTCAACTCACGATTCCTTTGGAGTTAATCCCTCAAATTTGGAGGGTTATTAATAAACATAATTTTGAACAGGAATACCAAACGGTCAACGCTTGGTCAACCATCTCAAACGGTCTTGAAACCGGTTTCTCAACCAGGTCAAGTTAATCAGGTTGAAAATCAGCACATAATTCAATCCGATTGCCTAATTGATTGGCCTTCAACTCTAAATTCCTTTGGAGTTAATCCCTCAAATTTGGAGGGTTATCAGCCTACATAATTATGAACAAAATTCCCAAACGGTCAACGCTTGGTCAACCATCTCAAACGGTCTTGAAACCGTTTTCTCCCAAACGGTTTCAAACCGTTTGCCCTTAAATGGTTTGTTGAAACCGCATAGCCAATCCAATTAAAACTATTTGGAGTAGCTATCAAAACGGTTTTTCTTGGTACTTTTCTTTGGATAAGCATCTAGGATGATGTCATCATCCCCTTCCTTCGAACAACCAAGAACAACAACCGTTCTTGATGGAAATTGCAGCAAAGAAACAAGAGTGTATCAAATTGAAGAAATCAATCAACAAAGCATAGAGAATTGATGCAATAGCAATGTTTAAGGGTTTGAGTTATAAAACCCACCTCCAATTGAGCTCCAAAGCTCCAAGCTCACGCCATTAATGGTGGATTAAGCTCTTGCAACTCCCCCTAGGCTCGTCCTCAAGCTTTTGATTGCAAAAGTTGGCTAGGGTTGAAGAGGAGATCGAAATAAGAAGGAATCCATAATTTATTTTCGATTTCCACCATGAAATCAAGGAAAACGAAGGTCAAGAGATTACCAACAGGTTGGGAGGCGTCCTACTGCTCCTCCCTAGCTCCTTGGTCAGTTTTTCAAGCAAGGGGAAGAAGAAAATCCGAAAATGGCCTTGGTTTGGGCTTGGAAATGGCACTTTTATAAAGAAATTGATGAGAGAGAATATGCCTTATAAAAAGGCATTAAATTACAAAAATATGGCCGCATCTTCCCCCTCAAATCCGTTAAGGACGAGGCACATTCCTTTGCCTTTAATTATCCTTCATTATCCTTGATTTAAAGAAAATAAAATTAAGCACCTTAATGCTTATTATATTAATATCCATATGTGAGTGGGTTTTCTTTTTCTTATAATAAGGTGAGTGGAATTTCACCTACTTAGGATATTTTCGTTCCTTATCTTGGCAAAGGAACGTCCATCATTATTCAAAATCAACCCAAAACATTTTGGTTGAAAGTCCTTCAATTATTTTTATTCATTTTTGCCCTAAATCAAATTAGGGTTTCACTTATGATTAAATCTTGATTATTTTAATATCAAGATTCTCTCTCCTCCAACTTAATTCAAATGAGGTGCCCTTCTCATTTTATTTACTCTAAATGATGCCAAGAAATATTAGGTACCTTATTGAAGTGGTAATTTGCATATTGAACCCTAGGTTTTGGGTAAATTGCACTTTACACCAAAACTGGATTTTAATGCACAACATTGTCCAACAAGCTCTATCTTGGTGTCCAGACTTGTAGAAACCTTACCACTACATCATATTCATTCTCATGGGGTCTCAACATCAGAGGAACATCTTACCATGCAACATTTGCAATTTAACCCCTCAACTTGGGTAATTTGCACTTTGGTCCAAAATAAGCAAACATTGCTTCAACATTGTTCAAACATGACCAAAATTGAAACATATGTTTCTCATAAGCCTTAATTACTTTTCCCAAGATAAGATTAAGAATATACTCAACCTTATTAGGAAAAACATCTAGGGTTAAATCATAACCCAGGTCAGGGATGTTACAGGTCATCCCCTTCAATAGTGTCACATATGCACAATCATACACACACTTAATGTCTTCATTTGAAACATTGACACAGGGTCCATCTTGGTCGACAAAATCCTCGACCGAGACACTCTCGGTCGACAATCTTCTCGACCGAGAAAGACCCAAGTAGCCGTTAGACACAGCTGACAAGGTAGTTGGCAGTTGGAGACAAATGTTGCATACACTTGATCCAGAGAGCATGTCGGTCAACAATCTCTCGACCGAGTAGGTGTCTCGGTCGACCATTTCTCGACCGAGATGGTCTCTGACAGCAACTGCAGAATTAATTAATTAGTCATTGTTAAGCAACTAACTTATATCTAACGGCTAGTTAAGCACTTAGAAACCCCTAGAAAGTGTCTAGAACATCCTTAAGCACTTGTAGGACATTCCTATAAATAGGACATGCCTTAGGACACCTAAACACACTTGCTTTTACACTTGAGCAATCTTTGAGCATACATTGACTTTGTGCAACCTATTTGTGAGAAATTGAGCATTGTGACAATTGGCTACTTCCCCTCTTAGCTCAAATTTCGTGTCCTATAGGCTAGCATCTCCCATCCACTGCAATTACTATTCCATACACTTTGGTTAGGAGATCTACACGCTTGATCTGGGAAAATCAAGCCTTGTGCTACAAAAGGATAAGTTGTAATTTCCTTTTTCCTTTCTTGTTCTCTATTATTGTTTGTACTCTCCTTGCTACTCCTAGGTTGGAGGCTGCGGATTGGAGAGGTTGGAGATCTTCTTGGTGAAGAAGGGGACCTTGAGCTACTTCAAGAAGGCTGGTGCAACGGGAGGTTACTTCTAGAGAGGAAGGCTACTTCAAGGGGGAGCTTGGAGTTACTTGAAGAAGGCTACCTCGGGTTGGTGCATCTACCTCAAGTGAAGGCTGTTCAAGGGGTGTAAGAAAGTATTGTATTTTGTGTAAATCCTTGTGAAGGTAATAAAATTAATACTTTCAAAATCCCGGTTGGGTAAGAAACTGGGTAGTGGACTGACAACCTTAGTATTTGCTAAGGTTGGAACCACTCTAAACACTTATCTCCTTCTTCCATTTTCAATTGTGGTTGTTTGAGTTAAATAATTGCTAAAATATTTAAAAACTCTATTCACCCCCCCTAGTGTTTTTCAATTGGTATCAGAGTAGGATTCAAGGAGCTCTAATCGAGTCTTGAAGTATGAAAGGTGGTGGTGTCTACAACCGCAAACAAAAGAAAAATATGGAGCAATCTTCAACAAGTTGCAGTTGGTGCTTAGGAACAAGCCACACAACACTTGGTTGCCCGTGGAGGTCAAAGAAGGAAGATACGCATAAAGAATGTCTTATTGCTACAATAAGTGAAGAAGAAGAAGAAGAGGTAAGCCTTTTTGATTTATCTAAAGAAGAACTAGTTGCTACTCTTGAAGAGACACACAATAAATATATTGAGTGCAAGAAGAAATTAAAGAAATCTAATAAAGCAAATGATGAGTTACATGCCAAGCTTCTTGTTCTTACATCTGAAAATGAAGATCTCAAAAAGGTTATTGAAGATCATGATATTAAGCTAAAATCTGTAGAAGCAAATTGTAATCTTCTTTCTCTAGAAAAGTTAAATTTGCAAACTCAAGTAAATGATCTTCAAAAACAACCTGTTCTATGTACACATCTAGATTATGATACTATTGTGAAAGAAAGAGATTCCTTGTTATCTAATCTAGATAAAGCAAAGTTAGACATAAATAAAAGAATGGATGAGATTGTTAAGTTGCAACAAAAAGTTAGTAGGTTGAATAACAATGATACGCTTGATAAAATTTTAGATAATTCTTACCATCAAATTGGAAGGAGAGGACTAGGTTACAAGCCTAAAGGAAAATCTTATCAAAAGCCTAGTTGGGGAAGAACACAAGTGCCAAAGAGTCAATCTATGTATGTACCTAAAGGAACAAATACATAAATACCCAAGAACAACCTAGACCAAAATCATAGAAAAAGATATGAGGTTGATTCTATATGTTGTCATTACTGTTTGCGCCTTGGTCACTATTCTTTTTCATGTCCTTATAAGAAAAAGGATGTCGAGTTAGTTTGGGTTCCAAAACCTTTAAACTAAATGAATGGAATTAAGTTGAGATTTGACCTAAACTGATTCTTGATATACAAATGTCATGTCTCAACAATCGAGCTCTAACTTGCATAATTTTGTTTTACTTGGAAGAAATTAACAGTTCTGAAAACATTCCAGAAACCTTGTCGGTCGAGAAACTGTCGACCGAGAGAACCGTCGGTCGAGAAATTGTCAACCGAGCAGGTCAATATTTCCAGTCTGCAATAAAATCTGTTGAATGTGTTTTAAATTGATCAAATTTCTATCTATTCATTGTTAATAACTGATGTTACATGCAAAACAAGTTGAAGACCATGTTTGAAATATAAATGAGATTATTTTTGGACGATTTTCTAAATAAGTTAAAACTGAAAATCATGCTTGGTTCAATAAAAGAAATTACTGTTTCACATTATTTTCCTAAAGTATTTCCTGATTTATTAACTAGAAATCATGACATCTAGCTTAAATGATCACAACCATTGTATTTCATGGAATTATCATTATATGTTGTTATTGTTCTGTCATTACATCATAGATATGCTTTCAAAGAAGATGCTATGTTAGCACGAATAGAGAATGATAATTCTATGCATTGATCCTTGATGATGCATAATAATTCATTAGTAATATGTTTCTTAGAACTTTAATGCTTACAGGAGCACAATGTTATTTTTAAAAGACTTGAGAAATTAATTATGTTTTCATTTTTTTTGGAGAAATTGAATTTGATATCTACAACAAAGTTCATATAAAGTTTCTAGAAAAATCAAGGACGAATATTTTTAAATGCTTCAAATTGATATCAAATCAAATTACATGCAGATATATGTTCAATTTGGAAATATGCAAATTTGCCTCTTGGTTGAAATAAAATTTGACCAAGGGGCGCTATGGTCGTAGTCAAAGTCAACCTAAAATAAGTTTGGCACAATACTTATTTGAATATCATTTTCTATATATTGTGATCAAAAGAACAATTAATGTATGATCACAAAATTGTCCAAATATTGGTAATAATAATCACAATATTACTCCCTTAGAAAATATGTATATGCTCTACAAATTCAGTCTATCATTTACATTAAAAATCAGCTTAAAATTCATTCACAGAAAGTCTGTCGGTCGACGAATTCTTCGACCGAAAATATCTCGGTCAGCCTATCTCTTTCGACCGACAGACCTCAGATAAAAATTACATCGGACACACTTCTGGTCGAAAATTATTCAACCGAGCGGATGTCGGTCAACAATTGCTCAACCGAGAATTGACCGTTGGGATATGACCGTTGCAATCCGACCATTTTATGACCGTTACAGCCCAGCAGTTGACCGTTGGGGGGCCGAGTGGCGCGTCTGGGATATGACTGTTGCGGTCGATCGGTCGACAAATTGTCGACCGACCTGGTCACTGGATTGCTATAAAAAGGACCAAAAACGGGTCATTGTTACACACTCTCATATTCTTACTTCCATAGCTTCTCTCTAGTGCATTCTTGTGCAATCCTTTAGCTTCTTCATCCCCAAGACTTTCTTGCTTCTTCTCCACCTTAAAGTAAAGAAATGGCTTCATCATCTACACGTGGAAAGAAGAAAGTTGCTAGCAAGAAAGGAAGGGCGGCTACTCCTCCATTGACGATCATCAATGACATCCCCTTCGTCGACGCAGATGCTGATGATCGCTATCTCAGGCTCTCCTCCAAAACTCCTCTTCCACGACGGTCGGTTGACGTCATGGACTTCCTCAGCATCGTCGACCTGGAAGATCTTTTTGAGGTGCAAAATTTGAAAGAATTTCTTAACCCTTCCTTCCCTTCCTACTCTTCAAAAGTGGTAAATGAGTTCTATGCAAACCTAATCTCCCATTCCAAAAATGAAAATAACTTCTTCTACTCTATGGTCAATGGGCATAGCTTTCGATTTACTGAAGAGGATATTCTTGACATGCTCAACATCGACTTAGATGAATATCAAGACACTCTTGACCTTACAACTGGAAATCCACTCAATACATTCTCCCAAGGTGATAATACCGTCAGTCTTAGTGACATTAAACGAGCCATTTTTCAATTTAATACTACTTGTCACGAAGATAGGGGTACCTACTATGCCATTAATCTCAAACCAACAGCTAGGATTGTCAACCTTATTGTTTCCACAAACATACATCCCAGAGCTAACAAGTTTGAAGTTCCTATTTTTCGCATGTGTTTAATTTATGCCATTATCAAACGCATTCCCACAAATTTTATCCGCATAATCCTTAAGAACATGCTTGAGTTTTCTGGCAATCCCCCATATGCTGATTTTGTATGCCAAATCACTCAACACTTTCTTAAAACACAAATTGAGGATATGGGATACACATGGGAAAGAAGACCACAAAAAATAAGCAAAAACACAGTAGAGAAAATGGGAATTGATTTTAGTCACAAGAGGGCTAGGACGGAAGGTGAGACATCTACTCAAGATATACCACCACCACCTCCTACCAACCCATCCTATGATCCCATCCAAAACACCCTAACCTATGTTGCTGGGTCACAATATCATCTAAGCAGACAATTAGACTATAACCACCATGCCATGACCTACCTAAATCAAAGGATGGAAACCCTCTCTCCAAATCAACCAGATGAATATCCTTATTCTTTAAATCATGGCATGCTCAACCCATATAATCCATCTTACTACTACTACCAACCTCCACCTCCACCATCTACAGATCTCACACATACCCAGTTCTCCTCAATGCAATTACAAGACATTGCTGCTCATTTCCATTTTGATCGTGTTCCTACCTTCTTGGAAGCATATGCTTTAACCAAGACAGGTGCTTTGGAGTGGCAAACTTTAGTCCAATATTATGGAGCTGAGCCATTTCTTGGAAAAGACCCTGATATTGATGTAATACTTAAGTCTTTCCAGTGAGATTTGAAGTGTCCGTTGTATTAGTTGTAATGAAATGGTTATCTTTGCATGATTGTAATGAAATGGTTATCTTTGCATGATTGTAATGAAATTATTATCTTTGCATGATTGTAACGAAATGGTTATCTTTGCATGATTGTAATGAAATGGTTATCTTTACATGAAATGGTTATCTTTGCATGATTGTAAAAAAAAAAATTCCATGATTCAAATGAATTGGTTATCTTTACTGATTCTATTGGATATTCCTCTATGGCATCATTTGAATATGGCTTATAAGACAATTCTAGTAGAGCATACAAAATAAGGGGAGTAATAAATATGTCATAAATCAAAAAGGATGACATCTTTGCAAAAACCTGAAATTTAAAAATTGTGGCTAAATTGACCATCTATTGAAAACAGATATGTATTTAAGGGGGAGAAATACTTTTCATACAATATTTATTCTTAAACGGATATCTTTTTGAAATGACAAAGGGGGAGAAATAAATATAAAACTTAGTATTTGTGCAAAACTCAATCAATGAGTTTCATAAACTCTTGGCTTTACATTGAAAATTGCTATATTCCCTAAAGGATTGGATTTCATGTTCCATAATTCATGGGGAATAATAAGCACACATTTTATAAACAATAGAAGAAATTTACAAAGGTAATCTTCAGGTATGAAACTCACATGTTTTTATACTTTCTTATTTTATATTTAGGAAATGTTTGTCATCTTCAAAAAGGGAGAGATTGTTGGCTAAATGGACATCTGTAAATCCCTTTGTTTTGATAATGACAAACATTTCATTCATGTTAATCTAACGTGATACTTGAGTGTTCCAGGAATAAGGTGGATGACAAAGCACTAGGGAATCTATATGATTGAATGATTGTAAATGTCATGAAATGTAATCAATTGTAAACTTGTACAAATATATAATGTACAAGTACTTAGACTTCATGTAAATCAAGCGTTAGATCTTCCCTAGCTAAACACCACATTTAGATTGGTCATCCCCTTCAATAGTGTCACATATGCACACTCATACACACACTTAATGTCTTCATTTGAAACATTGAAATAGGGTCCATCTTGGTCGACAAAATCCTCGACCGAGAAAGACCCAAGTAGCCGTTAGACACAGCTGACAAGGTAGTTGGCAGTTGGAGATAAACGTTGCATACACTTGATCCAGAGAGCCTGTCGGTCGACAATCTCTCGACCGAGTAGGTGTCTCGGTCGACCATTTCTCGACCGAGATGGTCTCTGACAACAACTGCAGAATTAATTAATTAGCCGTTGTTAAAGCAACTAACTTATATCTAACGGCTAGTTAAGCACTTAGAAACCCCTAGAAAGTGTCTAGAACGTCCTTAAGCACTTGTAGGACATTCCTATAAATAGGACATGCCTTAGGACACCTAAACACACTTGCTTTTACACTTGAGCAATCTTTGAGCATACATTGACTTTGTGCAACCTGTTTGTGAGAAATTGAGCATTGTGACAATTGGCTACTTCCCCTCTTAGCTCAAATTTTGTGTCCTATAGGCTAGCATCTCCCATCCACTGCAATTACTATTCCATACACTTTGGTTAGGAGATCTACACGCTTGATCTAGGCAAATCAAGCCTTGTGCTACAAAAGGATAAGTTGTAATTTCCTTTTTCCTTTCTTGTTCTCTATTATTGTTTGTACTCTCCTTGCTACTCCTAGGTTGGAGGCTGCAGATTGGAGAGGTTGGAGATCTTCTTGGTGAAGAAGGGGACCTTGAGCTACTTCAAGAAGGCTGGTGCAACGGGAGGTTACTTCTAGAGAGGAAGGCTACTTCAAGGGGGAGCTTGGAGTTACTTGAAGAAGGCTACCTCGGGTTGGTGCATCTACTTCAAGTGAAGGCTGTTCAAGGGGTGTAAGAAAGTATTGTATTTTGTGTAAATCGTTGTGAAGGTGATAAAATTAATACTTTCAAAATCCCGGTTGGGTAAGCAACCGGGTAGTGGACTGACAACCTTAGTATTTGCTAAGGTTGGAACCACTCTAAACACTTGTCTCCTTCTTCCATTTTCAATTGTGGTTGTTTGAGTTAAATAATTGCTAAAATATTTAAAAACTCTATTCGCCCCCCCCTCTAGTGTTTTTCATTATCCTTTGATGATGAGCTAAGGGATGCGTTCCCAGAATGTTGATGCATGATTGTGATGCCTTGAGAGGCAGTGGTTGATATCATGAGGGATTGAGGTCCCAGGACAGTATGACATTGGCAATAGTGATGTAATTCTATATGGCTATGTTATACTTTGTTTGCCTCAACAATTGGCTTAAAATATACTAATTAAGGATAGATGAATATATCACGTAGTTGCCCTGACCATGGATCCATCATCGTCAGTATTTGGTGATGGTAAACTAGGTTTATCCTGCGGGATTACCTGGAGCGCATATTATTGAATATGCGAGGTTTCCCCTAGCCTAAAATAGGAGGGTTGAGTGCAGCTGCGGTTGCAGACTTAGGATATATGGAGCATGGTGAACATACCCATGGCTCAGGATATATGATGATGAGCATGATGTGTTCATGGCTCGGATGTATGCACTAGCACCTATGATGAGGTGAGCTTGAGATATGGGTAGCTTGCAGAGCTGAACCAGAGGCCAAGGCCCTATAAGCATAAGATTGTGGTCTTGCTTGATGATTCGGGTACTGACCACAAGAAGGTGAGGTCATGGAGTATGGATCTCCTTAGACCTTGTATGGCACCGGATTGGGCTTCATAGCCAATGGTTGGATTTGAGCAGGGAAGGCTCACTTCCTCAAGGCATAATAAAACATAATCCAATCGAATAGTATATCTTGCTTAAAGCAAAACATGGAACATTGATTGAGGCCTTTCTTATATAGTTGATCTAGTTACACCTTGCATATATGTGTACGATCCTTATATTCTGTGATAAATCTTATCTTGTCAATCATGTTCCATAAAGAAATACTTGGTTATATGCCTCCCAGAGATCTTGGTAAGATTGAAAGTAATAATAGCCTTGCTCGGTATGCTGCTCTTGTTATACGCTTTATCAGTTATCTGTTGTTATCTGTTTTAACCTTTTGAGGTTTTATAGTTTCAGCGGGGAGTTATATTTCTCATTGGGACTGTGTGTCTCACCCTGCCGGTTTACACCCTTTTTAGGTGAGCGCTCTAGACGTGGTGGTGGTCGTGAGGTTGTGGTTGAGCAGCAAGAAGAGCAGTAGAAGGCAAGAGATGGACATGATGCTATTTTGGTGGTTTTGTAGCAGAGTCCTAGAGTCATCCCTATACTCTCAGGTCCTCAGAGGTGTTTGACGATGTTTCATGATGTTTAGATGTTGTAATTTTGTATATCCTGCTGTTGGCCATACGTGGCAGTTATGTATGTATAAACAGGTGTTGAACTCTTGTGCTGACGGTATAACTGGTTCTGATAAGTTGTGAACCTATATCAAGGCTTGTGAATGTTTATATTTCATTTTTATCTGAAGGATCTGGATGCAAAAGTTCTCTCATGTACGCTTTCCGCAATTGGTTTTAATTAACCCGTGTTTTTGGTAATATATGGTTTCGCACGTTTCCGCGTGTCATCTCATTGTCTGTGTGATGGCGGGGTGTCACAACCCAGGTAAGATTGTTGATAAAATAAGTTCTACTCAGGATGTTGCTCTTATGATCTACTGATGTCAGGTATCTACTTTACATACTTTTTCTGAAGCTTTATAGTTTTGACGGGGAGTTTTGTTTCTCGCTGGGACTGTATGTCTCACCCCGTTGGTTTACAACCTTCTTAGGTGATCGTACTAGACATGGTGGTGGTCGTGAGGTTGCGGCCGAGCAGCAAGAAGAGCAGTAGGAGGCAAGAGATGGATATGATGTTGTTTTGGTTGTTTTGTAGTAGAGTCCTAGAGTCATCCCTATACTCTCAGGTCCTCAGAGGTGTTTTGACGATGTTTTACGATGTATAGCTGATGTAGCTTTGTATATCCTGCTGCTGGCCTGATGTGGCCCATTATGTATGTATAAACAGGTGATGAACTCTGTTGCTGATAGGACAGCTGGTTCCTATAGGCTGTGGAAAAACATCAAGGCTTGTAAATATTTATATAACATCTTTTCCTTGCAGGATAAGAATCTAGATGTAATAGTTCTCTTTTATCTGCTCTCCGCAATTGATTTTAATTAACCCATGTTTTCGGTAATATGTGATTTATGGTGGTTCTGTGAGTTTTCGTGTGACATCTTGTTGTCTATGAGATAGCGGGATGTCACACTCACCATCATCTTGACGCCTTCAAAAACATCTATGACATAATTAAGATGAGAGGGTGCATCAAGAAGTTATATATTGCAAGGGATTCATTTTTTCTCTAGAGGATAAAGCTATGTCCTTGTATCTTAACCTACCTCACCAGTCCATAGATGGATGGAGGCCCCTTGTTGATGCTTTCATCACCATATTCTACACCACTAAGAAAACCATTCGAAATAGGCAAAAGATCACTTCCTTCATTCAAAAACCTAGAGAGAATCTTCATGAATCTTGGGAAAGGTATCAAGAGTATCAAAGGGATTGTCCTCACCACAACTACCACAAAGGATTTCTGGTGACAACATTTTACAATGGGCTAACCCCCACGGAGCGGACTTCACTGAATGCATCCATCGGGAGTGATTTTCTTGGAAAAAAGATGAGCATAACTATGAAGATCATAGACAACATGGCTGCCACTTCAAGCAGACATGGAGTATGAGAGATGTGATAGAGGATCAACCAAGAAGGTTGGCTCTGAAGGACCTTCAGTCAAATCCTAATCCCTAGAAACCATCACAACTCAAATTCAGAACCAGAGATGTCAAACAACTAAAAGACACTAGAAGCAAGGGAAAGAAACCTATTGAGAAAGTCATGAAGTGTGTCACGTGCAGCGAAGGAGGCCATGGAATCAAAAACTATATCTATACAAAGTTGGAAGAAAGTGAAGAAAGTGAAAGTGAAGAAGAAACAGAAAATGTCTCTTATGCAAATTTCAAACGGCCAGATCATCCATGATTCAATTATGGCAACAAAGATGTTGCTGAGAAATATCATCAATCGAGGGGTTCACCTAAGCCACCCCCAGGATTTGAGAAAAAAAGTGGACCAACTCAGTATACTAGAACTACTATATATCAATCAAACAGGAACAATTATCAAGGTTAATATCAAAACAAAAATGTGTGCCATCAAAATCAAGGACAAAATCAAAGTTAGAATCAGGCCAAGGATAACAACCAACCTGATATGATCGCTTAGCTATTTGATTTTTCAAAAAGGCAAGCTTTAGTGAACGACTAGCTTACTCAAAGCACCATCACCAAATATGAGTATTAACCATGATGCAAACTTAGATGGTAAACATGCAAACATATTAAAGACAGATTGATCAATAGTTAGCCCAGCTGGAAAAACTCGTGAAGAATCATCCAAGGAAAATCCCATCGAACATAGAAACTGTGAAGATGGCTACTCTCTGGTCGGGGAAAGTTGTAGAAAAACAACAAGAAGAGATCCACCATGAAAAAGAAAAGGCTTCCAATCCTAAGACTAAACCCATTGTTTTAGAGGAGGCATCTGAAAGGGAAGAGCCAGTAAAAGAAAACCAGGCTGAAGAAAATGACAAAAAGAAGCAAGATGCAAAGGCCAAGAAGTCAGATCCTATAGAAAAGATCTTTACGTGAAAAATCTATATGCAACAAGAGTCCCATTCCCTTACAAACTAAATAAATCTCATTTAAATAAGAGATGTGAGAAGTTCATGGAAGCGGTAAAGAAGCTATACCTAGATATTTCATTTCTAGATGTGATTGAGGAATTGCCTATCTATGGAAAGTTCTTCAAGGACCTGATTACAAAGAGGAGGAGGTGATCATGTTGTTTCTAGATGTGATTGAGCAAATGCCTACCTATGCCAAGTTCTTCAAGGACCTGATTATGAAGAGAAGGAGGTGATCACATTCAGACTGTAAAACTAGCCAAGATGTCAAGTGCGTTTGTTCAAGCTACCATGCCCACAAAGAAGAGAGACCCAGGATCATTTACTATTCCTTTCAATGTTGGAGATAATGTAGAAAGAAATGGACTCATTGATCTGGGATCAAGCATCAGTCTTATGCCCCTTTCTTTAGCTCAAATGCTTGGACTAATAGACATGGTGATCATAGCTATGAGAATTCAACTTGTCAATCACACCTTTACAAATCCAGTAGGAGTGGTAGAGGATGTCCAATCCATGTCGAAGGTTCTTTATACCCTGTGATATAGTGGTGATAGACACCATTGAAGATCCAACATGCCC
Organism: Alisma plantago-aquatica; assembly: GCA_963693085.1. Taxonomy (NCBI): domain Eukaryota; kingdom Viridiplantae; phylum Streptophyta; class Magnoliopsida; order Alismatales; family Alismataceae; genus Alisma; species Alisma plantago-aquatica. The sequence continues at coordinate 410,637,641 of OY856413.1, forward strand.
CATGATATTAGGAAGACCATTCCTCACAACCATAAGAGCCCTGATAGATGTCGGGGAGGGAATCATAACTCTCTGTGTAGGTAATAAACACATCGATTTTTGTGTACAAGGCACCCTGAGAGGTCCCTCTCCATTTGAGTCAACCTATTTTATGGGTAGCTATACTCAATATTGTGAGGAAGTACAGGAAACAAATGTGACAGTCAACCCCCTCATGTGAGCCTTAAACAATGTTGATCTCAATGTAGAAGATCCCGAGGTGGTTGAGATTTTGGATTACTTGAATCAACTTGAGGAGGAGGGTTTTAGTGATGAAGAAGGTACATTAGAAACTGTGATGTTTGCTCACTAGAACAAACACCTGAAGAAAAAGTTGCACGAGAACCAAATCATAAGCTGAAGCAACTCCTGGAAGGACTAAAGTCTGAATTCCTAGACGTTGATGAAAGAAACCTTGTTATCATAAACTCTTCTCTGACAGAAAATAAAAAAGACAAGTTGTTGAAGGAACTCAAATTGTAGAGGAAAGTTATATGATATTCGGTGGAAGAAATAAAGGGCCTCATCCCAGCTCTGTGCATGCATAGAATCAATCTAGAGGAAACTCCCAAACCTTTGGCTCAACCACTAAGAAAATTCAATCAGACGCTAAAATAAGTCATAAAAAAAGAAGTCATAAAGTTATGAGATGCACAAACCATATTACCCCATCAATGATAGAAATTGGGTTAGCCCGGTCCACGTTGTACCAAATAAAGGAGGGATGACTGTAGTCAAGGGAAGCAATGGGGATGAAGTGGCCACTTGGGCAGTTACTAGTGGAGAATGTGTATCGACTACCACAAGCTCAATACCTCCAGGAGAAAAGACCACTTCACCCTACCTTTCGTCGACCATGTTCTAGAAAGGCTTGCAGGACAATCCTATTTTTGTTTTCTTGATGGATATTCTAGATTTTACCAAGTCCCTATCCATCCTGATGATCAAGAAAATACTACTTTCACCTATGTCTATGGGACATATGCCTTTAGAAGAATGCCCTTTGGGTTATGTAATGTGCCAGCCACCTTTCAAAGATACATGATATCCATGTTATCGGATTTTATGGAATACATGGAGGTATTCTTGGATGACTTCTTAGTATATGGGTTTGACTTTGATAGATGCCTTGAAAACTTTTCGAAGGTCTTACAAAGATGTAAGGAGAAGGCTTGTGCTTAATTGGGAAAAATGTCATTTATGGTGACATAAGGCATAGTGCTACAAAACAAAATTTCTTAAAAAGGCATGGATGTGAATAAGAGCAAAATAGAAGCTATATCAAAGTTACCACCACAAAACCCAACACACGAGTGAGAAGCTTTCAGGAGCATGTTAAATACTACAAAAGATTTATTATAGACTTCTCAAAAATTGTAAAGACATTATAAAACCTCCTTGTTAAAGATAGGGATTTCAATTTCTTTGATAAGTGCCTTGAAGCGTTCAATTTCCTAAAGAATGCCCTAACCACAACCCCGATACTTCAAGCACATGATCGGGATTTGCCTTTTGAAATCATGCGTGATGCCAGTGATTACGTGATCGGGGTTGTATAAGGGAAAAGAAAAGATAAGAAGCACCACACAATCTACTATGCCACTAGAACTCTCAATGAAGCTCAGGTAAATTACACAACTAATGAGAAATAAATGCTAGAAATAGTATTTTCATTCGATAGGTTTAGATCCTACTTAATAGGATCAAAGGTGAAGGTGTACATTGATCACATGACCATAAAGTATCTTATGAAGAAAAAGGACACAAAGTCGAGACTATTGCGATGGGCTTTGTTGCTACAAGAGTTATTTCACAAAATCATTGACAAGAAAGGAACAAAGAATGTGGTGGCTTACAACTTGTCTAGAATAGTCTTCACTGAAGAAAATTAGGTACCAATAAATGACAACTACACTGATGAAGCCTTGATGATGACAAGGTCAGTCAAACCAAATCTACCTTGGTTCATGGACATCTATAACTATATCACTTTTGAGCAATTGCCTCCCAAAATAACTTACAATTAGAAGAAGAAACTTTTGTATGGTACAAATAATTATTACTGAGATGACCGCATGTTGTTTAAGGGGTGTTCTAACAACTTATACCGACATTGTGTTCCAAAATAAGACGTGCCTCGAATCCTCAAAGAATGCCATTCCTCACCATATGGAGGTCACCATGGAGGCAAAAGGACCATGGCTAAGGTCCTACCATCAGGCTTTTATTGGCCGACACTCTTAAGGATGCCATGTCTTTTGTCAAGTCATGTAAGGAATGCCAAATAGCAGGAAATATTACAAAAAGTAATGAAATGCCTATGTCTGACTGAGTGGAAGTAGAGATCTTTGATGTGTGGGGAGTGGATTATATGCAACCTTTCCCTTCCTCCAGAGGAAACAAGTACATTCTGGTCACAGTGGATTATGTCTCCAAGTGAGTAGAAGCGGTAGAAACTCCTGCCTGTGACTCTAAAGCAGTTGTGAGACTGTTAGAGAAGATCATTTTTCCAAGATTTGAGGTTCCACGCACCATCAACAATGACGGGGGGTCCCATTTCATAGAAAATCAGTTTGAAGCTTTACTGACGAAGTATGGGGTCAAGCATAAGGTAGCCACACCATACCACCCCCAGACGTCAGGACTGGTCAAAGTTTCAAACTGATAGATTAAGCAATTATTAGAGAAGATCATTGGCAGGACCCATAAGGATTGGTCCATGAAGTTAGATGATGTCATGTGGGCATATAGGTCTGCTTACAAAATATCGATAGGGACTACCTCCTACCAGATGATCTATTGAAAGTCATGCCATTTGCCTATTGAACTAGAGCACAGGGCCCAAAAATTCTTAATTATGGATCTGGACAGATTTGGAAAGAAATGGTATCTACAACTTCACGAACTTGAGGAACTGAGGCTACCTGCCTATGAGAACACATGCATATAGAAGCAAAGAACGAAGGTGTGACATGATTCCCACATCAAAGACAAGAACGTTTCTGAAGGAGACAAGGTTTTGATGTTCAATTCTAAAATCAGGATTTTTATAGGGAAACTTAGATCTAGATGGTTTGGTCCATTCTCTATCATCAAGATCTACCCATCTAGGGTAATGGAGATCACCAATGAAAAGAGGTGAATGGGCAAAGAGTCGAAAGATACTATGAAGATTAAGCTTTTGTCAGAAGGACAAAACTGGATTTATAAGAGCCAAAATTAGTACCAACTGAAGAACCATGAAAAGTAAGAAATGAGAGTCAAGCTTAAGACTTTATATTAGTGCTTCGTAGGAGGGAACCCAAGGATTTTCTGCTTCCTTTAATTTTGCAATACTTTGTGATTTGTACACGAAGTTTAAACTGTGTACATATATGTTAGTCTAACCTTGAACTTATGTGTTTTAATAAATTTTGAATTTCCTTAAAATAGATAATTATTTTTGAAAATGCATCTCTGTTACAATGTTTTTATTTGTTTTTCCAGTTGTTTAGAAAAAAACATGAATATTTTCTCTTAAAATGACTTGTTTTGATTAAAATACGCTTGTTTGTATCTCGGTAGTGACACCAGTCATGATCGAGACAACCACTTCGTTGGTCTAACATTGTAGTCACAACAATTTTTCATTTGCGACACTCGTCAAGTATAAAAAGGGAAAGTTTTTGCAATAGTAAATCCCTTTATTTTCTCTCCCTCTCACGCCTCCTCTCTAAATAAACCTAGTGAAGAAGAAGCGAGGACTCGTGGGGTGATCAATGTTGAGGGTAGCACATTGGAGAATGACTACGGAGACCCTCTAAAGTGAGGAGCACCCCCCATTCCCACCTTGGACTTCGCCTTCTCCCTCTACATTCTTTGTTCAATCCCTCTGCAACTCTGACAAGGTACCAACAATCATTACCCCTCTCTGTAGCTTCTCCTTATCCAGTTCATTCCTTTTTTCCTTCTTTATCTTGACTCAAAGATAGTCCTGCTTTGATTCTCGCCTACAATCATTGTCTTCCCTCCCTCCTTGCTTCTTGAACCCTAGTTTGAACCTTTTGGTTTCTTGTGCCTTAGTTGCAGTCGTGGTCGCTTTACGACGTTATAGTCATGATGAAGTTCTTGGTCACAACACACATCATGATCCCTACACGCCAGGATACTCTTCTTAGTATTTGACATGTCATGACCGCAACGTTCATCACCATCACATAATTTTAGCTTTGTCTTAGTTTCAATCATCGTAGTTTTACCCCCAATAATTGCATTCCTTCACCCCTTCTCTCTTTTGTACCTCCTTCACCTCATCAACCTACCCATGTTTTGGTCCACCGTGTTTCCCTCAATAACTCTATGATGGCATCACAGTCTTGAAATGCTTTCGGGGTCATGATACACAAGCTTTTCTACTTAGTCTGTGAACAAAGGTTTCAGTCAGAAGCGCATTACGGTCGTGACAACTGTTTTGATCGTTGAGGTCACAACAGTCACCTCGCTCGCGATCTAGACATGTTTTCTTTAAAAGTTTCTGACATGTATCGATCACAACATTCATCATGGTCATGACACATGCATGTCACGATGCTTATCTTGACTACGACACCCAAGGATCAGTGAAAAACCGTTGACATAATAACTGTTATGACCGCATCTGAGCTTAATTGGTAAACTAGGGTTTACCTTGATGATTATATGCTTTATTCGATTGATCATTGCTTAAATATAATTAATGATGATAATTCAATTATGATGTTTTAAACCTAATAAGTACGTTAAGTGTTCTATTGTTTGAGAAATTAGGGTTTGAGAAATATAAACCCTAGTTGGATGAAATTAGGGTTTCGATGGTACATGAGTATGGAATTTGATCAGGATAGCAGTGTGGTAAATGATTTTTGTATTTCTACAAATTTTGTATTTAATTGAATTTTGTATATGATATTGATAACTCAATCATGCATATTGGAGAAAAATTTTAGAATATTTGAATGCTCTTTGAATGTGGTTCTTGGTCAAACTATACTTCGACCAAAATGCTAACAGAGTGATTTTTAGCAGTGTAGAGTTTTATTTTTATTTATTTATTAGTTACTCAAACTGATCTTAAATTTTAACTGCCGATATGAAACTAAATCTTAAACAACACGTAATATTTTCATTATTTTTGGATGCGTTTAGACCTTATCAGTAGACAAATTACAGTAACTGACATTTCTACAGAATTTTGGATAATAATGCACTGTTCGATTTTTAATTAATTAATGGAATATTAGAATGATCTCAAATTTTAATTGAAGCTTTTTAACTCAATTATACACAACAATATAAATTCTCATACTTTTTCGAGAAGGTTTGATCTCTGAAATACACGAATTCACATAAACCTATTTATGACAGAAAAATCTGCTGAAATAAGAGAAAGTTTAGTGAGGGGTCAATATGCAATTAACCCAAGCAGATAAATCTTTATGGTCAACCTAACACACAAGGAGCTCTCATAATTTGTGATACAATCTAGAGAAATGAAATCCTAGAGAGAGAGAGCTAGGGTTTGAGAGGAGAAATTGATGGAGATACTGACCTAGGGTTTTGCGGTCCGAGGAATGATGAAATAATGTAAGCTTAGCTTCTATGGATATAGTTTCATGATGAATCTTCTCTCACATGTCTAATTCCTTTCCTCCTCTGATTTGATCCAAAATGGTATCAAAACTTCCCATTTTCTAACTCTTTCTTCATAATCCCTCATTTTTAGGGTTTCCGAGTTGAAAGGAAGAAGAATTGGGTGAATTGCTAGGGATTTGATATGGATTCGAGATTTTCAGATACGAGATACATTTTTAAGGTGTTTTCACACCTTATGGTGAGTGGTAACTTCCTTTAAATAGTATATTACACAAAAATTGGTTAAATCAACCATAATCTTTAATTGCTTAGTATGTGACTACAAACCTTAAATTGTCTATTTGTTCTAAGTTGTTGCAAATGATATGAAATGGATTCTTCCTTTGTTTGAATGAATTTTAGATGATAAAAGCATATTAGAAATGTATACAATGCATTCTAATGATAATTCCCTACGTATTTGCAAAGGTTATAAGAGTAAACTGAAATATAGGGAATTTTTCTATGACTGAAATTTGCTGTATAAGTAAATAGAGAAAGTTGCTTATCTAGATCCCCTTGGTTATGAATGATTATTTATCTAAATTTATAGTACATATATGCCAGATACTATCTTGGATTTTTTTTAAAGTCAGTAGTATTTGTTTGGTATCTCAGTGAAGAGGGTGAAACCCTAGATGCGAGGAAAGTTGGATATTTGCGAATAGATATCGTGAAATCTATTTGAAGGGATTTTCTTGACATGATAGAATTTATTTATTTAATGTTATTATTGATGAATGATATCCCAGTGAATGGAATGGAAACCCAAATTCAGCTTAGTTCCAAGGTTTCATACATATATTGATTTTATATGATTTGTTTATAGTAGTCTTTATTCAATGAATGTTTATGTTGCATGAAATCTTTATGGGAGCCATGGGAATAAGTTGTTGCCCAGTGAGAGGTGACAAGATGTGTGATGACCTTGTGAGCCATGAGAATACTTGTACAACCAGTGAAATGAATACCTTGGTCTAAGGACCTAGAGGTAATGGTTACCTATTACAGATGTAACAATGCTAAGTGACGATCTAAGGGTTTGAATACCCAGATCCAGTAATTATTATAATGATGTGAAGGGATGAGAATTACCAGTAATGTGATAAGGGATTGAGATCCCAGGTATCATGTGTTGTAAAGATTTGAAAAGTATGAGATAAATGTATTACACCTTTCATTGTAGCATTTGTTGTGATAAAATGAAACCCTAAGGGTAGGGTGTTCAATGAATAAAGTATTGTGATATCAATGTTCTCAATTATTATTAACAATTCTTGTCATGATAAGTAATTAACTCGTAATTGAGTTATGAGATGCAAAGCTCAAGATTTGGGTTGATATGCACGTTCTTTGAGAAATTACAGATAAGTTGCAGGTTCTATTGACAATTACTCATATGTCAAGTAATTAACTCTTATCAGTGTAATAAGATGATAAATTGCACGATTCTAGTGTGTATGTGCCAAGTGGATATGTAATCTGTTTATTTAAGAATTTAGTCTGCCTGCATGTATAGTATGTTGATTACTCAGTATATTACATTGTTTTGAATATAATGCCCTGCCAAGTTTAGAATGATATACATGTTGTATTATAACTTCAAATAAGAAGATGCGACACCATAGAGATACCAGATTCAAGTATAAGTAAGAGAAGGGTACAATGTAGAAAAAAGTTTTCTAGGAATAATAAAAAAGACTTAGGAGCCCTGAACACCATAGAACCCCTATGTGAGGTCTGCATCATAGGGGTGAAACGCCCTAACCCTGGAAGCGTCCAGTATACGGGGGTCGGAACGCTATATCAGGTGGTACGGGGGATGAAGCCGTAGTGGAAGTCTCCTTAAATTATAGTTTGCAGTGTCCAACATCAACCAGAAGTCTTTGTGGTACTAAAATATAGAAAATCCAAGAGGTGGCTTGACTCTCCACCTGTGTGCTCAGGTTAGAGGAGGAGTCCAGTTTAGGCCAGAGAGCCATTTCCCTATTACAGACCAGGAGAGTATTCAAACTTAGCATTTCCCGGGTGTGTCTGCTAAGTCTTGTATGGTGTGATCGTAATGAACTATGAGTCTTCATATGTAGAGTACACTGCATATGCTGAGGGCATAATAAAATGAATGAGAGGTCAAACAAGTGTGTATAGTTATTCAATTATTCTTTGTATGTTTCTAAATTATTAGTTCTCTTTATGATCAGTCAAGCATTTCATATATTGATTCACTCATATAGATATTTAGAGTATTCTGTCATATTTATGATTGTCAATTATTAGACTCTTTAAAGCTTACTGCTGTTATAATTGATATTAATTTCTCAAAAGTATATCTGTAATTATATCAGTGATTTAGACTGTTTCTTTGAAGTACTCATTCACTGAGCGAGTAGGCTCACACCTCTACTCACAATTTTTAGGGAAATCGCATGGACTTGAAGAAGATATCATTACATCAGAGTACATCTTCCACAAGAGTTAAGCCTGAGTATAGTTAAGTTCAGTCAATCCTTATCACTCTAGGTCCTTGTAAAGAAATAAGTGAGAGTTGTAAATGATGATGTATAACATTATTCCTCTTTTAGCAATACGTGTGAATCAGCAAGTCTTATGTGCTTAAAAGTATGAGAAACATAATGAATGTTCATACATGCATTTTAAATGTTGAAATCAGATTAGAGAAATCAATGTTTAGATTCTCTTGTAAAGTTGATTTATGTGGTTCAATGTGAGAACACAAAGAGTTTTGAAAGAGAAGAAAAAGTTAAGGGTGATCTTTGTATTACGTTAAATCCTCAATTTATGCCCTAATCTCATGATTAGTGGAAATTGTGAGATTGGGGTGCAACAACTTGGTATCAGATCTTAGGTTGAGTTGTCAGGGACCATTAAGTTAGTAAGTTAGAGTCATAAGTGTGGCAAATAGGAGATGTTATGATGTTAGCTTTGGGATTTGAGTATTTGGATATCCTGTCCCAGTATCTGAGTACTTAGATCAACCAATATCAAGCTACGTTGTCTATTCTTTCATGTATACCCTGGCCAGGTATACAGTGGAAGGATGGGCTAGAGAGGAACCCTAGAAATATTAGGGTCAAAAACAAGACAAGTAACATGAATTAAGAGCATAAATATAAAATGAGATAGAACTTTCATTTCATATTGTTGTTTTATTGGAGATGAATAGAAATGCTCGTATATGTTTGAATTTAGATATTCAATATTTTGAAATATATATGGGACTTTAAGATTTGTTGTACACTATGAAGTTGTAGCATTTATTGATTACATTCTTTGTATCAAGTAGACTAGAAATGATCTTTGAATGAACTTTCCTAAGTGTATATTCTTTCCACATGTTTGAGATTAAAAGGAGTTGGTTAATCTTAAGTAGCTCTTGGCTTCAGGACTGCAGGTTCGGCCTAGTCCGGATGGCAGGATGCATTATTGGGATCTAATGACTCCTATTAACAATATGATAAGAGTAGACTCTGGATAAATTAAACCCACATCATAGTGAGAATGTACATACACTAAGATGTTGAAACATATGGGAAAGATTAGAATAGGTAAGAATTAGTTGGAACTGATATCTGAGACCCAACTTTGGGGCCTCATATGAGAAATCCTTAATTGGGAATAAAGGAAAATGACGTAAGGTTCAGATTAAGTTTAATGATTAATATTATATGAACTCTAAATATGAAATATGGAAAAGATATGAGAAAAGTATGTAAGGTCCAAGGTAGTAAGAATCAATCATGAGGAATGTATTATATAGCCGAGTACAATGTTTTTATGTACTCCAAAGCAAAGGAAAAATAGAAGAAAAGAGTTAAGTATACGATAAGTAAATATAAGTGAAGAGTCTTTAGAAGAGTTAAAGTAAAGAGAATTAGATAAATATGTAAATCATAAGACTAGGATAAGAAACTAAGTTAAAACAAAGATAAATGTTGGAAATGATGAGCTTGATTAAGGAATGAGGGTTATGATATAATTGAGAGCATGGAATGTATACCTTTATTAATAAGTTTAATACATTCATCCTTACTACCTTTGGATTCCAAGTCTCTATAGAACAACAAACTTGTTTCTAAAAAAAGAACAAAAGTGTAGCTTAACAACATGAATAAGTTATACAAAGGTAGACTATACTAAGGAAGGAAAAACTTGATATAAGAGAAACTATGTTTCACCCATGCATGAGTCGTTTGATTTAAAATGAAGGATATGTAATCTATTAAACATGAGTTGAAACTAGTAGAGAGATTATTGATTTAGAATTTCAACTTCACATTAGTAGAAGGATAAAAAGAAATATGTGCAACATGGTATACATGATCATACACATGAATAAGCAACATGATCATAAGAGAAAAGTAGAAGTTAAAGATAACAGTTGGAAGAGTAGTATATGGTAAGAGGATTATAGAAAGTAAACAATGGTTTGAAACATGGTGTAGTAATATAGATTATAAAAGCAAGAGGTTAGGAGATTCAATCAGGTGCTAGTTAGTCAAGTATCCTTGTTGATAACTAATTCAACCTACATATGACAAATGTATTAATGGGATGTTTGAAGATAAGAATTCTAAGTCTCATAACCGTCTTCTCTTCCATATATTACTTAATGAGAGAAATGTGGGAATGAAGTGATAAGAAAATGAATCATATCTGATGCTTAACCACCATGTTAGAGGGATCTAGTGAATGTAATAATGACACACAATATGATGATGAAACCCTAGAAGGGTAAATTGAGAATGTAATCTATCTGAGTGGCCAATTAAGATGAAGGAAATTCAATTGATAAGATAAGGAAGACTTTAGTAAAAACTTGTGAGACCCAAAGTTTGAATTTCAAATTAAGGGAGCAAAGTCACACCACAATAACGTCATGCTACTGATAAAGGTCAAACTGACGTGCATATTTAAATGCACTAACAAATTCACTCGAGGTTGAAATCCCCGACCTTTTACCCGAACCAAAGTGCAATAATACCACCCGCAAGCGGACGAGTCTTATCACAGTATAGTTAAGGATCGAACCCAAAGGACAACATTTTTAAGAATCCTTGTCAGTTGAATCTAGCTCAAGTAAAACTAATATTTAGAACGGTTGTTTGATTTGAGGTTGTTTAAACTAATTGCAGGAAAGTAGAAAGCTGAATTAAAGATGAGTTTAGATCAATGGTATGGGATCGCTGGGATGGTACCGAGTTTCACCACCGCTACACACGCAAACATATTTAATCATGAACAATCCAAGAAATATATAACAATCCAAGTAGAGCTGCTGCAAAACCCCCCATACGGGTGTCAGGTTTGCGTAAGCATCACCTTAGGCATCAGATGTCTCGTCACCATCTGAATCACTTTACTTACGACTCTGAAGATATAGAAATCCACGGAAGTTGCAGGCCCCCCATATGGGCGTCAGTCACACAGAAGCGTCACCGAATGCTAGATGGCTCGTCCCCTCGCGGATCATACACTTATGACCTCGGTGGAATCCCATCCTATTTCTAGTTTGGGAGTCAGCCGCATGAACTGATAAGCAAGCATGCGATTAACGTACTATCTAACATCGACGATTAACAAGAAGATACAAAATCCAACAAAGGCTGTGAACCCCCCATTTGGGCGTCAGGCGCACAGAAGCGTCATCGAAGGCTAGATGGCTCGTCCCCTCGCGGATCATACACTTACGACCTCAAGGAATCCTTTTAGAAGTTCTCGTCAAGGAGTCTAATTTGTTAAACGACTTTCGAACCTATATATAGATGTTATCGCAACATAGGGAGCACAAAGATGAAAGCAAGCAATTAACCAAACTACTAGCATAATGGTTAACGACGAAATGAAGAGTTATATACATTGTCATGGAAAGTTTAACAAAAGAACATGGTTTGCATGGGCAGCGGGGCTAGTCCCCGCGCACCAGCGAAAATGTACTACTCGCTCATGATGCGAGAAACAAGGAGGATGAGAAAGAAAGAGAGATCTTCCATGAGCTCGGGGCAGAAGGTAGTCGCAGCTCGGTGAAGAAGATACGCCCCTTGCTCTGTCTTCCTTCTCTCTTCAACCTCCTTGGTTGCAACACAGGCAGTAGGTGGAATGGAATTTGATCAAAGTTATGCTCTGGCAGCCTGGCGGCGTCCGAATCTGATGCCCCAAAATGAGGACCCTTGGGGTCCTATTTATGGGCTCAGATATATCCCCAAACGGTTTGGGTAAGTTGCTAGAAATATCCCCTCCAAATGGTCTGGAGACCGTTTGCTGCCAAATGGTCTGAATTGGTAGCTGCGTCAATCGATCTTGAGGACAGTCTCGATCTCAACATGAATATACAACAACCGGTCTTGAGTGCGCGACATTTGATCTTCGTTCGGTCTTCACAATCGTGGCAAACGATCTTGGAAACCGCATGGATCCAAACGGTCTTGAGACCGCATGGACCCAAACGGTCTTGAGACCGCATGGACCCAAATGGTCTTGAGACCGCATGGACCCAAATGGTCTTGAAACCACATGGACGCAAACGGTCTTGAAACCGCATGGACCCAAATGATCTTGAGTCTGCTATCGGTCATGCGGTTTGCAGCTCGTGCGGTCGACCTTAGCAATCCATTTCGGCATTCGATCTGAGTGTATTCCGGCAAACGGTCTTGAGACCGTATGGACCCAAATGGTCTTGGGACCGCATGGGTTCAAACAGTCTTGGGAACGCAAGGGCTCAAACGATCTTGGGACCGCATGGGCTCAAATGGTCTTGGGACCGCATGCGTGGAATTGCTTGGTTACCTGCATTAAGTGAACAAATTTTAGTTAAAACCTTGATAATTGAATCATCCAAGTAGTTTTACACATTATGATTTATATTGAGTGAAAAAGGTATGAATAGAGTTGAATTTGTTTCAAATAGATAATTGAATTCCATGATGAGTATGCACTCATCAAAACACCTCAAACTTAAACGTTGCTCGTCCTTGAGTAACATAAAATTTGAAACAGTAGCCAAATGAATACTTTCTATCCGTGTGATTGCTTCATCTTCACATCACGAATGTTTTCTTTCTGCTCAATATGACTCAGTACCTTAACTTCCTGGGACCACTAAACACATCTTACCATAGCTTCGTTCCTGAGTTCGTTTTCCAATATCACTTCCTCCTCACTTTTTCCAACAACAAGCATGTCAAAGAGTTTTGTAGGAGTCCAGAGATACCCGCAGAATCAACAAGTGTGCATCCGATCTGACATTAGTGTTTTTTAGGATAGTGGGGGCATGCATTGTGCCCTTAGGTAAAAAAAGAGTGAAGGGTGGTACAGGAAGAAGAAGAAAATCTCTCCTCTATTTGACTTGAGATTTTTTTATATTTGTTTTGCAATTTCATTTATTGCATAATTTTTGTGTGCAAATCTCTCCTCTATTTGACTCGAGATTGCATTTCTTTTTGTGTGCACTTTGGCATCTTTTGTTTGTAAATCTCTCCTCTATTCGACTCGAGATTGCATTTTTGGTGGTACACCCCTATTTATTTGCGAGGGGTATGGAAGAAGCGGATAAGGAGGGAAGTGGTGTGCCACCCTGAACTTAGGGTTTGGCACAGATTCAGCTATTTGTTTCTTTTAATGAATGGAGGGGTACGAAGATGATGGAAGAAGTGTAGAAGAGAGTTCATATCAGAATGCAACTTGATTTACAATTCAATGTACCAGGTTGTTCTCTTTGTCGTACTCTGCTCAGATAATGACTTGATGAGGATCTGGTGGAGTTTCCATGTCATTGTTCCACTAGTCAGTTAGGAAGCATGACATGTTTGATCCCTATCAGTTTGACATATACTTATTATTTTTGCAGAAAGGTATCATGAGGTTAGGAATCATAAGCTTCACAAGATGATTTCAAGCAAAAGGCTTGTTTCAAAAATTGGTCCTTTTGAGGATTTACTTCGAGTAAGGAGAGTGTAATGATTGAAAATACATAGCAAAATTTGTTCAATCTCTTTGAAGGACATTAAAATAATTGAAAATTTTTATCAAGAATGTGATAGTGAAGACTTTCAGTATGAAAAGAGGGTGTAGGTGGAAAGTGAGGAACGTACCACCAACCCTCCACCCCCAACTTAGAGATTTGCTCATCCCGAGCAAACCCTAAATCCAAGATGGAGGGGAAAAATCACGCCAGAATGATCACCGAGTGTGGTTGCGTTCTGATCAGCGCGCATCCTCTTATCTGAAAATTTCAAGAGTAAAGGCCAGTCAGATCTGAAAAATAGTGTCTCGCATGGCGAATTTTATTTAAGGAAAAGTTAACTAGAAGGTAAAATCAAAATTTTGAAAAGAGAAGTAAAATAGATTTATTGGTCGGGTTGCCTCCCGACAAGCGCCTTTGTTTTACGTCGATGGCTCGACTAAAATCTTCAGCTTCATGTTGGGTCCTTTGGATCGGTGAGTTCCAGCATTGCGTTGGCGCCTATGTCGATCGAGGTGAAATATCTTTTTAAATGGTGGCTATTTGTTACAAATTCACCTGACCTTTCACTCCATAATGAGAAGGCACCATACGGGGAGATGCTTTTGACAATGTAAGGACCAGACCAGCGGGAAGGGAGTTTTCCCAGGAATAGCTTTAATCTTGAGTTAAAAACAAGAACTTGGTCTCCCACTTGTATGTCTTTTCTTTTCAGATGTCCATCATGCCAAAGTTTTGTGCGTTCTTTGTAAATTCGTGCATTCTCATAGGCTGTCATCCGGAGTTCATCCAGCTCTTGGAGTTGTAGAATCCTGGCTTGGCCTGCTTCTTTCATATCAAAGTTCAATTGTTTAATTGCCCACCATGCCTTGTGTTCCAGTTCGACTGGCAGGTGGCAGGTCTTTCCATATATTAATCGAAAAGGTGTAGTCCCAAGGGGAGTTTTGTAAGCAGTACGATAAGCCCATAAGGCGTCGTTGATTTTTGTTGACCAGTCCTTTCGATTACGTCCAACAGTTTTCTCTAGAATAGCCTTTAGTTGACGGTTAGAGACCTCTACCTATCCACTTGTTTATGGATGGTAAGGTGAGGCTACCTTATGTGTTACACCGTATTTTCTCAGTAAAGCTTCAAAACTTCTTTCAAGGAAGTGGGGCCCTCCAAACCGTGGATATTTGAATGCACTAACAAATTCACTCGGGGTTGAAATCCCCGAGCTTTTACCCGAACCAAAGTGCAATAATACCACCCGCAAGCGGACGAGTCTTATCACAGTATAGTTAAGGATCGAACCCAAAGGTCAACGTTTTTAAGAATCCTTGTCAGTTGAATCTAGCTCAAGTAAAACTAATATTTAGAACGATTGGTTGATTTGAGGTTGTTTAAACTAATTGCAGGAAAGTAGAAAGCTGAATTAAAGTTGAGTTTAGATCAATGGTATGGGATCGCTGGGATGGTACCGAGTTTCACCACCGCTACACACACAAACATATTCAATCATGAACAATCCAGGCAATATATAACAATCCAAGTAGAGTTGCTACAAAACCCCCCATACGGGCGTCACGTTCGCGTAAGCATCACCTTAGGCATCAGATGTCTCGTCACCATCCGGATCACTTTACTTACGACTCTGAAGATACAGAAATCCACAGAAGTTGCGGGCCCCCCATACGGGCGTCAAGCACACAGAAGTGTCACCGAAGGCTAGATGGCTCGTCCCCTCGCGGATCATACACTTACGACCTCGGTGGAATCCCATCCTATTTCTAGTTTGGGAGTCAGCCGCATTAACCGATAAGCAAGCAGGCGATTAACGTACTAGCTAACATCGACGATTAACAAGAAGATACAAAATCCAACTAAGGCTGTGAACCCCCCATACGGGTGTCAGGCGCACAGAAGCATCACTGAATGCTAGATGGCTCGTCCCTTCATGGATCATACACTTACGACCTCAAGGAATCCTTTCATAAGTTCTCGTCAAGGAGTCTAACTTGTTAAATGACGTTCGAACCTATATATAGATGTTATCGCAACATAGGGAGCACAAAGATGAAAGCAAGCAATTAGCCAAACTACTAGCATAACGGTTAACGATGAAATGAAGAGTTATATAGACTGTCATGGAAAGTTTAACAAAAGAACATGGTTTGCATGGGCAGCGGGGCTAGTCCCCACACCCCAGCGAAAAGGTACTACTCACTCATGATGCGAGAAACAAGGAAGATGAGAAAGAAAGAGAGATCCTCCATGAGCTCGGTGCAGAAGGTAGTCGCAGCTCGATGAAGAAGATACGCCCCTTGCTCCATCTTCCTTCTCTCTTCAGCCTCCTTGGTTGCAACACGGGCAGTAGGTGGAATGGAATTTGATCGGAGTTGTGCTCTTGCAGCCTGGCGGCGTCCGAATCCGATGTCCCAAAATGAGGACCCTTGGGGTCCTATTTATAGGCTCAGATCTGCCCCCAAACGGTTTGGGTAAGTTGCTGGAAATATCCCCTCCAAACGGTCTGGAGACCGTTTGGTGCCAAATGGTCTGGAGACCATTTGGTGCCAAACGGTTTGGAGACTGTTTGCTACCAAACAGTTTGAATTTGTAGCTGCGTCAATCGATCTTGAGGACAGTCTCGATCTCAGCACGAATATACAGCAACTAGTCTTGAGTGCGCGACATTTGATCTTCGTTCGGTCTTCACGATTGCGGCAAACGATCTTGGAGACCACATGGATCCAAATGGTCTTGAGACCGCATGGACCCAAACGGTCTTGAGACCGCATGGACCCAAACAGTCTTGAGACCGCATGGACCCAAACGGTCTTGAGTCCGCATGGACCCAAATGGTCTTGAAACCACATGGACCCAAACGGTCTTGAGTCCGCTATCGGTCATGCGGTTTGCAGCTCACGCGGTCGACCTTAGCAATTGGTTTCAGCATTCGATCTTCGTGTATTCCAGCAAACGGTCTTGAGACCGTATGGACCCAAACGGTCTTGGGACCGCATGGGTTCAAATGGTCTTGGGACCGCAAGGGCTCAAACGGTCTTGGGACCGCAAGGGCTCAAACGATCTTGGTACTGCATGGGCTCAAACGGTCTTGGGACCGCATGCGTAGAATTGCTTGGTTACCTGCATTAAGTGAACAAATTTTAGTTAAAACCTTGATAATTGAATCATCCAAGTAGTTTTACACATTATAATTTATATTGAGTGAAAAAGGTATGAATAGAGTTGAATTTGTTTCAAAGAGATAATTGAATTCCATGATGAGTATGCACTCATCACAAACCCTAGAATGTTTAGAATTGTAGTAGTTCAAGGGTTGTCACTAGTGATTTGACCTTGAATACTTGCATCTCTATAAAACAAGATCATGAAATTTGCACTATGAGAAGTAAACTAGCACTAATAGTAATCCTAGCTAATCTGAAAGGTAGATAAACCATATGGAAATGATTTAGAGCAAAGGATAAGAAATAGATTTGAAATATATGAGGTGTGTTTTGAACAAAAGGAGAAATACAATATGAGTGAAGTGTGATATGAAATATATTCTTGCAGTAATAGCAAGAATGATGAATAATCTATTCATACCTTGTATGTTTCAATTTTAGGGATGTTTAATCTACATGATTAAAATGAGAAGGATAAGTAGCAAAAAGTAAGTAGTAATAAATGAGGAGAGAGATAAGAAAAAACAATGGCTTTTAGTAATATGTGAATTTGTTTTTAGATGTATAATTTGTTGAAGGTATATTAAGGGATGTAAATTGGTTCTACGTATGATTTCAGTATACATGTGCAAGCAATATGTTAATTAAAGGTGTGTGATAGTTTAAGTCATTCATACCAGTAATCCATCTTAGTATTGTACAATTGTAGTATGGTGATATGGGTTGAATGATGATGGAACAAATAGAGGGTTACCCTAAATAAGGTAGTCTTACCTATTCACTCAAATGAATAAATAGGATGATAACCATATTGTATTGATATATAACCCTAATGAGGTGTAGCTTGTCAAACCTAGCTTTAATATAACTAAGTGATGGTAAGTGGGTATGGATAGTCCTTGAATGACTAATACAATTATGGATTACTTTGTTACTTTTGATTGAAACCCTAGTATGCTATAACCCGATGGTTACACCTTGAATTATGTGTGGGTTCATACTTGAGAATAGTATGGAATGTGATGGTAATGGTTCACCTTATACATCCATGATCCAATGGGGATGTCATGAGTAGTAATGTACAATTGTTGTTGAATCTAGTCTTTTAACTCAAGACTATTTTGCTATTTGAGTAGCACAATAGTAAAATTCTAAAGAACATGGTGAACACTCTTTCATGATTTAAAGGTAATACATAACAATAGTACATATGTAGCAGTATGAATTGAGATAGTTGGATCAGATTATCGATGTTGAGGTAATACATCAAGAGTATGAAAATATTGAAATGGTTGTTTCTCTCTCTATCCTATGATTTCTTGTGGCATAGAGAATTTGTTTGTTATCATTGAGAACTATTTCAAAAATGTTGTGATTTAGTAAAGGAATAAAGGACTTAATGTTGAAAACTACATTCAAGTATGAAATACAAGAATATAATGACATGTAATATTTAAGAAGCTTAAAATAAACCTTGAATGTACTTTACTTGCATATTTATGTTTCGGGGATGAAATCTTTTTAAGGGGGGAGAATTGTTATGACCACATATGAGCTTAATTGGTAAACTAGGGTTTACCTGGATGATTATATGCTTAATTGGATTGATCATTGGTTAAATCTAATTAATGATGATAATTCAATTATGATGTTTTAAACCTAATAAGAATGTTAAGTGTTCTATTGTTTAGGGTTTGAGAAATATAAACCCTAGTTGGCTGAAATTAGGGTTTTGATGGTACATGAGAATGGAATTGATCAGGATAGCAGTGTGGTAAATGATTTTTCATATTTTCTAAATTTTTTTTATGTAATAGAATTTTAGATATGATATGGATAACTCAATCATGCATATACGAGAAAAATTTCAGAATATTTGAGTGTTTTTTGAATATGGTTCTTGGTCGAACTATACTTCAACCAAAATGTTGACAGAGTGCTTTTTAGTAGTGTAATGTTTTATTTTTAGTTATTTATTGGTAACTCCTAATGATCTGAAATTTTAACTGGAAATATTTAACTAAATCATAAACAACATGTAAAATTTTCATAATTTTTGTATGCGTTTAAACCTTATCAGTAGACAAATTACAATAACTAACATTTCTGCAGAATTCTGGATAGTAGTGCACTATTCGATTTTTATTTATTTAATGGAATCTTAGAATGATGCCATATTTTAACTAAAGATTTTTTACTTAATTATACACAATATTGTAAATTAGAATATTTTTTGGAGAAGGTTTGATCTTTGAAATACATGAATTCACAAAAACCTTTTTATGATAGAAAACTCTGCTGAAATAAGAAAAAGTTTAGTGAGGGGTCAATGTGCAATTAACCCAAGAAGCTCAATTTCTCTATATAGTAAACCTAACACACAAGGAGCTCTCATAATTCATGATTCAATCTAGAGAAATGAAATCCTAGAGAGAGAGAGAGAGAGTTAGGGTTTGAGAGGAGAAATGGATGGAGATGATGCCCTAGCGTTTTGTAGTCTGAGGAATGATGAAATAATGTAACTTTAGCTTCTTTGGATATAGTTTCATGGTGAATCTTCTATCACATGTCAAAATTCCGTCCCTCCTCTGATTTAATCCAAAATGGTATCAAAAATTCCCCTTTTCTCACTCTTTCTTCATAATCCCTCATTTTTAGTGTTTCTGAGTTGAAAGGAAGAAGAATTGGGTGAATTGCTAGGGATTTCATATGGATTCGAGATATTCAGATATGGGATACGTTTTTAAGGTGTTTTCACACCTTAGGGTGAGTGAGAACTTCCTTTAAATAGTATATTGCACGAAAATTGGTTAAATCAACCATAATCTTTAATTGCTTAGTATGTGTCTACAAACTCTGAATTGTCTGTTTGTTCTAAGTTGTTGCAAAATGATATGAAATGGATTCTTCCTTTGTTTGAATGAATTTCAGATGATAAATCATATTAGAAATGTATACAATGCATTCTAATGAGAATTCCCTAAGTATTTGCAGAGGTTATAAGAGTAAACTAAAATATAGGGAATTTGTCTATGACTGAAATTTGTTGTATAAGTAAATAGAGAAAGTTTCTTATCTAGATCCCCTTGGTTTTGAATGATTGTTTATCTAAATTCATAGTACATATATGTCAGATACTATCTTGGATTTTTGTTTAAAGTGAGTAGTGTTTGTTTGATATATCAGTGAAGAGGGTGAAACCCTAGTTGAGGAAAGTTGGATATTTGCGAATAGATATCGTGAAATCCATTTAAAGGGATTTTGTTGACATGATAGACTTTATTTATTCAATGTTATTATTAATGCATGATATCCCGGTGAATGGCATGGAAACCCAATTTCAATTCAGTTCCAAGGTTTCATACATATATTGATTATATATGATTTGTTGATAGTAGTCTTTATTCAGTGAATGTTTATGTTGCATGAAATCTTTATGGGAGCCATGGGAATAAGTTGTTGCCTAGTGAGAAGTGAAAAGATATGTGATGGCCTTGTGAGCCATGGGAATACTTGTACAACCAATGAAATGAATACCTTGGTCTAAGGACCTAGAGGTAATGGTTACCTGTTACAGAGGTAACAATGTTATGTGATGATCTAAGGGTTTGAATACCCAGATCCAGTAACTATGATAATGATGTGAAGGGATGAGACTTCAAAATAATGTGACTAGGGATTGAAATCCCAGGTATCATGTGTTGTAAAGATTTGAAAAGTATCTGATAGATTTATTATACCTTTCTTTGTAGCATTTTTTGTGATTAAATGAAACCTGAAGGGTAGGGTGTTCAATGAATCAAGTATTGTGATATCAATGTTCTTTGTTATTATTAATAATTCTTGTCACAATAAGTAATTAACTCCTAATTGAGTTATGAGATGCACAACTCAAGATTTGGGTTGATATGGACGTTCTTTGAGAAATTATAGATAAGTTGCAGGTACTATTGATGATTACTCATATGTCAAGTAATTAACTCTTATCAGTGTAATAAGATAATAAATTGCACAATTCTAGTGTATATGTGCCAAGTGGACATGTAATCTGTTTATTTAAGAATTTTAGTCTGCCTGCATGTATAGTATGTTGATTACTCAGTATATTCCAGTGTTTTTAATATACTGCTCTGCCAAGTTTAGAATGATATACATGTTGTATTAGAACTTCAAATAAGTAGACGCCACACCATAGAGATACCAGAGTCAAGTATAAGTAAGAGAAGGATACAATGTAGAAAAATGCTTTCTAGGAATATTAAAATAATAGACTTAGGAGCCATGAACACCGTAGAACCCCTATGTGAGGTATGCACCTTAGGGGTGAAACGAACTAACCCTGACAACGTCTAGTATATGGGGGTCGAAACGTGCTATCAGGTGGCACAAGGGACGAAGCCCTAGTGAAAGTCTCCTTAAATTATAGTTTGTAGTGTCCAATATCAACCAGAAGTCCTGGTGGCACTAGAGTATAGAAAAGCCAAGAGGTGGATTGACTCTCCACCTGTGTGCTCAGGTTAGAGGAGGAGTCCAGTTTAGGTTAGAGAGCCATTTCCCTATTATAGACCAGGAGAGTAGTCAAACTTAGCATTTCTCGGGTGTGTCCGCTAAGTCTTGTACGGTGTGATTGTAGTGCACTATTAGTCTTCATATGTAGAGTACACTGCATATGATCAGGGCATAATAAAATGAATGAGAGGTCAAACAAGTGTATACAATTATTCAATTATTCTTTGTATGTTTCTAAATTATTAGTTCTCTTTATGATCAATCAAGCATTTCATATATTGATTCACTCTTATAGATATTTTGAGTATCCTACCATATTCATGATTGCCAATTATTAGACTCTTTAAAGCTTACTGTTGTTATAATTGATACAATTGTTTAAAAGTATATCTATAATTATATCAGTGCTTTAGACTGTTTCTTTGAAGTACGCATTCACTGAGCGAGTAGGCTCACCCCACTACTCACAATTTTTAGGGAAATTGCATGGACTTGAAGAAGATATCATTGAATCAGAGTAGATCTGCCACAAGAGTTAAGTCTGAGTATAGTTAAGTTCAGTCGGTCCTTGTCGCTCTAGGTCCTTATGAAGAAATAAGAGAGAGTTGTAAATGATGATGTATAACATTATTCCTCTTTTAGCAATATGTGCAAATCAGCAAGTCTTATGTTCTTAAAAGTATGAGGAACATAATGAATGTTCATATATGCATTTTTACTGTTGATATCTGATGAATGCATTTTCATCATGAAATTTAATTACCTTATTGGGTCAAAGTTGACTCAATGCATTCAATTTCATATCAAAATGTGCAAAATTACTTAATTGGTCCAATTATCATGATTTTAACTGAATTTATGTTGATTTGATGCAGGTCATGATGAGGTTGAACAATCAGCTAGGACCCACCCTTCACTCACCCTTGATTCTGACGAAACGGTCCCACCATTTGATCTTCATCTCAATCAATTACCATCCACATCAAATCCAAATGAGCGGGACCCACCCTTGAATCTACCCTCTCTCATCCTTAGTGATGACCATTCAGTTTCAACCATTCAGTCTCACCAAACGATATGACCGAATCGGTCTTGACCATTCTGTCTTGACCAATCGGTTTCATCCATTCGGTCTCAAGACCGAATGGACCACCACACCCTAAAACCATTTGTATCTAACCCGGGTCTCAGACCGTTTGAATGACCGAGCAATATAGTCTGTTTGGATTTAGGCTGGCTACGAGACCAATAGAATTAAAAGGGTCGTGAGACCGTTTGCAGCCAGTAGTAAGATCGAGCAATGTCGAAGACTGTTTGGCGTACAGAGGTGAAGACCGTTTGAGCGGCATGCAAATGAAGACCGAATGAAGGCTTGCGTGAAACCGTTTGAATAACATGCATGCACGAAGACCGTTTGAAAGCTTGCACGTGAAGACCATTTGCAAAAGTGGATTTCGCAAGACCGTTTGATAAAGCATCCTCTGGAGACTGTTTGGTAGCCACAAAAAGAAACTTCAGCAAACCGAAACACCAAACCGTTTGAGCCAATTGCATGCCAAACCGTTTGGAACCTTGCAATGCAAACCGAATGAAAAAGGCATGTACATGCCAGACCGTTTGGGTACTTGATACCAAATCGAATGGAAAAGCAACACAATACCAAAACCGTTTGACAAAGTAGATCATTGAAGACCGTTTGATAAAGTGGCAGCAAACCAAACCATTTTCCAAAGCAACATGCATGAAACCGTTTGGATAATATCACGTGAAGACCGTTTGCTAAAATGAAATGTGAAGACCGTATGAAAAAGTAGCACAAAGCCAAACCATTTGATAAAATAGCACATATACAGCAAACCGTTTGGAGGATGTAAAGCAAGACCGTTTGGTCAATTAAACACCAAACTGTTTGGTCAACTTATTACTAAACCATTTGAAGAAAAATATCTCCAAGACCGTTTGGCTGGAATCACACCAAAAAAGTGAGGGCCAATCCCGAGTTTATAAATAGGACCAGCAGGGTCCTCATTTGGGCATCGGATCTGGGACGCCGCCGGGCTTCCCGAGCATAGGATTCGATCTAGATCTGTATGATCCTACCACCGCCACTTCATCTGTCGTTCCTACTACAAATCAAGGAGACTAAGAAGAGAAGGAAGGAGGAGTGAGAAAGATTGCCCGGACTATCTTAGCGTCCCTCGTCTTCCAGATCTGCTCTGACACAATGTAGAAGATTGCATCATCTTCATTGAGTTGCGACTACCTTCTGCATCATGCTCATGGTGGAATCCTCTCTCTTTCCTATTCTTCTTATTTCTCACATCATGAGCGAGTAGTTCCTTTTCGCTAGGGTGTAGGGACTAGCCCCGCTTCCCATGCATTCATGTATTTTCATTTAACATTCCAAGGAAATATATATAACTTTTCATTTTGTTGCTAATTGATATGCTTGTATTCGATTACCTGCTTGCTTTCATCTTGTTCTTATCTTTGTAGTGTAGAATGTCGATTAATGAGGTAGACTCCCGGACTAGAAATAGAATGGGGTTCCTTGAGGTCGTAAGTGTATGATCCGTGAGGGGATGATCCATCTAGCCTACGGTGACGCTTCTATGGTCTAAACCTCCCTCAGGGAGGACCAAAGCCTTAGTTGGATGTTGTATCTTCTTGTTAATCGTCGATGTTTGCTTGTAGACTAGTTTCCTACACACGTGTCGATTAGCACGGTTGACTCCCGGACTAGAAATAGAATGGGGTTCCTTGAGGTTGTAAGTGTATGATCTATGAGGGAAGAGCCATCTAGCCTACGATGACGCTTTTGTGGTCTAAACATCCCTCAGGGAGGGCCACAACCTTAGTTGGATGTTGTATCTTTGGAACCGTAAGTGCATGATCCGGATGGCGACGAGAAATCTGTTGCCGAAGGGAATGCTTATGCGGGCCTAAACATCCCTCCGGGATGTTTCGTAGCAGTTCCATTTGGATAGTTATATGCTTGCATGGATGTTATGTGTTTGCATGTGCAGTGGTGGTGAAACCCGACACCATTCCAGCAATTCCATATCATTAATCTAGAAGAAACTTTAATCATGCTCTTTTACTTTCTTACATTTAGTTTAATTAACCTCAACCAAATCAATCGTTTTAAATATTAGTTTACTTGAGCTAGATTCAACTAATAAAGATTCTTAAAAATGTTAATCTTTGGGATTTGATCCTAAACTATACTGCGATAAGACTCGTCTTCTTGTGGGTGGTATTATTGCATGAGGTTTTGGTAAAATCTCGTGGATTTTAACCTCGAGTGAATTTTTTAGTGTGATATTTGCCACGTCAAATTCTAACGTCATTGCCGGGGACAACGAAATCAGTTAGTCAAATCCAATTATCTTAAGGCTAATCTAGGATTTTGCTTTTTCTTTTGATACAATTAATCATCTACTTGAATTCATTTCTATTCCATCACCCTTACTTCAGAAAGATCTTTCCATTTCAGGAACAACGCAAAGCATAGTGTATGCACCGTTTGGACAGTCCCAGACTCACAACGAGCTTTGATCCAGAGATAGACATAACTTTTCATCGTCAAATCAGAGAGAACAAAGCAAGAATGGTTCAAGAAGAAGAAATAGCTCGAAAGGTGGCCCAAGCCCTTAATGCACACATAGAAAGATTCATGCAGGAAGATAAAGCTACGGTTCAAGAAGAAATTCAAGCAACACAAGAAGCAGCACAAGCAACAAAATTACAAAAGGATCTTAGAGAGTTCTCAATCCCCAAGGCTGTGAATGTTCATCATCCCGTACAACCCCCTCCCATCAACGCTGTCAATTTTGAGATTAGGGCACATTGGATCACATTGCTTCAAAATAGCCCATTCTATGGAAAACAAGGAGAGTATAGTCATGAACATCTTTTGAGGTTTATTGATCTATGTGCTATGACAAAGCAAAATGGAGTATCTGATGATGCCATTCGAATTCATCTCTTTAAGTATTCCCTTTCTGATAGAGCTATAAGTTGGTACAATTCATTGCAAAGTGAAGTACCCATCACCACCTGGGAACAACTCCAAAATGTTTTTCAGGAAAAGTTCTATCCTCCCTCTCTCACTTATGAAATTAGGGTACAGATAACAAATTTCACTCAAGTCCCTGGAGAAACCCTTGCAGAAGCATGGGATAGATACAAAGAGCTTCTACGCAAGTGCCCACACCATGAAATTCCTAAGAATCAACTCATCGAAATTTTCTATAGGGGTGTGGATGATGATATCAAAAGGTTTTTAGATTCCACATCTGGAGGAAATTTCATGCGTCAAAGTTATGACAACGCATGGAGAGTTGTCACCCTTGGAACTGAAAATCAAGCTAATTGGGGTAGGTTTGTAGGTAAAGGAGTATTGAAGGTAGCTATGGCTGAAGTTATTCCAGAATACAAGTCTATCATTGAAACTCTCAAAATCTTAGTTGCCAAGCAAGATCATATCGAATCATCCCTTGCTGCATTTGGAAGAGGATGTTCACTCCCACAACTACAAGAACAGAGCAAGTCATCTTCATTGTTCTGTGAAGCATGTAAAGGTACTGATCATTCCACTCTAGCATGCAATGTTCTCTATGATGTTGTTCTGAGCAACGCATGTGGGCAAGGAGATAATAGTCAAATGGAGAATCTTAATGTTGTTAACACCATTCCTGGACAAGGCTATTACAATCCGAATCAGAATAGGAACCATCCATGTTTCAATATGGAAACCCCTATGGAGCAGTAAACTCGCATCAATTAGGTTCAAACAATCAACCACGAGGCCCACCAGGATTCCAGTATAATCAACAACAGAATTTTGGAAATCAAGGAAATTTCAAGGGAAGCTTTCAGAATAGGAACTTCAATAATTATCAAAACAATTCTCAGTGCCAGAATCTTAATCAACCTCAAGGACAACAAGCTGGTCCCATCTCACCTGATGACAAGCTATCAACCATTGAAGAGATGTTGCAAACTCAGCAAACTATGATAGCTAACCAACAAGCTCAGCAGAAGGCCATTGAATCTTAACTAGCTCAACTTGCAGCTAGCATTAAGACATCAACTTGGGTTTTTGTTGGCCAACCCGAGAATAATCCTAAGCATCCTGAACAATTGAAGGCGATCACCACCAGGTCAGGAAAAGACTATTCTGATCCTCCTATCAAGAAACCTGTGGTTGTTACAGATGAGGATGAACCTGTGATTGTCCAAGACTCAACAACATCGGAGTCTCAACTAAAAGAACCAGTAACTGCTGATAAGACAGACAAGGAAAGGCCTGAGAAACCTATTGATGAAGAAACTAAAACACTAGAACCTGATATTCCAATATACAAGCGTCGTATACCGTTCCCTACTCGTTTAAGGCAAACCAAGCTTGATACTCAGTTGAATAAGTTTAAAGAACCTATGAAGAAACTTCATGTTGATATACCCTTTTTGGATGCGTTGGATGAAATACCAGCATGGACAAAGTACTTAAAGTCTCTCCTCACTAGGAAATATATAACTAAAGAATATGAGACAGTCAAGTTAGCTAAAACTACTTCATATATCATCCAGAGTAAGATGCCAAAGAAGAAGAAAGATCCATTATCTTTTGGGATTTCCTGCCATATCGGTGATTCTTCATGCAAGAAAGGACTGGCAGACCTTGGTGCTAGCATCTCCATCATGCCACTCAGCCTTTGCAAAAGGCTAGGGTTTGCTGAACATCTCCCAACTGGCATGACCATACAACTCACAGACATTTCGATAAAATAACCGTTAGGAATTATTGCGGATGTACCTGTCAAGGTAGGAAAAGATTCCTATGTTCCGTGTGACTTCGTCATCATGGACATAAAAGAAGACCCCAGATATCCTCTCATCTTTGGATGTCCATTCCTTGCCACTGCAAGAGTTCTAATTAATGTTGAAGTAGGAACATTGCTGCTCATACTTGGTAAAGAAACTCTCGAATTCAAAGTATTTGAAAGCATGCGAAGACCAAGCATGCATGAAGAAGTCTATCTGATTGACTGCATTGAGAAAATGTCACTCCTCAAACAAAAGGAATATGAACAAGATGATCCTTTAGAAGTGACTCTAACAAACCCATCTGCTGATAATTCCATCAGTGAACAAGTTAAAGAGTGTTTTCTTGACCTTGACATTGCCAAAGAAGATCCCGAAGCCAAAAGTGAGGAACTTAAAGCTATGGAAGTTGTTGAAGAAACATGCAAAAAACCATAGGCCCCAGAAATGAAGCCCCTGCCCGAGGGACTGAAGTATGTGTTTTTGGACAATCTCATGGTTTGTCCAGTTATTATAAATTCCAATCTAATGATTGAGCAAGAAGATAAACTCCTGAAAGCACTAAAGGAAAGAAAGAAAGCCATCAGTTACAAAAATGAGTGACCTCACTGGGATTAGTCAAGCACTATGTATGTACAAGATCCCTATGATGGAAGATCACAAGCCGACTATTGAGCATCAATGGAAATTGAATCCAAATATGAAAGAAGTAGTCCTTCACGAGGTCATTGAATTGCTCACTGCTGGATTAATCTATCCGATATCAGACTCACCATGGGTGAGCCCAGTGCATGTAGTCCCAAAGAAAGGTGGAATAACTGTAATACGAAATGAAAACAATGAACTCATCCCCACTCGAACAGTCATAGGGTGGAGGATGTGCATTGATTATAGGAAGTTAAACAAGGCAACTCGAAAGGATCATTTTCCAATGCCTTTTCTTGATCAAGTATTACAGTGACTGGCTCATCAAGAATACTTATGTTACCTCGATGGTTACTATAGATTCTATCAAATACCTATACATCTAGATGGCCAGTAGAAAACTACTTTCACCTGCCCATTTGGAACATACACATTTAGAAGAATGTCGTTTGGCCTCTGTAATGCACCTACAACTTTCCAGCGTTGGATGGCTTCCATATTCGCAGGTCTAACTAAGAAAATTATGGAAGTTTTATGGATGGCTTTTCTGTGTACGGAGACTCATTCAATTCATGCCTAAAACACCTCTCCATTGTTTTGAAACGGTGTGAAGAAGCACATCTTGTGCTCAATTGGGAGAAGTGTCACTTTATGGTAAGGGAAGGCATTGTCCTCGTCCATAGGGTCAGCAATAGAGGCATTGAAGTAGATAAGGCCAAAATCGAAGTGATTTCCAAGCTCTCCATCCCTGTCAACGTAAAGGAAGTTCGAGCATTCCTAGGTCATGAAGGAATCTACAGACGGTTTATAAAGGACTTCTCTAAAATAACCAAGCCTATGACAAAATTGTTACTAAAGGATGTTGAATTAAATTTTGACGAAGAATGTGTTAAAAGTTTCAACAAATTGAAGCATGCCCTTACAACCACACCCATCATTAGAGCTCCCGATTGGGACCATCCTTTTGAAATTATGTGTGATGCAAGTGATTATGCTGTGGGAGCTGTCCAGGGCCAATGTATAGAAAAGAAACATTATGTGATCTATTATGCATCAAAGACCCTCGTTGAAGCTCAGAGGAATTATGCTACTACTGAGAATGAACTTCTGGCAGTTGTGTATGCCTTTGACAAATTCAGATCCTTCAAAAGTCATTGTCTACATGGATCATGCTGCTATCTGTTAGCTTCTAACAATGAAAGATGCAAAACCCATGCTAATTAGATGGATTCTCCTATTGCAAGAATTTGATTTAGAGATAAGAGATAAAAAGGGTACATAGAATGTTGTAGCAGACCTTCTTAGTCACATCCACACTCTGGATACTGAGAAGATTCCGATTAATGATTCCCTTCCAGATGATCAACTAATGAAGGTCTCAGAAGCCACACCGTGGTACTCGGATTATGTGAATTACCTTGCTGTTGGGGTTATTCATCCTCAATGCACTGGAAATGCACTGAAGAAATTTATGCATAATGTGAAATAGTACTACTAAGATGAGCCGTACCTTTTCAAACTTTGTGCTGATGGTCTATACAGACGGTGTATTGCTGAGGAAGAAGCTCAACTTATCTTGGAGCAATGTCACTCAGGACCAGTTGGAGGACATATGAGCTCTAAAAAGACTGCCTTGAAGGTTTTGCAATGTGGTTTCTTTTGGCCAACCATATCCAAAGATTCCCATGACTTTATCTTATCATGTGACAAATGTCAAAGATCAGGCAGCATAACAAAAAGAGATGAGATTCCGTTGAGCCTGTGCCAAGAAGTAGAGATATTTGATGTTTGGGGGGTGGACTACATGGGTGCAATCCCATCTTCTCGTGGATTTTATTACATCCAAGTGGCAGTGGATTACGTCTCAAAATGGGTTGAAGTTATACCAACCATCACTAGTGATTCCAAACCTATCATCAAATTGTTCAAAGATGTCATTTCCCCCTGATTCGGAGTCCCACGTACTGTGATATCTGATGGACGATCTCATTTCCTTGAAAGAAGATTTGAAGCTTTACTGAGAAAGTATGGTGTAACACACAAGGTAGCCTCACCCTACCATCCACAAATGATTGGATAGGTAGAGGTTTCTAATCGTCAACTCAAGGCTATCCTGGAAAAGACTGTAGGCCGCAATCGAAAGGATTGGTCGATAAAAATCAATGACGCATTGTGGGCTTACCAGACTGCTTTCAAAACTCCCCTCAGAACTACACCATTTAGATTAATATATGGAAAGGCTTTCCACCTTCCTGTTCAAATTGAGTACAAAGCATGGTGGGCAATTAAATAACTTAATTTTGATATAAAGGAAGCAGCAAAAGCCAGGATTCTACAACTCCAGGAGCTGGAAGAACTCCGGATGACAGCTTATGAGAACGCACAAATCTATAAAGAACGTATGAAACTTTGGCACGACGACCATCTAAAAAGAAAGGACATACAAGTGGGAGACCAAGTTCTTTTGTTCAATTCTAGATTGAGGTTATTCCCAGGAAAACTCCGTTCTTGCTGGTTAGGACCTTATATTGTCAAGAGCATCTACCTACATGGTGCTTTCTCTTTATGGAGTGAAAAGTCAGGTGAATTTGTGGCAAATTCTCAACGATTGAAGAGATATTTCACCTCTGCTGATACAGGCCCTGAAATGATGTTGGATCTCACCAATCCAACATGTCCACCGTAGAAGTTGAAGGAATCAAGTCGAGCCATCGACGTAAAACAAAGGCACTTGTCGGGAAGCAACCCGATAAATAAAATTAGTATTTAGTTTTAATTTTGAATTAGGATACTTCTATAATTTTGTTTTTACCTTTTAGATAATTTTACACTAAATAAAATTGCATCGCAAGATGCTATTTTGAGTTTTGAATGGTCTTCATTTTCGAGATTTTCATATGGAGGATGCAAGCTAATTGGAACGCAACCACATCTGGTGGTCCAAACGGCATGCAAAGTCCCCTCCATCTCGGATTTAGAGTTTGCTTGGCATGAGCAAATTTCTAAGTTTGGGGTGGAGGGTGGGTGGTATGTATCTTACTTTCCACCTTCACCCATCTAAATCAAACTTAAGATTTCATCATCACATTTTTGACCTAATTTTCAAAATTTTCAAATAAAATTTTCAAAATTTTAAAGTTTTTCAAAGAAATTTGAACAGATACTGGATGAAGTTTTGACACTTTTTCGTTTCAATCTGTATGCATTTTGAATCACTATACCCTCCTTATCCAAAGCATATCCTCAAAAGGACCACTTTCTGAAAACTAGCCTTTGATTGAAAATATCTTGTGAAGCTTATGAATCCTAACATCATGATCCTTATGCAAAAATGACAAGTGTCTGTCGAACTGATAGGGATCAAACACATCGTGCTTCCTAACTGACTAGTGGAACAATAGCATGGAATCCCCACCGGATCCTCATCAAGTCATTATTTGAGCAGAGTACGATAAAGAGAACGACCTTGTGCACGAAATTGTAAATCAAGTTGCATTCTGATCTGAACTCTCTTCTACACTTCTTCTGTCATCTTCGTACCCCTCCATCCATCAAAAAGAAACAAAAATAGCCAAAATAGTGCCAAACCCTAAGTTGGGGGTGGCACGCCACTTCCCTCTATATCCGCTTCTTCCATACCCCTCGCAAATTAATAGGAGCATACCACAAAAAAATGCAATCTCGAGTCGAATAGAGGAGAGATTTGCAAACAAAAAGATGCCAAAGTGCACACAAAAAGAAACACAATCTCAAGTCGAATAGAGGAGAGATTCACACAAAAAAATGCAATAAATGAAATTGCAAAAATAATAAAAATCTTGAGTCGAATAGAGGAGATATTTACTTCTTCCTTCCATACCACCCTTCACTCTCTTTTCCTCCTAAAGGCACAATGAACGCCACAACTGCCCTGAAAAACACCAGTGTCAGATCAGGTGCACACTTGTAGTTCTGCGGTTATCTCTAGACTCATACAAAACTCTTTGACATGCTTGTTGTTGGAAAAAGTGAGGAGGAAGTGATATTGGAAAGCAAACTCAGGAACGAAGATATGGTAAGATGTGTTTAGTGGTCTCAGGAGTTTGAGATACTGAGTCATACTGAGCAGAAAGAAAACAATCGTGCTGTGAAGATGAGGCAATCACACTAATTGGAAGTATTCATTTGGAGACCGTTTCAGATTTTGTGTTACTCGAGGACAACAACGTTTAAGTTCGGGGTATTTTGATGGATGCATATTCATCATGGAATTCAATTACCTTTTTGGGTCAAAGTAGACTCAATGCATTGAATTTCATATCAAAATGTGCAGAATTACTGAATTGGTCCAATTATCATGATTTTAACTGAATTTATGTTGATTTGATGCAAGTCTTGATGAGGTTGAACAATCATCTGGGACCCACCCTTCACTCACCCTTGGTTCTGACCAAATGGTCCAACCATTCGATCTTCATCTCAAACAACTACCATCCACATCACCCTTGAATGTACCCTCTCTCATCCTTAGTGATGACCATTCAATCTCACCAAACAATATGACCAATCGGTCTTGACCAATTGGTTTCATCCATTCGGTCTCAAGACCGAATGGACCACCACACCCTAAAACCGTTTGGATCTAACGTGAGTCTCAGACCGTTTGAATGACTGAGTCATGAAGACCATTTGGATTTAGGCTGGCCGCGAGACCGATAGAACTAAAAGGGTCGTGAGACCATTTGTAGCCAACAGCAAGATCGAGCAGCATCGAAGATCGTTTGGCGTACAGAGGTGAAGACCGTTTGAGCGGCATGGAAATGAAGACCGAATGAAGGCTTGCGTGAAACCGTTTGAATAACATGCATGCACAAAGACCGTTTGAAAGCTTGCACGTGAAGACCGTTTGCAAAAGTGGATTACGCAAGACTATTTGATAAAGCATCCTTTAGAGACCGTTTGGTAACCACAAAAAGCAACTTCAGCAAACCGGCGCACCAAACCGTTTGAGCCAATTGCATGCCAAACCAATTGGAACCTTACAATGCAAATCGAATGAAAAAGGCATGTACATACCAGACCGTTTGGGTACTTGATACCAAACCGAATGGAAAAGCAGCACAATACCAAAATCATTTGATAAAGTAGATCATTGAAGACTGTTTGATAAAGTGGAAGCAAACCAAACCTTTTGCCAAAGCAACCTGCATGAAACTGTTTGGATAAGATCATGTGAAGACTGTTTGCTAAAATGAAATGTGAAGACCGTATGAAAAAGTAGCACAAAGCCAAACTATTTGATAAAATAGCACATATACAGCAAACCGTTTGGAGGATGTAAAGCAAGACCGTTTGGTCTATTAAACACCAAACTGTTTGGTCAACTTATTACTAAACCATTTGAAGCAAAATATCTCCAAGACCGTTTGGGCTGGAATCACACCAAAAATGTGAGGGCCAGTCCCGAGCCTATAAATAGGACCAGCATGGTCCTCATTTGGGCATCGGATCTGGGACGCCACCAGGCTGCCCGAGTACATGATTTGATCCAGTTCTGTCTGATCCTACTACCACTTCACCTGTCGTTCCTGCTGCAACTCAAGGAGACTAAGAAGAGAAGGAAGGAGGAGTGAGAAAGACTGCCCAGACTGTCTTGGCATCCCTCATTCTTCCAGATCTGCTCCGACATGACGTAATAGACCGCATCATCTTCACTGAGCTGTGACTACCTTCTGCATCATGCTCATGGCAGAATCCTCTCTATTTCCTATTCTTCTTGTTTTTCGCATCATGAGCGAGTAGTTCCTTTTCCCTAGGGTACATGGACTAGCCCCGCTGCCCATCCATTCATGTCTTTTCATTTAACATTCCAAGGAAATGTATATAACTTTTCATTTCATTGCTAATTGATATGCTTGTAGTCAATTACCTACTTGCTTTCATCTTTCTTATCTTTGTAGTGTAGAATGTCGATTAATGAGGTAGACTCCCAGACTAGAAATAGAATGGGGTTCCTTGAGGTTGTAAGTGTATGATCTGTGAGGGGACGAGCCATCTAGCCTACGGTGACACTTCTGTGGTCTAAACATCCCTCAAGGAGGACCACACCCTTAGTTGGATGTTGTATCTTCTTGTTAATCGTTGATGTTTACTTGCAGACTAATTTCCTATATGTGTGTTGATTAGCACGGTTGACTCCCGGACTAGAAATAGAATGGGGTTCCTTGAGGTCGTAAGTGTATGATCTGTGAGGAGACAAGCCATCTAGCCTATGGTGACGCTTCTGTGGTCTAAACATCCCTCAGGGAGGACCACAACCTTAGTTGGATGTTGTATCTTCGGAACTGTAAGTGCATGATCTGGATGGCGACTAGAAATCTGATGCCTAAGAGGATGCTTACGCGGGCCTAAACATCCCTCTGGGAGGGTTCACAGTAGTTCCATATGGATAGTTAGATGCTTGCCTGGATGTTATGTGTTTATATGTGTTTGCATGTGTAGTGGGGGTGAAACCCGACACCAGCCCAGCGATTCCATATCATTAATCTAGAACAAACGTTAATCATGCTCTTTTACTTTCTTGCATTTAGTTTAATTAACCTCAACCATATCAATTGTTTTAAATATTAGTTTTACTTGAGCTAGATTGGACTAACAAAGATTCTTAAAAACGTTGTCCTTTGGGATTTGATCCTAAACTATACCGTGATAAGACCGGTCCGCTTGCGGGTGGTATTATTGCATGAGGTTTTGGTAAAAGCTCGAGGATTCTAACCCCGAGTGAATTTGTTAGTGAAATATTTTCCACGTCAAAATCAGATTAGAGAAATCAATGTTTAGATTCCTTTGTAAAGTTGGTTTATGTGGTTCAATGCGAGAAAACAATGAGTTTTAAAAGAGAAAAAAAGTTAAGGGTGATCTTTGTATTACGTTAAATCCTCAATTTATGCCCTAATCTCTTAATTAGTGGAAATTGTGAGATTGGGGTGTAACAATAACCAACATGTTGTTATCTTCATAAGAAATGCCTAATAATTTATGGTTTAACAATTTTCAAAATGTCTTCCTACATCTCCGACACCCTCTCCAAATAGCTAACATCCCTTGTAGGATTCCAAGCGACCATTAGTAAAATTGAGAAGAGGCTTTGTGAAGATTCGAACTTGACAGAAGAGAATAGAGCTTGCCTAGAGCTAATCAAGGAAAAATACAAAAACATCATGAACCATAAGATACTAGAAGAGTCTCAAAGGACTGTAGAGATAGAGACTTCTAAGTACACGCCAAAATAAGAAGAGCCTAACCAGAAGGGGAAGCAAAAGGTTGTTGTGCCAGTAGAAGCCAAAACCAAGAAACTGAAGAAGGTTGTAAAGGCTGACTCAAGAGCCCTGAAAAGGGAAGCTGACTCTGGAATAGTAGAGAAAGAAGAACCATGTGTAATGGCTACAAAAACATGGTCGTT
Source organism: Alisma plantago-aquatica (assembly GCA_963693085.1). Classification (NCBI taxonomy): domain Eukaryota; kingdom Viridiplantae; phylum Streptophyta; class Magnoliopsida; order Alismatales; family Alismataceae; genus Alisma; species Alisma plantago-aquatica. Next base: position 410,672,901 of record OY856413.1, read on the forward strand.
TGTAACTTTCATACCACGGGACCCGGTACACAAGTCCAACTACAATCTGATCAGGATAACCAAGGTGTTCAACCCTACAAGGTACATTGATGGCCGAAGATTTCAAAAAGCTAGGTATCCATGATAGAGTAACGAATTTCCTTAGGGGAGTGAACCTGCACCATATCGGCTCAGCCAAGACAAACTCTCTTACAAAACTGACCATCGAATTCATCTCCTCTATTGAGGTAGTCTGTGTCGATAACAAGGAAAGAAGGGAAGTAGGGGGAGAATTTAAGTTACAAGTCAGAATGGGATGAAGGAGTATTATGTGATTGAGGTGATTTTAAACAAAATCTTCATAGAAAATGATGAAGAAACCAAGGCATGTTCAGCAGCACAAGGTTATAAAACCACAATTGGATATAGCAACCACAAGATATGGGAGAAACTCTCAAGAGAACCCGTACATAGCCCAAATAACTCCAAGGCAACACATATCTCTTCGTGCTTTATCAGAGTAATGCAGAAGATAACTTAAAACACAATATTTTCAAGATATGAGACAAGGGGAGTGTCCAAAGGAGACCTATTCCTCATCTGGTCAATGCTGAATAAGTGACCAGTGAACATAGGAAGGCTCCTGATTGAGAAACTATCAACTATTGTGGGATAGGATGCCAAGAAGATAAAAGATTACTGCATGGGAGGGAAAATAACCCAAATTTCCTCATACTTCCTGATAGTTGAGCAGTTTAGAGAGCATAAGGGTACACAAAGATAGACATCAAGTTCTTGATCACTGTTGGTATTATTGTACAGAAAAAGGAGAAGCTCTTCTATAAGAAGTCCTACTCAAAGTTGCTACTTCCCCTCCCAGAAATGGCGCATTATGATGCCCACAAGTTGTGACGTAATGAAGAAGAGGTGAACAAAATGCACTCGAGTACAATCAGAAGGGTTGCGGATTGGAAATCACCTACCAACATCGAACATGGACCAGAACCATAGCTGAAAATAGATCAGCACAACCCAGTGGAAAGGAAGAAACTAGAGATCAAGAAACATACAAACAAGGCATCAAACACCATTTCTAGAAAGATAGAAGCGGTAAAACAACCATCTCTGGATGTTGAACAAACTCACCATGATGAAGGGTTCGATAATGCACCCCATTCCCCTCCTCTTACAAACAAAGTTCGGGAAGTGCTAAACACTGAGATGGTCGACAAGCCAAGTTCCCCAACCGCCATAAAAGAATGAACTCCAGAGGCTGCGAAGGAACCAAGAAATGGTCCTGAGGCCTCCAAGCCCACCCAACCCCTCCTACAGACGAAGCAGTGCCCAAGGTATCCGGCTAACCTAAAGCATCAAGTTGAACTAGCAACAAACGAAGCACAAGAAGAACATGTAAGGCGGATTCCAGAAAGGCAAACAACAAGCATCCTCAAACCAGCAGCAACAACGTCAACATTCGAACAACAACAATTGTCGACATTCAGTGATGTTTTAGGGCATCAATTCGATGCCATGTGGGGGCAAGTGCAAAACTATTGTGAATCCAGTTTGCATATAAGTTCTAGCTTGCATGCGCTAACCACGTAGGCACAAAGCATAGATGCAAGAATGTCGTCTCTCCCTAATTTCATGCATGAACTCATAGAAGCCATCAAATCAATGAAAGTAGAGATGGAAGATCTTCAAAAAGAGAGGGAGATAATATGAGCTAAAAAAGAAATTATGCACAAGGGATATAATGCAGTGTTATAAAATATGAAAAATGAATGCTAGTGCTTAGAGGAAGATTGAAAGGAGATGGAAGTAGAATGCCAGGAGCTAGAAGATTGGAGAAATCGAAAGATGTCAAAAAGGATGAACAACCCCTTCCCATCGCACCCTTCCTGAACCCCTTCAAGCCCCGATCACGATGATAATGATGTAGACGGAGTGGCTGCACCCTCAACACCCTAAGATGAAAGCATGAATGTAAAAACTGCCCAATGAGAGGATCCAGCCACAAAGCAGGTGCCACCCCAACCTAAAGAAACAAAAGGTGCTAAAGGGAACAAGACAAACACCTTAGCACTTGAGTTCGATTTAAACTCCGTTCCCATAATCGATAATCAACCAGAGACTATCCCCACTGATGCCCTCCCATCTCACCCAGTAGAAGAAAGTGGTGAAACGTTAGCTAGTTACGCTGATGACTCAACGCTCCAGCGCTACATCAACAAACTAGGTATTTCTTTAGATGTTTGGGACCTCTATCTGGACTTTGGGGAGCACAGTGAATGATGCGACATCATATATGATGGCAAGATGGAGGCAACTTTAGTAGCACTAAAATGAAGTAGAGCTTGAGTTTCCACCAGGAGCAAACCAGCTCCTAGAAGAGTCCATTAAAGTAATTATCGCCAACAACAAGGTGCAAGTAGAGCTGAGTAAGAAAAAGACTATTGAAGAGCCTACCCCCAACTCTTATTGCCCCAACTTCTCTCATACAAGAGAATGGCAAGGGAACATTAGAAGATGATCAAGGTGGCATTTCCTCATTCTTCACTAATGAACCAGCCAAATAGCTAGACCCACCTATTGAAGAAAGAGAGTTTGTTGCAGCACCCCCTCTCCTGTACAAATTGGTAGGCATGGACATGGCATCACTTTCTATAATAAACTATCTGCATGTCCATGTCCTAGGCGACATTTTAGATGATAATATTCCAGTCACAGACATTCCGTAGAACAACAAGGGGTGGACACTGACTAGAGGGAAGATTAGGGGGGGTATTAAAAAAGAGAGTGCGAGTAAAGAAAAGCATGTTCAAAGTGCTATGCACAACTTTTCTAGAAGAATTCCTTCATCTTGACAAAGTACAATCAGTTTTTAACAGGACAACACATCTTGCAAGGATGTTGTATGAGAACAAATTTAAATCTAAAGATGTGATGGAACTTCAAGAAGCAATGGAGAGGCCTGAAACTCATTTTTTCACTTTGCCAATGAGAGTTGCAAAGCACATGGATTGATTGTGGGAAACTTATATGAAAGACATTCAACTGTCTACAATTGTTTCACGGTAGAGTTACATAGCAATTTTCTGATTTATAAAGACAAGGATGCACGTGACATTCTAAAAGTACACATTCTTCTCCAATGGGCCATCTAGTTGGCAGGAAATTGCCACAAGTCTACCTGGAAGAACTCTTCAATCTCATCTAATGTCCCTCAAGAGGAGCTAGGATCAGGAGATTGCACATTCATTGTACTTCAGATGATGGAATCCATAAACAAGAGCATTTTCAGACCTCTTCCCTGATGATCTACATAGCTTGAGGGGTACCTACACTATGGAGGTCTTGTATGATAGACGTTTCTTCAAAGACCCTACAATGCCCCCCGATGTTGTACTATGCATGCCGTACATAGGAATATTCTTTCTAGAAAAAAAACCATGGCGGGAGCTGCTGCGGACCTCGTGGATTGATACTACTGAACCAGTTAGAATGCATGCCTAGAAAGAAGGGTGGATAACAAACAAGAACCATGAAGAATAAGCACAAAAAGAAAAGTAGGATCCCAAGCTAGCTGAAAAAGTGATAACCACAACCGCAAGAGAAAAAGAGAAAGTGGTATCTGATGATCAACCTGAAGAAGGTGAAATTAATGTAGATTAGCTAACAAAAATACGGTCAAATGGGCCACTTGGCGAGATAGAGCCCTCTTTTGCTGGCTTCAACATATGGGCCTGCCAAGACCTGTCCTAGATTTCATTGTTGCTAATCATGAAAACTCTCAAAGAAGATAGTAATCATGGAGAAGTCATCTTAAAATGAGACAACATTTTTGTCATCAAGGACGACCTCTGGGACACGCTAAATATAGGAGGCTACCTAGAAGGAAGTGTGATGTATGCATATCAATCATTGCTTGGTGACAACATGCCAAATGTATATATGACCTATTTCTTGTTGGTCGATGACATACTTAAGAACAAAGAGTTAGGAGGAAAAGATTGTCTGCATCGACATTTAAAGGACTCACTACCTGATTCCATCTTCTTGTTGATACTACATGAGAATCACAAGATGCTCCTAAGGCAATATTGAAGCAAAGACTGTCCTTCCATACAACAATTTAGATTTAACATTCTCTCTAAACAAATGCACAAACAAGACTGCACCGAAGATGCCTATTGAGGAGAAAGCAACAACATGTGTGGATGCAATTATAGACATGATCCACAACCATGGAATGGGGAACAAAATCTCAAAGACAAAGGACTTCAAGAAAGCACAGTTCTTCCATAGAAGTTTTGATCAAATGCCTATGTCCAATGATTGCAGTTTCTTTTTCCTGGCCAGGATGGAAAGCCTAGCTATACGAGAGATGAAAGTTGAGAGCCTACAACATGAAAAATATCATGCTTTCCGAGGAGGCTATGCTAATATGCTGCTACAGTCAAAATGGGCAAACATTGAAAACCAGCAAAAATAAAATAAACACGTCTATATCTAAACCTTCATCTTTGAGACTCTGGGATAAAGTGAATGATAAGTTTGGGGGAGGATTTATAAATGGGCATGAGAGGTATAATTCTTCTTGCTAAATTTAAAATTTAAAATTTTGATTTCAAAAAATCTTGTATAGACTCTTACCTTACTTCACTCTTACTTTTCAATTTTGAAAATTTTAAAATTTTGAACTTTGAGCCTTCTTTTACCGGTTCACAGTTTTGATATTTTGTAAGAATTATCAAGTTACCCATTTCTTATAATTGTTTGACCTCCTATTAACTTTTAGCATAATCATTTCTAGATCGATGCAAATGAGCTACCAATATGTAAAAGAAAAATTTACAACAATACGATCTTATTCCATTCTTGTAGCAAAATGTTGCATAAAGGTAGAAGAAAACCCCTGAATTTATGGAACCCCTGAATATAAGGAGGAATTTACCAGCCACACTCCCGACCAATCATCCTAGCCTTACATTACTATCTAGAAAGTTCACATCTCCCACAAGAAGGAAACAACTACCCCTTCCAGTTTTAATTATCCCCACTTTGCGATGAAAAGAGGCTTGGCTGCCAAAAAATCCTACCAACCCCTTTCCTAAGCCTGAGAGAAGAATGAAAAGCAAAAAAATCATGAGAGTTGTACCTAAAAAGATGTCGAAGGATTTCACACGATTGGTGTATTGTTGCACTCATGAATGCAGATATGTCGTGCCTGAAAGTGGGAAATGGAAGCCAAATCATATCCACATGCATTCGAAAGCAACCTCATACAACCACCCAACACTACATTAGGGCTAACTTGGGAAACACTGTCCTTACGATGGCACCATGGTTGAGGGATACTTAGGAGTGTAGGAAAATGCTAAAATCCTAACCTAGCCAAGCATGATAGCTTAGATACAACCAAAATAAAGGTAGGGTGTGAAAGCTACCCCTTATTGGAACCGTTTACAAGTATAGACAGAAATGGCATGAAGGTCGTTGTGAAGGAGAGTCCTTTACTACATAAGGAAGTGTCTAGGATATGAATTCACGCAACTCTGGAAATAAAGGGAGGGAATAGAAGTTCAGGAAGTGAACCAAGTCTGTCACAAAGGTTTTGTTGTAAGGATGGAATAATTTCGTAATGGTTTGTTTTATCAAAAAGATAATATCTATAGTTCATCACTCAATGGTTGAATTCTATCTATTAGCTAGAGGAAATGTGAGACTCAAAGTTTGGGGGAGTTCATAACATCTCATTTTGTGAACTTTTTGCACATAGTTTATTTCTATAAGGATACCCCTTTACGGGATTTTTTTGCCTATTTTTGATGACCTTGAACAAAATTTGGGTTTGATTTGGTGACCTTGACTAACCCATGCAGACACATCTTCAGCGTGCCATAACAGACAGTTGTCTCGACCAAGATAGCTCCAACACCCATCCTGGATAATACGTCTAGTGGTGTAGTGGTCGCGACCGTGATGATCCAATGTAGGTCACAATCGTGGTAAGCCAACAACATAATAGTCGTGACCGTGACATGTGGTTTCAGCCAGAGACAGACATGAACATTTAGACATAGTCATGACCAATCCCATCACAACCAAGACCGTCGCAACCCAGACAAGACGCACCCGAGAGAAAAGCATTAACCAAGATGATAGTCTCGATCACAACATGGGTTGCAACTGTGAGACCCATCTTGACAATGACACATGGTTTAAGTCAGTGGGCGGTGCCTATAAATAGGCCCCCGACTCCACATACAAAGGGTTCATATCATCATGAGCGACGAAGTGTTTTCCAACTTGAGAGCCACCCTCGTTCATCTCCATTGTTCTTAGATCTTTGAAGATGAAAGTTGGAGGAGAGAGAAGATATTACATCCACTTCTTCAAGAGGAGTTTCCATCTCCCACACCCATACACTACAAAAAATTTGGCCTTTGTTGAAGAACATTTGTGAGGAACCAAAAATCGTGAATAATGATGTCTATTTGTGAGGGCTCATCCTTGAAATATGGGACCAAATCCCTCAACCGTGTTTTTAACATCCTTAGACCTTTAGTTCCGTCAAAAATATATTACTCACTAATCACTCCCTGAAAAATTCCGTGTCAAATGTTTCCCTCCCTCTCGTAACCCTTCCCTCCATCCTCTACCATTTGGATTCCGCGGACTTCCCAAAATACGTCACTTTTGGCGAGGTTTTGCCCCAATCGCCCCCGACTCCTCCTGACTCCCCCGACGACAATGAGGTCCCAGAAAAGTTCGGCGGCCGCTCCTCACCGGGATGAAGACTCGGATGGCGGCTCGTCGTCTTCCTCGTCAACGGAGGGGGCTCCTCCTTCCTGTAGGAGCCCCAGGCTAGGCCGGAGGCTTCGAGGTATTCTCCTCTAGGATGCCGATGCCGACGCAGATCTGGCGCTTGGGAGTGGCGATTTCGAGGGCAGAGTCTTGCGCTGGCTCCAGGCCTTGGATCTGCAGGTCATCGGTGCCAGTAGGGCCGACGAGAGGCTCAAGCCTCTTCTCAAGTTCAACTCCTCTTGCGGTGCCGCCGAGGACCATCTCCTAGCGCAGCTCAGCCATGTCTGTATGTGTTTTCTTTGTTTCTTCATCCTTTTCCCCTTCCCTGTGAAGGTCGGATCGGTCTTCCATTTGAAATCGGTGTTCTCACTTGCATTCCAAAGTAATTAAAGTATGTACACCTGCATAAGTAGACACAAACTAGCATAGCCATAATTAGGAGCTTAAAGTCTCAATGCTTGATGAAAAATGAATGTATAGTCATAGAACATGCTGCGAGGTTCTGTTAATTGCAAGATCTCAGAATAATAATATAAATACCAATAGGGAAATAGTCAGTCTAGAATAGTGACCATAGCTTGACCAAACTGTAAATACCTAACATTTTTCTGCCTTGCACGCCAAACTAGGATTCCACCCTATTTGAGGTACCATGATAACATACAATCACTATCACAATTCTTGACTGGGTTAAACTTAATTGAATTAAAGTTTATAACGATTACTTTTAGGGAAAGGAGCCCCAAAGTTCGGGTGTGATTTAGCCTAAGTACTATACAGTATTGTGTAATAGTTACATTATTATGAAATATAATGGTATTACACAATTACAAATATGAATAGACTATGGAGAAGGTGTCAAAATATGGGCTCTTGGGATCCAGGTGGGATGGGTTTGTGCCTAGGGAAAGATAGACCCAAAAATTGAGGGATGTAGACCTAACTCCTAAACTGGGAACTGAGGAAGGCAAGGAAACCGTTGGGAAACTTATTATAGAGAAGAGAGTATTGCATATGTTTCTTCATGATTGAATGTTGACATTTTCACAATCAATTTAGACAAGAAACAATGAAGATGGATGAGTATGAGCCACATTTAAGGTAGTTGAAGAAGACCAATGGAAGTGATTCTTACCATAAAAACCATGGAATATCTGAGAAATTAAAATGAATCCTACACCTTGATCTTGTATTATGTGTATCCTGAACATACAATGATTTATGTGAATACTTGTTAGGAAATTGGGCATAGTTCTTATACACTAGTACATTGTACTGCATATAAAAAGGACATGTCATTGACTAGTTAGTTCCATATCATGGCCTAGTTATGCCCAAGAATGGGTGTTGTTGTGCTTGTCATCATTTTGACTTAGCCACTTGACCATTGATCATTCTTGCCTAATGTACACCAAGATATCTAACAGGGCATTACTTTTGTCATGAACACCATACATTAGGGAAATCCTACGGAAAACCTATAGATGTTAACCATGTCATGTAGGCCTTGACTATGAATATATGAAACATAAGTTGTTTCTACATTGTATGCACTTTGTCCAGTAATGACAACATAGATTCTGCAGTTTGTGCAACATGTTCTATACATATATAGAGTTAAATATTGTACTAGACCAACCAAATCCTTACCTCACATGTTAGCTTGTTGTTTCTTAAACCTTGAGATAGCTCGTACGGATTTTATGATCAATTTTCAGTAATGAAGCCAAAGCAATTCAGCCTAACTGAACAAAAATTGGGTCACAACATGGTGGGATACTCTATGACAAGATGTAGAACTAAAGCAAGGAGGTGTCAATCTGAAGAAACATTGATGGTGACAACATTGTTGTCCTCAATGACCAGAATGGAACTATTAGCCTATTAGGTGATCTACATGACACGTTTATAATTTCTAATTTCTAAATTGCTCCATGACAACTGTTTCGATTGAGATTAAATGCATGTTTATCTTATTTTAGGCGGAAAATTCTCCCTCTGCAACACATCTCTGACTTTTAATAGTTAAAATGTTATGGAATGGGAAATACGGAGTGTTGTTGACGTTGCAAAATTGATTGACATCGAGGCAGTCTACCATATTGGTTGTGATGAACCCTATATGTTGTAGCTTTATGTGATAAGTCTTCTATCCATTCATAATCTTTTACCTAATTAAAAGCCTACATAGGACACTATTATGGCATTGTCCTTCCAGTTTTGTTTACTGATCTTTGAGTACTTTAATATGATACATCTGTCTTGGTTACCCTGTTCTGGACCATGACAATTGAGGTGAAATGCAAAATGCTAACAAACTGAATATGCTTAAAATGAATTTGTGCAAGTGTTGGGCCTGGTGTAGTGATATCATTTATGATTCTAGAATTATACTAGATCTATAGACCCATTCAAGCAACATGTATATTCATGTAGATATAAAACTAGGTATGTAATAATTGATACTTCTTCTCTATTGTATAAGGTGGTCTCCTGTGAACAATTTAACTCATTTCTTCATGTTGAAGTAGTAAATGGAACTATAACAGTAATAGTTGTAGTACATGTAGTTGTTTGATATTTCTGAAGTTCCAGAGCAGGCTTGATCTAAAATGTTTTGATCTTTGAAACTGGTCTTAACTTGAACCTTTACTTAAAATAGCTCTGATTTTGATAAGATATATAGGTGGAAGTATTGTTTGCTTTACACGCATTATTGTGTACGTATAGGATTTAATCAATGGATTAATCCTCATTAGTTGGATGCTATTATGTATGCGTAAGTTCTGAATGCCTCAAGTTGCTTAAAATTCTAACGTATGTGCAAGCAGTAGTATTCTGATGCTGATGCATTGTATTTCAGGATAATAACATAATACTCTTTTAAGATAATATGAATATAGGTCCTATATAAAATAGTACGGCTGTAGCAGGTGGTAAGCAATAGTTGTACATACAGAACTGGTTAAGGAATTTAGTAAATGTGTCGTATATGCTGTTGTACCCCTCTTCCTCATGTCCATGCATTAGCTGGCATGTCTCACAGCACCTGTGTGCTGCTAATGCACTACAAGCAACTGTTTATACAAACAGAACCCACACAGATACAGCTATGACCACCAGTACTTGCACCATACAAGTCACAGCCATAACCTCCCCCTAACCAGGGCGTCTGCCTATACTTGTTAATCAATTGTTTCTCTGTATTGTATTTTGTTATGCCGGTGATTTTCATGGAAAAAGTGCTAAAAAAGATAACATACAATAGTAGACTAGTATCCAACAATGTGGTTTGCCTCTAGAATATGTGCCATACTAGTTAATCATTTGTCCTCTAGATGTTGGTGAACTAGTTGAATAATTATAAGATTTTTGGTAGGACCTTTGATAATTATCCTTAACACAGATAATTCTTAAACTTCCGAGTAGTCCCTTGTATATATTCACATTACACAGAAACAATGTCTTAATACTTAGACTACTCAGCAGCTTAGCCAAGGGAAAACCTAAAAGCTGACAGTGTTGCCCCTGCTATCCATTAAAACATAGTTGTAACCTTATACATGTGGTTTATGTCCATTAGAACAGTTTCATTATTTTGCTTTATATACTAGGCTATTATTATTCACTGTATTGACAGATTTGAAAATAAAGGTAACGAGTTCGATGCATGATTCTAAAATATGGCTTTGTCAATCAGATTGTAAACAACTCTTGAGAAATAAAGGGACTATATGTTTATCCATCCTTACAATATAGGAATCAATTTCCTACTACATATATGTCAATGTACCTTGTTCTCCTAGATCATGAGATATATTCTCTTATTGCATTAGTCGACTCCACTGGGTGAACATGTTTTCTTAATTTGTTTATAGGATCATATAGGAATCAAAGTCACAAAGTAGGTGCAAGAGAAATAGATACCTGCCAAGTTAAACACCATACATGATTTTCATTGCATATAGTATAAGTTTTATACACTATCTCTACTTTCATTGCAAATAAATCTAAATATTGAGATAAGGATTTATGTTGTTGTTAAAATTATGCTAATCTTAAATGAGGTTGTAATTGAGGCATGTATAAGTAATTTCCATATCACCTCTCAACTCATATATAACAAAATACTTTGCCCTTCTACCTAGATCGCTACCCATCCCCCAACTTTTCATGGTAGAGATTGTTTATACTATTTTTGGCTTCCTACAACCCATGTTTGGTTTCATCATGACTGGCAGGGTCTAGGAAAGGTGGAAGAACCTCCAATAGGTTCATTAACTAAGGTTGCAATATTTATACTCAGTCTTTAGAAGTATGTTGGTACTATTCGAGGTTTGTCATTCACAATATCTGGGGTAGACTATTCTTCACATTCCCCTTGTGCTACTGCATTTATGTAACACCGACTAACAGAAAATCATACTTCCTAACATGTAAGTGATAACATTTATGGCAGGGTATACAAATTATTGTTATCACAAAATATGTAAGAATATAAGACAATACAAAAGAAATGAGTTACTTTAATCTTGTTGATTTTATACAAAAGGTTTGCTCATATGCAAAAGACATTTCTTGAGGTTTCAAATAAATAATGCAAATTATAGTAATAATTTTGTCTAAAACCTTTATGGGGGTTTTGAAACTCATCAAACATATATGTTGTTATTTCTTTTTTCTTTTTGTAGCCACAAAACTAATTTGGCCCTAATTCTTCATTATGAATTTGACAACCTAATCATTCCATATGTACCTAAAAATATTTTTTATAAATCCTAATACTGTTCAGATTTCCTATTATTGTGATTGAATTTCACATACCATTTATTTTTTAGCCTAATTTGCCATGTGTATTTGTATTTTCCCTTTTTTAATTGACTGATACCTAAAAATATCTTGTGTCTCTTTCCTATGAAAGTTTAACTGAGTAGACTAGTATGATTTGACTGTAGTGGTGTACTCTAAGTGTTGGTTTTTAAGGAGGACTGTCAAACTCTCTTGGATAGTTAGTCTAATGCTATGTGATTATGTCCTCTTGTAAGCTTATTTTATTAAATTGTAGGTCTGTCCGTCTATGAAGATCTGATCAGACTATAGAGATGGTGAATGTTGTTAACCTGGATGATTGATTCTATGCAGGAAACCCAAGAGTTACGCCAGAGGTTACAAGGGATGTTTGTTTGTTAGCTAGAATGATGGCTGCAAACTTGTACTATTCTCAGATAGAGGAGTTGATGTTTGAGGTATGAGCTCGACTGCTTCCTTGTGCAATTTCTCTCTATCCTCATAATTACTGACTTGCATCATCTATTAAGCTAACAGTAATGTCCTGAAGTACTAATTTATTTTTTCTGAATAACCTGATATATTGCAACATCATTATCATAAAACTTGGCGAGTCATCTCCACGTTGATGGTACTTGAAAGTTGGTTGTGCTCAGTAGTTGGTAGATGTGCACCATATTACAACATCATTATCATGAAACTTGGCAGTCATCTCCACGTTGATGGTACTAGAAAGATGCTTGTGCTCAGTAGTTGGTAGCTGGGCACCCCGACTAGGTGACCCAATGCCTGAACACATTGAAGCAAGTTACCCTTTAGTCAGCTTTAATAGTTACCCATTAGTCAGCTTTAATAGTTACACCCAGCTTGATGGACTATTTGTTCTACTGTAGGGTGAAAGAGTATTTATTCTACTTGGTATTAGGCATGAATCAGATAGGCATACATATGTAATGGATGCCATCACAAGTCATCTTGGAATTGGATCATACCGTGAGTGGTCAGAGGAAAAATGCCAAGAATGGTTATTATATGAACTTAGAGGAAAACATCCTTTATTTGGTCCTGATCTTCCAAAGACTGAAGAAATTGTTGATGTTTTGGATACTTTACATGTAATATCTGAACTTCCTTCTGACAACTTTGGGGCCTACATCATTTCAATGTCAACTGCCCCTTCAGATGTCCTAGCTGTGGAACTCCTGCAACGTGAGTGCCGAGTGAAGAAGCCATTGAGGGTCGTGCCATTGTTTGAGAAACTTGCTGACCTTGAGGCTCCCCTCCTTTCTCACTGTACCAAACAAGTGCAGAATCAATTGACTTGCTTTATCATGTGAGATTTTGTAAGTTGCAATCAACTCTACTTGACTCAATTTTCTTAGGTAAGTCAGTTCCTATAGTCCTCCCGCCCCCTCATTACCACTTGTACTTCCTATACTCCGGTTCCTGATCTACAACATTGCTTCCTTCTTTGGGAATTGACCTTCCAGCAAGCCCATAGATTCTGTGAGATGACCTCTCCCTCTATCGTATGCCTTGGATATATCTAGTTTGATATAAGCTTTCTTCATGGTATTCTTTACTCTGAAATCCACCAGAAATTCTTTAGCTGGCAACATATTATTAGAGATAGACCTACCCTTGACAAACACAACTTGGTAAGTAGACATTACATCATGAAGGATATTTTTAAGTCTACTCTCCAACACCTTGGAGATGATCTTGTAGGTGAAAGAACAACATGCAATCAGCTAGAAATCCAATAAGGAAGTCGGGGATGTTTTCTTTGTAATCAACCTGATAAATGTATGATTGTCTTGTTGTACCATTCTACCCCCAACCACAAACCAATGAATACCTTTGGACACATCTTGTCCCACATTAGACCAGCAAGCTTGGAAGAATTTGATATTAAAGCCATCAGGACCAGATGCCTTAGAGGAACCTATAGAAAACACTCTCTCTTAATTTCTTCATCATCTTCCAACTTCAAGAGACACCTATTCATCTCATTTGTCATTTTAAGTAAACAGTGTGAGAAGCTAAGATAATGTTTGTTTATGTGAAATGCTCAGCACTGATTTATTGTTGCATTTCACATGCTCTTTATCATGTATTTGGTGAACTTCTTGCTCAGTTTGATATTGTTGTGCTTGATTTACATTAATATCCCACGACTCTCAATTGCATCAAATAATCATTATTTTTATTGTTCCATGTCTATTTATCAATGATTTTGGAATTGATGATCTTTTTGTTGATTTCAAGAAAGTGACAAGAATTGACTCAGCTCACTATTACTGACATTGCTATCGGTGGTACCGAAAAGTGTATAAAGTAGAGGATTGATCATTTTGGTCTCCTTGCTCCTGAGGCCATAGATGGAAGGTAGCTGAGTGCCTGCATTAGATTCCACATGAGTTGTAATTTGCATGGTATTGAATTATCTATATTTTGCAGTTGTGATGAGGTTACTGCATCGAGAAAGATACTGGAGAAGGTCAATTTAAAGGGATACCAGGTACACATTAGTACCTCTTGCTGCATTTTTTTGTCATTTATTGCTTCAACTTAGTAATAGATTTAAAAATCTTCACCGATTTGGATATCTTCTATGTTTTTGTGGGTTCCTTTTCATCTCACGACACCATTTTAAAACTTAAGAAAATGCAGACCACATGGAAGCCAGTTGTAGTCTGCAAGGTTGGCTGTCTTAAAATATAACAAGTCTTTTCACTTGTTCCAAGCAGAAGTTAGGCGGACACTTGAGCTGCTGATCCTGGGTGTCCAGCCTATTAGGCGTTTGGGTGGTCCAAGCTGCTGCCTAGGCGGCTGTTGGGCCTATCTTGGGCTCTTTTTTTTTATTCTTTGTTCTCATTTTCCCATTTCTCTGTTTGTTAT